>CAOLHI010000152.1:0-600000 GCA_948474755.1 Ctenosaura bakeri
GGTTCATTTGGAATGCCAAAAGCATTTGATAATAAAAGTCTTTAAAACAGCTATAGTCAAGTTTTTGTTTTTTTTTATTGATTTATTCAGGTGCACTTCGAAGCCAACTTGGTTTAGTGGTTTGAGCACTAGACTATGACCCTGGAAACAAAGGTTTGATTCTCTGCTCAGCCAGAGAAACCCATTGGATGACCTTGGGTGTGTCACATAATCTCAGACCCAGAAAACCCTAAGATAGGTTTGCCTTAGGTTCCTCATAAGTTGGACATGACGTGAAGGCACAAAGCAAAAACAACACTTGAAAGCAAGCCTTTTCCGGTTAATTTTGTGTCTGCCCTGTATCCTCCTATGCTTTTTATTTTGTTTATTTTGTTTTATTTTACTTGTGGGCTTGCAAAGACATTAAGATTAGCTACAGTCCTGTGGCTAGAGATGCATACTTAAGCTCATCAACTTGAAAGAGGTGACATTATTCCAAAGGGACTCCAGGTTGTAGCCACTATGAATAAAACTTTAAATAATTTAAGTTCTTGTATAGTCCGATGCAGGCTGAATGAACTCACTGCCTTCCCCCCGTTCTTATTTCACTGGGTTTCCATGTCTCAGGACAAGAGGAAAAAAATTATGTGGAAGCACCTTACTAGTGTATGCTGTTCTTATTTTTAATGGATGAAGCAATTAAAAATTTATAGAGCTTTAAATGAATCTAATCAGATTTTCGTCATTTTGGTGTGCACTGTTCCTTGTCTCCTAAATATACTTTTCTGTTATGCAAACATCTCAGTTTTCTCAGCTAGAAAGTTTATAGTTGTAGTTAGAAAACACCTTTTTGACCCTCTAAATGGATCAAAGGTAGAATTAAGAAGCTTTTCCCCAAAATAAATCTGGCTCAGAAATGTTTTTAGGTTACAGTGTCCAATACTCTAGCCAGCCATGCTTGCTAGAACATTCTGGGTATTATAGTCCAGAAAATAATTTTTCCAAGCTCTGCAAGTAATACTGTTGGGACAAATCTGAGAAACCATGTGGTCAAAAGTGAATACTGAAAGGTGTGTCACAATCCCATTTGATAAAGTCTTTTATTCTTTTAGCACTATCAGTATACATGGTATTTTGTAGTAAGAACAGCACAGATCTCTTCCTCAAGGAATTTCACAGTTAGGAAGTGCATTTGTGCAGTGGCTACCAATTCTTTCTTCTTCTTTTTTTAATAATTTTATTGATATTTCGACAAAGTAAAAAAAACATATATAATGTACAGTTGTGTATCCAATTGTAACTTGCTTGTACAGTAGTTCTTCCACATTTCTTTATCAGAGCATATAATTATTAATGTACATCTCATACATAAGTACCTCTGTTATCACAAAAAAAATTCTGATTGAGTAGCAAAGATATGAATGGGTAAGAAACAAACAAGGCCTTTATTGTAAGAACTTCATTAAAGATAAAAAAATACTTCTAAAGATGCTAAGCTAATACTGAACTAAATTAGCTTCACTTTTGCTGAAAATGAGAAATAAAAAGGGGCTGAAAGAGGTTTTATGGTGCCTGAGCTTGCCTAAAATTTGAGATCGTAAGTGGAGTCCCTGTTACATATTCGAATACTTTGTCAGGTTAGACTGATAAGTACATTACAGGGCTTTCTGAACCATGTTGTAGAATTTTCTGGCCTTTTCCACATTTTTTTGAAACGGTGCAGTCCGTCCTCCAAGGAGGATGTCTATACCTCAGACCAGACTGGATCGGACCTATTTAAGGTAGATCCGTACCTCAATCCAGTCCAGAACAACCCCAAGTGATCCTCCAGCATACTTTTGAAAGACCTGTTTATTTCGGTCTTTCAAAAGCATGCAGCGCGCCACTGCGAGCCTGCCCCCTTATGCAGATTTGCAGGCTTGCACCAATGTGAGCCTGCAATCTGCCCGGGGTTGGGCTTTAGGCTGGCGAGCTTCAGCAGTTGGTTGAGACCCTCGACCATCTGGAAGCCACCATTTGGGACATGGGAGCAGTGTATATTGAAGAGCATGCACTGCTCCGGAGTGCCTTGGACCGAACCGGGGAGCCGAAAGGTCTGGTGAGTAGCGGTGCGGGGCGATTCCTTCACCCGGTGTGGAAAAGGCTTCTGTCAAAAGAAAGTAGGCTGGTTCCATCTGTTTTGAGCTGTTTTGAGCTTCTTGCAGGCAGCTGAAAGGTGGTGGTCTACATAGCTTGTGATGTTTAAAATTACTCTAATTGTTTATTTTAAAATTATGTTTAAGGATTGTTTTCCACTATTTTAACAGGCTTTTTAATGTCTGTTTTTCAAGTTTTTATTTCTGCACTTTTTTAAAAGCCTTTATAGGTTGTGCGGTACCCTAGAGAGCCCTTGTGCTCTGTGAGGCAATATAAGAATATATATCAGATAGATAGATGGATGGAGGGATGAGTGGATAGATAGATAGATAGATAGATAGATAGATAGATAGATAGATAGATAGACAGACAGATTGATTCTGAAGAGTATTAGTTAACATCATTTTACAGAAAGGTTTACAGAAAGGTTAGGCTAAGTGGGTGAGAGATGAGGGTGGAGAGAGTTAGGAATACTTAGCTCGATCACTGCTATTAACTGATATCTTTATTTAATTGCTGAGCTCTGTTGCATTTCCATCATTTACCATCTAAGATTTGAGACATAAGGACAGATGGAAAGAAAATGAAATTCAGATTAAATAGAGAAACAAAGTACATTCAGTTCCATGACCTCCTTGTAATGAGTATTAAAAAATTGTTCCAAAGGCCTTCTCAGGTATTAAGAAGGAATTAGAGGAAAGAGAGGCATCACAACAGGGTTTGAGAGAAAGCTACAGGTGAAAAGAGCAACGTGAAACAAAAAGTATGATTGATCTCACAAAATCTGCTTTCCAATTTGCAGTGGGACAGTATTTTTGTTGACTAATAACATTTTTTATTAAGGGCATCAACTTTGGTTACTGCATTTTCTCAGCATTTTCCCAAAAAGTTAAAGTGAAATATTGCTGAGGGTGTTGTTGTTTTTAATTGAAGTCTGCTTTAAGACTTCAAGGTTTAATTACTCATACCCTCCACTATAAACATATTAATATTTGAAGATAAGACTATGTGTGTGAGAGAGGATATGTGTGTGAAAGACGAGTAAAGATTTTTTTAAATAAAATCATCTCAAAAGAAACATATAGCAATATACTGTCAAGAGCAATGCAAACAGCATTAACATTTTATGATCCTAAAACAGATACTTCCTTCATCGCTTCTTTCCCTATAATCCTAGTTCACATTTTCATCTGTCAGATGTCAGAGGTTACCTATGGATATAACTATCTATGCATCCCCCTTCTTTCTTTACATGAAGGAAATTTATTTGAACTAAGGGCATGACATGGCCTTTGTTTTGAAATTTGGGGATTTAGACTGGGGTCATTTGGAGACGTTTGTCAGAAACTGAGGTCTGAAGGTGAGAAAAACAATAAGATTTGTTTTGAACTTGGCAACTTTGATAGGAACTAGAGAGGACATTTGATGGAGTGTGAAGGACTTTAAAGGGCAGAAGGATATGACATAAAGGATCAGGGGTTATTCAGCATTATGAGGAGAGAGAGAGAAAATATTTTTCACTGAACTAGAAACTGAAGTTCTACACTTTTAGTCTTTTCATTCATTAGTGTTTTCATTTTAAATTAGTTTCTACAATTATATTTTATGAAGAGAAGTCCAATGTTAATAAGAGGGAAGAATTCTGCCAGCCTTCTCTAACCAGGGTATAAGGGTATAATAATAATAATAATAGTAATAGGGTATAAGAATAGAGTATATTATTATTACTATTTTTCAGTTAGTTATTGTGGTCTGTGATTGCTCCTCTTCCAGGACTTGTGCAGTTGAGGGATCTTTTTGAGATTCAGAGGCAAAATGAAAGAGCTTACAGTTTTGTGGATCCTTGGCTCTGCCTGATGGGTTCCAGTTCCCACAAATGCACTGGTGGTGGTACATCCAGTAGGTCTTTTATGCCCACGTAGTTTTTAATGACTATACTTGGAGTTAGTATTGTCCCACTGGTAGACTTTCTCTCTCTCTCTCTCCACCATCAGGATAGACATTGCAGCTCATCTGATTTGACTGGTGCTAGAATTTCATGCTAACAAGATATTTTAAAATTGCTTTTACTGGAACTAACTTTGTAGCTTTATATCTACAAAATCTCTAACCTGAATCCTATTGCTAACCTGGCTGTTTTGTAGTTCTCAAGTTAGGCTGCAAGGAATAGCTGACAATCACAAAGATAACTGAACTTGCAAGGAGATGTTGTCCCATACCTAAAGGTAGACGTAGAAGAAAACTAAGGTTGTCCCAGCTATACTATGAGTTGTATATGGTTGATGAGGTTCTGGATTTACCAACATGTTTTTATAAAAGAACTATTCACACAGATTACTCTTTCTCTTCCAGGATGCATAAGCATTTACACAAGTTCTTCCTAAACTTTTGCATTGTTTCTTTCAGATAGTACAGAAAAAAAGTACAGCACATTGTTGTTGGGTCGTCCCTTTAAACAATATCCAGTATCTATCTATATATCTATATTTATATCCATATCTAGGCAAATCATACACCTAATCCTGATAATATGCAAGCACCATCAGATGTATACATTGGTAGGAACATATTAAGCAGTAATTTCTGCAGTAAACAAAAAATAATACACCAAAGTGAATGTGTCTTGTCATAGAAAATTTTAATGCATGTTTATTCATATGAGAGGGTTGACACAATCATCTCATGTACTGAAAAATGTATCAGAGGACTGAACTAACTAGCACCTCATTGAATGGACCTTCAGCAGCAGTGTGAAGGAGAATTATTTATTCATGCACATATAAAAGATAATGAAGAAAGTTAAAAGGAAGAGAGTCAGATCATTTGAAATGTGGTGTTAGAGTAAGGGCATGGATATCATGCATTGCTAAAAAGACAAATGAATGGATCACAGATTAAATCACCCCTGAACTAATGTTAGAAGCCGAAATGTGTATACTGAGATTGTCATACTTTGGAAAGATTTGGACAGATGTTCCTCATTGGAAAATATGATAAAACTCAATAAAGTTGAAGGCAGCAGGAAGAGAGGAAGGCTGCAGTACATGTGGATTAATTCAACAAAAGAAGCCACACTCCTGAGCTTCCAAGTCTTCAGTAATACAGTTGATGAGCAGAGCTCCTCAAGATATCTCATTCATCAGGTTAGCACAAATTGGAGCTGATTTGACAGAACTTACAGCATCAGACATATGGGGCAGACAGATGCCCAGTGCGCCAAAGCTTCATATATAGCTTTGCAGATTCTACCATTCTTTTGTTTTCATTTCATTTTTACACAGTAATATTGGCAGCCAACTAATCAACTGAACCTTTTGTGTCACCAACCATCCTACTTTACTGATAGTAGTGTGTTGGTTCCCATAGCTATCACATTGTTATTTTTATTTAATTCTACTCCTCAAGTGCCTTAAGTTGGTATATCTAATGGTTGACATAACTAAGTCAAATATATCTCCCCATTAAACTTGAATGTGACCATATGAAAATCTCTTAGCCATGATTTTTTGTAGGGATGGGACAAATCCAGAATTTTCCAAATTCAAATCCAAATCCCTGGAAGATTCTGGGAATCCACAAATCTCTTGCATCTCGAATCTTTTGAATCCTTTTTTTAAAAAGAGTTTAAAAAGCAAGGGAAAGAAGGATAATCTTGGACAAGACACACTCTCTCAGCCTTAGCAAAAGCCAGGCAAACCTCCCTCCCTAGCCATGACAATTGTCATAGTTTTGCCTCAAGATCTCCCCAGATTGAAAATGACATAGAAGACCCTTTCTACACATGCAGGAAAATGTGGATTAATCCTACATTTTCTTGCCTGTGAAAATGGGACCACATACTACAGTACAGAGATAATCCAGGTCAAAACTGGATTTTCTTTACATAGCTTCTTATGTCATCCTGGGGTTTATAGTTTGATGATGCACCAGCACACTTTGCCAGAGAAGGCTGTGACACTTTGTAAAACTACAAACTCCAGAATTGTGTATGAAAGAGCTTTGTAAGGGAGCTATGCAAAGGAATCTTTCTGCTGTCCTTGAAATCTCAAGAAAACTGTACCTTCCAGTCAAGTCACAAGTCCTGCAACAAGGCACTTTAAAAAACACCAGCTTCTAGTCCAGTCTCAATTCTGCACCCTGCAGTTTCAAGTCAAGTCTCAAGTGCTGCAACAAAGAAGGCACTTAAAAAACAAACAAAAACACCAGCCTCTAGTCCAGTCTCAATTCTCTACCCTCAAGTCCAGTCTCAAGTTCTACAAGGGACTTTCAAGTCAGGTCTCTACTCCAGTCTCAATTAATTCCCAATCCCTACCCTCCAGTCTCAAGTCAAAAGAATAGAGAATAATTATATTCCTTTCCAGAGGGAGGTAACCACAGGCACAGGCAGCATGAGCGGACACCGGCAGGCAAGCCCAGTGGACACAGGCAGCATAAACGGGCACAGGCAGCACAAACAAGTGAGCACAGACAGGCAGCTTGATTGAAGACAGGCAGCACAAGTGAGAAGAGGCAGCAACTTTGGGCACAAGCAGCCTCCAGCATGCGTGAGGTTTATACCATGATTCTCGCACACCAAGGGGCCCACCAGCCAATCAGGCCTTTGGCAGACTCCAGAGGTGCCCATTTTTAAAAACAATTTTTATATTCTTCTGCATGTGGTTTGTCATGTGGCTCATGAGAAATCATGTCAGACATTTCACTTCTCATCCTATTCTAGCTATAGGTTTATAGCAAGGTGCTTTCTTGTGGAAGGAGGTACACTGGCCTACATGTGGCAGTAACTAGATGAGCTTGTGTGACCTTGCCCTCTGTCCCGCTACTTCTGATAGGTGTCAAGCCCACTGACCCCAGCATTTATACATGCCATTCATTTTCAGCACAGAAAATAGTGCTGAACTTAAATACTAAATGTTCAATTTAAATATATTAGAATATAACCCCAGATGTAATTTCTGAAATTATTAGCAAAAGCCATTATTACTCCAAGGGAAAAATTCACCTACTTGCTATTTTCCCTTGTGCATCCCAGTGTCCCAGGTTTTCAGGTGTCCTGATCTCCAACAAACTATTTGTTTGGTGGATTCAAAAGATTGAGTTTGCCTATTTTGGCGCAGAGATTCGGATTCGCAAATCTGGAATTCTTGCCAAGAATTCAAGGAGTTGAGAATTCGGTTGGCCTATCCCTTATTTTTTGTGTGTTTCTCAGGTCTCACCAGCATTTATTCCCATCCTTGTTTCTTAATGGGTTATGAAGACTATTTGTTTTCTTCTTGCATTGAAATTCATATTCATTTTTTTTCTAGTATGCATTTGTTTCTGCATTTTAGCTACTAGCACTACTAGTATTTTTCCCATTGACTAAAAGGTATACTTTTCCCCTGAGAAATGTAGGTATATGAGAATCAGTGGTGCAGTTGTTTAAGTGCTGGACTAGGACTCTGGAAAAACTGGGTTCAGATTGCCATGAAACCTATATGATGCCATTGGGCAAACACATCTCTCTGGGCCTAAGAGGAAGACAATATTATACCACTTCTGAATAAATCTTGCCAAGGAAACCCTACGATAGGGGCACCACAACTTAGAAGCAACTTGAAGGCACACGACAACATAGTTCATTTTCAACTGTTCATATTTTAGAATCAGAGCACTGCTTAACATGCATTCCATTCTTCTGCAAGGCAAGATCCAAAGGTGTGATTTGTTTCTTCTTGCAGCAAGTCTCCACAGGTGCAAAAGTCTACTTTGCTTGAACCGTTCAGATTGAACAAAATGCTTTCCCATCTCCATGCGCAAAATAGATTACTTTTGTAGATAGTGGGCTCTTTAATGCACTTAGTTGTAGCACTATTGATTCCATTATTCCCTCCTATGGATTTCTAACATTTGGAGTTTAGGGAAGGGTTTCGATTATAACATGGATCATGTTCCTTTTTTGTTTCTGCATTAATCTATATTTTTAAAAGCTTAATGAAAATTAACATATGAATGTGTTTTTAAATATGGAGTATTGTCACCATGTACATTGTTCTGATCAACCTGGCAAGCTAGGAGGTAGTGGCAGCTGGGGAAGGGTGGTGGATAGCCTATGCCCCAAATTCTTCCTTCACCCCACAGCACAGCACAAGAGAACACACATCGTGCACTGTGTCAGAAGGTAATAGTTAGATGACTCTTTTATAAGGGCTCTGTCAAACAGTATTTAGCAATGCAAACAATTCTTGTGAGGTAAATTGGATTTCTTGTTGGAGTGTGGTACGTAGGCTCAGACCTTGTAGTAGTTGCCAAATCAAATATTACACTCAAGTGCCAGGCATCTGTTTTCCCTGCTTTGCTCTGAATTTCCCATCTTTATCTTTAGAATGCATTGCACAGGACAAGCAGCTTGTTAGACCTGCCACATAGTACAGGTAAATAATGAACATCTGTTAGCAGTTGTAGCTGCATGACACTACATGCATCTTCTTGTTAACTATTGCAGTAGCTAAATGCTTTGAAGTAAATAATCAGAGAAAATGTGCCTTCTTCATCTGCTTACATGCACCAACTACTCTGAAATTTTTTTTTTATCTCAATCTGTTATTAGATGGAAATTAGAACTTATAGGCCTTTTCTCTAAATGACCTATCTGTATATCCATAAAATTTAATTTGCACTTGAATTTTCAATAATAGTAGTGTAGAGTATCATATACAGAGTCTTAGTAACCAGTGGAATGGAAAATTTTATTATTACATCTCACTTATGATGAATGAAATATGCTCTTTTTTGTTGTATTATTTAAACATTTGCCTTTGAGGGTATGTGTCCCTAAGCCTCCTGTTGACTTTTGGCAACTGCATAAATTTCATATGGTTTTCTTAGGCAAGGAATACTCAGAGGTGATTTTCCTAGGTGAATACTCAGAGGTGGTTTTCCTGCCTCTAAAATATAGCTTACAGCACATGGTATTCATTGGTAGTCTCGCATCAAAATGATAACCAGGGCTGACTATGCTTAGCTTCCAAGATCAGATAGGATCTGGTGCCTCTAGGGTATTTATGCAAAACAATAAAAGTGCATTATTTAAAAACCTGCATTAACAACACTTCTAAGTTATCTGGCTATGAAATCCTGTTAGGTCTTTACCTTATTGTAAGAACAATGGCACAAATGCTTGCACTTTCACAGAGTTTGTACAGGTGTGATCCTTTGTGAAACTAATCTGTCCACAAGCACGGCTTCTGGGTTGGTGGGGAGCTAATCAATCACTGTGTGCTGGGTGAACTCAAAGCTTCAGTGACCAGTTGTGCGGCTGTGGGATCCAGCATAAATATGCTGGCATAAATTTCCACTTTCCTGAAATTGTAGAGGATCTTAGCCTATTTGTCAAGAACCCATAAAGACATCTCACTGAAGGATTCAAAAGGCACAGCCAATTGCATGTAGCTTGGATTACAGGAGTTATACATTTAAAAAAAAACACCCCTGGAAATAGACTCTTGTGAGGAAAGATCCATCTCTGGCACCTTAGGACAACCTGGTTCCAACCAACCACATAATGTTGGAGTGGGGAGTTAGATGCTACCAGTACCCTAGCAGTCTTTCCTTTTCCTTCAGGTAACGTGAACTATGAGAAGGAAGGCACATTTTGCGGTCTGAGACTTGAGGAAGAGGAAATAAAAATGAGTTCTCACTGGTTGCCCAGTTACAAATGAGAGTGACAAAATTCCATTTTTTTTAAGTAGCTGTAGATGAGGAAATAAAAGCTAAGAGATGTGTTTGTAAAGATGACTAAATTATTGCCTGGAGTCCAGATGATGAAATTGATAGAGTTATTCACGTTCAGAAACTTCAGTGTGAAACAGGCTGTAACCAGGATTCTCCTTTTGTTCTACCTTTAGGGATAGGGATGGAAAAAAACCTGAATGGCTGCAAAATTCTTGTGGAAAGTATCTATTTTACACATCCTGGAACTTCGTGAAAGACAAAGTACACTTTGCTTGATAACTTTGCATATTTACAAGACTACCGGTTTGTTTTATATACATGAATTCATATGTACATTTGTAAAATGCAAATAGCTAAAAACAGGTGTCATTGAAAAATACATGCAAATATACTTTAGACAGTTTAGAAAATGCATACATAAATATGTACATGAGGTAAGGTTCGTACAGAAATGAATATGTTATGAAAAGTGCATATAGAGAATATTTCCATGAGGGACTTAAAAGCAAGGTCTCACAGTTTGATGTGAACAAATGATGATACAGGAATTCAAGTGGGATTCAGGGAAATAACATGAAATCTAGAGTGAGTTTTCACATCTGTGTACTTCTGCCTGCTCAAAAACAAACAAACAAAAAAAACACATTTAATGTCTTTGTATATTGCTGCTTGCTGTAGAGCATTGAATATTTGCATATTTCTATCTCCCTAAAGCATCTAGCGTGTCTGAATATTTTTGCTTGCTGTAATATATTTAGCAATTCTGAGCATTTTTTTAGTGAGTTTGTATGGATTTTGTGCATGTATTGTATATATTTTGATTTTATGATGCTAGCTCGGGCAAACAATATTTGTTAATTCAACAGATGCTGGTGGCCTTATTATGAATAACTATAGTGTGTAACAACTTTTCATGCAGCAGTTTGTACTTGTAACATTTACATTTATATACTTGTTGTAGTACCCTGTGTTGCTTAGGAGAATCAATAACCATTGGTAATGACTGTGCTGCATCAACTGCGCTAGAGGATGTTTATCTCTTTGGGTGCTCAAACATTCCTCACATTGTTTATCAGTCTTGGTTGCCCTTGAGAGATTGTGCCTCCCTTGATTGACTACCAGTCATACCATTCTGTGTCAATGAAAATAATGATTGGTGATATTCCCAAATTTCTCTGAATATTGAGTGCAATCCCTAGCATGCCCTCCTCAATTTGTGAAAATCCATTGAGCTATTTACATGTGATGCCATAACAGACAGATAGAAACTGAATTTTATTTATATAGTTATAACAGCTTCAGAAAAGATGATTTATTGTTTTTAAAGTCATCCAAATCTTTCAGGTGAAGCACCACACTATTCTATAGAAAGAAATAATCAAAAGTGAATTTTGCATACTCCACAAATATTTCAAGTGCATGTAATTATGCAGTTGACCCTCCACATTTGTGGCCTTGACTTTCACACATATGATTATTTGCAAGTTTCTTCAACCCTTGCCCCTCACCTCCAGCATTTCTTTTTCAGGAGAACTTTCCCTCTAATCAAGCTATACAGCCCTTTAAAACCCTTCTTTGGTGGTGGTGTTGCTACTGCTGCTGCTCCTCGTAGTCATCGTCCTCCTCCTCCACTGGCAGCTGCTTGGCCAGCTAAGGATGGCTCACAACTTGATTTCTCAGCAACAAAAGTCCTTTCCAGATGCCCCCCCCACACACACACACTCAATGAGGAAGATAGATGAGAGAGAGGAAGTATAGTGACGCCATGCTTACCCATCCCCTTTCCATCTCTTTTCCCTGACCAGATTTGGACCCTGGGTATCCAATTATCATGCCTTGGTCCTCTTCTCACAGACAAACACACTTACACATTTTGATATTTCTGGGGGGGGGGTGTTTTACTTTTAGGAGGTCCTGTGTCATTAACCCTAGTTATGTACCCTAGACTGTATTTTATATCAAACCATCCCAAACATATCTTTAAAATTTATTTATAATCTAGGTCCCAAAATAATTGGGCTGCCTTCAGCTTCTCCCCAAAAATTCCATGTATACCCATAGCCTATTCTTGAAGATCTCAAGATATGCTCTCCAGTTTTAGTCAAAATCTATCCTGGAAGGCCTGGAAACCATGCCCTGTGAAAAACAGCTTAGTTAGCTGGATATGTTTAGCCTGTAGAAGTGAAAGTTATGCTGTGACATGATAACTATATTCAAATATTTGAAGGGATGTAGTATGGAGGATGGAGCAGCCTTTTTTCTGCTGCTGCAAAGGCTAGGACACAGAGCAATGTCTTCAAATTTCAGGGGAAAAAGATTTCATCTAAACAGAAATAGCTTTCTGATGATAAGAGCAGTTCAACAGTGGAATACATTGCCTTGGAGTGTGGTGAAGTCTCATTTTTTGGAGTTTTTTAAACAGAGGTTGGAGGCCATCTGTTGGGAATGCTTTGATGGTATATTCCTGCATAGCAGGAAGTCGGACTTGATGACCCTTTTTTTCACATAGTGTATTAATGGGCAGACAAGCACACTTAATTCCATTAATAGATACTGGATTGAAAATGAGTTTTTAAAAAGCTCCTCACCTCATACAGGGATCAGGCTGTTGGTCCATTTAATGTTCCTGTTGATTGCCTTAGCTATTCCTTCATGTGAGTAGAACATCCCCCCCTCTCACGAATGAACATGAACACAAATGTGAACACACACACACACACACACTTTTTCTAGTATGATGTTGAGCTTGGGATTAAATTTGAAACTTCTGCATATGGAACCTAAGGCATTCTAGCAGGTTTCTAGCTAGGGCTCTTGCTGTCATCCATGTGATCTTGGTGTATATGAGTGGGTTCTGTGGCAAGTTCAGTGGTTGTGGTATGGTAAAGAAATAAATATTTCAGTATATCTCTGTTTTGTGTCTGCTACTATGAATGTGTAGGTATGGTGTTTGGAGAGTGGATTTGAATTGAGCAAATTCCTTCCCTTTCCCTCTCCTGATTTGATTATTTTTAAATGTGTTACTGAAACGCTTGTATATTCTGATTCTGCCTGCCTAACTCATACTTTTTCTACTCTCTCTATTGTCTTCCTTGGGTGAAATTTTATTTTATAGGCTCCAGAATTAGGCTAGCAATATTAACTGTCATGGTCTTTTTTTTTTTTTTTTAATCACTCCCTCATTTTGATAATTCTTTTCCACTGATTATCTCTGGAAAGATGTTTATCTGCCTCTTTGTTTTCTAAGCTGCTGCTCCCATTAATATGCCTCACCTGGATTCATTAATTACAACATTAATTCACCCAAGTTTTCTAGTTAGCTTTCATCAGAGGAAAAAAGAACAGTAATGTACAACCTCCCCACTTTCGCTCGCTGGAAAGAAGAGTTTTTTTCCATGTTTTATTTATTAGGAGTACCAGATTAGGAAATATGTATTGATGCATGAACCACTAGGATGATTGTCTATCAAAGAGAAATATAGAATAAATTAACTTTGGTTAACTGGGTAAAGTCCATTCTTGCTATGTGAATCAGCTGTCTGACTCATTGATAGCACAATCCTAAATGTAAATACTGTTGAGTTCAAAGGGTACTCAGGTACTCTAAACTCAGAATCCAGAATCCAGAACTTACTTCTAAGAGTATGTGGATTTTTAAAATATGAAAGAATCATGTTTATTCTGTCAGGGTTGTTGCATATGACCTCATATGCCTCTTGCTTCTACCAGATATGCCTTGATTCTGCCATATGCCTTGCTTCTACCAGAAAGGTTGATTGTCAGCAGTGGACACTTAAGGGCCAGCAGCCTCCTTCAGCTGTTTGATTAATGAGCTTTTCCTATATATGCACTGAGTGTTGTGGACTTTACAGCTCTTTCTGCAACTTACCTCCTCTTGGAGCCATCTCATTGGGATCCAGATAAAGCCTCTCCCAGGGGGGCACTTCCCCTCCGCATTGACTGCCTGCTGGATGGGAGGAAGCATGATGGCACCGCCCCTCTTTTCCACAGCACAGTCCGACAGTTTTTCAGGCTGTGCTGTGGGAGGGAGCACAGCCATTGTGCTTCCTGCCATTCTGCACAACACATAAGTGCAGGAGGGAGGTGGAAGGACTGTGCAAATGCATGTCATTGATGGGAGAAACCTGTCAATGATTTAATCTGCAATTGCACCACAGGATCACGATGGGATTGTGATGACGTCATGCAGAATCATCATCACAATTCCATGGCAATCCTGCAGCTATTGTGGGTTGGGGGTGATGTGTGAAAAGGGTTTCCCTCTTGCATCTATTCTGGGCTGTAGTAGGTTTTGTTGAGTTCATGTCTCTGTGTTGTAGCTATTTGGAAAGATCACAGTCTGGCTGAAGCATTCTGAAAAATGTAACTAAGGACTGTGTTACTATTGCCCAGAAATTTGCAGAACTGGAAACAATTGATTCAGTCATTTTAATTTATGCCAAAGCACTCCAGGCCACCATGAAATCCTAGATATCCCAGCTTCTTTGAGGAGATCTGCCTTATCCACCATAAGCTGAATCACTGCTTCCTGATCTGACTTCTGACTCATTAGGAGCATCTCTGTTTTGTCTGGATTAAGCTTGCATTTGTTTTTCTTCATTTAGTCAATTGTTGACATAAGAGATAAATTTAAAACTAAAAAAATGTTGTGGGATTTAGATAGAAAGGAGAATACAGCTGGGTGCCATCAGCATGTTGGCATCACAAAACCCCAAAGCTCTGGACAGCCTCTCCCAGAGCTTTCATGGTACAAATGAGACCTTTATTTTCTCCAGCAAAAAACACCTGTGAAACCTCAGTGAACAGATACATAGAGACAAGGTATTGGTGGTATTTATCCTATGCAATGGCACTGTGAGAGCAAAAGAGTACCTTTTAATGGATCAAGCATCTAACTGAGAAAAGGAAGATGACATAGGAGCAACACTGCATGTAGCATTTTTTCCTCTCAGGGGAGAAAGTGCAATCAATACAACACGGAAAGTTACTGTGAGTTAATTCAGCTGTCCAAGCGGCTGATTCTGAGCATAGTTTGATGGTCTCTCTCTGCTATAATTAAACTGCATCTCATGTAAAGAAGTATTTTGAGGCAAGTACAAGCTTGGCACAAGCAATCCTGTTTCATAACAGCATAAGAAGAACAGCAATAACAGTAGTTATAAACTCTTTTAATCTCTGTATACTTAGCTTCTACTTGACTCTTTGTTAAACTGTTACCAATTTAGCATATAGCACAGCAGTGGAAAACATGTTGCCTGTGGATTGAAAGCTAGCTGTGAAGCCCCCAGATAGTCCCCTAAAGTGATTTAATTTGTGGGTAGGTGCAATTTTCAGAGAACTTGCACCTGAAAACAGAACTCACACTCCCATAAGACACAAAAAATGCTGTGGTCAGCTTTCCTCACTGAGCTTTCCACAAATGACTATACCATCTTAAAATGGTGATGAGAAACAGTATGCTGTCACTTCTCATGAGTCTGGACATGCAGTTGCAGCTCAAGGGACAGGGCTACAGGGTAAGAATTGGCCCTGCTCCCCATGGATTTGCCCATCTCTAGTGTAACATTTCCATAGAGGTGGTCATCATATTCATCTAGTCCTATGCTCCTTAAAGTTGTGGTCCATGGGCTAGTGTTGGTCCATTGGAAAACTGCCAGTCCCCCACATCAGATAGCTTGAGTAGCACTGATTTACACCTAAACAAATATGTGTCAATTATGTGTGAAAAATAGGAACCAAAAAGTGAACCAGTGATTGAGTTTCCAATAACTACCAGTATCTAGAATATGTAAGATGGACACAACCTTATATACTTGCAGAACTAGTCCATTCTGCACACCAGGATAATTATGAGTGTTTTTCAAAACTTATTCTGCTTATATCAGAAAGAAAGACAGAAAATTCCCCCAAGCTTTAGTTGTTAAATGAGTAGTGAACTCACACACTCATTTGAAAGGGTGCAGCAATAACAGCACCTATCTATGCAGGCAGACCTTTGGCAACTGACTAACTACAATGGGAAAGATTTAACAGATGCATGTGATGGGGCTTGGGGGGCACCAGAGTGCCTGTCAAAACCAACCACACAAAGGCTACCTTGCTTGGTCCACCATGATGAACAAACAGAACTTCCAAGGGCAGCAACAGCAAGTGGGGGAAAGGAGGAAGAAAGAGAAGTCACCCAACTGGTAGGGCCCAAAGACTAGGACATAGAGGTTTTAGGTACTCATAAATACAAACAAATATTCCATGCTAATCTATTAAAGAAAAGATGGCAGCAAGAGACCCTATGTGCTCAGGTGTCCAAGGATGGAGAAGAGGATGTCTTGAGATCAATAGCCCACCAGAAGCAGGAAGAAAGAGATTTATGCTTAGCCCTCAACTAAATCCAATGCATCTGGGCAGGTGAGAGGGCTGGAAAAGGGATTTAAACATGTATTTTGTAGGGATTCCAAATATGAGGGTAACTGTTCACCACATTCATTAATATGAGTTCCAGCCAATCTTGGCCCTGGACAATGCAAGATGTAATTAACATGGAAGTAGTAAAATTGGGAATACTTGAAGAATCACAAAGCCTGGTGGAATCAGCCAGTGTTAGTCCCTAAGCCAGATGGCTCCATATGTTTTGTACTGATTTTCAGCAATGAAATGTCATCTCTAAATTCAATGCCTACCCCATGCCAGTGATAGGCCATCTGTTAGAAAAATTTGGTCAAGCAAGGAATCTATCATCCTTAGATTTAACACAGAGCTATTGGCAAATTCTCTTAACACCAGACTCTAAAAGAAAAAGAAAAAACTGCTTTCACAATTGTGGGGATTATTTTCCAATTTACCTGTATGTCTTTTGGGCTACATGGGGCAGCAGCCATCTTCCAATAGCTTATGGACCGAATCTTAGACCTGGTCCAAGACTGTGCCACCACCTACATTGATGACATTATTGCATGCAGTACCTCATGGTAGGATCACTTGGAATATTTATACCATGTCCTCCAAGAGTTGCATGGGGAAGACCTTACTACCAACCCAAGCAAATGCACAATCACCTGCCAGGAGGTACAATATCGAGGTCACATGGTGAGACAAAGGGAGATTATGCCCATATAAAATAAGGTAGACAAAGTATCTGACTGGCTCCAGCCCTGCACCAAAAAGGAGATGTGACAGTTTTTCAGCCTTATGGATTTCTGTTGGTGCTTTGTCCCCAGATGTTCAGAAATAGTAAATGCCCTAGTTAACCCTACACGAAAAAGGGTCAGACCAAACAACTGGATTTTGATTGCCTAAAAAACCTCTTGTGTAGTGAACCTGCATTGCAAGTGCCCAACTTCACCAGGCTAATCCTCTTACAAATAGATGTTCTGACTTGTGTCTGGGATTTATCTTGGCACAGGAATGGCCAGATGGTAAGCATCCAATCCTATACCTTAGCCATGAACTGAACCCCTGTGAGCAGGAGTGTGCCACCATCAAGAAAGAAGCACTGGCTGTCAAATGGGCTATATGTACATTGTGGTACTGTTTATGGGAGGCTTCCTTCAGTCTGATAACTGACCACACCCCACTCCTATGGCTAAGCACTATAAAAGATGTTAACCCCAGGGGTACACATTGGTACCTGTATCTGCAACCACATATGTTTAATATTGTACATAGACAAGTTGTGGTTCATACTAAGGACAATTTATTTTTCTAACAAGACCTGTGGGCCCCTGAAGATAGGGCACTCCTATTAGCCAGAGGAATCTGTGATGGGGCCTTGTGGGCATCAGGGTGCAAGTCATGAAGGGTGGGGCTGAGGAAGGCAGCAGGGAATTTTAAATGGAATAGGCAGCCAAAAGGGGAAAGGTGATGAAATTGGAGTAGGAGAGGGAAGGAGAGGAAAGGAAAGGAGTGTTTTTGGCAATAGAGGGAAGACAAAGGCAAGGCGGACATGGAGGAAAGGTATTTAGAAGCTGGCAGAAAAGAAGAGGCAGCTGGAGAACGGGAAAATTTGAGTTCAGAGTTCAGCTAGTGGGAGGAAGAGGGAAACACCTGGGAGGTGATTTGAAGAGAGGCTGAGTTAAGGGTGTGAGGAGAGTTATTGGTCACCTCTAAAGAGTACAGGCTATGAATTTCAGGCTACCCAGGTGGGGGAACTGCCAGGGTAAATAGTGTTGACTGGAGGAAAGGATAGCCACAACCTCAGGAGGAAGGACCTTGGGGGTCTTCATTCTGTGAAAGCAGGGATAGAGTGAAGGTGGAAGGAGAAGCTATGGAAAAGAATTTTGGAGGGTCTAGGATGAGTGTCCTGGTTTGACAGAATGTTGTTGCTTCTGTCTTCTGGCAGATGCAAGCTGCTTTTCTGTTATATCTAGGAATGGGTGGACCTTTATTTGTGTACCTAGATCTTTGTAGTTTATTAGGCTGGTACTGGCCTATGGTAGATAATTAAAAGAGCATAACAACAACAACAATCTTTCTCTGTTCATGGCTTCATGGATCCTCAATGCTAGTTGTTATTCTGGTTCCACACTCCCCTGGGTAGGGCTACAATGTACCACAATGAGCTGAACTTATTAGACATTACTTATTATAATCAAGATGTTTTAAAACTTAAGTTGTGTTTTAATATTGTAAGTACTATTTTTGTAACGAGGAAGGTAGAATGTTGTGCAGAGAGAAAATTTTTATTTACAGTAAATCTTCCCAAAATAACACTGATTCCACACAGAACATTCATGTGGGTATCCTAGGGCGTAAAATCAATTTCTTTTTGAAACGGTGAATATAAAACTCAGTTCCATGTTCTATCTTGTAATGAATTCAAAGAAAAGAGGAACCTGACTTGGTGGTCTCCTCTTTGCCTGTTCCATTTCTAACTATAATGACCAGAATTCAAAGTCATGTCTCACTTTAGAGACTATAGTATGCAAAATGGTAAACAAATATTGAATGCATTGCAGTGGGAGGAGTAGAAATTTTTTGTTGTTGTTGTTTATAGGAAAACACAGCCAGATAGTACAGGAAAGTAAATGGATTAACCTTCATGTAATATTTTGATCCAATATCTTTTTGAGACATTTGAATTTTCTCCATCTTTCTTTCTCATACTGTTCACTTCCAGACATGAATGCTATTGATCACAAATATCAGATTTAGCTTGTAAAATAGACCACAGCAAAGAGATCTAACATCTCTAGTTCCACTGATAGCAGTGATTGGCACCTTGTGGCTTTGCTTAATCGTTAATGACATGAAGAAGGGGGGCATGATAGCCATGTTTAAATATTTGAAGGGATGTCATGTTGAGGAGGGAGCAGGCTTGTTCTCTACTGCTCCAGAGACTAGGACAAGGAGCAATGGATTCAAGTACAGGAAAGGAGATTCCACTTGAACCTCAGGAAGAACTTCCTGATGGTCAGAGCTGTCCGGCAGTGGAATATGCTGCCTTGGAGTGTGGTTAAGTCTCCTTCTTTGGAGGTTTTTAAGCAGAGGCTGGATGGCCATCTGTTGGGAATGCTCTGATGCATAGCAGGGGGTTGAACTCGATGGCCCCTGGGGTCTCTTCCAACTCTCTGATTCTAAGAAGTGACTTTGTGACAAGAACCAAGGCCTCATGCCTTCCCTGCATCTCTCACACCTAAACTCAAACTGCAGCCTCAGAAAATGTATTTAAATTGTAGACTTTGTGAAACTTTGTGTAATTAACACAGATATGTTTCAAATTCCCAAGCGTCATCTATTTTTGGTATATTTTTCTGTTGATCACTACATATTTAACTCTCTTGAACTTCCTGAGATGAACACATGTTTTCAGTCTCAGTGCTCATCTGATTCATTGCTAAACCGTAATGATTTCAGTGGAGGCATAATCAAAATTAATACTGCTCAGTGAACCACTACTTTGCACTTTTGGAAAAAAATAACATTTAAGAAGATGTTGTCTCAAGCATTTCATTACAAATATATTCCATAGATCTTATTGGTATTGCCACGGTTTAGGCAATTCTGACCTATCCTGTTCATTGCTTGAGGCAAAGGACAAGGATATGATTCTTCCGCACTTCTATGTTGTTGTATGCCTTCAATTTGTTTTCCAGCTTATGGCGGCCTAAGATGAACCCATCACAGGGGCTTTCTCAGAAAGATCTGTCCAAAGGAGGTTTGCCATTACCTTCCTCTGAGGCTGAGAGAATGTAACTTGCCCAAGATCACTCAGTGGGTTTCCATAGCTGAACAGGGATCTGAACCCTAGTATTTCAGATTCCTAGTCCAGCACTCAAGCCACTGCACTACACTGGCTCCCTACACCTCTATCCATAGAAGGCAAATGAACTGGCAGCTATAACTTAGTTCAGTATTGCTGATAGCATAGTATTTTCAGTGCCCTTGGAAACAGCTGCCTATTTTTGTAGAAGAAGGACAAATCATGAGATATGTATGGGTCAGAATCCAGTGGGAACTTTGTGCAACGTAATAGTTCCACGAGCAATTGATTTTTTTTCCAGTTTGCATAAAGTGGTATCCAAGCCACTTAACACAAATAATTCCCATAATACTTTGTGATCATTCCAAAAAGGTATGTGGGCACATCTCTTCCCTCTCCAAACTTAATCTGGATGCCTCTCTCTGTCTCTGTCTCTCTCTCTCTGTCTCTCTCTTTCTTTCTGCAGTTCTAAAGAGTTATGCCTGTCTAGCATTTCACTAGCTGTTTCTCAATAGGATCTCAGCCAAAAGTATAAAGAAACCACTCAAGATTTCCAGAGTCTGGAAACATTTAATTGCAAATAACTAGTCATATGTAATTAATCCATTTTCTTTGCAACAGCTAGGACATGACTAAGTGAATTTATGATGGTAACGTAACAAAGAATAATTCCACTCCTTTTGTGCATATCCTCCAACACTTTGCCAATGAAAATAAGGACAAGCTTATAATATCCCAGTTCTCCAGTCAACCACTTTATGAGCTCTACCTTTTCCATCATTAAGTATTGCTAAAAGGTTTACAGTGACTATAGTAACCTGTATTGATTTACTCTGCATCAGCCTGTCCTGCGCTGATTTAGAAACAAGAGAGCAATGATTCTTTTGATTAAAAAGGTGATTGTCCTACTATTTGTAATCAAGTGTTCAAAATATATAATGTTTGAAATGGCAGCTTGTGTATTGCATAGTCTCTTAACCTTCATGCACAGATATTTTTATTTATACTGTGTGCCAAAGACAAGAAGTATCTACACAAAGAGATTTTCCAGCATTTAATATGTAAAAATAGAAACACATTCTTACCTACTGTTCTTTATCAATCTTGAATGATTTAGTCTTATAATGAATCTAGTTTTGTTTATATAATAGCTAGGCTGATATTTAGAAGCATTTACTGTATAGATATGGGTGATGGGAAATGGGTGATACGACATCTTTTCTCATAGTCCTGAAGAAAAATGGAGAGTTGCAGGGAGGAAAGCTCAGTGCGGTTCGCTAAGGGGGCGACTCGCTGGACAAACCGACAGCAAGGCTAGATGGAAGTCCAGGGTGATCCGAGCAGTCCGAGAAGGTCTTGGAATCGGGGACGTTTTATAGGGTGGCTTGTGCCTACAGGCCATGCCATGCTCGGTGACAACAAAGGAACTTTGGAGCGGGACAAAAACGTTGGAAAAGGTCAGGTTTTACATGATGAGCTTAGTGCTGGATGGCAATAGTGTAGCCAGTATTCAAATGGTTCAGCATAAAGAAAGTGCCGGCTCTTGGCCATGCGTCTTTGTGTAGAGTCACACTTAAGCAAGGTGTGTCTGCAAGAAATGGTCCCTGAAGCAACAGAGAGGCATTAATCTGCCTGCCTAAGTGGGGATTGGAATGTCCAACCATTACCGGCTGCACCCGTTTATGTGCTTGTCCGGTGGCCCTTGCAAACACGTGGAGCAGGGTGGCAGAGAAAGGTCAAGTGAAGGCCAAATAAGTTTGATATCAAGAGATATCTGGTGCTATCACCGGGCATGTCAGAACCGTGGTAACAAAGTTGTTCTTCCTAACATTTTGATGAAATCTTTTTCCTCTTAATTTGAAAATCTTGGTTCATAGTTTGTTTTCTGGAGCAGCAGAAAAAAACATGCACCATAGTCTATATAACATCTCTTCAGATATTTAACTATTGCTATTGTATCACCTTTCAACATTTTCCAAGGTAAATACATTCAGCTTCCTAAAGCATTCCTTATAGGAGTTGGTTTCCATACCTTTTACCATCTTGATCACTCTTGAACTGTGGTACCCAAAACAGGAAACAACATTTGAAGTGAGGGCTGACCTAACCAGAATATAGTGGAACTATTTTCTTCTTTGATCTGGACTCTGTTCCTGAAGTATATGATTGCATTGGCTTTTTCACTGACATTATATTATAAAGTTGTGTTTAACTTCTAACCTACTAAGACCTCTCAATCCTTTTCACATGTACTGTTGTCAAACCAGCTGTCATTTATTCTGCATTTGCACATTTCATTTATTACCACCTAGATATAGTTCCTAATATTTATCCCTGCTGAAATTATTTTCATTTGTTTTGGCTCAACTCTCCCAATTTTCAAAATAATTTTGAATTCTGATCCTGTCCCCTCCTAATTTGGTATCATTTGCAAATTTTATAAGCATAACCTTTGTTTCCATTATCCAACACATTTGTAAAGATGTTGAACGATACCTATCCTAGGACATAATCCTGTAGCATCCTACTAGTCACTTCTTTCCAGGATGAAGACAAATGATTTGTGTATACTTGAGTTTGGTTGATCAAACAAGTGCAAATCCACCTAACGATAACATTGTCTAATCCATATTTTACCAGGTTGTCAGCAAAAATATTACTGAAGATGTTGTCAAAAGCCTCACTGATCTTAGCATTTCCTTCCTCTACCAAGCTTGTTAAGTCTATCAAAATGGCATGAGTAGTCTGGCATGACTTTTTTTTTTTCCTCTGAGAAACCCATTCTGGCCCTTGCTAACCACAGCATTCTTTGCTTGTACTCGGAGTCCAGCTGTTTAATTATCTGTTTGAAAATATTTCATGGTATTGATCTAAAGCTGACTGGCTGGTTGTTGCTTGACTCTTTCTTACCTTTTCTCCCCTCTTCTTTGAAGATAGGAACAACAATTCTCCTCTTTTTTGATGAGGCAGACACAACGAAAATATTATACAACAAGCAAAAAAATGTTAAAATTGGAATACATAATACTGTCTAGGGTTTATAGGAGATCAACAGCATCTGGAAGGCTGCAAGTTTCCCATCCTGACCTAGCTCCACCTGTCATTCGATATTGAAAATATAGAATAAGAGTTTTTCAACAGACAGAAATCCAACCTTCCTTTGAAGATCTCCAGTGAACGTAAATCAGTTCTTCTGTCAGACTGCTCTGACTATTATGAAGTTTTCCCCCCCCTTATTTTGAACTAAACACCATTAAGCCAAATAAGGTCAGAACCGGCAACTATGGCCAGAGGGACCAGCAAAGATCCAGAGGGACCAGCAAAGGCTATGATGAAATGAAGGCATGGATGGTTTTCTAATGTTAAATAGTACAACATATTTACAAGGTGAATGAATACTCCTAAAGCTACTGGCACTGGCAATTCATCCGTTTTGACCAGAAAATGGGAAGACTTTGGGGTGTCCGGAATGATCAAGGCAGAAAGCAGCCTTAGGCCCAAGTGACATCCTCAAACCTCACTTTGCCCACCACTGCATAGCCTGGGTTTCTCTAATCCAGATTAAAAACATTATCCTAGTTTTCATGTCACAGCAAGCCAGGGTTTCCCCATACTACTTACTTGTCATACATCAGCAACATCCTAGTGCATGTTGCCAGTTGATCTTTCTTGAAGCCATGGAAAGTTTAATCCTATCAAAAGCCAAAGAAAGAATCCAAGAATCCACTGTTTATTTTGGGATTGTTGTGTGTGTGCGTGTTATTCTTAAGCAAACAACAAGCCGGAAAGCTGGGTGCTGCTAGATTTGGCTATCACATTAAGTAAACTATTCTTTCTTTCTTTCTTTCTTTCTTTCTTTCTTTCTTTCTTTCTTTCTTTCTTTCTTTCTTTCTTTCTTTCTTTCTTTCATATCCTGCCCTTCTCTCAGCATGAGGCCTTAAAGTGTAGGATAAAAACAAAATACAACTAAAGCAATATTAAATGCAAACATTTAAAAGTCTTATTAAAATTATTATAAAAGCATTTAAAAATGTTTAAAGAATAATAATAAAAAAGCTCAGTAAATTCCATTAGAAATACTTCTGCACAACTTATTAAAAATTGAAGACCTCTAAAAATAATAATTTAATTTTTTTTTTCTCTGGTATGGGAGGAAATTCCATAATATATGAGTCATCTCCATGTTCTTATCAAGCACATCTGTGATGATGGTGGCAACCATTAAAAATCCTTCCCCCAGAGATCTTGAACCCACTTGCACTGCAAGCAGGGACATTGAACCAGCATGAAAACATGTATGGACATTCAAAACTGTCTGGAATTCTTGAGAATTCACCTTTGTAATGACATCTGTATGTGTCTACTCAGCTCTTTCAATCCTGGGAATTTATCCAAAAATGTTAATGCTATTTAACCAAGCAACATCATGTGTATGTCTTGTCCTGTTCATGACACTTAATGGATAATGAATGATAACAAAACTTCTTTTGATTGAAAAGCAACAATACAAACCAGTAGGATATTCATGCAAAAGGAGCATAAACAATTGTACCACATGAAAAGCTCAGGAAATACATCAAACTGATTACAGCCAGGGAAGACAACTAGCCCTCATAAAATTAATAAAGTGGCACCAGAGAATGGGGAAAAGAGAGGTCTTAAATGAGCACAATCTGTTAACTTAGGAGCTTATTACATGAGGGAGATGCAATTGCAGCAGAATAATCATGTCTTTGGCACATGACATTGTTTCTTTTCTGCTGTTCTCCCAGTGGGAGACTGTTTGAATAATGTTTCTTTTATTAACACAAAAGATCTGCTAATGACCTCCTTTGTAAAATGAACATATTCCAAACGTTCTTCCACAGGGAAAACTACAGAAGAAGACCAAGATAATATGATAAGTCCCAACCAAAGACACTATTATACTGCTGCAGCTGTGATTTATTTGCCTCATGTAATAATTAGTTTCTGCAAATTTCCAAACTTTATACAGAGTGAGGACAGAATTGTTGTTTCTAGCTGTCCAAATCCTAGAAGCAATCAAAAGTTTGTCAGCTATTACCTTACTTGTTGTTCAGCTGCATAAATAAGTAGAATAAATAGATCAAGTGTGAGCATCATATGGCCCTCCAGATATTGTTGAATTGTAAGTTTCAACAACTCTAACTAGCATAGTCAATGTTGAGAAATTTTCAGGATTGACACTCCAACAACATATGGAGGACCAGGTGATTCCTATTCCTGAATTAGAGACTTTGAACAGCTGAAATACAATAGAAACGTTGTGGAGTATAAAGTTTTGACAATATACTTCTGCTGAAATTCCAGTCACAGAACAATGCAGTCTTATGGCACCAGATCTATTCTGCCTTATGTTGGAGTTCATTGCAGGTGTTTCTTTCTCCCAGCTTTGCAACTGCATCCAGATGCTGCCTGGATGACACCCCTTCACTGGATAATAACTGACCATGGACGCTATTGGGGAGTACTACACCAGAAAGGATAAGACACCTTCTGTTCACATACCTGCCAGATGCTGAACATCCCAAAAATTATACACAGTAGTATTACCCTAGGTCATATCAGCATATGCCACCACCAGAACTCTAGTTATGATTGACAAATATGAATCATTGTTAATAGTCTCTATATATCACCCTTTTGCCCACACACAGAAGAAAAGTCTCATAGGCAACATTCCCAATAAATGTTCATGCAATTAGCTTTGATGTCATCACATCACCAGCTCAAAGAGGAGAAGAAAAGCTTCTTTTCCTGTTTTCTCAAGTTAGACGAGGAAAAAAATGTAACAACTGCATGCTATTAATGATGCTGATGAAGCTCATTTTCATAACACGGCTGTTCCACTATCCTCATCTCATAGGAAAAAAAGTACAAAAAAAAATGCTTAGTTCAAATCCCTGCAATGGATTCTAAACTCATCCTTGTGCAAATACAGACACAATTCAGTACCTTCATATTAAACAATTTATTTTAAATGCCTGTAACTAAACATAATTATAGCCTCATTTTTCAACACTGCATAATTCTCAGAGGAGATTGGCTATGATAAGGGGTGAATCTGAAGATGAATATTTCTCTGTGATTGTGGCTTTGCAGAAGAAAGGGCATGATACCTGAATTTTATATCAAATTGACAAGATTCTTTAAGAGGAAAGACAGAACATGAAGGCAATCTCAACTTCAACATTAGGTAGGGAAAGTCTATAGTAGGGAAATGTTACTTTTTGAGTCTTCTAGCCAGCATAGTCAGGTCTTGACCATTCCAACTATCTACCCTTTGCATGTTGCTCAACTATTTTGTTACAAGATGAAAATGAGAGAGCATTTTTCTTAACAATATATAATCCTGGTACAGGTGATCAGAGCTTGGAAAAATTACTTTTTTTATTTATTTATTTTGATTCTAGGTTTCAGGCAATATGATCACTCACTGGGTGATTCTAGAAATGAATCATCTGAAATATGACTTTTCTATGCTTTGAAGATGATTCTGGTGCAATACTTATGAACAACAGGAAACGCAGGAGGTATTAACAGCTTGCTATGACAGAAGAGAAGAGAATTAAATGTCAGATAGTGAATTTCAGATAGCAACAATATACAAGAACTTTAGTAGAGCAACCAAGGAAAATTTGATGTTAGCTTGATGGAGATCAGAATCTCAGGATATGGAAGAGGAGCCAAGCTCACTATCAAAAGATCAGCAACTGTGGCAGGTTCAGGATCCAAACTGCTGCCTCTGGAACAGTTGGACAGGAGACACAAAGACTGCTAGAAATGCCCTCCCCCCCAAAAAAAAGAGTAGAGGAAAACAAAGTAGTAGTCACAACATAACTTCTGGTTTGGAAAAAAAAATGCCCTGAAATCTATTTAGAAGGAAATTTCCAATAGAACCAATTGACTGGAAGAGCTGAAGACTGGGGGTGGGGGGGACAGGCTTGTGGGGCTGCATGTGACCCACACTTATGCTAACAAGTACCACAGAGAAAGTTGCACAGGCTCTCCAAGAATCAATAAGACTTAATCTGAAGGTACTCTCCCTCCAAACATATTTATCACATCAAGATTTAACCACTACATTATAGCTATGGATGGGTAGCTTAGATGTCACCTTGAAATGAATGAAGTCATGAATAAGATTGTGTTATTTAATCAATTTCTAGTTTGATCTGCTTTCATAGGTATTTATCTGTGGAACATATTTTGTCCCCATTTCCTATAAACTTTGTTTGTTTGCTTGTTTGTTTTAAAGTGCAGCAAACATTTTCATTTAAATACTACATAAATACATATTTTAAAACCTATCTTCTTTCAAAAGTACTTTAATTTATTTGTTTGGTTTCTGAGCTGGAAAGAGCTGAAGTTGTGTTTTGATCCTTATACTAATCTGGTAAATATTAGACCAGGTCACTTAGAATTTGAAAAGACTGAATTCTTCAGGTAACCCTGACTATGACATAATTATCAAAATACTGGCATAAATCCCTAACTGCTGAATAATAAATTAGTGTATATGTAAATCCCACTGATACTATGGGTCTGCTCTAGTTGGGATTAGCAATTGGGTTTAGACCATGTATGAAATGTCAGTAGGAGCAACAGCAAAAACATTAATTTATAATGCCCTTTTCATCAAAGGTTAGAGCATGAAAAATAGACAATAAAATATAGCACTATCAATATATATAAAAACCCCAGCATCCCAAACCCCATCCCTCACCCCAGCAACCTTGGATAAAACTCAGCAACTTATCCAACGATTCAAAGAGGAAGTTTTTCAACCCCTTATAAAAGGAATAATGGCTGTGATAGATAGTAGTAGAGGTGAAGATCCATCCACCATAAATGAATTAACAACTGAGGTCACCGTCTGATCAAAGAAAGAGGCCAAATCACTTGCAGAGAGATCCTGAACTAATGAACCCTTATCATAGTAGCCACTGGACTCTATAAAGTATTAAAGGTGGCAACTAACTGACAAGGTATATGGACTTGAGCTTGAACTTTTCCTGCAGTAGGGTTGCTGAGATTCATCTACATGAGAAAAATAAATTGTTATAAGCAGTCGTCATGCTTTGACACAATTCATCTGATGAGTTCTCTGTCCACTGTCTTTCTAACCAACAGACAATAGTTCACTCCATATGCAGCTCTGCAAGCAGCCAAGCTCTTGGTTCACACTGTGTGACTAAACAAGTCTGATGGTATCATGATTTCCAAAACAGTTTTTATTACAGTGGTAAATTGATTAACTAGGATGTCTAGATTTAATGTATCCTCCATAAAACTCTGGTCCAATATGATATCTTCTAGCCCCATCTCACTCCCTGGTATCCAATCTGCTCATTCATTCCTTCATTGGTCCACACCTGGACCTAAAACATGAGATGGTAACTGACTGAGGGCTTAAGAGAAGGAATCCAGAGATGTCCTAGATAAATCCTGACAATGGCTTCTTTGTATGGTGGTGGTAGAGAAAGTAATATCTTAACTTTGTAGGACACCAAGAAATGATATGATATTCCAGCATCTGTAACCATGTCAATCTTCATATCTAGGTTGCTGAAGAGGAACAAATCCAAAGTCCCACCAGCAACATAAGTAGGAGGGTTTTTTCAGTGCTTCGTTTGCCCTGCCTTGGAAATAGTATATCAACCTGTAATATAGTGAATAAATGAATAATTAAATAAATAAACAAGCAAACAAGAAGTAGATCAAATGGTAACTGGCAAAACATAGACATGTAAAGTTTTCAATTTGGATCACCTATTAGTTTAACTCTTTTATATTTTGATCAGATACGAAATACTATTCCACAGCTCCCTAAACATTGTCTTTGGGAGCAATTTGGAGAGAAACTGAGAATATAACTAGGGGGAAAAAAGTAAATTAATATATAACAAGCATGATGTGAATCTTGATAGAATTGCATAAGTAAATCCTTTTGTCATTTCCAATTAATCCAAAATCAAAGTGGCACTTAAGAAGTCCTCCTATTATCAGGCAGCAGATGACTCAGTGGCAGTGGCTCAGACATTTTCAGATGATCAACAGTGCATTATATTCAACAAATGAATCTCTGCACAAATTAATGCACAGTCTATGACTAAATGGAAGACTTTAATTTTGTGGAAAACTTAAGTTCCCAGCACAAAACATACAAATTGTACTAAAGCTCTATTCACTCAGGGACTGTGTTGCAATTTGTAATATAATGAAAATAACCTTATAGGCTGTGAGTCATTATTTTTAATTTTCAGTCTCTAATACAGTGCAAATACTAAAGGGAATTCTTTTGTGCAGGTATTAAAATAGTACAAACCTTAAAGCTACCTTGGGGAATTTTGCATAAAAGTTTTGTACTCCCATAAAATAAAAATATTTTTTGTTTCAAGTGACTAAAAGCATCCTGAAACACATTCATTTACTGACATCTGTATAAATTATATGGCCACATAGATCTATCTACAGAGAAAATGAAAATGGAATTATCAGTGGGGGAAAATAAGGCTGATAGGTCTTTTCAACAAAAGCATGGTACAGACCCCTTCCTCCTCAGTTTTTCTATAAAATATACTTGCATATCTATTAGACAAGATTATTCCAAGTGGTGAGAAGCCTTTGGGGTATAAGCCTAGAGATATGAGGAACTGAACCCACAATTACCTGGTGTGATAAATTTGCCAGATACTTTGAAAAAAAAAATTTGCTCAGAACTTGACATCACATTTACCACAGAGTTTAGAGACGTGTCAAGTACACAGTCTGGTCCCAGATTTTCTGGGATGAGGTATCAACATCTCATTTAAGTGGAGCATACACTGTAGTTACTGTTGTCATGTTAACCTTTTTCCTCCTATGGGCCTTGAAACACAGACATATCCCATTAAGATATATTTCATTTTTAATGATGGTAATATGTGATTGATTTTTCATTTTATCCCTTCAGTACATGAAAAAGAAATAAGTATTCTACCTAAGGTCAGAACTATCTTGGAGAAGATAGTTATGACACAATATCTTCTTTTTTTACTCTCTGTAAGGAGGTACAACCAAGTATGCTGGATGTTTCAGACCAAAGTACATCCTTTTTTAGAGTTCCGGAAGAGAAACTTCGGCAGATCTAAGCAAAAGGTGAAACAGGAAAATAAGAGAAAGGACATATAAGAACTGGGGAGCAGGAAGGAGAGTGAAATACTAAAATGAAAGTTTGAGAGGCAGTATAAATTAATAGAGGACATTTTCAATGTCATTTGGAGATTTGGTTGGTGTCAAAATGTCACTATAACATACTGTTTCTTTTCTTGCACCACTGCAGCACAGAATGTAGAGCCCACCAGGTTTGAATTTAAGAAGTAAGTGTGAATATTCATTCACCTAGGATAAATCCTGAATCGAATGAGGCTACTTCAGTGAGATTTGGAGGACAGACTTACAATGTTGGTCATTGTACAATACTGTCACCTGCAAAGTTGTAAATAGTGTTCTTAAATTTCAGGTCCATACTTTTCCTATTTAAATAAAACAGAACAAAACTGCTGGGAGAAAAGAATCCCCATATCCAATGCTGTTTTTTGGTGAACTATACAAAGCAGAAGTGATACACCTTGTTAGTAGGTTGGACTTTGAAGGTTTTTTGTTTGTTTGTTTTGTTTTATATTCTCACTGGATTTCAATGGAATCAGAAAACTCATCAGAACATTTTTTTAAAAAAAAATGTCCAATTGTTTTAAAATTTAATTCCACTGTGTACTTTTTCTGGTTTTTGTTGTTTGGTTGGAACATAGTTCTGGATACACAATGTTTTGGAACATAGAACATTATTATGCAATAAGGTACATTGGCATCTTCATTGGGCTTTTTTTTAAAAAAAAAACAACAACCCCATGACTCACACAACACAAATTTGTTTATTCTAGAGCATGTAACTTTAAAAAGTAGCAGCACCTTGTGTGTGAAAAGGACAAATATTAGGATTGGCACTGGTATAGAAGCAGAATTTAACTTTTTCTTCTCTGCTATGTTCTAAAATTCACTCTTCCAAAGCTGCTGTTAGTTGTGTGAAGAGAACAGTAATGCCAACATGAGCTTTTTTACCTAGAGCAGAGCGTAGAATATAATGAAGGAAAGACTTAAACTCCCTTTCCCTACCAGCCATGATTCCAGTAATTATCACCCCTGGGATATTGCTATTTGTATTTTTCAAAAGTAGACTTTCAAAGCAAAGATGGCCTTCAGATTGTCCTAAGGGGTTACTGTAACAATTTAATCTTCTGTTTATAGTTGTTTATAGTTGGGAACATTTTTACCCCCATCCTTTAACATCCGAGGAACCATCTGGTTCTTGTTTTCTGGGCCAATCATTAGTGAAAGGAGGTAAGTCCAGTTGGAAAAGGTGTCTCTACCACCCTAGTGGACTTTTCTTGTATCAGTTTGGTAATCCAACAGTATTTCCCTAAGTAAAAGTATGGGCTTATCAGCTGAAGAGGATTTCTGAAGTGTCTATTATTGTCCTGATAGTTTGCCTTCTGTCCTGTTTGGTAGGGTGAAGTGTTCACTGATCAGTCTTTAACTGATCTTTGCTGATAGAAATTTAAGCAGTTAATTTAAGCATGTTAAGGCTACTGAAAGTGGTAAGCCTATAGCTCAAATTTTATCTTGTGTCTTTATTCCAGTCATTCTAATCACAAATATGTGCCCATCTTAAAAGAATGTTGAAATACAAATGTAGTAAATGGGAATGAGGCTGCAGGAAAGTTTTTTTAAAAAAGTTTATACACCTTTAAATTTTATAAACAGATGGATGTAAATTGGGTGGTGGGTACTAGGATCAGATGTTGAAAAATATCAGCATTCATTATGGGAAAAGACATTCAGAGTCTAGGAATACTAGAAAAAGTCCAAGGCTGCTATAGCTATAAATAATATAGCACAGTGTTGAGCTGATATGCAACCGTAAGACATTAAATATGTTGACAAATGCCAGAGCAGAAGCTGTGTTCGTCTATTACAGAAAAAGCAGGGGGTAAGTCTTGCGGCAGCTTAAAGATGAACAGATTTATTGAAGTGGGCTCTAGTCCATGGAACCTTATGCATGAAAAATCTGTTAGCCTTTAAGTGCCACAAGACCATATTTTGTGTGTTTTATTAAAAATATGTTAAGTCAGATGTCCAAAAAGCATGAGTCTCTCGTGCACCTTTTGCTTAGAAACTGCTGCTATGAAACAAAAGTAATTAATTGTAGGGACCAAAACACAGAAGCTGACATTCTATGAAAACATGCCTGGGACTAAATCCCATTGAATTCAGTGATATTTATTTTTCACTAAACACAACAAGGTCTCATGGTTGGAAAATATCTTACAATCCATGTATATGTTTGCAGGAGTGATCCATCTTTACATTTAAGTACACCCAAGTGCCTAGAATTATCTTTCAGAGATTCATAACATCTTTAGCTAAGACAGCTTCATTCATATAATAATACTGTTGTGGTGGTGGTTGTGTGCCTTCAAGTCATCCCCAATTTATGGCAAACCTAAGGCAAACCTATCATGGGATTTTCTAGGACTGAGAGTATATAACATGCCCAAGGTTGCCCTGTGGGTTTCCATAGCCAAGCAAGGAATCGAACTCTGGTCTCCAGGGTCATAGTCCAATACTCAAATCACTACACCACACTAATAAAATAGTTGGTATTAAATCCCATTAAACCAGCCACACTTATATCTGCATATACAAAGATAGAATTTCTGTCTTAATGCATTACACTTAACACTTATTACCCATCTTTCCATGAATCATAAGGGCTGTTTGAATATGTACATACTCAAAATATCCTTGAACAGGCTTGTATATTTGTAGTATATTTTCCTAGGTCTTTTCCCATTGATTCCTGGTCACAGCCATGGGACATGCCCCATAGCTAAAGATGTCAAATAAAGGCTGGGCCAAACCTGTAGAAAATAAATTGTGATGTGGGTTGTTAAGTGCACCTGTGGAGAGCCATGTGACTTTAGCTGAGTCATGTTGAGTCATGCTGATGAGCAATCAGGGGAGAAGGTTGCATCAGGTGTGGGGAGAATGCAAAGGCTGGCAGGATTGCATCAGCTAGTGTGAGCATAAAGGTAGCTGAGAGCTAGCCAACAAGTTGCATATGGTGCCTGATGTGTGTGCTGGAGGTTCTGTCAGAAAGGGCAAGCAGAGGGATGCTGGAATGCCTTCTGGAGATTCTTACAAATATGTACACATTTTTACTCAAGAATAAATTGCCTCCTTGATGGAAGAAAACAATTGATGTGGGTGAGTTTTTCCTGGCTACAGTGCATTGCTGCTAAGTTATCCTCTGCTGCTCGGCATGCTTCCAAAGCTGTGGGAGCAATCTCTGCTATATTTTGGATGTGACTTTTTGGTAACAAAAGATATCCGCATAATTCTTTATTTTTAACGAGCAGTACTGAAATATGCTAAACAGATACTTCTACAGTTTATCTGTTTTTTACTTGCAACTCTTTCACATGTAGAAGATACTGCAAACATCTGAGGCATCATGTATTAGCCATTTGAAGTGCTAACAGTGATTGCTATGAAGTGAGGTGATTGAGTTAAGTGACTGCTATGGAGAACTAGGCAGCAAGACATAGGGAACAGAGCTAAAGTGAAACTTCACTTGTGGATTTCTTGGCTCTATCATTTTGACTCTGATTCTGAGAAAAATAAAGTTGTTGAGGTATAGTGGATTTTCTCCTTGTAGTATAGTGGAGATCAGTAAGAGTTTATAAACTAGAAATCTCCAGTTAAAATAACAGCATTGCTGTGAACTGGAGATGGTGTGATAGATGCTTTTGCTGTGATTGAGGAGCAACTGGTTGTGCCTGGGACCTAGCCAGTGAGTGAGCAAGTCAACTGGCAAAACATCCCCCACACTGGAAGGTCAAACAGAGACAGAGTTGCATGATGGAGAGGGAATGAGCAGTGATGCAGAGGAGTTGCAGCCACCTGTGCCCATCAGCTGTCAATCATGAAGAAGGCTGAAATGGGCTGTTCAGAGGGAGGCTGCATGGACTAGGTTGAGGAAACAATAACAAGCAGCACCTGTTCAGTGGCTATTTAAGTCTGCCAGTGTGGCTGCTCCTTGCTTGCAGCAAATTATTAGCAAGCCCTCACAACCTTCTTGTTTTCTGCTCCCTGAAACCCTCTGGATGGATCTCTGCCTCTTGAGCAATTAGAATGGACCTTGACCTGGCTCAGCTTGTGTTTTCCTTGTGTGTGGTATATTCAGACTCTCCCTGAAAGTATTCCTGACCTCCCTCCTCCCTTGCTGGCTGTGGCTCAGCAGGGAGAGATTCCTGACAGATGGAAAGCATTAGTCAGTTATATTTTTTCTTACATCTGAATGTTTTGATCATCATGTTCTTTCCATCTTGAATAGGGAAAAAAAAGTGGGAGAGTTGTTGTGTTAAGTTTGGATAAAATGAAGTTCTCACTTTTTCCGCCCCTGAAATCAAATAGGGAACACATGTATTTACCATGGAGAGGACCATATTTCACTTGTTTGCCATGAAGTTATTAAAAAGGAAGAGCCTCATAGAAAACAGAGAATAAGATTTCTATGGCCCCTACTGCACTGTGCCCCAATAGTACGTCATCCCCGCAGGATCCCAGCATTGCCATTGCTTGGATGTGATCAGGGCCTGAACGCTTCCCCTTGTACCTGTTGCATGTATGGGTAGAGTCAGGCACACTGTTTTTCCTTCCACAGTACAGCAGCAATGGTTCATCCCTTTCCTCACATCTTCCCTGCCCCATTACCCATGATTGGTCAGTTTCTGTGCAGTACTGTGGAAGGAAGCACTTATCAAGCACTTCAGCCCTTACCACATGCAGGCAACTGATGGGAAAGGGTAGGTTACCAGATTTTTCCTGGTAATGAAAAAATGTGCATTTCCTACAGATGGGGAACGTGACAGCAGCAGGTGAGTGATGACATCATGTGATGGCACGCATCCTGGACCAGGAACAACAGATGTCTATGTTGGGATGACAATGTCATGCGGTAAGGGTATAAGTCAGCACTGCTATTATTTGAATAGATAGGCATACAAATACAGACTTCAAATGTTAAGCACTTAATGCTTTATCTGTTTTTAATGCCACATTTGAATTATTTTACTCTAAACTTTTCTTCAAACTGAAGAGATCTGTAAATATTTGGTACATTTTTATTTAAAAAACCAAGAGAACCAAAACTCTCAGCCATCCTTATTATAAAATAATTGGCTAATTTTAATCAATTAATTTTATTCAGACATAGAACTCAGTTCCTAATCTAATTTATGATGATAAAAGCACTGAGCTGCTTAGCTAAACCCAACAAGATCACTAACATAATAATATCGTATGACTCACCAGAAATACCCAATTAAAAATTGCATATTTGTTCTGAATAAGGATATAATTTTCTTATCCTGAACAAGGAAGGATTTGTTGATATATTATGAAAATGGACACATGTTTTTCAATTTTAAGTTTTCACGTCTAGTATCTTTTATGGAAAACATATTTTTGCTTGAAAATGTGTTGTACTTGCACAATAAAGTCTTTCCAGAAAAAAAATGCACAAAAAACATTTTTTACATTACACTTTTGCAGGAAAAGCCTAAAATGGGGAAAAAATACTAGGAAATATACAAAACTTCTCAGGCCATCACCCACTTCTGAGAAGAAGAGATCTAGTATTTCTCATCATGAGATTAAATTAGATAAAATAAGTTCCTATCATTAATGCTAGACACAGATATAAATTTCATTAATGCTTTATCTGTTTTTAATGCCATAAATTTCATTAGTCTCAAAAGTAACATTTTCTTTTTTCATCTCCCAGGATTTGTTAGGGCGGAAATGCACACTTCAAGGAGCCCAACATTTGTTAAGCTTATATGGCATCTCTGAAAAATAAAGTGTACCCAAAACAATGCCCATATTTTAAAAATAAAATGCACATCATTGAAAAATAAATGATGAAATGTGACAAATACTTTGAAAGTCACACACATTTCAGTATAGAAAGGAACCAACGTCTAGCAACCTAATACAAAGTGCAATGAAAAGAAGAAGACTGTTAACTAAACATTTTTGGAGATAACTGGGATTTTTATTTTTTAAAAAATAAATAAGTAAAATATGGATAGATCCCTCTCCCCCGCAATCCAAATATTTCTCTCTGAGTGTGATCTGATGTGTCTATGAAGTGAGACCCAGTGTGTTCAATGGGACTTTGTCCAAGATAAGTGGCCATAGGATTGTAACTTTGAATGATCAACACATGTTAGGGTGTAATCCTCTGCCTATTTTGTCCTCAAAGGAAGCATTAGTAATATTAACATTTTTCTCTTACATTGAGAAAATTGTCAAAGACTGTTCAGATTTCAAAGACTGTTTGCAGTTTGAGACTTATTCTGTGAAAAATTTGCATGTAGTATTTTTGTGCAGAAAAAGCTTTTTCTGCACAAAAAAATAATATTCCTTGCAGAAATATTATTTTATGCAAAGAAAATGTTGTTTTCTGCACAAAAATACCACATATGAATTTGCATAGTGTTACTATGGTCCAGACATATCCGGTGACAGCACTAGATATCTCTTGATATCAAACTTATTTGGCCTTCACTTGACCTTTTTCTGTCACCCTGCTCCATGTGTTTGCGAGGCCACCGGACAAGCACGTAAACAGGCACGGTCGGTTAATGGTTGGACATTCCAATCCCCACTTAGGCAGGCAGATTAACGCCACTCGGTTGCTTCAGGGACCTCTTTTGCAGACATGCCTTGCTTAAGCGCGACTTTACACAAAGATGCTCGACCTCGAGCCGGCACTCTCGCAATGCTAAGCCATTTGCATACTGGATACTCTATTGTTAAATCTGCACTAAGCTGATCATGTAAAACTTGACCTTTCCCAAAGCTTTGTCCCGCTCCAAACTTGCATTCTTCTCGCTGAGTATGGCATGGCCTGTAGGCACAATCCACCCTATAAAAAGCCCCCGATTCCAAGTCCTCCTCAGACAGCTTGGATCGCTCCTGAGTTCAATTCAGCCCTGCTGCTGCTTTGTCCAGCGAGTCGTCCCCTCAGCAAACTGCGCTGAGCTTCCTTCCCTGCAATCCTCCACTTTTCTCCAGGACTATGAGATAAGGTGTCATTTCACTCATTTCCCCTGAAAACTCTCGTTTCTAATTTCTAGTTAGCTATCTTGTATTGTCTTTTCTGTTGTTTGTCCTTTAATAAAGATATCAATTTTACTATTTTAAAACTTGTCTGACTACTCTTCTGACCTAATCCCGTAGACATTAGGTCACAAGATCCCTGCTAAGTTACCCTGCCTCTCGCTAGCTTAAGACAGTGCTCCAGCTAATTTCCCCAACACTGTGTTTGTGCTTTGGTTATTTGGGCGCCCTTCCCGGGACCCCCAGAGAACAGGGTAACAATAGGAAAAATCCCAAAATACAAAGATTCTTTTCTATCCAACGTTCTTCTAATCAGGACTCCTTAACCACTTTTAAACAATTTTTTTTTATCTGTGTCCCTTCAGACTGTAGACTTGTATTTTTTTGGGAAAAAATAATACCAGAGGATATAATAAAGGAGCTCGATGTTATAAATAATGTTCGAAAAGTGGATAGAAGGTCCTTTTTTTTCCTTATATGTGAGACTCTGTATGACAAATGATAAGTTTATGTTAGGCAGAAAGCAGAAGAACCCTATCTATAGTGCTGATATGCTTATCTTTTCCATCTACCTCATCTCCTATAGGTTACCCTACTATCAAGAGGAACACAGTAAGTTAACACTACCAGAACTGTCTGATTTGTTGAACATTAAGAAACAGAAAAGTCTGGTACATTATAGTGCAAGATGACATGAAAAGCACTGTGTAATACATTGGAAAATGTCTTTGTGTCTTGCCAAGAAGGAAATGTTGCTTTATTTTATTTGTTTTTCCTTTTCATGCCTTGATTTTTGAAGATCGTTCAGAGCTAAGCATAAGAAATTTGAATAACCTAGGACTTCTGATTGGGAAAATCAAGAATCACTCATCATGTAAAAGCCACAGGGGATAATGCCATGATGCTGATAATATTGAGAACATTGATATTCAATAGGCCAAAGATAACACCAGAAAGAAAACATCCAGAAGCATGTTCTATGCAAGATGAGACTGGAATGTTGTCCAACCCTGGTATTGACAGTGGGCTGAATGAGCAAGGGAAATTCACGTCATATGGAAGCTCATGAATTTTCTTTGGTCCATATTTCAAAGCAGGACAACCTTCCAGAACATCAACTCTATGAATCCATGTTTCTTTCATAATTAGTCTTTTTGAGAAGATTATAGTGTTGTTCTAAGCTCAAAAATGGACCATTATGCATAATTACACATATCAGTAATATTAATGGTCGTGTACTTTGAGAGGTAAATGTATTTATAAAACCCTGCTTATTCATCTTCAAAATATTTACTGGCTTTTTGTTCCTTTAAACACATAATTTAATATTGTAGTGGATTGCAACAAATTTTCAAATGAACACATGTGAAAATGACATAAACTGGAAGTGTAATGACTCTTTCTTTTCTCTGTGAATATCTCATTCCTAGATAGCTGAGGTTTGACAGTACATGTGTTAACTTCATGCTTTAAAACTAATCCCCCCCCCATGCGTTTGGTTCTAATCCACAGGGTTTTACTCATTCATTCATTAGGCACCACTGGTAAGTGTGGTAAATGACATAATCACAAAGTGCTGGTACTGAACCCCAAATACCTTGATTCCACTACAACACATATTGTGCTATCAATTAATGGTTACTTGTATTTGATGTGGAAGTGTGGAAAGTTTGGGGTAGCTGAAATAATTATTGGATTTTGTTTTTTTCCGTCCCCAAATGCCAGTGGCACATTAGGTTTAAAGCCTTCTTACCACTGGAGGTTATTATGGATATCTGTGAATAAAAAATAAAGTTTCCTTTCAAAATGTGCCATTTGAGCAGCTTTAACGCTGGGTCCCTGCAAACGGCACAGCATTATAATATGTAAATACTGGCCTTTAGGACATTGTGAAACTGGAGCAACGTGACCTATTAAAGCATTGTGTTTTTCCAAGGCTGTTAATCTTGCTGATATTTTGGAGAGTATGAGACTGCATGCAGTTAGGCAAAATTCCACTTTTTAAAATCCTGAAACAGAGTTTGACTTGCTGAGAAATAACCAATTAGGCAAAGAAAAGAAGAAAGGATGAAAAAACAACAACAACAACAACAAAAAGATAACAGTGTCTTCCTCCAGGTCATTAAAATCACACGGCAATGTTATCTATCTCCAAATAAGCTGCTTTAACATTTAAACAAATAGCACCTGATTACATTCAATCTAGGTCATGTTCCCCAGTTCAAAAGCATGTGAACAGTTGCAACATTTCGCTTCACTTTCTTATTACAGTACAAAGCTGAAACTGTTCCTTCAAACTACTGAAACTCCTGCTGAGAAGTGCCCTGCATATCAAGGCTGATGTGTTTGGAAAGGCTGACTGCTAGCTGCCTCACAGAAAACAAAAATCATTGAAGTAGCAGCTCATCCTATTACTATGTGTGGTTTTATGGTCACAGTAAGAACCATGGTCAGTCACTTTAAATTAATGTCATCAATACAAGGTAATCACAACCAGGGAATCATTTGGAAACCTAGGGCCTTTCCACACTACACAGTTATAGTGTTGTTATTCCACTTTCAACATCTTATGAAGTCCTGGGTTTGCAGTTTAGGTAAGGCATTTAGAATTCTCAGTGAGAGAGCTCCTTGGCCTCCGTAAACTACAAACTCCAGAATTCCACAGGATGTTGAAAGTGGAATAATAGCACAATAAGAGTGTAGTGTGGAAAGGCCCCTAGAATTAGCAACCACTGCCCATCTTCCAGCTTATCTCTGTTTGAAATCAGTGGCAATTGTATACAAATGTTTTGCTGCTGTTGTCTGCCTTCAAGTTGTTTCTTATGGCTACCATAAGGTGTTTCTATCATGGGGTTTTCTGGGGCTGCGAGCGTGTGATGTGCCCACTGGTTTTCCATGGCCAATAAGGAAACAAACCCTGGATATGAAAACTGTCTAACAGCAGCACTTCAGTGAACTGGTATTCTGAAGAATCAAATGGTGTAAAAATGGTGTAAAAATTCAAGGAATATATTATAAGCAAGCATTCCCTTTATTCTGTAGCCTGTGGGAACATTTTGAAATCTGAGGAATTGCCTCAGAAAGGCTAGCACCAAAAGGCTAATAATAAATAATCCCTTTGAGAACTAGGGAACCAAGAAAGAACAATAAATCCTTCCACCCTATACCCCTCCAAAAAAAAGAAGAAGAAGAAGAAGCTGCATATGAGTTGAATGTTGGGTTTTAACCCCAAATCATAGAGCACATACCCCCACTACAATACCACAGCAAACAAAACATTTTAATTTAATTTTTAATTTTTAATTTTTTTATTTAATTTTTAAAAATTAAAAGCATATTAAAAGGCCAAAGAAAACTATCAGATCAAAAAGACATCAGGTGAGGTTTTGATGAGACCATGACATTCTTGCAACGAAGCTAGTAAAATGTGGGCTGGACAGGGCTACTGTTAGTTGGATTTGTAATTGGTTGAACGACCGAACCCAAAGGATGATCACGAATGGCTGCTTTTCATCCTGGAGAGAAGTGACTAGTGGGGTGCCACAGGGTTCTGTCCTGGGCCCAGTGCTGTTCAATATTTTTATCAATGACTTGGATGAAGGAATAGAGGGCATGCTCATCAAATTTGCAGATGATACCAATATTAGGGTATTGCTAATATTAGGGGTTGCTAATACGCTGGAAGGCAGGATCAAAATTCAAAATTACCTGGATAGATTGGAGAGCTAGGCCAAGGCGAACAAAATGAAATTCAACAGAGAGAAGTGTAAGGTCCTACACTTAGGTAGAAAAAATGGAATACAGAAATATAGGATGGGGGACACGTGGCTGGATATCAGTACGTGTGAAAGGGATCTAGGTGTCTTCACATGAACATGAGTCAGCAGTGTGATGTGGCAGCCAAGAAAGCCAATGCAATTCTTGGCTGCATCAATAGGAGTATGGTGTCTAGATCGAGAGAGGTACTGGTACCACTCTACTCTGCTTTGGTTAGACCTCATCTTGAATACTGTGTCCAGTTCTGGGCACCCCAATTCAAGAAGGACATGGTCAAGCTGGAGCAAGTCCAGAGGAGGGTGACCAAAATGGTGAGAGGAAGCCATGCCCTATGAGGATACACTTAGAGAGCTGGGTATGTTTAGTCTACAGAAGAGAAGGTTAAGAGGGGACATGATAGCCATGTTTAAATATTTGAAGGGATGCCACGTAGAGGAAGGAGGGGACTGGTTTTCTGCTGCTCCAGAGACCAGGACAAGGAGCAATGGATTCAAGCTGAAGGAGAGGAGATTCCACCCGAACCTCTGGAAGAACTTCCTGACAGTCAGGGCTGTTTGGCAGTGGAATATGCTGCCTCGGAGTGTAGTGGAGTCTCCTTCCTTGGAGGTTTTTAAGCAGAGGCTTGATGGCCATCTGTCGGGAGTGCTTTGAGGGTGTTCCTGCATGGCAGGGGGTTGGACTGGATGGCCCCTGTGGTCTCTTCCAACTCTACATTTCTATGATTCTATGATATCATCATTGAACTAAACAGCTGAACTGAAGCTGTCATTTGCTGACTTCCAAGATCTATCACACTCTTGCATCATCTGTACTGAAAACACTTAGGGCTGTTGTGTCTAATTGGGGAGTTAGCAATATATAGAGTTGCCATATTCCACCTCTCAAATCCAAGCAGCAATTATAATTATGCACTTTATTAATCTGAATTCTAGTTTTTCAAATTCAACATGTTAATAATTTTTAATACTACTATGTTTCAGCCTTTGTTACGTTTTGATAGTAATTACTCTACTGAAATAAATAACACAGCAGCTTGGAAGAGAAAGACCCAAGTTCAAATTCTTGTTTTGTTATGGAATTTACCATGTGACCTTAAGCTGTTGTTGTTGTTATTGTTTGCCTTCAAGTAGTTTCTGACTTATTGTGAATTAAGGAGAAATTATCATGGGAATTTCTGGTCTCCAGGGTCATAGTCCATCACTGAAAACACTACATCATGCTGGTTATACCTCTCTCATCAAACCTACTGGAGGGTTGTTCTGGCATATATGTGCTCATGTACATTGGTGGTATGGTAAATCATCCCCTCTCCTCTTCCTTATCATTAAAACATTCCACACTGGCCCCCAGTGACCCAGCATGAAGTTGTAAATTTGATCTCTACAATGAGATCTGGCAAAGCTCCAGGGGCAGATTTAATCATGCCCGAGCTCTTAAAAGCAAATATCTCATGGTGGGCACCTTTATTGGCAACCCTATTCACCCATATGAACCGGACAGCCCAATTACCTGAGAGCTGGTCTCAGGCCATTATCATTCCCATATACAAAAAAAAGAGACAAAAATGACCCTACCAACTATCGCCCCATTAGCTTATTATCTGTAGTGGGCAAATTATATGGTCGCCTTCTTAACAATTGTCTGACAGACTGGATAGAGTCAGAAAAAATATTGGAGGAAGAACAAGCTGGTTTTAGGAAGGGCAAATCGACCACAGACCATTGTGTAGTTTTAAATCATCTGGTCGAAAAATACTCAACAGCGTATCGCAATAGGCTATATGCTGCCTTTATGGATTTGAAATCGGCATTTGATTTAATACCCAGAGATAGATTGTGAGCTAAACTCCTCGCTACCTCTACTGATGAAAGATTACTTAGGCTAATGATGAAGCTATATAGCAACACCACGATACAAGTAAGATGCGGAGTAGAGAGTAATCTTACTAAATCCATCCCAGTAAAAAGAAGTGTCCGACAAGGATGTATCCTTGCGCCCACATTATTTAATTTGTATCTCAATGATCTTGCTCTTTCTGTCTCTTCGGAGACTTTTCACCCTCCTAAACTGGCTTCAGTGAGTATTCCCTTACTCTTATATGCAGATGATGCTGTTCTCCTCTCCTTTAGAAAGATTGGTTTGAGACGAATAATAAGAGCTTTCATGGAGTATTGTGAAAATAATCAGCTAACTATCATAGAATCATAGAAATGTAGAGTTGGAAGAGACCACAGGGGCCATCCAGTCCAACCCCCTGCCATGCAGGAACACCCTCAAAGCACTCCTGACAGATGACCATCAAGCCTCTGCTTAAAAACCTCCAGGGAAGGAGACTCCACTACACTCCGAGGCAGCAGATTCCACTGCCGGACAGCCCTGACTGTCAGGAAGTTCTTCCTGAGGTTCAGGTGGAATCTCCTTTCCTGCAGCTTGAATCCATTGATCCTTGTAGTTGTCAACTACAACAAATCTAAAATTTTGGTTTTTTCCAAAAAATACTCCATATTTAATTGGGTTATAGCTGGTCATAAAATAGAACAAGTGAGAAATTTTAAATACTTGGGGGTTGTTTTTCATGCATCTGGTGCCTGGGCATTGCAGTGGGCAACTGCTATACAGAACGCAACCTGCAATAGCAGAGCAATTGTACAATTTTTTTATACTAAGGGGGGACAATTAATTCCAGCTGCACTTAGGGTATTCCAGGCCAAGGTTCCTCCCCAACTACTGTTTGGTATCCCGGTATGGATTCTAGGTTTTTCATTAACAATGAAACGAGTGTTCTCAACATTCCTCAGAAAACTATTTGCGGGCCCAAATTGTGTCCCATCAGTGGTTCTCCATCTGGAGGCTGGTTGCACATCAATTGAATGTACAGCATGGAAGTGGGCCTTAGCGTACTGGCTGAGGGTTCTCTTTGCAGGACCAGAGGCTGGGTATGTCTACCTGATGCAAAGAGATACATATATAACTCATCTGACTAAATCTGTGAAAGAAAAACTGCAACGATTAGGCCTCTCAGACACATTCCTTCTCACTCTTGACTGGCCTAGGGCCACGTTGATCCTTGCACAATGAATCAAGGATATTGACACTCAATATTCTATATCCATCGCATGCACAACTTGCTCTCCCATTAGTTTGGGTTTGAGGTTTAATCCAATCAGGGGTGCAAACTATCTCGAAAATTTAACAGTCCCCAAATACCGGATGGCATTTAGTAAAGCTAGATTTAATGTTATTCCATCTGCTGTACTAGAGGGACGTTTTCAGCAAATTGAGTACAGGGATCGTATATGCCCCTGTGGGGAGGGACTAGTAGAATCCTTATCTCATGTACTCTTTTATTGCACCTTCTATAATGATGATAGGCTAAGGCTAATAGTGCCTCTCCTAAGCAAGTTCCCTGGAAGATCCTTGGGATGATATTTAATACATCTATTAGAGGACACTGAAAAAAGAGTAACTGAGGAGGTAGCAAAGTTTCTCTTCAGTGCTATTAAAACTCGAAGGTCTATGGTACACAAATCTTAACATTTGAATAATCCCCTCTGTAGTAATCACCTGAGATGGGGCTATATCTCTAGGAACTGTAGGGCTAACAAGAATTCTATATGCAGAAAAAGGTTGTATGAGCTTCAATAGAAATTTCTACATATGATATTTTTAAATTTTATAGTTTCCTAACTAATCTTAAACTTAACTTATTAAGTTGCTTTTAAAACACATTACATCTAATCAATTACATATTGTGTCTTATTTTATTATAAATATATTATATTTCCATGTTTTTATCCCCACACAGAATGTATATAATGTATATAGAAGTTCTACATTGTATGTAACAAGTGTTTTGCCTTATGGTTTGTTGACCGCAATAAAGGCTTGACTGACTGACTGGCCTTATTGTTAAATGATTCAGAACAAATTCAGCAGTTGCATAAGACTAGACTGGAAAGATGGAAAGATACAAATCAACAACGGAGGAGGAGGAGGAGGAGGAGGGGAAATAAAATCACTGATAGTCCAAAATTCCAGAAAATGGCCTGGGATGCTAACATCCATATTCCAGAAAATTGCCAGAACACCAACCTTCAAGGAAGTTACACTCACCCAGTTCCCTGGTCACATACAACTAGAAGGGTATGTTTCAAGAAGCCACAAAAATGCCACAGGAACTTCTTCTTTGTGCCCATATGGATATGACTTCCTGGTATTCTGAGACATGGTTTACAGTATAGATGTTTTGCCCTAACCAGGGACTAAGAAATGGTTTCTATACCCCATCCCCAGTTTATTGTGTTATTCACTTCTATTTTTCTACAACTATTGAATTTGGTGAGCATGGCTATATGGAATGTCTGGTGACATTTTCCCCAACACAGATATTTTGCTTGGAATGGTTGATAGCGTGAGAATGCTGAGCAGTATTGGTGATGTGGCATTACTCCCATCCACCTGCTAAATCTGATGGGCCTAACTACCTGAAAAGTTGGCATTCCTCGGTATTTTTCAGAATATAGCTATTTTGCCTTTAATGAGTAACCCAAGGGACTAAAAAGATAACCTTTTATTTCCTATAAAAAGCTCTTACTTATTCCCCTCATTATTATAACAATGCAAAGTAATGACCACCGTATGTTATTTGCAGGGAAGATGGTGGTGGTGGTGGTGCTCCTTTTTGCACTTTCACTGCTCCAAAAGAAAAACCAAGTTACTCCTCTTCCTAAATTAGTCCTCTTCCAGTCCAGCTTAGCTTAGGTCATTTCTGCACAACACTGATAGTGCTATTATATCACTTTCAGCATCCTGTGGAATTCCGGGCTTTGTAGTTTCTTAATGCCAAAGAGCTGTCTGGCGGAAAATTCTAAATGCCCCTAACTAAACTGCAAACTCCAGGATTCCACAGAATGTTGAACATGGAATAATAGCATTGTAACAGTATAATGCAGAATGGCCTTAGTCTAGCTCCCGTAGAGAGCTCTCCTATCTCTAATGCAGTTCCAACGACAACGATGGTGATGCTAAAAGTAATAACAAAAAAATATTTTCTTACCCACCTCTCTCTAAGGCTCAAGGTGGAATACAACATAGATTAAAAACAACAACAACACATAATACCATTTCAAGTATACCAATTTAAAATTCAGAGTTAAAAATTGACTGGGTAGGCCTGCTGGAAGAGATAAGTCTTCAGTACTTTTTAAAATATGCCAGGTTATTCCACAGTCTAGGGGCAGCCAACAAAAAGGTCTCCTGGCTGATTTAAATAAATTGCCCCAGGGGAACTGAGTAGATGGAATGGATTGTATGGGAGCAGATGATCCTGTAGGTAACTAGGACTCAAACTATGTTGGGCTTTAAAGGTAAAGTTAATAACCAACACTTTGCACTTTGCCCAGAAACTAATTGGCATCCAGTGGAGTGATTTTAATATTGGTGTGATATACTCACTCCTGGATGCTGCCATTATTTGGACCAGCTGGAGTTTTCAAACTTTGTGGAAAGGTAGCCCAATGCACACACTGCAGAAGTCTAACTTTGAGGTTACCAACACGTGCACTGCCATCTTTAGGTCTTCCAGTTCTAGAAAGGGGTACAGTTGGTGTATCAGCCAAAGCTGGTAATAAGCACTTCCAACCGTCAAATCTATCTGAGCTGACTTTTGGAGGGATGGAACCAAGAGCATGCCCAAGCTTTGAACACAGTCTTTCATGGTGAGTGTGACCTCATCCAGAACTGGCTGACACACGTCCAACCTGAGATTAGGACCTTTAATTGTATGCACCTTTATCTTGTCTGGATTCAGTTTCAATTTGCTTTTCTTCATCTAGCTCATTAGCTGCTCCAAGCATTCATTCAGAGGAGACATACTATCCTTAACTAAGACTGTTTTTGAAGGTATGGAGAAATACATTTGAGTGTTATCAGCATACTGATAGAACTCTGCCCTATGCCTCCAGATGGTGTCTCTCAATGGTTTCATGTTAAAAAGCATTGAGAATAGAATGGCACCTTGTGGTATACCCTTTAACAGCTCTTTTTTTTTTTTTTTTTTTGAGGAGCAGCTATCCCCATGCAATATCATCTGGAACCTGCCTGAGAAGTAACACCAGAACCACTTCAACACAATATCAAACACCACTGAAAGGTCTAAAAGCACTAACAGGAACAGACTCCCACCACAGATGCTAAGACAGAGATCATCTACTAAGGTGACCATTGCAATTTCAACTCTGTAACCTGCTCTGAAGCCAGTTTAAAATGGGTCAAGAAAGCATGTATCATCCAAGAGCACCTGGAATTGGAAGCCCGGTGCCTTCCTGATCACCTTCCCCCAAAAAGGAAGATTAGATACTAGTTTATAATTATTACTGTCCAGGGAGGGCTTTTTCAAAACTGATCTAACCACTGCTTTTTTTAAACAGGATGGAAAGTTCCTGTTACTGCGGTCCAGGCCTACCTGGAGATAGCACTTGATATCACTTTGATATCAAACAATTTGGCTTTTCTCTGCCACCCACGTCCTCCATGTGTTTGTGAGGCCAGCAGATAAGCATGTAAACAGGCATGGCCGATAATTGCTGGACATTCCATTCTCCACCCAGGCAAAGCCGGTTCGTCGCTTCAGGGACCTCTCCAGCAAACACCTCATTGCGTATGCGTGATACTAACAAAGGATCCCTGCCCTGAGCAGGTAACCTGACAAAGCTGTACCAAGCGCTCTGTATTTGCATACTGGTTACGCTATTGTTAATTCAGCTCTAAGTCAATCATGCTAAAACCTGACCTTTCCGAGACTTTGTCCTGCTCCTAAAATGTATTATTCTCACCGAGTAAGGTATGGTCTGCACTCACAATTCACCCTATAAAAACCCCTGATTCCGAGACCTTCCTCGGATGGCTCCCGAGTTCCATCCAGCCTTGCCGCCGCTCTGCTTGGTGAGCTCCCCTCAGCTAATCGTACTGAGCTTCTTCATCGCACCCCAACTCCTTTCTCAAGGTCCAGGACTACAAGACAGGTGTCGTATCACCCATTTCCCTCTGAAAATCCCTATTCCAAGTCAATCTCTGCTTCCTTAGCTATCTGTGTGACTGTGACTTCTTTAATATTTGTCTGTACTCAATAAAACACCATTCTCGCTATTTTAAACCATCTGACTGCTTGACTGACCTGACCCCGTAGACGCTGGGTTGCAAGATCCTGCTAAGTTACCCTGCCTCTCGCTAGCTTTAGTGAGTGCTCCAGCTAATTTTCCCCAAGGTTGTGTTGTTGTCTGGTTATTTAGGTGTCCCTCCCGGGACCCCCAGAGTTCAGGGTAACATTCCCCTCCCTGACAGATGCATTAATAATATGTTGTATTTGAAGTCTAATTGAATCTCCTCCCTGGGCAACCAGCCATAATGGACAGGGATGGAGAAAACAACTTATTGTTCTTACTTGCCACAGCAGCTTATCCACATCAGTAGTAGTCACCATTTGAAACTGATCCAGTGGACTCCTACTCACAGAGACACTGAAGACCTCACTATCAACTTCTACTCCAACAATGGCATCAAAGTTGGTTCTTATATACGAGAGATCTGTTTAGGGGTCTCAAGGATGCAATGAGAATTTAAGGGGGAAGGACTTTGATGAACCCTAGGGGGGCATGGCAGCAGAGCAGCCCTAGCAACAGAAGGTAATTTAATCTGATTGGTTCTTTGACTGAAGAATCCAGTTCAGCCAGAAAGAGGGGCTATGTGGGTGAGTCAGCAGAACAGATAAATGCCAGAAACAGGGTCTGGGAGGAGTTTCTTCAGTGAGAGGAGAGAGTAAGTGAGTTGAGGAAAAGATTCATTCAACCAGAAAGAGAGAGATTGGCTGAAATTTAGGACTGGACTGCTCAAAAGTCCGAAGAGAAAAGACAGACGAGAAACTAAACTAATATTGAATTAGGTCAGAAGGGTTGACCTATACTTGATAAAATAAGTCTATGTGTGAAAAAAAGGCCTTGTAGCCAATTAGATGGTTCTGGGTTCTACTCTGATCACTACTCAAGTCTTTGCACTCTCCTGCACTCTCAGGGTTGGTTTATATGCAGATGAACACAGTGCTTACTGTTCATTTTCCGGCAAAGTAACTGGCCCTTATCCTCACATCACCCTCAAGGCAGCTCACCACCTAGGCAACCCCTTATATCCTTTTCAAGGCAGGGGTACAGATGGAGGCTGTCCTGGTTGGAAATGCTGTCTTCTCTTGGTATGCTTGGTATCTTTGACCCTTAGGACCTTAACTTCATGTTTTGTTTGTTTTTTCAGTTGTTCCACTCATTTCAAAAACAGTACAAATGAACCCAAAGCCATACAAAGTAAAAAAGTTGTCTTTTCAATAAAATAAATAGTAGGGGGCCTGAAACACTATCTGGCAGTTTGTACATAATCATGGAATATAGAGTTGTGGGAGACTGTCACAAAAGTTTTATAGGTTTTTTCAGTGCAGTCAGAGTATGTTTAACCCTGTCTGTTGACAGAGGATGACAGTTGCTCAGATAACTAGGAGATGTAATATCACCCATAAAGATAATATTTTTGTGACTTTGACACATACTAACAGTATAATTCATATGAAGAGGCAATAACTCTCTTTACTTTAGTAAACAACAGAAATATATGGCATGAAATATTACACAACAAGCAAAGCAATTTTTAAAGAACTAGAGCACACTTGAAATAATAATAATAAAAAAGATCCTAAGGAGTTGGTCATAAATCTGTAACTTTTACCAGGTATAAAGAGAAGTCCTAGAATCAAATGTGGTACAGTTCTAAATTCAGATAGACTATATGTTCCAAGCTCTAATTTGTAAGTAGTAATTTTTGACATAAAGTAATAACCATAAATCTAAATTATATTGTGGCATTATTTTTCTTAACTATTCCCTAAAATTTAAGCCATAACCTAAACCAATAATTATTTAGTATCTCTAGGACGAATGTATGTATAATCCTTTTGAACCACAAATTATTTCTTTCTATTTCCTGAGCGACTATTTTTATCTACAAATACTGTGATAACTTCTAATGTGATCACATTATCTTTCCTCTCTTTTAACCCAGCCTCAGATAACTGAGGTACATCTTTAATCCTTTTGGCCAAACACTGTGTGCTTCTTTACTTCATGTGCTTCTTCAGTTTTTAAAAAATCAATCAAAAATATGAAAAGAACAAAAATTCACTATAGGGAAGGTAAACTTAGGTAATGGTGAACAAATAGAACACTGGGAAAATAAATCAAATGCATCCATCCCTTTTTGTTATTAGGTGAATCATACAAGGAAGGAAAGAAGGAAGGAAGGAGATAAGAAATCCTGAAGTGATAATATATCTTTGGGATATTTCTTTCATATTTTGAAGAAGAAATTTACTGCTTACTTGGAGCTGAGGGTGTGGAGAAAAGCTGAGTTATATTGGCAAGCAAACAAAGGAATAATAGTTAGTTAAATCTAATCATGCTTAGAGATGACCCGCTAAAATCAATAGAACTTAAGAACTCACAAATAACTTGTCCCATTGATTTTGACGGGTGTGCTGAAAGTGTGACTGTCTGAAACATTGGACATTCAGAAACAATGAAAGCATTGCAATGTGAGCTTACTTCTCTCAAAGCAGACAGGACAGAGACTACTTGCCAAATGTGTAGCATTTATCTCAAAACACAGATCCAGGATGGTAACAATCCCATTGGTTATACTTTTCCAGGACTATAACAATGTTTGGAATATTTACAAAGGTTATATTTGGATGATGAATTTTAAAAATTGATTCAGCCTTTATGCAGATTCAGCCTTTTAGATAGTGATGAGAACAATATTTCTACAGTATATAATGTTTAACTCTTGTACAGAAGTTTTATTCAGAGAAGAATGAAGACTTGTGCAAATTCCCCTCTCCCTTATTATGGCTTATACATTGCCGTGCTTCTACAGGGAGGAACATTGCTGGATCTTATAAAGAGACATGAATATTGATTTCACAGTGTCTGCAGCTGCCTAAATTCTACATTTTTTTATTGATATAATAAGCATTGCCTGTGTGTATTGATTGCTTACCCCATGGAGTAATGCCAAATTGCTATTGTGGAGTGTAATGGTGCTGAACATTTCTTGCACAGATGATGGGGTAATGTTTAGCTGCTCTGTGTCCTGTTCATTTAGATTTACTTATATCCTCCTTAATCACTCCTCCTCTGAAAAGCACAGAATCTAAAATAGATGAAAAGGATAACAATAGAATACGATTTTAAAAACATCTCATAAATTCAATATAAGGTAAATGAATTCTTCCATGCACTTTCCCTTTGACTACTCTGCTTGCCAATTTCATTTAAAATGTTGCAAGACTTTGATGGAATGCTACAATACCATCTATCACCAGAACAGGCAAGCCCAAGTCTTATTAAGTCAGTACTTTCTTCTGTAAATAGACTGTAAAAGTCAATGGCATCATTTAGGGGCTAAGATATTAGGGCCTCCTTGCTTAATAGAGGAAGCAGGGATCTGGCTTCTCTCTCCGCCCCATTCTGCCAATGCTAAATCAGCGGTTAGCATCATTAGCAACTTTAATTGTCTGGCATTGATACTGTGTGCTGATTAATTAAAATTACTACAGTACTTAATGTTAAATGGGTTGTGTGTGTATGCGTGCCAAAGAGTCTTCATATCTGCCATTGTTATTTATTATTGTTAATAGAGCTATGCAAACATTGGAATAACTGGATCCTAAATTATATAAAAGCCGTCTAGTTTCAGGACCCATTCCCCCTTCATTAAAGCCACTACCTTTCTGAAAGAAAGAAAGAAAGAAAGAAAGAAAGAAAGAAAGAAAGAAAGAACTTGTAAAATATTCCATGCATGTTTTCACAGCTTATTTATCTATTGATTTGAAAGTGTCAAAAGAGATCTGTAATCAGCACAGAGACTTCCAGTTTAGAAAGTATCTGAGCACATAATTAGTCACTCTTATTTGTTATACTACAGGACTGGGCAATGTAAAGCTGAGGACTTGTAATCTGTCTATTGCTTCTTCCACTAATCCCTTTTGGATTGCATTCAGAGCATTTTATGTACATTGCTAACTTTTATGCAGGTGGCAAAGATTTGCTACAGCAAGGCCAGGCACTGGAGGCTTAAAGGTCTGAAGTATTTAATCTTGTCTAATTGGTCCCCTGTAAGTTGTCATTGATTAATACTATGTTGGCAAAAGTGAAGGTGGACTTATTCTCAGTAGTCAAAGGTGAGTCAATTTGGAATATGTACAAATACCTGGAAAGCAATGGCATCCATGGGACACAGACACATGCTTTCCTTCTTATTTTTGGTAAGACAGGATCTGGCATGAGAATAAATGATGAGATGTGCCTGATGCCAGAAAAAAAAAGGCATGAAAAAACATAATCAAAATGCAACAAACAACAATCATTTGAAAGAGCAGCTACCACAAGGACTGTTGAATGTTCACTGATGTTTTGAAGGATGAGAGATATATACGAAACCTCCTTTATGTATTCAGTGAACAAGAGAGCTTGGTTCAGGATTGTACCTGCTGTCATTCTCCTCAGCAACTGTACATTCAGTTTTCATGAAAGAAACCCTGCATAAGGGACCTTTATTTATCCCAAGGAACAAGTTGGCATTGGGAAAGCATAACGGGACCACATGGAAGGAGCAGCTGGAGTAAAATAAGGTACAAGAAGCCCCCACCTTTTGATGTCCCATTATCTAATAACTTACTCTTGATGCTTTTAGATTAAGGACAAGTTCCATTAATTTGATGGGGATTCTGCTCTTTCATTTCAATGTTGTGTTCTGACAGTGCTCCAATTGCTAACCTTTCAGATAAGTGGGGAAAGCCTGTACCCAAATCAGAGTCTATTTATATATACATTCTCTCATTGGATTAAAAACAGTAGAAGAGATAAAGAATTCCCCATGCTTTCGTAATCCCAGGCCAATGAAGTTTTCTAAAAGTGAGGAGAAGTTCTACATATGTATAAGGAATATTTGTGGAGTCCTTTTCTCCCTAACAAGAAGTCTTCAGCCACTGGGGGCAGGGATGGACAGTGGGTGCACTGACATAAAAGGTAATGCACAGAGTCCAGTTCAGCAAACATTGTATTCCTTATAGACTTTTAAAAGTTTTTTTTTAAAATGACAATAATCTTATAGAACAAGGAAAGATGTAAACACAGACATCAGAATCCCATAATATATTTATAATTCATACATTACTGGGCTGCACAAGAGCCTCTTTGCACAAAGGGGGTGTAGAAAACATTTGAACATTTTCTGATATTTGATGAGATCCATGGCATGCCAAAATACCCAAATGAAAAATGTCAGGGTTTTTTTCAAGATTGTTTTGCCCCTTTATGACAGCAAAAAGACCAAATTCTTTTCTCCATCCCCATGAAATGTATTTGTGCAAAAAGTTTGTATTTTTCCTTTTTCAAAAAGAAAAACTGTAAAATTTGAAAGAGCTAATGACAGTGTATGCAAGGCAAGTGAAGAATGAGGGACACAGCTGCACTTCTTGAGTGTTCCCATTGCTCACACACTCTGGGATAGACTGGTAAATAGGCAACAAGCTAGGTGGAAGGGTAAAAGATGACCAACAATGCTCCTGCTGATTCTAGCCCTGTTTGTACCAATATACTAGCCTTTAGGTATGATATCAAATTATAAAGTTTTTTTTTTTATTCCATTCTCCACCCCTCCCAAAAAGCGTTGAGCCAAGCTATTACTCAAACATGAAATGTAGAATTGTACCTGAATATACAACTGTCAATTATATCTTGGTTTTCCAAGGTTTTTTTTTTTTTTTTTACAAACAAAATAGCAGAGAAACATGTAAGACGACAAATTACTTTATCTTTATTTTTTTACAAAATAAGTTCGTAATCCATCAAGATCCATAAAACGTCTTACATACATTTTAAAAATGCAGTACAGAGTGCAATAAAACCAATTTACATGGTGGAAAAGTTCAGATTTATTTAAAACTGTTGAACTAAAAGGCTTTGACAAAAAATTGGGAACTTGACATGATGCCAGAAAGAGAACAAAATCAGTACTGTATGAGATATGTGAGAATTCTGGAAAAATGGGGTTAGAGGTACAACTCAAAAGTGCCTCTCTCCATTCCCCATCTGTCTTCTGCAACAGCAGTAGAGTTTTAGGCAAATATTTTAAAACCAAGAAAGACTCATTTAGCCTAGCCTAAATTTGTTTGGCTGATGATAATATAATTTTTTACAGAGATAGCATATATCAGGATGTTCTAATAGGAATACAGGAAAATGTCTTTAGCGGATGATGACTAGCAGCAAAATGGGTTTCATACCCATTTTTTCCCTAACATTATTAGGAGATTCCTGTACTTTATTCATTGTGAACAACTACATTGTATGTTGCTGACTTATGTCACAATCTGTCCAGCACAATGATTGTCAAAACCAATAAACCCTTGTCCTAAACACTTTTAAAGAATGTAAGTTAGACACAGACAACTGTTAACATACTTTAAGGCTACCAAAGTGCTCAATCAATCAACCAACAGTAGCTGATGTCAACACAGTACAAGATCTTTTTTATATGTCAGGTTCAGGTGACCCAGTGTCCTACTGAATAAAGTTGTGTTTAACTGATGGCGAGTACAGCAAGCAACTGTCAGCTGTCATCCTTCAAACTGTCTGCCCTTTAGTGTGTAGTAAAGTTCAGCTTTATTTGGAAATAACATCAGTGTAACACTATAATCAATGTACGAAGGCATTATGTAAGCAGAAGTGACATTGGCAATAGGTAACTGAAAAGAAAAGGGAAATATTAAAAACGTCATGATTTGAAAATAGATGTTGTGATTCTATGATAAGGTAGTATATGACACATTTCAGTGTTAAAACCAAATGGAAAATAAAAACAAATTTGCTTATTTTTGACAAATCCACTTTTTGTTTTATGAGTTCTCTATTCACAGTAATTGAGATTTATCATTGCACAAAATAAAATAGAATAATCAATAAAATAAAATATCCCCTTACTACAGAAATAAATATTTTGAGATTTCTAGTATGTGACCAAAAGTGCTTATTTTTAGATATTGAATGTTATAATTTACTACAACTTAACACCCCTCCTCAATGCAATAGGATGGAGCTCTTGAATTGTATCTTGCATATGATGATCAGTTAAGCTTTCCACTTTCTCTATACGTAGTACATCAGGAATGGGGCATCTGCAATCATCCAGCTGTTGCTGAACTTCAGTTTTAATCATGTTTATGCTGGCTTGAACAGTTGCAATTTACTAACTTCTGAAAGGCCTCATGTTCATCACACCTCACAGCACAACATGCATTGGATACACAGTAAATAAGATACTCATCTATGTAGGTGGATGAGCAGAATCTAATAAAATTATTGCACAGAGAGATGTGCAATAACATACTGACCAAAATACCAGAAAAGATTGTGCATATTTTTCACTTTTCTGAAGCTATACTAAATAATAGGTGGAAGAAAAAGCAGATCTTTGGGAAAGAGAAAAAAATGTGTCATGTCCTGTGGCCATGAGGTCTACTCATAGTCTCATGCAAAGAAATTCAAAATATATATTTTTTTAAAAACTCAAATGTGTTACTTTCTTGACAGATGCAATTGTATTTTAATGTGTTTTATGCATGGATATGGACTTTGGGGACAGAGGGAAACATCATGGCCTAAATCCTACTATTAGTCTCAACTAGAATAGAGCCATTGAATCTCCTTGATTTAACTCGCCCTTCAACTACTGAGGGCTTTTCCATACTGAATTGTTATAGTGGTATTATTCCACTTTCAACATCCTATGGAATCCTGGGGTTTGCAGTTTAGGGAGGGGCATTTAGAATCCTCAGCCAGAGAGTTCTTTGGCTTCAGTAAATTACAAACCCCAGAATTCCACAGGATGTTGAAAGTGGAATAATACCACTATAACAGATTAGTGCAGGAAGGCCCTAAGGTGAGTTTCCTATATATGAAATTCCACTGAAAATTTTGTAGACTTCGGGACTTCCGGTGGTGCGAACGTGGCGTCCAGTCGGGATCCGTGAAGTGGCGGTATCCTGATGCCCAGGGGAGATCGGTAGCTCCAATTTTTTTGTGACCTAACTGAGAGGAGTATCACCCCCCGGGAAGGGGGAACACAGGGGCGATTCGAAGGGGGCCCATTGGCGGCAAGAAGTGAGTAGAAGGGAGAAAAGTAGGCACTCGCCGTTTGAAGCTAGAAAAGACGGGCCGGAGAGTCGCCATTATCTCCCCGGGCGCCAACAAGAGGCACGACCCACAGCACCACTAATCGTTAATAATTCATCAAGCGTGACAAGTAATTTTCTCCTTACCAGCTGGGTAAGTTCATCCGACGTCCCTTTTTTGAGAATAAGCGGGCGGTGAATAAGTCCAGTCCCCAAAGAGGGAAGCATTGGGGACTTTGGCTGTCTTGCGTCGGGGATTTCCCAGCAGCCCAGCACCTTCTAGCAATCCCTTAGCAGAAAAATTTAATCTTTAAGAGCGGTTCAGAAGACTTCTTTAGAAATAGGAAAAGCAGTTACTTCGTTGTAAAGGGGCGAGAACGAAAGATAAGAAAGAAGGAAAGTTGATGTGAAGTAGTACAGTCTGTTAAGTTCGGTGTGGGGGGTGCTGTGGAGTGAAATGGCGGAGACGCGACTGTGACGGGGAAAGTAGTGAAGCTGACAAGAGACCTTCGGAGGACTAGAGAATTGAAAAATCTGTCTTCAAACAGTGGTGAGCCGTAAAAAGCTTGGACTTTTGTAATAAGCCTGTAAGTTTACAGTCGGAAACGTCGTTGCTGTTTTCGTCTCTCCTCTTTGGGATTTAAGTTTTTTTTTTCTTTTCTTTTTCGCCCACTACTGTCGTCCCTGTTGTTTGGGAGGAACTTGGATCAGCAAACCATCGAGAGGAGAGGATAGAGCAGAAAAAGAAAGTAAAAGGAAGTGAAAGAGTGAAAGAGGGTGGTGAGAGTGGTGAGAGCGGTGAAGACGGCGATTGAAACGTGAGAGGCGGAGACAGAGACGCAAGGAGAAGAACGGAGAGAGACAAGGACGGAATTAGCGGAGAGAGTGGTGAAAACGTAGCGGAGAAGACGGAGCCGTCAAGGAGACGGAGACTGCAGTGAGAGAGACGAATCTATCGAGGAGAGGGGAGAAGGCGGAATCGAGAGTGGTAAACTAGAAGCGGTGAAGCTGTGAAGAGAGCGACGAGCGTGGTGAGGATAGTGAAGGATTTGAAGGCAAAAAGCAACAACAGGGGACAGACAGTGGACAAGTGGTTGAGGGGAGAGAATAAGTTTAGAAAGGAAGATCTAAGCTTTGTTAGGGCACAAATCTTGCAGTAATCCCTTATAAAATAATGTTTGTTTCAAGGTGGAGAAATTGAGAATACTGTAAAAAGGAGTGTAATAAATTTGAACAAATCAGAAACGGGTTAGGAGGAGGAGGGTGTTTGGGAAAAGAAGTAAAATTGGAAACCTGGTTTGTTTCTTTTGTTTTGTTTTGATTTTGCTTTGTTTTATTCTGTTTTGAACAATTTTTGAGGTTTGACCCTTGAAAAGTGCTTCCTTATCTTGTGACTTCTCTCTCTTCTTAAATGTGGGAGCTGGAACTGTTAGTTTAACAGGGACAGCCTCAAACACAAAATATAAAATAAAATAAATCAAAACAAAAATTAAAATTTAAAAAAAAAAATTAGTGTGAGAGAGATAATAAAATAAGATTCAAAAAAGAGGAATCTAAGAGAGTGAGAGAGAGGTATTAAAAATTTAATTATAATTAATTAATTCTTAAATGATAAGGAGGCACTTAAAACTCTTATAGATTATTTGCTTGGAAAAGAACTCAATCTAACACTGTATTAACAAGTTGTGGGCCCAATTTGTTACTAATATTTAATAACATTGAACAATTAATTTTGATTAACAACGATAATTGAATAATTAATTGTATAGGTTTACAGATCCTTGTGACTAAAGCCGAAGACTAAGGTTAAAGAATAACTTAAGAGAAGGCAGAAAACAAACACAGGGCATAAAAGTACAAATACCTGAAAGATAAGGAAGTGATTATAATTATAAAAAGAGACGAAGAAAAGAAAGATTAAGTAAAGATGATGGGCGCAGGGAAGAGGAAGGCAGCAGCGGGAAACCAAACCCAGATTCAATCTTTATTACAAAGAAGAGTTTCTTTAGAAATGAAACCTCCAGTTAATGAGCCTAGGACAACCACGGCAGAAAATCTAAATGTGATGCAAGGTGGCAGTTCCGATATTTTGGAAGAATTTCGAAAACTAACACTGACGTTCAAGAATGAGATGCGAGAAACGAGATCAGAAATGAAGCAAGAAATGAAACAAGTAAGATCTGAGATGAAGACAGATTTTAAAAAGGAATTGGAGAAGCTTAATAACAAATTTGATAATATAACAAAAGAACTGAAATCTGTGAATGAGAAAGTTAAGGTGTTGGAAGAGAAAACTCGGATGACCGAAACTCAAACTAGGAAGATGGAAGATAGAATGGATGGGTTGGAAAAATCTACCCTGACATTAGAAATAAAAAATAGGAGTAAATCAATCAAAATAAGAGGCCTTCGAGAACTTCCACAGGAAGATTTGTATGAAAGAATAACAAGATCTCTGGCACACTTTATAGAATGGTCTCCCGAACAACTGGACCTTGAAATTGACAGAGTTTTTCGAGTGAACTCGACAGTAGCAAGAAACAGGAAGATACCGAGGGACATTGTGATCTACTTCCTTAGGGAAAGGGTAAAGGACTTGGTGCTTCATCATAGTTACTCTAAAAGGTTGGTTGTAGAGGGAGAAGAATTAAAAATTTTTAAAGACGTGCATCCGATGGCTTTGAAGATGAGGAAAGACTACAATTTCATTACTCAAGCCTTAAGAAATCTTGGAATCAGATACGCCTGGGAAAAATCTGAAGGAATCTCTTTTACGTGGGGACAAAAAAGAATAACTCTTAACTCAGTGATCAAAGCTAGAGACTTTTGGAAGAGATATAAAGAAGATCTGACGAAGGGAGATGACAAAAAGCGGGATCAAGAAGAACAGATTGGAAAAGCGAGTATGCAAGGATCCCAAGAAACAGAAGATAATCAGGTGAAAAAGGGTAAACAAGAAAAGGACTTCAATAAGAAAGAAGACGAGGAAGAGTTAAGAGAACCAGGTGAAGAAAATTCGAAAGATGAAGAGGCGGATGACGACGATGTTGGAGCTAAACTGACTGACCCGGAATCAGAACCTGAGACAGACGATTTAGAAGAAGGCGAGGACTAAAGAAAAGGCACAGAGGTACAAAGGCGGGAGAGGGGGTAAGAACTAGATTTAAATATGAAATTGAAATTAGCATCATGGAATGTCCGAGGTTTAAATTCAGTATATAAAAGAAAATGTATATTTCACCAACTAGAAAAACTTGATTTGGATATTATTGCCCTGCAAGAAATACATATAAAAGATGAAGATTTAAGATACATTAGGAACCCCAAATTGGGTAATTTGTTTGCATCAGTTATAGGGAAGAAAAAGAAAGGTGTAGCCATTTATGTTAATAAAAGATGGGAAGCAAAACAAATCTTAGAGGATGATAAAGGCCAAGTGATAGGTATAGAGGTAAAAATTAAGGATACTAAATTTGTAATGATCTCAGTTTATGGCCCCCTCGATAATAAAAGCAGATTCTATTCTAAACTGTTAGACAGAATATTAGATGTTGAACTAAAGGACCATAAGTTGATTCTAATGGGGGACTGGAACGGGGTATTAAATCCATTGAAAGATAGATTAAATCAAAGAAAGAATGATAGAAAAAATTCGAGTATGCAAGGGAAACTTCCAAGATCCTTTTTTGAAATGATGGAGCAATTGCAGATCGTAGATGTATGGAGACATGTATATGTAGATAAGAATGAATATACATATTTTTCGGATTATCATAAGTCCTGGTCTAGGATTGACATGTTTCTCCTATCATCAGATGTAATTAAAAATGTGGGGGGTATAGAAGTTTTCCCTAGAACACTCTCTGACCACAGTCTGTTATTATTATCGTTGTATTTAGACAAAAAGAAAAAGACTTGGAAGCTTAATGATAACCTGTTGAAAAACCAACATGTCGTGGATAAGGCCAAAAAAGAATTAAAAATTTTTTTTGAAAATAATTTGGATAAAGGCCAATCAGTACAGATTGTTTGGGAGACGAGTAAAGTCTTCATGAGAGGTTTTTTTATTGGTCAGCAGGCTTGGTTAGTAAGAAATAGAAAGTTAAAAGAATCTAAAATAATGGAGATGTTAAATGATAGAGAAAACAAACTGAAGATTAACCCACAAGATCTTGGTATTTTAAAAGAAGTGAAAATGTTGAGGAAGCAATTGTCACTATTAACAACAGATGAAATCAAAAACAAACTGAGATATACAAAACAAAAACACTTTGAGCACGCTAATAAAGTAGGGAGATGGCTTGCTTACAAGTTAAGGAAGGAAAAAGAAAAAAGATGTATTACAGCTATACAAGATAATAAAAAAATCCAATACCAACAAACTAAGATAAAAAATGTATTTGTTCATTATTTTGAAAAACTTTTTCTAGAGACAGTACCTATGCAGGATAGAGTAGAAAATATAAGAAAGTACTTGGAACGTGTTGATATAAAAAAAATCTCTCTGAATCAGAAAGAAGAATTAGATAAACCAATTACGTTGCAGGAAGTGAGAGATGCGATTAAAGAACTCAAAATCGATAAAGCCCCTGGGCCGGATGGTTTTACGGCTTTATATTATAAGACTTTCTGCGACGAATTAAGCTTGGTAATGGTGAGATTATTAAATGAGATAAATTATGATACATTCCAAAATACATGGAAGGAGTCTAACATTGCCCTAATCCCGAAAGAGGGGAAAGATTTGTTGGATAAAAAAAATTATCGACCAATTTCCCTATTGAATATCGATTATAAGATATACTCAAAGATACTAGCAGAACGCTTAAAAAAATATTGAAAGAATGGGTACACGAAGACCAAAATGGTTTCCTTCCGGGGAGACACCTTAAAAATAATGTAAGAATCTTATTAGACACAATTGAATATTATCATAAAAATAATCAGAAAAAATTAGGGTTATTATTCTTGGATGCCGAAAAGGCATTCGATAATGTGGATTGGATGTTCATGTTAGAAACGTTACATAGAATCGGTCTAGGAACAAGATTTAGAGAGTGGATTAGAGCAATTTATACCGAACAAAAAGCTTGTCTGATTGTAAATGGAGAGACTACAAAGCAGTTTGAAATAAACAAAGGAACTCGTCAGGGCTGTCCACTTTCGCCACTGCTATTTATAATTTGTCTGGAGGTTTTGAATAACAACATAAGAAGTGAAAGTAGGATAAGAGGAGTTAGAGTAAAAACACACGAATACAAATTACAGGCGTTTGCAGATGATCTAGTTATAATAATGGAGGAGCCCACCACCAGTATTGGATTAGCTATGGAAATTATACACCAATATGGAGAGGTTGCAGGCCTTAAGATTAATAAAGACAAATCTTTATTGATGACTAAAAACATGACGAGTAGACAAGAGAATGATTTGGTTGAAATAACGGGTCTGAGAATAACGAAGAAAATAAGATATTTAGGGATAATAATTTCCAAAAACAATTCAGAACTATATGAAAATAACTATAATAAAATTTGGGGTGAGATCAAAAAAGAATTAGAAAGATGGAAACGATTGCAATTGTCTATGCTTGGGAAGATCTCTGCAATAAAAATGAAAGTCCTCCCCAAACTACTCTTTTTATTTCAAAATCTCCCTGTATTAATTAATGAGAAACCTTTCAAAAGTTGGCAACAGGAGCTGAGTAAATTTATATGGAATGGTAGAAAACCAAGGATAAAAACCAAATATTTAAAAGATGTGAAGGAGAAGGGAGGCCTGAATTTACCAGATCTAAAAATCTACTATGAAGCTTCTGCAATTTGTTGGGCCCGTGAATGGATAAAGCTAGACAACGAAAGACTACTGAGCCTTGAGGGTTTCAACAACTATTTTGGTTGGCATGCATACCTATGGTATGACAAGCATAAAGTTAATAAAGAATATATGGATCACTACGTAAGGAAGGCGGTTCTTCAAGTTTGGTTGAGAGTTAGGAATAAGATCTATTTGAAGGTACCATATTGGGTTTCACCACATGAGGCCTTTTACAGATTGGAAAAAATCAAGATGAAAGAGTGGTTGTCATATGGAGATATAGTTAAAAAACAAAAAAGAGGGAACAAGATAGAATTGAAGAGTAGAGAAGAACTGATGCAGGAAGGATACAACTCTCATTGGTTCTTATATGGTCAAATATGTGCCAAGTTTAGGCTAGACATGAAAGTGAGAGGAGTTTCCTTAGAAGATAATGACTTAGATAAAGTACTGAAAGCAAATGAGAGAGGACAGTTAAGTAAGATTTATAGAATTTTGTTGAATTTAGAGATGGAAAAAGAAGTAATTAAAGATAATATGTTACGATGGGCACAGGATCTGGGTAAACCCTTACCATTAGATTATTGGGAGAAAGCGTGGAGGCTTAACCTGAAATTCACCAAAAGTAATAATCTGAAAGAGAATTATATAAAAATTTTCTATAGATGGTACTTAACCCCAGTAAAAATTGCAAAAATGAAAAAAAGTAAAACACCAGCCAAGTGTTGGAAATGTTCAAAAATAGGCTCCTTCTTCCACTGCTGGTGGAAATGTAAGGAAGCCCAGAAATTTTGGGTGCAAGTACATGACAAGATGGTTAGCTGTTTGAAAACCAGGTTTCCGATTACAGCTGAAATATTTCTATTAAACATGTTCAATGATATAGACGAGAAGGTGAGAAAAGAACACTGGAGAGTCATCTGTTATATGGTTTATGCAGCGAGAATCGTGTTCGCCAAGATGTGGAAAGATTCAGCCATACCAACAATAGAAGATTGGATCAACAAATTATATGATCTGGCCGAAATGGATAAGCTCACATTAAAATTGGCAAATCAGAGTAAAGAGAAGTTTAGAGAGGAATGGGATATTGTAAACCCTATATGGGAAGAACAATGGGGGAAGCTGGCATTAATCAGTTTATACGAATGATTAGAATAGATGGGCTTATGATTTGGTGTTGATCTGTTTTGAATAAGTAATAGGACTGGATAAGGATAAAATGCAAAAAAGAGTATTTGTTAAGAGAAATATTATGGTTTAGCAGGAGGATATAAATATGAAAGTAAATATGCTCAGCTGGTAAGTGAGAGGAAGTTAAAGAGTGATAGAGTTACATGTATAGGAATGGATGTTGCCACTAAGATGTTAGATCTAGAAGGATATGATAAGTAAATCTAATGATATATAAGAATTTTTAAGTATTTTTGCAATCCTAGCATAAGATTATGTGTGTGGCTTAGAATGTAATGTGTATTTGTGTTCATGGATTTAATTATATGTTAGCTCATACTTTATTTGTAAGAAGAGCTAATGTTGACATTGTATTGTACTGAGTGTATGTTGTATTTATGTGATTTTGTATGTCTTTTTTATGTGAATTCAATAAATTTTATTTTTAATAATTAAAAAAATTAAAAAAAAATTTGTAGACTTCCTTACATTAGGGAGAAAAAGGGTAAAATTATTTGTGGTCTATGAGATTGAAATTTGGGAAGATTTATATTCAAAGGATTAACCAATAGGATTCTAGTCCATATTTCTGATAAAGTGCCAACATATCAAGCAGATCAGTTAGATGGGCTTTGTCTATCCTTTTAACATATATCCTGACAAGGAGGGGCTCTCTATGACTTCATAGAAACTCTTTGCCATCTCTACACAGAGGGTTCAGAAGCAGAATCTGGGACCAATTACATAAGAGCAATGTGATCTGCTACTGTGCTATGATGCTTTCCTAAATTATTTTGAAATTGTTTTCCTTGGTCAGTACCAAGGAAATATACTTTTCTTTTCATCTAAAGGTTCTGGATATCTGGCCCAGTCCTATGTAGAGTTAGATAAAGTTCCTCGTGATGTAGAGATACATAATTCTGTACAGGAGGGATTGATTTGAATATACATTTCTAGCAAAATATTTAGATCATACCATGTGCACAATATCAGAATTGCTTCCTTGTCTGAATTGCGTTCAGCTGACAGAAAAAAGAATTGCAATTCAAAATGGAAGATCAAGTAGGAGGTAAAAACATTGTTCCATACAGTTAAAGGTGTCACAAGTGATAGGATATGTCTATATATTAGGTCTGTCTGAATCAAATCTTCTGGGACATTTTTTTTTTCTGGAGGAAGATATAAATAAATACAAGAAGTTGATTATAAGCTTCCATTGTGTCTGACAGTCATTCTGATTCAATCTGTCAAGAGATAGATATTCCAGTCATTTTATTTCTGACCTTTGTTCTTGGTGACTTTGTTGAAAACATTCTATATTAAAGTGGCATGGTCTCCCTCTCATATATTTTATTTTATGATTTTGTGCACTGAAGAATAGAACAGGAATGTCATATTGTTTTGGAAACAAAATGTGCATCAAGTGTAAGACACATAGAATTGGGAGACTGAATGAGGGACAGGGTGAAATTCCTTCTTTTGCATAACCACTAAAAGAACAGGAATCCTTTGCCTCATTTCCCCTGACAGACCTAAAGTACAAAAAAAAGGGGGGGGAGTGTGGTATATATTTTTCCCATGTTAAGTCCCACAGAGCTGCAGAAAGTGACTGTGGGTCTAGGAGAAACCTTTGCCACTCCTGTATGGAAAGGTATGACACTTGCCCTGATGGGTGGAGCAAGTAGACCTCTGAGTGGAGCAAGCATTAGTCTCTTCTTGTTTGTCTGGCCCACTCACTGGCTGTTAATGCAAGTATAGTGGTTTGCATCAAGGCTGGATATGAATTTTTGGCCCATTTCATCTGAATGATGCATTAAGCAAAAAGTATCTGGGCAGATTTTGCTTATCTCTCACTGATATTTTTGAGGTAGTGGGCCAAATCTTTGGCAAATAACATTAAACAGATGGTCATAATAGACCAAAAAGTGTGGAATTTCATGAGCAGAAACGGTAAGCACCCACTGGGAACTATTAAGGGAAAAATTCTTCAGGCTAAAGCTTTATGTGCCTGGATCCTTTGTGCTGGACTCAGAGGACTGATCTGGAAAACCACATCTGGAGTAGGCATGTACTATACCTACTCCTTTAAATCTTGGAGCATGATTTAAAGGAGTGAAAAATTTGATGGCCATTATCTGGCTGCAGCAATACATCAGAGCAAATTGTTTCTCCCAGTGATGGACAGAGGAGACTATCTAGGAACAACTCTGTCCTCTACCTAATATTCCACATTGGGTTTTGATTATTTGTAAATAAAATTGTGGCCCTAGTAAAGTCATATTACTGTTTTCTTTGCATTATTTTCCAGTGGGGAGCAATTCAGTATTTATTTTTTTAAAATGCAAGGTGTATAGTGATATGGGCACACACCATCTTGATCCTAAGTCAGATTTGGAGAATGACTTCCAATCCCTCTTTTTTTTTTTTTTTTTTGCAATTCCTAGTCTTTTTCATACAAAATCTTAAAAAGTCATAATTATTCAGTCTTGTTCTCTCCATTCTTTCCTTTATTTTGTTTTAGGTTGTGATCACTGCTGCTTTTGTGTCGGTTTTAAATTTAAACTTTTATCTCTTTAAACCTGTATTTGTACCAGAGTTTAGGACTGTTTGAATCTGTCAAGCTTAAGCTTATTAAGGTTGACATTTTTTTTCATTTTCAGGGTGTGTCCCTCTTCCATATGGGTTTGTGGAGCTTTCCTTCCTGCATAGCAATTGGTATATATTTTTGTCCACAGTTTTCAAAATGTTTTTCATTTTCATTTGTGAAGCTAGAATAAAAATATGTTTGTGAGGTGTCTCAGAGAGAATAGAAATCCCAAGTGGGTTGTGTGGATGGAGCATATTTTTAATTCATTCCAGATACTATTTTTATTAGCTTATGCTTTGGCTAATTTCAGACTCTCTAGGGTTCCTAAATGTGTCCTTTCAAAGAAACCCAAGACTTCTCCTAGTTTTCATATTGTGTCAAATAAAAAAGAGTTAATGTGAGCTATATAAGGGTGGTGGTCTCAGGAAATGTCTTAATGTTAGCCTTGCTGCTATATTTATTACCTGACTCTCCTATTGATTTCCCTAACACCACACAGACACTAAGTCTGCGTTTTGGTTTACATTCAAGTCTATTTTAAGCAACAGCACATCTGTAGCTTCTATATTAAAAGAAAATCAACAATGGGACTCCTACATGCAATCTATTGTACTATTTGACAATATGATTGTTAAACCATCTTCACCATTGTTTTCAGTGCTAATAAGCAGATACTTTCCTGTGATTATGTGCAGATATTTAGAAAGTGACAGTTTTTTCTCACGCTAATTGCCTTATGATGGTTTGAAAACTTGAAGACTGTTCTGCCTTGAATTTTATTTATTGAGGAAATGCTGTAGTATGTTTTATGAGAGATGCTTGTGAATATGATTATTCTCACAAGCAATGAGTCTTGATTTCATCTCTCTCTGCTTTAACTTTCCTGTGTATTTGTTCATTCTTTAATTATTCTTGTAGCCTCTACTGAATATTGAAATTATATTTAGTATCTATGTAGTGGTCCCAATTCTACCTGGAGATAAAATACCCTGTCTACTTACTTTTATTTTCACTTACCTTGTTTGCTCCATTTTATTTTTCATCTAGTGGGTGATCTCTAAAATGGAGGGGATATGTTATGACCATCTTGAAATATTCAGTTTATCATTATTATTCCTGTAAGAAGAAAGGGGAAAAAGACATTAACATCTCTTGCTACAAGGCAACCTATGAAAAGCCACAGTGCTACCTTGCAGCAGGACCTCATTGCCCCTCGTGTAGATGCCTGAAGGATAATCAGCAGAATAGGTGACCTTAGAAGCCCATGAGATCTACTCTGAGGTCCTTTTCGCACGGGCCTTTGCGCGCGCGATAGCCCCGTGAGCCTCACGGGAGTGGGAGCGTCGCTCCGCACGATGCACTCCCACTTCTGCCCGGCTCACGGGGCTGAAGTGGCGCGAGTGCGGGTTTTTTGATTTTCGCGTACAAGCAAAAATCACCCCGCGCTCGTGCAACGCTCCCGGAGCCCACCCGCACTTACCTTTCATGCGGAGCCTCCGGGAGCCGGCCGGGTCGCGCTTCCTTTCCTCCGCCCCTGTGGAAGGAAGGAGCGGGGTGGGGAGGTAGCGCGACGGACGCGCCGCCCGCTTCGCGCTCGCGCGCGGGGGACGCAACGCCGCCCGCTTCGCACGCGCGGGGGAGGAATCCAGCACTCGCGGGGGGAGGAATCCGGCATGACGCCGCCCGCTTCGTGCGCGCGCGCGGGTGGGAATCCGGCGCGAGGTCTCTCTCTTCGCACGGGGGAGGGCGGCTTGCGCGGCAAGCCTCCTTTGGTGCCGCTTCCCCGCTGGTTCCTTCGCCTGCGGAAGGAAGGAGAGGGGAAGCGGCAGCCTCCCGGACAAGCCTTCTTGCGCTTGCCGGCCTCCCCCGCTTGCGCTAGAAGCCTCAGTGCGGAAAGGGCCTGAATCTAGCTTTATATAATTGTGTATTATCTTTCTCTTTGTGTAGAGCTGCTGGCTGATATCCAAAAGCTTTTCTCAGCAATTAGCTTGCACAACCACATGTCTCAAAAGATTCCAGCTCTGACATTGTCTCTTAAGACTGCAGCCCAGACATTAACATGCATTTTGCCAGTGAGGAGAACATTCGGAGGAAAACTTCCCCATGGGCAAAAGATGGAAATGACTCAAGAGAGCAGTTTAATAATTACATAAATTCATCCTTTTCATCTTCAGAGACTTAATTATCTAAAGTGTCTATTATTTCAAAGCCATTTTTATTCTGTAGAATTCTATTTAAGTAGCATTTCTGGTTGCGCAGAGATCTGCTCAGTCAGATCTTTTCTATGTTAAAAAGTGTGAAGTATCACTTCATGGAGATTTGTATGAGAACAGTGTGCCTAATTGGCTGACTCTGTTATGTTTGGTGAAGTAGCACTCAGGATGAGGTCATGGCACCACATATGATCTATTGGCATAATATTAATTTACTGCAAGTGTATAGGCAGCAACACAAAAATATGAAGTTAAATTTTAATCCTTGGATTGCTATTTAGCTCCTATTCATTTTGGTAGAACATAATATCTATAATGAATGATTCTATGAACACATCAGCTAATAAAGCAACATCTAAGAGGTTTCAGTGAGGAGGAAACTGGTCTTCAAACACATTGCTTTTGGCCAAGACAACAAGATCTCCAAATTGTATCCCCAAGATCAAGGGATCTATCACTCCATTCCAATCTGTGAGAAGAATTATTCCATCACAATCCACTTCCATGATTTGTGCTTCCAAATTTTTATAAAATTTATCTTTCCCATTACGGAGACCGTAGACTCCACTATTGAAGATCTGGAAAAAATACAGAATGAGATTATATCCTAAAACTCCTATGTGACTTTCAGCTCATGAAGCTTGTTATCCTGTTTACTGGGGATCACGGGAGGGACACGTAAATAACCTTACAATTACACAAGATGGGGAAATTAATCAAGAGCACTGGTTGGCACTACAAGAGGCAGGGTAACGCAGCAGGATCTTGTAACCCAATGTTTACGGGGTCAGGCCAAGTCAAAAAGCAAACTGTGTTGAAAATAATGAATGATCTTTATTAAATATAGGCACACAATGTAAGCAACACATGCACAAAGATAACCAAGGAAAATAAAGGTGTGAGTATGATAGCGGGATTTTCAGAGGGATAGTTGATTCGGGTGACACGAAACCTGTTCCTGAAGCCCAGAAAGAAGATAGAGAGCGATGCTGGGGTTCAATGTATCTCAGCACGTGGAGCTGAGGGGAAGCTCACCAAGCAAAGCAGCAGCAAGGCGGTCTGGAACTCGGGAGCGATCCGAGGATGATCTTGGAATCAGGGTTTTTTATAAGGAGAAATGTAACTGCAGACTATGCCGTACTTAGGGAAAACAATGCATTTCAGGAGTGGGACAAAGCTTTGGAAAGGTCAGAATTTAGCATGATTGAGTTAAGTCCAAATTGACAAAGAGTTGGACAGTATGCAAATGCTCAGTGCTTGGCATTTGAGTATTCAGCTTGCCAAGTTACCTGCTCGGGGCAGGGAGTTCTTTGTACACAGCGTGCATACATAATCAGGGTGATCTGGCTATTTCTGGCCCGCCTGTATTGTCTTGGGATATTGCAGCATTTAGTGGCTGAGCCTAGTTCTGTGCTTGTCCAGGGGCCTCACAAACACTTGGAGGGGGTGGTGGAAGAAAGCCAAATTGTTGATATCAAAATGATATCTAGCAGCCCCAAATCTGAGCTAGCAAATGCAGTAACAAGCTTTTTACAAAAAAGAAAATATAGTTTACAGGAGATGGATAACATTCAAAGATTTGACAAAGATAAATGGAGATGAAGTGGAGTATAAAACACAGGATGAACTTAGTGAAGATGGATTAAAATGTCATTGGCTGCTTCATAGGCAATTAAAAGTGGAAGATTAAGAAGAATCTGAATGGTAAACTGAAAGTAATCAACAAGTTCTTTTTCTTTCTCTGTCTGTGTGTCCACTGAGCTTCACAAAGGGAAAATAACACTACAGATATTTTTGTTCAAATTGTACCAAACTTAATAGGAAAACAGCTTTTAGTATTTTGTTTTCACCACAGAGGTGTGAGCTCTTGCAACAGCTGGAGAATCCTTGGGAAGCTGTCTTGCCATATCAAGAGAGTCTGCCTTGACCATAAATGAGACTTGGCAAAATTTATTCACATATACCTATTGAAAGTCTGCTGCTTGCTGTAGATTGTTGCACATGCCTGTCTGAACAAGATAACTGAGAATAGCTTGCACAATATTGATAACCCAAACTCTGAGTGGGGAAAAGGAAGAGATTGTGTTTTACAAACGTATTTAGCACTTGCTCCAGTTCTGTTCATGGTCTTGAATGTGTTATTTGTGTTTGATCATTTTCTTGGAGTGCATCACAGCAGAGAAAATTCCAGCAAAAATAATGAGCCTCAAACAGTTCTGAACACATTTAGTGTTTCTTTACTTTGGTACAAATACAATTTCCACCCTCCTTTGAAGCATAAAAAGCCAGAAATAAATCACAAAAATCCACATTTGACTGCTAAGGAAAAAGTGGATTTCATAGACAAAATACAATATCTCATCATCATGATAACAGATTTGCTTGGTTACTGGAATGGCTCATTGAAAGGAAGAGGTTTTGGTTCTTCCAGAATAACAAAATAGACACAAACATATAGAAAGAACCTACAATATTAGGTAGGAGCAAATGCTTTATATAAAAGACATTTTATTATTACATTTTATTATTATTATTATTATTTATTATTTCTAAGAAATTTGTAATATATGCAAGAGTAAGAGTGGTCCATCTATTTATCCAGGCATTTTAGAAAACAGTTGCTGGAATGAGATAACTGAATCACTGAAAGTGAATGTTGAAGGGAAAAGTTGCAATTAGGTACATCTCAGTTTAGTAACATTTTTAAAACGGTAGACTAAAATTGAAAGGATGAATTGCTTTCATCCACTGCACTTGCATGCTTCTGTAGATTTATGTTCAGAAAACTAAGCTGTTCTTATTTTAGGAAATCGAGATTAATTTATTAGGGACTTATTTTGTGGTGTTCAACAACTGACTCATGCTATGGAATTCCATTATGATGATTTACAGAGGGAGTGATAATGACTCTTGCAGTAAAACATGCTCAGGGGACTCCTTGTTGCAATTTGACTGATCATATTTGATGGAAAAATTCATTTAGCCTGTGATCCTGGGTGTGTTTACCTGGAAATAAACTCCATTGTACCAACAAGCAGGAGAGCTAGCTCATGAAAAAGCAAAACATAGGCCTCCAGTATTGGAGTTTATCATGATAATAAGCCCAGAATATCCAAAGGCAATTAATATAAGGATGAATGAAGTTGCTGGTGAATGTAATGTAGTGTTACTCATTGGCACAATACTTTATGCAACATTTTATCTGGCCACAATGAGCACACATAGGTTGAATTAAGTTACACTCCACTCCTTTTTGTGTGTGTGTGTGCGCGTGAGAGTGTCTTGGAGTTGTGTGATCATTTCACCATGGTCCAAAAACAGCTTTTAACAATAGCCTGAGGAACATTGCAGCTGATACTAAATCAATTATTTGCTTTTACACACACAGACACAGACACAGACACACATATGCAATGAAAACTTTCATGCCTTTCTCCACGTTCCCTTTCATCCGCTTCCATCCACATGCCAAGCTTGGCAGCAAGCAGCATTTGTTCTTCTCTGGCACCTACTTACTCACTTGCACTGTAGGGGCGTCCAATTCCAATATGTGGCTCTGCCTGCCAGGGTGAGATGGTGGACTCTTGTGGCACATAGCCAACAACTTGGTATCACACTTTTCTAGAAAATGTGACTTTCTGTAAAAAAATAAATAAATAAATCCAATTATTTTAACAGAAAATAAACTTTCCAGAAATTGGTATGGATTTTATCCCACAAAATAAGTGGAGTTTACTCAAAAAGTAAAGTATTTGAGTTTCTGGAAAAGGTTTGTTTTAGCACTGAAACTTTTTTTCAACTCTTCTTCTTCTTCTTCTCCTCCTCCTCCTCCTCCTCCTTCTTCTCCTTTGGTACCAAAAGAGAGAAAGAGAGAGATTTCATGGGGGAAACTCTATGCTTTTCACAAGAGAATCATTTCTTGAAAGGCTTGGAACAGGGAAGGAGGAGGAAAGGGAACATGGAGCAGCTCAGGAGGGAGTGAGATGTGTGGATTCCAGGTAAAAATGTGTATAATTCTCACTACTGTGTTATTCTTCCCAAGGGAGTTTCCCAGTCCTTGGGAAACTCATTTGGGTAGAATGACACAATAAAGATAACTTCCTTCCCCCTACCCCAAGAAAAGAATAATGGTGAGTATTCTTTCCATTCCTATTTCAAAGTAATTTTTTTAAAAAGAGGAGTGAAATATGAACTCTTCCCCTTACTATGGTTTAATAACATGAGGGGGATTGTCCACTCAGAAGTCTGATAATTAGGTTAGGCTGGAAAAAAGTGTTTGGTTGAAAGTTATCCACAGAGCTTCATAGCTGAATATTTGCTTGAACTTGAATCCCTTATCAACACTGTAATCATTATCCTACAAGCCAACTTGCTTGGTAATTCTTTCCCTAACCGAGTGGCTTTCCCCGACAACACTGCAGCAGACAGCCTGACTGTATGATCAGATATAGTATGGTACCAGCTGGGAGGATCAAGGATGGCCACATCATCTATACACCATTGAAATAAACATATGAGCATTTCCAGCAAACTCCAATGAAAACTATTTAAACAATCATGCAATAGGTATTGAAGGAAGATTAATATTTTCTTCTACACACCTTCTACTCAGACATTTCTAGTTTAAGAAACTCATGCATTTCAGCATAACCATCCTAGAGAAGTAATGGGTTTGCAAAACCTTATACAATTATTATATAATTATTATTTAATCTTCCTATTTTGTGTGCATGCATAATTGACAACAATTATTCTGAAAAGTATGAACATATTTTTATTTGGATAGTTGCTTTCCTAAATTTTGCTAACCTACATGTTACAGTACTATTCTTTCTCTGCATGCAGTATCTTGTCTGCTCTTCAGATTTCTATTTATTTGACATAATTTCAGGCAGAGTATTCTATGACAAAGTAATGTGGAATTGACTGCCAATGAAACTATTATTTTCAGAAAGGAATGCAGACTTCATAGAACATTATTGCATTTTCAGCTTTTTTTTTCAGCTTTATGCAAGGTAGCAATCAAATTGTATTTGTTCTCATCAGTATCACTAGGTGTTCAATGAAATGTTAAAATATATTCATGAAAAATTACATTTTAAGGCATTTGGTTTGCTGAAGAAAAAACCCAATCAGGTAATATCCCTACTCTTATTAATTTTATTGTTGATATGTGGGAGGGACAAAAAAAAGTAATCCATTAAAATAATGTCAGGACTTTTATCATGTGATTTGTACAGTACCTTGCAAATGTTGATACTGAGCAGATCTTTACAGAGAAAATTGGAATATACATTTTTGAATTTAGAAGTGTGAAAGGTTAAGGACTTTTGAGATAATAGATTTACTGTATTATCTGAAATGTTGGGACTGGAATATGTTTTTTTTTCTCTTTTTCATACACATCCATTAACTATGTAGAAATGAAAGGAAAAGCCACAAATATTCTCATCCAGCCAAGTAAACCCTTATGTGTTGGAGAGTGGTCACAAATCATCCAGCATTACTATCACACAAATCTATGAGCCTGCATAAAATTATGTCAGATCCATCAACTGGAAGAAGCTGGGATTAATAAATTCTGCATATTCATAATTTATACATTAATTGTGATGTATTGAAAGTCATGAATTGATGTCAATGAAAGAATATTTGTTTCTGACCCTATAATACAGGAAACAGTACTGACCTAAACCCACTGTTGTCGTAAGCACAGGACCCAAGCTTTCTTTTTTACAGTCCTCTGTGCCCTCTAAAAACTAGCTATGGAGGGATTCCCTAGAGGGAGGCTGCAGCTGGAAGGAGAGATTGCCCTCTTCCAGCTCTGCTGCCTGCAGATGTATCCCACTGGATTCAGGCCAAAATACAAAAAAGAACTGGAAATTACTATTAGGGACTGAGTAAAGATTCTGTATCATATTTGTATGTAATTGTTGTAAATGTTTGAGGAATTAATTCATTGAAGAATTCTAACACAAACTGATCTGATCTGATCAACACCCTTGGCTAAATGTACAGATCAGAACATGGTTATCCAGTAGCCTTTGTTTTTTCTTAGTGTTCTAGCACAATCCTGCACTTAAAAAAAATTGGTGCAAAAATATTAATTTTTGAGAGAAAATAAATGTATTAATGGAAGGTTTGGGAAAAATATTTTTTAGAGATATTTGTTTTGAGAGAAAACAATTAAAACAGACATAGTTTTAAACAGCAGTTTTACACAATACATCAGGGATATTTTAATTGGCATGTTGTGGACTAGCAGACTTTGTGGCTCCTTTGCAGCTTCATGATTCTGTGAAATGTCTAAACAAATGCTTTTTTTAAAAAAATAAAAATAAAGCTAATATTATTTGAAATTTGCACATTAACTCAGAATAGATATGGCTTAGAAGTGACCTATGCAAACATGACACAAAATACAGCTAGAGTGATTCAACCATAACTAACAGTAAATTAGTTATCCTGCTTGCTCATTAACTTTCTCTAACTTGAATAAATTAGGTGATTATTTAATTTTATTTTTGAGCACTTACGATGTATCAGTAGAAATTATTTGTCCAGAAGTTACTCTGTGTTTTAACACTTTAAGTTAAATCCAATTACAAGTCCTCAGCTAGAACAGATCAATTTTATTTAAGAAGTGCTAATTTTATAAATACAATTTATTAATTCAAGGTCTCCCTTCTGGTTGGGACTAATAATGGTTTTATCTCACTGACATGTTTCTTCAGAAACATCAATATGGTACAACTCTGCTATCGGGAGATGTATCCCAGAGAGTGAGATAAAATTACATTCCTGCCCATCAGAAACCACAGTTGAGCAGGGTGGGGAGGCAACAAAAAAGGGACATTTAACATGAGGGAGACCAAGATAATGGGGAAATGCAATTACAAATGCATAGGCATACATCATGTCTGAAATTAGGTGTTTAAATGTAGGAAATCATGCTTCTATAAAGAATATGGGATAACAGGATTGTATACCAACATTCGTTCCTTTCTCCTGAATTAACAATATGATAAAGCAGTCATTGTATATTATCATGCTAGGAACATAAGGAATACTTATGAATTTTCTCCTAGAAAAAAAAAAGAGTCTCTCAAGTAAATAAACAGGGAACAGTCAAAAGATTCTCACTTTAGGACTTCGCTTAAATAAATCTTTTTCACTTCTTGAAGAAAAACCCCATAGGTTTTGTACATTTTCCCTAAAATTCTGAAAAAAAGCAGTGAAACATTAATAGTTGTCAAAAGCTGCACAAAACCGTTCATATCCTCAGGCAACTGGAACAAACTTTTGCAATCATTCATCATTGCAAATAATAATAAAATAAGTGAATATTTACATCCAATTGTGCATGTTTGGAATTATTATTGTAATGAATTTTATTCCAGTTCATTTATAATCTTCAAAACCTGGTTGTACCTATATTAATTTTGCTACTGTTACCTTTAGTGGTAGAAGCTAAGTTCATATGATAGAATATTAATTTTAGGCAATTATTAAGTTATATATGGTGAACACAGACTATTTAAATCAATTTTTCAATTTATTTTGATTCATATCCCCCCTTTTTTGTAATTGATGTTTCTAAGGCTTGACAGAAATTTAATGGCAGTGTCACTAATGAAATGTTGACATTATCAGCAGTTCTCCCTGTAACAGATCTTTTATGACTGTGTTAATAGAGTCTATAGTGTTAGAATTACAGAGATGAAAGAGAACCAAGGGTCATTTAGCTCATACTCCTAAACCAGCAAGATAGCCTATGCACAGCCCTGCCTGATAGACACTCTATCCAAATCAGTTCAAAAGGTAATTATATAACTTCACTGGGAGACATGTTTCACAGCTCTATCATTTCACATAATTTGGAATTCTTCCCATCCTTGATAGCCAGTCTGCACCTGCTACACTTCAGTTTCAATCCACTGATTGTCTCTATCAGTGCCTTGTAAGATAATCACTTCTTTTTCATTTTCCACAACCATAGTTTTGTCTACAAATTTCCTTAGAGCCTTTTCTTTATGCAAATAAATTGTCCTTGTTTAAGAAAAAAAAACAAGCAAACTATACTTTATACATACTTTTATTTAGGGACAAAAGGATTCTAGTCTTTTTAGTTTGTTCTACCCTTGCTTTCTGCCCCTCCTCAAATCTAGTTTGTCTAAGCTAATTTCCAAAGTAGTGTGTGAAATGGAAAATACAATTGGCTCTCCACATTCTCTAGGGTTAGGGTTTCAGAACCCTTGCAAAAGTGGGGAAATTGCAAATATCAAAGTCTGTGTGTGGGCAGAAGAGGGCTGAGGAATGATGGGGAGAACAGGGATTTTGGGTCCAAACCAGGTCAAGGAAAGGAGACGGAAGGAAGTGGATTGACATGGTAGCCTTGTACTTCATCTCTCTCTCACCTCCTTCCTTGGCTACATAGGAACCATTAGGAGAGAGTTTGTGGTGTTGAGAAATTGGACTGCAATCCATCATTCGCTAGCCAGACAGGAGCTGGTGGATGAGGAGGATGACCAGAGGCAGGTTTTCAAAGGGCCGTGGAATCTGATTGGAGCCACCAAGACGACTGCTCCCCCAGGAAAGAAGGGCTTGAATGAGGAAGGGGTTGGAGAAACTAGCAAATAATCAAATCTATGAAAGTGACACCTGTAAATGTGGAGGGCTGAATGTACATTGTCATAGCTTCTTCTGTTCATTAGTATATTTCCCCTCTGTTACTGAAGTTTGTTGTTAACTGCTGTCATGTCAACTTTGACTTATATGGTGACTGTATGAATGCCAGACTTCCAAATCACACTATCAAGAACTGCCCTGCTCAGGTCTAGCAGACTCAGGGCTGTGGCTTCCCTGATTGAGTCTCTATACCTGTAATGTGGTCTTCCTCTCTTCACACTGCCTGCTACCTTGCCAAGCCTTGTTGTCTTTTCTAGTGAATAATGTTTTCTAATGATATGTCCAAAGTACAACAGTTTCAGTTTAGTCTTTTGGCTACTAGGAAGAGTTCAGCTTAATTTGCTCTAGGACCCATTTATTTGTCTTTTTTAGAAGTCCACAGTATCTGTAGAACCCTTCTCCAGCACCACATTTCAAATGGGTTGAATTTCTTCCTATTCTTGGCATTCATATGGTCCTCACTGTCCAGCATTCACAATCCTATTCAAAAATTGTAAATACAATGGCATGTACAATCTAACTTCAGTATTCAACGGTATATTTTGACACTTCAAGGATCTTGTCTGGTTCTTTCATAACTGCCCTTCCAAGTCCTAGTCATCTTCTGATTTCTTGACTGCAGTCTCCATTCTGATTAATGACAGAGCCAAGTTATGAAAAATCTATTTCAATGTCTTCATTTCTCTGCTTTGATGTAATCAGCGATGGTCATAATTTTTGTTTTTTCCAATGTTCAGCTGTAAACCTGCCTTTGTACTTTCTTCATTAGTCATTCCAGCTCTGCCATTTTCTGCTAATAGTATGTGTCATCTACATATCTTAAACTATTGATGCTTCTTCCTCTCCTTCCAAGTCTCTTTTCTCTAATTCTAATCCTACTTTACATGTATTATGGTCAGCATACAAGTTAAATAGGGTGATAAAGTGCAGCCTCGCCTGACCACCTTGCCAATTCTATTCTGTTACTGAAGTACAAACAAAGCATTGTCTGAAAAAAAGAAAGGCAATTTTGACATGATTCTCTACGTTCCACCTTCACAGTGCATTTGGAGGAAGCACAGGAGAGCACCTTCTCAACCTGAGAAAAAGGTGGGATAATAATAATGATGGTGGTTGTGGTGGTGGTGGTGAAGATGATGATGATGGTGATGATGCATCTAATGGCATCCAGATTTTTTTTAGCAATGCTTCACATGTTCACATTCTCCAACATAGTTATACAAACAGATTTCACACAAATATATGCATAATAATGTCAAGATTGCATTTTTTGCTGAAATTCAGAAGGAAATTTAGATGAATAATAAACTTACTTTTTGGCAAACCTACATTTATTATTATTTCATTGTAACTTCTATTAATTCATTCTATTATTTTCTTCTTTTCCCTTTCTTCCTTTACTATTTTCCTTCTGCTTTTGTTATATTTACTTCACCTACCACAGATTAATTTTAAATCATTTTAGTTTTAAAAAAACCCTCACATTGTATGTGTCTGTTTATCTAACTTTGTTGCATTTTTAAGAAAAAAGAAATATCCTTTAATCTTTTTTGGGAGCCAGAGGTGGGTAACTGTGTACTCTAGTTATTCCTAGACTGAAGAGCTCAATACATGTGGGCCAGTGGTGAGATACTACAGGAGCTGCTGTTCAACAAGAGTTGAAGGACCACGGTGGCTGAAGATTGGGTTAAGTATTAAATCCCAATCTGTTCCATTTTTTACATTATGATAGCTTTTCAGGTGATTGAGGATTTTTAGCATGCATTCCTCTACATGTCTTCTTTCCTAATAAACATTCTCAGCTCTTCCAGCTTCTCCTATAGCAATCTTTTTTTCTAGAATCCATATATCTCTTGTCACTTGATACATTTTAAGAATATTCCAAGTGTAGCCTGACTAGACTGGAACTATTATTTCCCATGACCGAGACAATATACTTTTGTTAAAGCAGACCAAAATGGCATTTGATTTTTTTAAAGAAGTCACCTTACACTGCTGGCTCATAATTAGTTTGTGATTCACTAAGAGGATATCTTAGCCATAGCAGTCTCATATATTTTAGCTGTCATGGCTCCATCCTTAAGAGATCTTGGGACCTGTTGTTCAATGTAATTCTTAGATTTGTTTTCCTGGAAATTCTGGAACTAGTGCCATTGTTCAAAGGAGGACATTGAAGGTCTTTCGTAGAGAACTCCAAATAGACCAGTAAACTAGAAATCCAAAGATTTCTTCGCTTGGAGCTATGACTGTTAAAGTGATATAAAACTGCTACATCCCTGTAGTATAGACAGTATACATACACACTAGTGTAAATACATCTCAAGAGCCTTTCCTTATCTATTGCTACCAAGCCAAATTCCCCATTCTATATGCATATTTGGCCCTTTTCACACACGGAGGAAGCCATGCCCAAAAACACGCCAAAACGGAGCTTACCTGGAGCCGTTGCAAAGTGGAGCAGCGCGAGTTCACTGCTCCACATGTGGCGGCATCCTGCGGAGTCCCGCGGCATCCAAAATGGTGGCTTCTGGCTGGTGGAGGCTCTCTGCCAACTGGAGAAGCTCGCCAGCCAGAAGCCTGCCCCCCGGCCAGTCTGAAGGCGCGCACTTGCGTGCACCTGCAAATCCACACCGGACACTGCGACGGGGCTGCACGACCCGTGCTTTTTAAAAACTACTTGAAAAGTGGTTTTCAAAAAGCACGTGGAACCACCACTTCCAGTCACCCCTGTGCAGATTGGGGTGTGGAACTACACAAAAGTAGTCCGCCCCAATCCACGTTACGGTGTAGACAAGCTCCATCAGAGGTCGTGCTACACTGTTTTTTTAACTCCGTGTGAAAAGGGCCTTTGACTAGATAAATTGGTAGAAAATAGGTGCAAGTTCTTACATTTATTGCTACTGATCCCATGTAATTTTTGTCCTTTGTTCTGGTGATCTTTCCATAATCCTTTTGAGTATTCATCCTTTCTCCTAGGATTTTGACTATCTCCCCTCATTTCATCATCTGTAAAATTGAAAAGCACTTCTCCACACATTATCCAGGTCATTTATAAAGATGTTGAATAACAAAGGTACTTAAGAGCAATGCAGTATTGGAGTGGATTCAGGACCTCCCTGCAGGAATATACTAAAACACTCACTGACTGTGGTTTTCAATCAGCTATGGCTCATCTAGTAGCAGTATCTATTTAGTAGCAGTATCATCTAGCCAAACCTTGTCAGCCATGATATCATGGGAAATTTTGTTAAACACTTCTTTTGTAATTGAAATATATTTATAATGTTCCCACAGTCTATCAACCTGTCAATGCTATCAAAAGTGGGGGGAGAGCTGGTTTAGCATGAATTACTTCTGACAAACCCGTGTTGACACTTACTAATCAATGCATCATTTTTAGGTGCATATACATTAATGTGCCTAATGATTTGTTCTAGAATTTTGCCAGTACTGACATCATGATGATGAGTCTGGCATTTGCTGTATCCACCTCTCTCTTCAGTGATAGGAACACTTGCCTGTCTCTAATCATAAAGCATCACAACATTCTTTGAGAATTCTCAAAAGTTGCAGGCAACAACTCTGAAATTATACTGACAAGTTCTTTCAGGATTCAGAGGTGGCTCTTGAGATACGAACCCAACTTGAAGTAGCTATGTGGTCTCTAACTATCTCTTACTTACACAGCAACGTAATTCTTTCCTTATACGATTTGTTCTGCTGGCCCAGGCTGAGCATAATTTTTCCCTGTTGGGAAAACTTTTGGGGAAAAGTCTGCTGTAGAATAAAAATTGAATAGTTCTACCTTCCTTGTATCCCCTCTTATAAAATTTCCCCTAAGCAGTGGAACTACCCCTTCCTTAAAGTCTTGATGCTAATCTGGCAAAAGGAATCTTTGTTCAGCATTTCTCAGAATCCTGTTGCTGATTTATTTTGGGCTTCTGCTTTCCTAATACCTCCACCAAGAATTCAGTGCCTACTCTATTATACTCTTCCTTGGTCACATATCCCACTTTCTATCCACTTTATCTTCCCCAAAGGCACTTTGAGAAGGAAAATTAGAGGCAGCTGCTGTTCTACTTGTTGCTATTGTGCCATTCACTTTCACAGTGTTATTTATTTAGGTTTGTACTTCTATATTTTTAAGAGCAGGAGGTTTGGAAAGAGAAGGACAAGCAAATAATCTAGAAACATTTAGCATGCATATACTTCTCCAAGGGACCTCCAATTAGGGTTAAAGATCAATATGACAATTGAGATACCATCCTGATTTCATTTGGGTTGATGCAGACCTGATCCAACCAAATTTGGATGAGGATCCTAATCAAATTTCAGAAAGTGGGATCTTCTTGAGGCTTATTGATTTGTACTAGGAAAGAAAAATAGCTAAGAATTTTTGTTTTCTTGTGTTTTTGTGTATGAACACAAACTTGCTAGTTTTCTGGCAAATTGGTGCAGGATTGCTGCTGTCAGCTATCTTTAAAGTGTATCTTTGAAACAGCCTCTCTTCCCCTTAAATTTGGAATCTTGGTAGACACCCCAGTCACTGACAAATGGAAGAGAGATGGAGGGAGGGGCATGAAGTTGTGCAGGTCATCTTTTTCACTGCTATGGTAGTGTCTGTGATGTATGTACATGGCCTATTTGCTAAGATCTGTCATACAAACAGAATGGAGACATGCATGAAAAAAAAAATAGCAGATGAAGCAAAAGTCTCAGTAAATGCCAGGATTTGCTCCTGTATAAATCAATTTGATTTTTGATATCCAGATGATGTTCTGCTTTACTGAATATATTTCTAGTTAACACCTAACACTAGATTTTTTATTCCCATTCTCCAGGATTTATTTTTAACCTGGAAATGAAATGCATTGGTTATTTGCCTGCCTGAAATGCACTGTTATTTGCTCAAACACATGAGAAAATATACACAAGAGAAAACAATGGCTTTTTGCCCCCCATAATTTTGAAACAAAAACAAAAAATACCATGATAGGGTTTCTTTAAATGGGAAAAGTAGAAATTGAGTATATTTTCTTTTAAATGAAATTAACTATGACAAACCCAAAGTGTGCTGTTTTCATGCATTTTGTTCACATGCCATTAAGTCCATTAAGTTGCTATTATCTAGATTTTATATTGTGAATGACTTCTCAATTCCTTTCCAAATCTGCTTTACACTCATTAATCCAAACATTGCTTTTATGGTAGTTTTAATAGTTTAGGTGCACTTAGTATCCCTCTTTGAAATATTTATAAGTAACTATAATTAATGAAATGGCAAATTAAAAGGAATAATTTTTAATATGAACTGGCAAAATCAACTTGACATTTAAAGAATTATATGCACATTTAAAGCAATACTTTCCCTGGAAAACCATTTATTATTTTTCTGAGAGTAAAAGCCATCATTCTACAGATGTAGTGGGCTTAGAGCAGGGTAAAAGTCATCCAGCAAAATTCTTGGCAGTATAACAAAACCCTACAGATCCAAACAGTCCTTACCAATTAGCCTAAAATTAGCCTACATAATAGCAAAGCAAAGCCTGTCATAAAGAGATATAAGAATTGGCACGATTAAAAAAAAAAAACTGTAGAAAATGACCTTAAAAACTTCCAGTTAAAGTCTGGTCTTCTTAGGATGAATATATGTGGGCCTGCATCTAACTGCTAGTCCCAGCTACAATATGTTCATTAGAGCTATGGCATTTACATTACGGTAAATCAAATGTAGCAATTAAGCAAATAGATTTGCTCTTCTTAGGACTAGGAATTGGATTTTGGCTATAATCATTTACTTACAAAAATGCAATCATGATTTTGGCAAAGAAAAATTTTAGTTCTGTCTCTATAGGGATTAGTATGGCTAGTTGTCAGTCATAGGAGAGAATGCAGGGGCACAAGTTAAAATCTACTCTGCTACAGCAGTAAAAGAGAGAACATTCCTGAAGAAAACTAAAACTGCTGATGTTCTTTTGGAGAAGGAAAGATGTATTAAAAATACAGTAAAGGAAAAACATTACTTTATTAATGAATTAATATTACCTCCATGACAGAAACCAGGGTGATTGGTAACTGGTGCTTGGCACCAGATCACAATACATGACGGGGTGGGATAGAAGGCTGTTTAAGCCTGATTCCCACCCCCCCATGTTTTCTCTTTGGATCTTTGGAGTGATCCACCCTCCCTCAGTTAAGCGTGATTTGTCTGTTCACCTCAGGGCCGGTTAGGATTTTTTTTTTCTCCATTCCCACACTGTATCTGTGGGGCTTGGACAATTGGCTTTGGGTGAAATCATTAAATCGGCTGTCACTTGGCAGGTAGTGGTGGGGGAATATAATACTTCAGTAATCACCTTAGGCACACTTTTCGTGCAGGGTAGGGCTCTGAATTCCCTCTTTAAGATTCTGCATCCTGGGAATGGAGAAGGAGGTTCATCTGGGATCTGGGCTTTCACTTACAGAGTTCTGAAGCTTGAATGGGAGTTCCCTTGGTTACTTTCTCACCACACGTGGCCAAGGACCAGCTCAAGTATTTGGATTGCACTGGGGACTGAAGTGTTTCACCCAAGGGAAGTCTGAAGAGGTAGTCACAGACTTGGATTTCCATCAGTTTGCTCCCTGATCTTGCTCAATCTCAAGGCCACTTCAATCAAAATTGATTAGTTCATATAAAATGGTATTTATTTAACCAATTCTCTGTGTCTGGTCTCATTATTTCATGGTTGGTCATCAATGCCATTTTTTTCCCTGTACAAACTGAGATCCAAATGATGTTTTGTATATCCAAAAAATATTTCTAGTGAATTTCTGGTGCTACTGGAGACTTTTAATTCCCAACCCCCAGGTGGGTTTATTTTTAATCCAGTATATTCTGAAATCAGATGGACTGGCATGACAGATCCTTTTACCCAGTCTGGTCCTAACACTCCAACCCCTAGGAATCCTGACACATACCCTGCCTTTGTTTCTTCAGTTATTCCCTTCTTGGACAGGGCTGCTGGGTCTCAATGTGACCCCTTAAATTTGGACTTGTGGTTGTGTTGCTGTGTGGGTTCTTTACATTTGATGTGCATTGCCTGACTCCAATTTAGGCTTGATAGACAGCCAGAGGCAAGTTAAAACAGCAGGATATGGTTTACTAAAAACCTTACTGTATATTTTTAAGATATCCAGAATCACAGGTAGTTTACCATTCTTCCTTGAATTCACAATTCTGTATGTACCAGCTCAAAGGCCTCTCTGTCAATTTCATCCCTATCAATGCCAGTTCAAAATCCTGTGTCTCTTTTGTATCCTGTCTCCTTCAAAGTCTTTCTCATGCACCCTGTCAGAATCTCTCAGAAGCAAACCTCTGCCTTTTTGGAGAAGAAGAAGAGGAGAGAAAGAAAACTGCAGCCGTAAGAGTGTGTCACCCAGAGCACATAAGTAGTGGTGGGGAGAGAAAACAAAATCAAAGGAAAAGAAATGCAGTCTGGGCCCATACAGCCATCCTAGGCCCACCACCTACCACAAACCATCTCAGGTAAGAGATGTGCTGCTCTGCCAGCTCACACAGCACAATTCATGTCAGGTAAGGAGGGTTTAAATAGGTCATCACCCTGCCCCATCACATGATGCATCTGGCACAGTCTGCACCAGCTACAGATTCTCTTCCAGGGAGGGCATCAACATCTTTCCTTCCCACTCAGTGATGGGGCTATGTGTTTCCAGGTAAGTCTTCTCATGTGCCCTGTCTGAATCTCTTACATGCAAACCTCTGCCTTTTAATATATTCTATTCCCTCACAGCCCCACTTCACAGCCTTTCTGAGCCATGATTGCCTGCCTTCATGCCAGTCTGCGTTCTTCACAACCAGCTCCTTGTCTATGAATTTCTAATAATTTAGATTCAGTAAAGGTGGCTGCAAGTAAACAAAACTGTTGTTTCTAGGACACAGATTCAACTACAATCAAGTGGAAAAACAGGAAACATTAGTACTAAAACAAAGTGATTCTCATGCTTAATTAGTGTAATATTATCAAGAACTTTGTCACAATGTCTATGTCTATAACTCTGGAAGAAGGAGGAGGAGGAGGAAGGCTCAGTGGAAATTGGTGAAAATCAGTTTCTGAAAAGTCACACGAGGCTGGATGTGACACATGATCAGTGGGATGTGGGGAAGGAAGAACACAAAGCGAGAGAGGAAGGTCTCGATGCAGGAGCAGGAAAACCCAAAATAAAAACAAAAACAGTCAAAATGAAAAAAATCTGTACGTTTTTATTGAATCGAGCCCTAAAGGAAAGGAAAGAACACAAAACTGTAGTAGGGGAAGAAGTGCCAGGGCTTAATAAAACTGCTAAAATAATACTGAGACCAACATGGAAACGCTTTCAAATAAACAACAAATACAAAGTAAGGAAGGATGGGACACAACAGGAAAATGAGGAAGAAAGAAGGGGGCTATAAGCTCTTCATACTTTCAGACAGTCTAGTTGAGCCTTGTGCTGCTATGATTGTATTGGGTTGTCTACTCGTGTCTTATTCCTCCTAAATATTAAGACTTGGTCTTGAGAAAAAATATCAAGAGGTGCATCTTTTATTCTGGATAATAGCTATATTGGTAGTAGCTAAATATTCCTGGCACAACACAGGAAAATGAGAGTTCTTGCTTGTGTGGAGAATCCAAACACAAGCAGGTGCTTCATACTTGTTGGTTTTTATGCGACACTGTGATGATGGAAGTCGCTTTGGTAGTTGTTCTCCTCTTCATTTGTTGATTCAAATAGGGTCAGTAATGCCTGGATAAATTGACTGTATCTGTCTTTGTCCCCCTGAATGCTAGTCGCTAATGATTCTTAAGAGGTATAAACATTTGGTCTATTTTGGAGGAGGCTTGCTTCAGCTTGGAATGCTGAATTTTCCAATTTCATTTCAAGATTTGAGTGTCATATGAATGTGAAACTCAGATTTGCAAGATATTTGTTGGAAACTTAGGAGCAGGCAGTCATCTGCACCATGTATGCATTGATTCATGTTTGTGACTGATGAACACCTGATGACTTAACAGAGTTGGAAATGTCTGAGTGTGGTCACTACCAGATTATTGTCAATGACATTACAGAAAAACAGGCAGCAGAGATATTTTAATTAAACCACAAAGCTACTGGGGTGAAAAAGGATTTAAATCTGAGCTTTTTACTTCAGGATATGGCCACCAAGCAACTCAGTAATATCTAATCAGCCTTGTATTTTACTGGTCTTTCTTGAAAGTGCACTTACTTTACTCCCCAGCAAGCAGTAAGAAACTTAATCGAATATGTACTAAAGTTATCAGGCATCCTATTACGAGCTCTGCATCAGACTCAAAGAAATACTTCCCAGGGCTAATCCTATGGCAGAAAGAATAGTGATCTGCATAAATATTTCCTGATGCACTGAGACAGAAACAGATTATAAACAGGTTTTTTTTTTCAAGTATAGAGTGAGGGATCTCTCTGTGTTTTTCTGTGTATGAATCATAAAGTCATAAAATGATAGTGGGACCACAAGTGTCATCAATTCCAGTCCTGTACTATGCAAGAATACATTGGCCATCCATCTATAAAGACCTCTAAAGAAGAAGTCCTCTGCTCTTCATGGCCATCTGTTCCATTATTAAACAGCTGAAGTACTTCTTAATGTTTAGGCATCTCTTTTCTGGTAATTTGAATACATTGCTTCATCTTCTGTGGAGAAGCAGAAAACATGTTCATCTTCTACATGGCATCCTTTCTGATATTTAAAGATGGCTGTCATCACATAATCTTCAATCTTCTCTTATCATAGGGTTTGATTTTCTTTTCTTCTCCAAGCTAAACATACCCAGCTTCCTGTACCATTGCTTATAGGCTTCTTTAACTTCCAAGGGTAACACTAGCTGACATCCTCTTAGTGATTTATGGTGGTATTAAGTCCAATTTACTCTTTTTAGTCATCGTAGAGGTCACATTTCTCTACTGATCTTATGTGATGACCAAATTGCCTAGGTCTCACCTTTTAGCTGCTACAGCTAAACTGCAGTTTTGGTGATTTTGTGAGAAAGGTAGAAAATTCCAATGGGGAAAACAAAGTTACACAGATACTAATTTGACTTGTGTAATTCACTAACAGGATGCCACTCACTGGCTAGTACTACCTGTCATAAATGAATTTTCATAACCACATTTCTCCATCCCTTGTCTGATCAATGTTGCTTTGAATTTTAGGTGTAGAAATTTTTCATACTTCAACATTCTACTTATCATCTATTGGAAGAATTCTGAACTCTGTGGTATGTTTCAGTTATTAGTGGTATCCTAATCAAATTTCAACCACATTAAATATCCTGTCATCGTTATAATTTTGGTTCTACATGTCCTACAGCTAATGAGTTTATGTAATCATTACCTTTTTACACATGTCTGTGAAATGTAATCAATTACTGCCATAGAGAATTCAGTCCTCACATTGCTTCTAATAAATGCCTTGAAGACAAAAAAAAAAATGCTTATTAGAAAAGTAAGATTAACATTGGCTTTCAAACAGATTTTTTTTAAAAAAATTGTAGTAACATATTTTGAAAGTCTGACATTACTTCTGAATGTGTATCAACAAGTTACTTGAAAGCACGCAGTTCAGAAAGAGATGTTTACTGTTACAAAGATCTAATCCTACATAGAAGAAATTCTTCTGTTTGCAAATCACATTTATTTGATCTCAAGAAGGAAGAAAAGCTCTTTAAATTTCACTTTTTAAGACTATGGGTAGCAGAGAATTCTTGTGGGACAGGGCAATGAATGTTGTTGTCCCTTCACTTCTATCATTCAGTGGAAGAAGGAACTAACACAAATTGGTCTCTACTATGGATGCTAGACCAGAAGTAACTAAGTGATTCATTGGTGACTGAAACATCCTTGAGCTATTTGTCACCTGAATTCCCAGCTCATGAAGGAATCAGTTGTGAAATTAGGAAATTTGTGAGCATGGGTGGGACTCATGCAGCCCCCTAAAGGTTGTTGAACTGCAACTTCTGGCTTTTCTCACCTTTATCTTTGCTAGGGCTGATGTGACTTGCAGTCCAAAACAATGTCTGGAAGACTGCGCGATTCTCGCCCCTGTTTCAGACTTTTGCTATAATGGATTCATAAATTTCTCCCACTCCCTTAGCTATTAATGTGTATTATTTAAAAATGGTAATCCGGCCTCGCTGAGTATGAAAGCTTTCCTGTTCATTCATTCTGCTGAAAGAAAGTCTGGACTTCTGTCCCAAAATCTTGTTGGTGGACCCAATAGAAACTACTGAATACATGTAGGGCTGCCTAGATGGGGACAGTAACAAGTAACAATCAGCTTTCTCGCACATTTCTCATACTTTTTGGATGGAGTAAGCCCATAGGAATGTAGGACATATTCATACTGATTCTGATCATATATTCACTAAGAGTATGGCTTATTGTCACAGAGGGAAAGGAGAATGTAACTGTAATTCTCTAAAAATATTTTCACATGTTGAATACCCATTAGTAACATACAACTGAATAAAGCTTGGAACAGTATGGACTGTGCTGTTTTAGTAATCAGGGTTCCTATTACTAATAACACTTGAATGGAAACTTCTGAGAAAGAGATGGGCAAGCTGCAGATAACAGGGACCTTCCAAGGCTAACACTACCTATCATCCTCTTAGTGATTTATGATTGCATTAAATCCAACTTCCATCCTATAGGGATCTTTTTAGTCATTGTGGAGGTCATATTTATCTTTTTACCCCACGTGATGACCTAAATCCTCCTAGGACTCACCTTTTGGCTGCTACAGCCTGAATGTCATAGTCATTCAGTGTCCAGTGGAGAGTAGGGAGTATCAGAGAAGCATGTGGCTGCATTCATATAGCCAGATGCAAAACAGTGACCACTTCTGCACTAGCCTGTTATAGCGCTATGATTCCACTTTCAACATCTTACAGAATCCTGGGGTTTGCAGTTTTGGGAGTGGCTGGCCAGCTGCTCCCGAAACTACAAACCCCAGGATTCCGTAGGATATTGGAAGTGGAATCATAGCGCTATAACAGGCTAGTGCGGAAGTGGCCAGTGACATCATTCACCAAGACCAGTGACAGCACTAGCTAAAAGGTGAGTGTTGGAGGGCATCTGGAATTTACTGCACTACCACATGTGGAATGCAAGTTGTGAGCCCAGAAATGATAGGAAGGTCATGTCCAGTTTTTTTTTTTTAATAAAACAAAATAAAGTAGAATAAAATAAGTGTTCTGGCTAAAAATAAGGTGTGTGTAGAAGAACACCTTGATTTAGGGAAGAACCATGACCTTTAGTGGTATGCTTACCACATTTATTTATTGATCCATTTTTTTTCCATCTAGGGAGTCCTGAGTGATAAAGAAACAATGTTGGGGAGTTATTATATCAATCTATGTGGTTCCCATTGTTATATGAAATGTCATGATTCCCAGAATAAAATAATAATAATAAAAAATGATCAGACCATTATTACTAAATATACTCCTATTATACACACTGATGCAATTATGATAGCATATTGGAGATAAAGAATCCCAAATATGACTGTTCCTTCAGCCAAATTACCCCCTACTCTACACACTCAAGATTTTTGGTCACACTGGTGGCTCACAGCCTAAATTACCATCATTTTCTTTTATGAAAATATTGAGCAAGAACTGGAGGAGGAAGGATAAAAATACAGAGAAAGTAAGAGAGCAGGAAGAAAGGAAGAATAGCTCAGTTGAGGGGGGGATTAAATGAAACCCTTAATGTCTCCACACAGAGTTCAATAAACTTCCTCTAGGTGACTGTATATAGGATAGCCATTAAAGAGAAGCTAAGAGAAATGTTAACAACTGAAGTTAAATTATGAAATGCATCGAAGATTGGCATAAGGAGGTCTACAAAGTTTGAAACTGACTAGGTAGCTTATGCAAAGAATGAACATGGTCAAGAAAATTTAAAATAATTGCTTTCTGCATGGAAAGCAAATATATATCTGTAATACCTTAGAATAAAGGATGTAATACAAAGTTGTGATAACATGGTTATGTTTACTTATTCAAGCAAAACTTGTTCGCACAGTAGAAAGAGACAATCCTGTTGATTTTATTAATCAACCTGTATTTTTTAGCTGTAGAAGCTGCTTTTGTTCAGATGTTCTTTATCTTCTCTGTATTTCTCTGTTTTGTTTTGTTTTTTCATGAGAAAGGCTTTTAAAATCTGACTGCTTACATAGTAATTATAGTATTATCTTGAGAGTTGATATCAGGCCCTTTTATTGCTTGCTTTTCCATTGAAGTTAAATCCAGCTCTGTGAGACTAATCAATATCATGAGGATTTACACACGTTGCTGTAGATCATAGCCCCAAACAACTTAAAGCCTTTTGTCATGATTCAAAATATGTCCACACCAAGCTGGATGAGGACAAATAAAACTCTACTTCAATAGCAGATAAATAGATACTTTGTAAACTATGCTAGACTATAGAACCCACATACAGCGAAGGGGATTAGGATATCCATCCACATGATCCTATTGATCTCTACATCTGACAAATTAGTCTTTGAAAATGCAAGAGAGTACAAAAGAAAAAGGAAAAAAGTGGCTGAACTATCATTTTCTTAAGCTACTCCAGATAGACTACATTTAAATGGTACCTTTGATTTGAATATCCCAGCTATGAAACTGAAGCACACAAAGCATATCTATATCAAGTAGAGTCTTTTCCAGATCTCATTTGTTTAAATAATAAATGGTCTAGTAATCAACAAGAAAGGACTCTAAAACTCTGTTTTTTCCCCCACATGACTGTGATCTAAATCACATTCTTTATGTCGTGAAATAGCTTCTAGTGACCAAGAACCATAGGGCACAAATTCACATACTGCAGTACTGTTATACCCTAGCAATGCGAAAATAGGCATAATGAGTGTGTCTTTGCTTTTCAATTTAAAAACAGTATAATCTGATAATCTCATTTATGTTCAACAATAACACTCCTTAGTCCCAAATATACATGGACATTAACACAAACAATACATTGTGGCCATTCATGCCCCCCCAAAAAACATGATTTTTATCATCATCCCACTGTATTTCAGGGATGCTCTTTGTATGCTTACAGTACTAAATAGCATATGTGTAGATTAAGCTGCCATTACAGCTCATATATACTGTACTTTGGCCTGATTGCAACTGTAAAATAGAAGTCTCTGAGTACAATCATAACTGCCAGGGTGGTAGTGTGGTGCCAAAGAAAAGCAAATGTCTTGCACAAGCTTAAAGGCTAAGATATTTATTGCAGGTTTCATTGCTTCATCGTTACCAGAATGAAAACTGAGGGCAATTCCAGTACCAGTCATGGTGGTGCAGAAGTGTTTTACTTGTTACCTGGTTGTGTGACAAGCAACACCTGTTTGGTTGTACACAAATAATCACTTCTGTTGTTCTGTGCCTTTGAGTCATTGCCAATTTGATGGTGACCCAAAGGCAAATCTATTGTGTGTGGGGGGGGGGTTTGGGGGTGCTGAGTGTGTGTGATGCACCTCTGGTCCACCCAGTGGGTTTCCATGGCTGAGCAGGCAATCAAACCCTCATCTTCAGGATCATAGTCCAACATTGAAACCACTACACCATGTTGGCTGTCTAATTCCTTCAACACAATCATTAAAAGTTCAGAAGACGTCTCCAGATTTCAATCTGGCTACCCTCACATCTTCCCTTTGGAGGACACATTCTAAACAATGGCCATTTCCGCACTAGCCTGTTATAGTGTGATGATTCCACTTTCAACATCCTCTGGAATCCTGGGGTTTGCAGTTTCAGGAGGGGCCAGCTGGTCCCTCCCGAAACTGCAAACCCCAGGATTCCAGAGGATGTTGAAAGTGGAATCATCATGCTATAACAGGCTAGTGCGGAAATGGCCAATATATTTTTACTGATTGATTGAAAATGCCATCCTTGCAATACAAGTACTTGAGTGTCTTATAACAAAATAATCAAAATAAGAAAAAAATGACAGCAAGAAAACCAAGGGTAATTAAATTAAGCAGGAGATAGCCCAGCTTGGAAAAAGAAAAACAATATCAACTGTACAAATCAGCAAAATGAATGTTAAAAGCAAAATGGGTGTTAAAAAAAATACCTGCAGTCACTAGACGACCAAAAGAAAAAGAGACACGGCAAATCAAACAGTTTTTTCTTGGTTGTGAGGTATGATCAAGAGTCAGTGTCAGGTGCATCTTTTTGAGAATGACATATATAGGAAATAATGAAAAAGGTCCTGCCTTGCACCCACATTTCCCTAACTTCAGGTACAAACATTCAAAAATAGTTCCAGGGCCAGGTTTCCTTGTGAGAGAGATGGAATCCACATGTATGATGGCAACTTCTCCCCTAGCCCTGTAATCTAGATTAGTGCCACATTGAGTATTCAGCAGACAAACTGGGATGGTAGCTGTTTTATATGGGACTGGCCTGGCATTCAGCAGCAACATCAACAAATCAGAGGGCAGGCTGACATGGGAACCCGTATCTTTAAGGAATGGAGGAAAGATCAAAATATAGGATAGTCTCAGTCCTGCTTTTCTCTTTCAGGCCACTAGTGTTATATTGCTCTTTGCCTGATATCACACTGATAAGGCACAATATCCCTCTCCTTCCATAGGATTCACCCAAACACGTGCATAATATTTAACAAAGAACCACAGTATGGAATGAACACTGGTAAGACAGCAAGGCAGCAGATTAAAGCAATGGTATGTTAGGCCAGCTTTTGAATACTTTCAAGAAATCCACACTAGAGTTTAAGTGTGTGTGATAAAAGAGGTCAAGAGTCTCACTGATTAAGGCATCCCACCATCTACCACATCTATCCTGCTGCTCATCTCTCACATGACTCTAAAGTGGCTTCCCAAGAGACTTAACCCACACTCTTAACTGTGGGCAATTTTGTTTTATAAGACCTTGTCTCTCACTCAAAGTCTCTATTTTTCCTCTCTCTCTAACTAACAGCTTCCTAGAGCTTCCAGGAGAATATGTTTTTTCCCCCACATAAACTGCACCATGAGCCTTTAAACAAAAGCACCAAAAATTGAACAAAGAACCTTCTTCATGCAAAGCATGTGCTCTACCATCCAGCTAAGGGCTTCCCCATGGGCAGAACATACACGTAGAAGCTGCAGGAGAGGTAGAATGCCATGGCAACAAGCAGACTGCACAGCCAGCCCAGCTGAAGAGAGGTCCCCACTGTGAGTGTGACTTTTATGTTCAGTGCATAATTTCTATTATCTCCCAAGTTCCCACTTCAAAAATGAAGAGTTCAAGGCAGCCAGGATAATGCGTTTAAATCAGTATAGAAAAATAATTTGAAAGACAATATAATAAACAAAGCTGAGCAAATGAAAGAAACTGGCATTGTGATAGGATCATTTGTGATGGGAAGTGCATAGTTTGTAAACTGTGGCTAAAAATAGAGAGGAAGAGCATAGAAGCCTAGTTCATGAAGGGAGAAGGAAAAGGGAGGGATGAAAAATGGACCAATTGAGGATAACACTTGCTCTTTTGTTGTAACACGCTATGGTTTATTAGGGTCAAACTACATCCCTTTATGCTGAAAATTTAGCTGGCAGCTAAATCCTGTCTGCAATTTGATTAGAAATCCTCCCTCCCTGTATGGCTTTGAAACTTTGCAAAGTCCTCTTTTTCCTAAGTTCTATAGCTGGGAATGGGGTGATCTTGAGCAAATTGTTGTTGGGAAAAGTCTGATTCAATCTCATTTGTCTGTATATAGGGGCAGGAAGGGAGGAAAAAACAAAACAAATGTTGGACTTTTCAAACTTTGAAAAATGGAAAAAGAAAATCCTGCTTCCGAGCAGTGTGTTCTTTGACCCTCAGAATGAGATTGTGTCTCATCTGCGCCACTACAGGCTTATCCAGATGGGGCTATTTTGAGCAATTTGTGTTGCATCATTCTTTGATGTTTAATGACACTTCCTGTTCATGTTTGTTGCTACACCTTCAAAAAGTTGATACATTCTGCTTCTGACTTTTAAAAACAAAACTCAACCTTGCGTCTTATAAAGATGCTCATTTTACTTCATTTATGTGTATCTGTGGGTGATGTGGGCTGGGAGATGGGTGTGTCTACTGCTGTTGTCTGTCCTGGTTTTTCTTTCTGTTTCCGATAGTACTTCTGCTTTGGAATACTCAAATTCTTCTCCTTCAAAGATGACCACTAAAGCTGCTCTGTAGTGTTAGTGCTGAAGTAGCAAGATAAAATTCCCTTGATAGACGTTGGAATATTTGCTTGTGCTACTGCAATTTCAGTTTGTTCTTCCCTACACCTATTCATATAGCTGTCATGAAATTTCCCCCTTTCTATGACTCTTCGTTATAAGAAATCATTATTAGTACTATATCATCAAGGTGAAATGCTTAAATGGGAGAGAGGAGGTGGAGAAGGAGGGGATTCTATTGCACATTTTCTGTGGACATGTGAGTTTGTGAGCAAACTCGATTCACACTCTCCTCCTGCTCCTTGATTTCCAAGCTGAAAAGGCTGCCCAGACATGAGGAAGACAAGAGAACTGAAAAAAACCACAGCAGAATTCTCTTCCTGAACTTGCCCCTCCAAAAAAAAAAGCAAGATCAATTAAATTTCAACATCAGCATCCCTGAACATCTGCTTAACTGTTCAGTTAACAGAATTTTTTTTCATTCTTAATTTTGAGGGTCTGGACTATTTAGACTGTTTAGATCACTGGGGTTCTGAACATGTGTAGCAGCACTGAACAGTTATTCTTAGTACATGAAGATTTCATGTACTAGATTTCATGAAGTACATGAAGTCACATCCTGGAGACAAGTGACTAGCGGGGTGCCACAGGGTTCTGTCCTGGGTCCAGTGCTGTTCAATATTTTTGTCAACGACTTGGATGAAGGAATAGAGGGCATGCTCATCAAATTTGCAGATGACACCAAATTGGGAGGGGTTGCTAATACACCAGAGGACAGGATCAAAATTCAAAATGACCTGGATAGATTGGAGAGCTAAGCCAAGGCTAACAAAATGAAATTCAACAGAGAGAAGTGTAAGATCCTACACTTAGGTAGAAAGAATGGAATACAGAAATATAGGATGGGGGACACGTGGCTGGATACCAGTACGTATGAAAGGGATCTAGGAGTCTTAATAGACCACAAGCTGAACATGAGTCAGCAGTGTGATGCGGCAGCCAAGAAAGCCAATGCAATTCTCGGTTGCATCAATAGAAGTATGGTGTCTAGATCGAGGGAGGTACTGGTACCGCTCTACTCTGCTTTGGTTAGACCTCATTTTGAATACTTTGTCCAGTTCTGGGCACCCCAATTCAAGAAGGACATGGTCAAGCTGGAGCAAGTCCAGAAGAGGATGACTAAAATGGTGAGGGGCCTGGAAGCCATGCCCTAATAGGATAGACTTAGAGAGCTGGGTATGTTTAGTCTGCAGAAGAGAAGGTTAAGAGGGGACATGATAGCCATGTTTAAATATTTAAAGGGATGCCATGTAGAAGAGGGAGAGGGCTTGTTTTCTGCTGCTCCAGACACCAGGACAAGGAGCAATGGATTCAAGCTGCAGGAGAGGATATTCCACCCGAACCTCAGGAAGAAGTTCCTGACAGTCAGGGCTGTTTGGCAGTGGAATATGCTGCCTCCGAGTGTAGTGGAGTCTCCTTCTTTGGAGGTTTTTAAGCAGAGGCTGGATGGCCATCTGTCAGGAGTGCTTTGAGGGTGTTCCTGCATGGCAGGGGGTTGGACTGGATGGCCCGTGTGGTCTCTTCCAACTCTACATTTCTATGATTCTATGATTCTATGATTCTAAGATGCTTTGTCTTATATCTTTTAATTGAACATTTGTGTTTAATCTCAATTATCCTTTATTATTTCACCAGTTCATCAAATTTTTATATCAGGAGTCCCCTTTACTGATAATGTGCAATTTAAATATTGTATATAAAACTGCTAAGAACATTTTCAACATACCATTAGCAAAAGATGAAGATATCACTCAGAAAGATCAGGTAAATCCATCTTCAAGGTAAGAGTGAGGTTTTTCTTCTAGCCTAATTAAAGAAAATGGTGAAAATGAGATTCATTAAACAGAGAGAAATAAAAGTAGGTTGCCTAGATAAGTCAGTTTTCTTACTCGTGAGGGAAAATTTTCTCACTCATTACCCACCTTCCAATATAACAAAATACCTTATGTAAAAGAGAGAGAAAATTGACTTATTTAGTTCTTGTTACTAAATATGGAATCCATGAAGGTGGAGTCCAACCTACATGTGATTGGAATATCCAACCACATGTAGACACTGCTCATAGAGAGGCAGAATGGTAGTGGAAGTAAATATAATATTACAGAAAAATAATGCATTGAACAAGTGTCACTACATTATTTTAAGAAAATGTAGACCATTTCAGCACTATATTTTTATACTGCTATTATTCTACTTAACATCCTATGGAATCCTGGGGTTTGCAGGTTAGGGAGGGGCATTTAGAATTCTCAGAGAACTCTTTGCCCTCAATAAACTACAAACCCCAGGACTTCCGGTGGTGCGAACGTGGCGTCCAGTCGGGATCCGCGAAGTGGCGGTATCCCGATGCCCAGGGGAGATCGGTAACTCCAACTAACTCCAACTAATTGCGATCTTACTGAGAGGAGTGTCACCCCCGGGGAAGGGGGAACTCAGGGGCGATTCGAAGGGGCCCATTGGTGGCAAGCAACGAGTGGAAAGGAAGAAAGAAGACTCTTGCCGAACGAAGTAAGAAACAACGGGCCGGAGAGTCGCCATTATCTCCCCGGGTGCCAACAAGAGGCACGACCCACAGCACTACCAACCGCTAATAAATTCGTTAAGCGTGATAAGAAATTTTCTCCTTACCAGCTGGGTAAGTTTATCCGACGTTCCTTTTTTGAGGATAAGCGGGTGGTGAATAAATCCAGTCCTCAAAGAGGAAAAGCAGTGGAGAATTATGGTTGTCCTGTGTTGGGGACTCCCTAGCAGCCTTTAATAATCCCCCAGCTGAAAACTTTAAACTTCAGGACTTTTATAGAAACAGGAAGAAGAAATGGCTTCGTTGTAAAGGGGTGAGGAAGAAAGATAATAACGAAGAAAGTTATCGCGAGTCAGTAAAGTCCGTGCAGATTGCTGTGGGGGTGTAGTGGAGCGGAATGGCGGAGAAGCGGCTGCGTCGGGGGAAATAGTGAAGCGGACGATAAAGCTCAGGAAGACCAAGAAATTGTAACGTTCGTGTTCCAGTAGTGGTGAAGCATAAAAAGCTTGGATTTTTATATTTGACCCAAAAGTTTACAGTCAGAGACGCTGCTGTTTTTTTTTTTTCTCCCCCTTTAGACTCTGGGGTAGTTGTTGTTGTTTTTTCCCTATCTCTCTTTGTCGCCACTGTCGTCCATATTATCCTGGAGGAGTGTCGATCGGTAAGCCATAGAGAAGAGAGGATAGAAAGTGAAAGGAAGTGAAAGAGGGTGACGAGATCAGCGAGAGCAGCGGAGACGGTGTCCGAGGGATAAGAGGTGGAGTCAGAGACGTAGGAGAAGAACGGAGGCGAAAAAGATAAGGACCGATCCAGTGGAAAGAGTGGTGAAGACGTAGCGAAGAAGATGGAGCTGTCAAGGTGAAGAAGGAGACGGAAGCGAGGGAGAAGGATTTAACGGAGAGGGGTGAGAAGACGGTATTGAGAGTGGCAAACTGAAAGCGGTGAAGCAGCGAAGAAAGTGAAGAGTGCAGCAAATATAGTGAAAGATCTGAAGGCAAAAGCAGCGATTGGGACAGACAGTGGATGAGAGGGAGGGGGAGAGAATAAGATAAGAAAGGCTGATTGAAGCTTGATTCAGCACAAACCCCGCAGTAATATTTTATAAACTAACGAATTAAAAGGAGGGGGGTGTTTGGAAAAACTGGCAAACACGAATTGTTGATAGAAGACGAGACAACTAACCCTGTCTTTTTCTTTCCTCTTTTTTCTCCCTTTCTCTGTTGCTAATTCTCTTCTCTTGTGGGTAATCTAATTATTGTGGGTAATTGTACTATCATTAAGATTTACTGAGATAGCCCTCTTGTGTGATAGAAATTATTGAAAGATAGAAACCACCGAATTTTATTGTAATTGTTATTGTTCTAACAGAAATTTTTTGGGGGGGGGAAGGGAAAAAGGAACAAAAAGGAAAGAAAGGAAAACTGTATTAAGAGTCAAAGTTGGAAACCTGATTCCCTTTTGAAGAAATTTTGAGGTTTGTTTCTTGGAACAAGTGCTTCCTTATCTTTGGACTTTTATTTTTTCACAAATGGGGGAGCTGGAATTGTTAGTTTGATGGAGACACCCCCAAATACAAAATAAAACAAATTAAAAAACAGAACAATAATAATAAAAATAGTTTGAGGGAATCAGTAAATCTGGTCTCAAAAGAAGAATCTAAAAGTGAGAAAGAAAAGTACCGAAAGTTTAATTACAGTTAGCTAAGTCCAAAAAGACAAGGAGGCACTTATAAATCTTTTATTACTTGATTTAAAAAGAACTCAATTTAATATTTGCACCAACAAATATCGGGCTCAGTTGTTATTAAGATAAAACAACATTGAATAATGAGGTTTGACTAACAATGAAAATTGATCAATTGATTGTATAGGTCTATAGATCTTCGAGATTAAACCTGAGAATTAAGGTTAAAAGACAAAACAAGAGAAGGCGAAAAACGAAGACAAGGTGTAAAGGTACAAATATCTGAAAGATAAGGGCACGATTAAAATTATAGATAGAGACGAGAAGGAAGAGAAGAGAAAGGAAAGAAGGACTAAGCAAAGATGATGGGTGCAGGGAAGAGGAAGGCAACAGCGGGAAACCAAACCCAGATACAATCTTTATTACAAAGAAGAGCTTCCTTAGAAACGAAACCCCCAGTAAATGAGTCTAAGATAAACACGGTGGAAAATTCTAACGTGATGCAAGGTGGCGGCTCTGATATTTTGGAAGAATTTCGAAAATTAACATTGACATTTAAGAACGAGATGCGAGAAACGAGATCAGAAATGAAACAAGAAATGAAACAAATAAGATCTGAGATGAAGACAGATTTTAAAAAAGAACTGGAGAAGCTCAACAACAAATTCGATAATTTAACAAAAGAATTGAAATCGGTGAACGAGAAAGTTAAGATGTTGGAAGAGAAAACTCAAGTCTCTGAAACTCACATCAAGAAGATTGAAAACAGAATGGACGGGTTGGAAAAACCACCCTAACATTAGAAATAAAAAACAGAAGTAAATCAATTAAAATAAGAGGACTCCAAGAACTTCCTCAGGAAGATTTGTACGAAAGAATAGTACATTCTCTGGCTCATTTTATAGATTGGTCCCCCGAACAACTGGACCTTGAAATTGACAGAGTTTTCCGCGTGAACTCGGTAATAGCAAGAAACAGGAAGATACCGAGGGACATTGTGATATATTTTCTTAGGGAAAGGGTGAAGGACTTGGTGCTCCATCGTAGTTACTCAAAAAGGTTGGTTGTGGAAGGGGAAGAATTACAAATTTTTAAAGATGTTCATCCAATGGTTTTGAAGACAAGGAAAGACTATAATTTCATTACTCAAGCCTTAAGAAACCTAGGAATTAGATACACCTGGGAGAAATCTGAAGGAATCTCCTTCATGTGGGGACAAAAAAGAATAACTTTAAATTCATTGACCAAAGCTAGAGATTTTTGGAAAAGATACAAAGTAGACTTGATGAAGGAAGATGATAAAACGCGAGATCAAGAGGAACAGATTGGAAAAAGGAGTATGCAGAGATCTCAAGAAACAAGAGAACCAGGGGAAGAAAATTCCAAAGATGAAGAAGTGGACGATGAAGAGGTGACAACTAAACAGATCGACCCAGAAATTGAAGCAGAATCAGACGATTTAGAAGAAGGCGAGGATTAAAGAAAAGGCCTAGAGGTATAAAGTGGGGGGGGGGTAAGAAGTAGATTTAAATATGAAAATAAAATTAGCGTCATGGAATGTACGAGGTTTAAATTCAATATATAAACGAAAATGTATATTTCATCAACTAGAAAAACTTGACTTAGATATTATTGCCCTGCAAGAAATACATATAAAAGAAGAAGATTTAAGATATATCAGGAATCCTAAATTGGGTAATTTATATGCGTCAGTTATAGGGAAGAAAAAGAAGGGGGTAGCCATCTATGTTAGCAAGAAATGGGAAGCAAAGAAAGTCTTAGAGGACGATAAAGGCCAAGTGATAGGATTAGAGGTAAAAATTAAAGATATTAAATTTGTAGTGATTTCAGTCTACGGGCCCTGATAATAAAAATAGATTTTATTCTAAACTGTTAGACAGCATATTAGACATTGAATTAAAAGACCATAAGTTGATTTTAATGGGAGATTGGAATGGGGTGCTGAACCCATTGAAAGATAGGTTAAACCAAAGAAAGAATGATAAAAAAAGTTTGTGCAGGCAAGGGAAACTCCCGAGATCTTTCTTTGAAATGATGGAACATCTTCAGATCGCTGATGTATGGAGACATGTCTATGTAGACAAGAATGAATATACATATTTTTCGGATTACCATAAATCCTGGTCTAGGATTGATATGTTTCTCCTTTCAGCTGATATGATTAAAAGTGTGGGGGAAATAGAAGTTGTTCCCAGAACACTCTCTGACCACAATCTGCTATTACTATCGATGTACCTAGGTAAAGAGAAAAAGACCTGGAGGCTCAATGATAGTCTGTTGAAAAATCAACAAGTTGTAGAAAAGGCTAAGAAAGAATTAAAAAATTTTTTCGAAAACAATCTAGATAAAGGACAATCAGTACAGACTGTCTGGGAGACGAGCAAGGCGGTTATGAGAGGTTTCTTTATTGGTCAGCAGGCTTGGCTAGTGAAAAACAGAAAGCTAAAAGAATCTAAAATAATGGAGATGTTAAATGATAGAGAAAATAAATTGAAGACTAACCCACAAGACTCTGGAATTTTAAAAGAACTACAAATGTTGAGAAAGCAGCTGTCACTGTTAATAACAGATGAAATTGAGAGGAAACTAAGATATACAAAACAAAAATATTTCGAACATGCCAATAAAATAGGGAGATGGCTAGCCTACAGGTTAAGGAAGGAAAAAGAAAAAAGATGTATTACAGCCATACAAGATAACCAAAAAATCCAATATCAACAAACTAAAATTAAAAATGTATTTGTTAATTACTTTGAAGAACTCTTTCAAGAGAAGGAGTCTAGGCAAGAAAAAATAGAAAACATAAGAAATTACTTGGAACGGATAGATATAAAAAAAAATCCCTTTGGAACAAAAAGAAGATTTAGACAAACCAATTACGTTACAGGAAGTAAGAGATGCAATTAAAGAGTTGAAAATTGATAAAGCCCCTGGGCCGGATGGTTTTTCGGCCTTATTTATAAGACTTTCGGTGACGAATTAAGTGTGATATTGGTGAGATTACTAAACGCGATAAATTATGGTACAATCCCCAACTCATGGAAGGAGTCCATCATCGCTTTAATTCCAAAAGAAGGGAAGAACTTATTGGACAAAAAAAATTATCGGCCAATCTCCCTATTGAATATTGATTATAAGATATATGCAAAGATATTAGCAGAGCGTTTAAAAAAAATATTAATAGAATGGGTTCATGAAGATCAAAATGGTTTTCTTCCGGGAAGACATCTTAAAAATAATATAAGAATTTTACTAGATATAATCGAATATTACCACAAAAACAATCAGAAAAATTTAGGCCTATTATTTTTGGATGCCGAAAAGGCATTCGATAATGTAGATTGGACGTTTATGTTAGAAATTTTATATAGGATTGGTCTAGGAACAAGATTTAGAGAGTGGATTAGAGCAATTTATACTGAACAAAAAGCTCGTTTGATTATAAATGGAGAAACTTCAAAGCAATTTGGAATACATAAAGGAACTCGTCAGGGCTGTCCGCTCTCTCCTTTATTATTTATAATATGTTTGGAGGTTCTGAATAATAATATAAGAAGTGAAAGGAGGATAAGAGGTGTCAGAGTAAAAACACACGAGTATAAACTGCAGGCGTTTGCAGATGACCTAGTAATAATAATGGAGGAACCTAATAACAGCATTGGAATAGTTATGGAAATTATATACCAATATGGAGAGGCGGCAGGTCTTAAGATTAATAAGGATAAATCTTTATTGATGACTAAAAATATGACGAGTAAACAGGAAAAGGATCTGGCTGAATCAACAGGTCTGGGAGTAACGAAAAAAATAAGATATTTAGGGATAATAATATCAAAAAATAACTCAGAATTATACGAAAATAATTACAATAAGATTTGGGGAGAGATCAAAAAAGAATTAGAAAGATGGAAACGATTGCAGTTATCTATGCTCGGGAAGATAAGTGCAATTAAAATGAAAATCCTCCCCAAACTTCTCTTTTTATTTCAAAATCTCCCTATAATAATCAACGAGAAACCCTTCAAAAATTGGCAACAGGAGCTGAGTAAGTTTATCTGGAATGGCAGGAAACCACGGATAAAGGTCAAATATTTAAAAGACGTGAAGGAGAAGGGGGGCCTGAATCTACCTGATTTAAAAATCTATTACGAAGCCTCTGCAATTTGTTGGGCTCGTGAATGGATAAAGTTAGATAATGAAAGATTATTGAGCCTTGAGGGCTTTAACAATTATTTCGGCTGGCACGCATACCTATGGTATGATAAGCATAAAGTTAATAAAGAATACATGGATCATTATATTAGAAAGGCGGTTCTTCAAGTTTGGTTGGGGGTTAGAAATAAGATCTATCTGAAGGTACCATACTGGGTTTCACCACACGAGGCCTTTCATAGACTGGAAAAAATCAAGATGAAAGAGTGGTTGTCATATGGGGACATAATCAAAAAACAAACAAGAAGGAACACGATTGAACTGAAGAGTAGAGAAGAATTGATGCAAGAAGGATACAATTCTCATTGGTTTTTATATGGTCAAATATGCGCTAAACTTAGGATAGATATAAAAACGAGAGGAATCTCTTTAGAAGATACCGACTTAGATAAGGTGTTAAAAACAAATGAGAAAGGCCAATTAAGTAAAATTTACAGAATTCTGTTGAATTTAGAGATGGAAAAAGAAGTAGTTAAAGATAATATGTTACGATGGGCACAAGATTTGGGTAAACCCTTATCGTTAGATTATTGGGAGGAAGCGTGGAAATTCAACTTGAAATTCACTAAAAGCAATAATCTGAAAGAGAATTATATAAAAATTTTTTATAGATGGTATTTAACCCCAGTAAAAATCGCAAAAATGAAAAAAAGCAAATTACCAGCTAAATGTTGGAAGTGTTCAAAGGTAGGCTCCTTCTTCCACTGTTGGTGGAAATGTAAGGAAGCCCAGAAATATTGGGGGCAAGTTCATGAAAAGATGGTTAGTTGTTTGAAGACTAACTTTCCAATTTCAGCTGAAATATTTCTTTTAAATATGTTCAATGATATAGATGAGAAGGTGAGAAAGAAATACTGGAGAGTCATCTGTTACATGGTCTATGCAGCGAGAATCGTGTTTGCAAAGATGTGGAAAGACTCAACCATACCAACAGTAGAAGATTGGATCAACAAATTATATGATTTGGCGGAAATGGATAAACTCACGTTAAAATTAGCAAACCATAGTAAAGAGAAGTTTAGTGAAGATTGGGATATAGCAAACCCTTTATGGGAAGAACAATGGGGAAAACTTGCATTAATCAGCTTATATGAATGATTAGAATAGATGGGTTTATAAATTTGGTGTTGATCGGTTTCGAGTAAATAATAGGACTGGATAAGGATTTACTGCTAAAAAGTGTAGTCATTAAGAAAAACATTAAGGTTTAGCAGGATGATTTAAATATGGAAGTAATCATGCTCGGCTGGTTAATGAGAGGAAGTCAAAGAATGAAAGGGTTAATATATGGGAATGGATGTTGTTAATAAATTGTTTGACTTAGAAAGATATGATAAGTAAATCAGATGACATTTGAGGACTTTTAAATAATTTTGTAATCCTATTATAAGGCTTTGTGTGTGGTTCAGATTGTAGTGTGCATTTGTGTTTACGGATTTACTTACATGTTAGCTTATATTTTTTTTGGTAAGAAAAGTTAACAATGATGTTGTATTGTATTGTGTGTATGTTTGTACTTGTGTGTGTGTTTTTTTTCTTTTGTATGTTTTTTTATGTGAATTTAATAAATCTTATTTTTAATAATAAAAAAAAAAAAAATAAACTACAAACCCCAGAATTCCACAAAGGTTGAAAGTGGAATAATAGCACTAAAACAGGGTAGTGCAGAAGAGAAGCTATGAATTATATGCAGGCTTAGTCCTTCACAGAGTAAACCCATATGAGCAAGATAAGAGTGTATACTTCACAGTTATATCAACCTGATGCCTCAATAACCTTTATCTGATTGTATCCTTGGAATGTAGTTTGGTAGGACATTTAGAATTCTCTGTTAGAGAACTCTAGTTCATTCCCCTGAACTACTATTTTAAAAAAAAACATAGGCCATTTCCGAGATACACTGTTATAGTGCAATCCACTTTCAACCTCCTGTGGAATTCTGGGGTTTGTAGTTTACTGATGCTAAAGAACTCTCTGGCTGAGAATTCTAAATGTCCCTCCCTAAACTGCAAACTCAAGAATTCCACAGGATGTTGAAAGTGGAATAACAGCACTATACAGTGTAGTGTGGAAACTGCCATAGTGTTAAATTCCATTTTAGCTGTCATGGGAACATCCTATGAAATTCTAGGTTTGCAGTTTAGGGAAAGGCATTCAAAATTATCAGCGAGAATGACAAACTCCAGGATTATTGTCAGGGCAGTTGAAGTGAAATCATAATGCTATAGAATTAGTATTAAGATTGGTAAGAAATAGTAATATTTAGTTTTGCCAGTGCACCAAGTTCCTGTCATCTTAACATACAATTTTGCCTTTAAAAAATGATGTTTTGTGACAGTGGCTAACAACTGATCTCTGATCCTGACTTGTAAACATTGTTGGGTTCTATCTGAAACTTAATGTCTTATTGCTATCCGCTTGAATGTGTTCACCAAATGAGTTTGCATCATCTACTAGGGAAGTGTGCCACCTACTTCAAAAGAATTCTCTTAATGTTTTTCCTTCCTTCCAATTTATTTCAGTGTTCATATGAATGTGGAACCTTTCATTTGTCTCAAAATTTGGTTTTGGGACAAAAGCAGTGTCACCTTCGCTATTTTTATTCTGTCTTGGCCAGAATTCACCAACTAATATAAGCAGCATCACTCATCCAGTCATAGAATGGCAGTTTGCTGCAAGCTAGGCTGTTTTGGTATCTCTCCCCACTCCTGAAAATGAAACTGAGGTAGGATTAACTCTGCAGTCCTATTCAGACATAACTCAAGATAAGGCGGGGGGGGACTAAGGTTGTACAAATCTGCCAGTGTTCATTTCTACCAGTTTTTCCAAACTTAATTTCATTGGCCTAAATCCAATGTACCAATAGCAGAGGAAAACAGCATACCACGAAAGTTCTGCTGGGTTTTTCAGCTGTGTAAGTTTAGTGTGTGCATGCATTGCAATATTGGACAAGATAACCCATCCCAGCTTTAATCCTCAGTGACCTATCTGCAAGAGAATTCCAGTGTACGTTGGATTCATCCACTAGAAAGAAAAAGAGAAAGGCACTGTCTTAAGTTTGCACAAGTGAAAACTGATTGATTCCTATCTGTACATAGTGTAAAATTAGTCTTCTTCTAACAATGTGCAGTAGTAGAATGATACCATTGGATACCGAGCATTCAATCCCTTTCTGCATTGGTCTTATTTTTTAAAAAAGAAAATCCAGATATGAATTTCTACATATTTATTTTTGTATTTCTCTTAAAATATTAAATCATGTATGCAAATTTTCCTGATAATACTCATCTTGCTAGTATTTTCTCTTATATACTGTATTTTTATGTTATTTTCACTAACATATGCATCTTGTGAACACTCTCCAATAACGTACACATCGAATTTGTATTTTATGGTTGGAAAACTGAAACACTATAGTGGGCTGAGAGAAGCAGCAGATTCCCTTCAGTGCTAGCAAACTTACCAGTGAAGCAAGGAAGTGGAAGACACCAGCCACCGGCAGTGGAAGCCAGGAGTTCCCTATGTGGCTTTGATGGTGGCCAAAGCCCAGGAAAAGGTGGAGCTATGAGAGGTGGGGAACAGTCTGAGGCAAGATGGCAAGCATGGGGCATTTAAAGAGGGGATGGTCAAGAATGGGGAGGCAATGAGACAGAGAAGAGATGAGACAAAGGGAGAAGGCAAAGAAACATGGAGAGGAAGTCAGGGTGGGATGAAAGGAAGTAGAAGGCATTGGGAAGAGAAGCTGGAGAAAGAAAGATTCCTAAAACACCAGCCCATGATTCACTATAAGGGGAGAATGAGTTTCCATCACCTGGGAGAACAATTGGAGTCACTGAAGTCATTTTGCTGTCTCTAACCTGCCACTGAAATACCTATCAAGAAAGGGAGACTAGACTGGCTACTCCTTCAGCCCCCTTCCCCCAACCAGGAAGAAGGTGAGAAAATCCTGAGAGGAGCAAGAAAACTAACACCACCCAGGCTGTAGGTACCTGGCTTTTCTCTTGAGGCAGGATGCCATCCTGCCAGACAGAATGTCTGAAATACACAAAGCTTTCTACATTATGTTATATATAATCTATATGTCTTATGAACCCATTATTTACATTTTCAGGCCTTAAATTTAGAAAATTTTAACCCAAATCAGCATTCAGCCTGTAACATACCACTCAAAGAACTTTTGGTATCTGTAAGTTTGGTCATTATGGAGCACATAGTGGATACAGGAGACCCACAAGCTGGGACCACAGGACCTGCTACATTCACAGCATTCAAATGCGGTTTACTGAAAGAGATCTTTATTCTCATTCACATAGTGTTTTGAGAAGTGCAAATTGAATAGGTTCACACTGAAATGCAAACTGAACAAATTTCTCTCTATCCCTAGCTGCTGCTGCTGCTGCTTCCTATAGCTTTGAATTTATTTATATTCAGATTTCTTGCCCAACTAGGATCTTATACAATATGTCTTTTTAAACAAATACAAAATTTAAAGCAAATAATTTATTTTTTAAACAATTTCAGAATCAGTTCTCTAAATGTGTGGCAAATTAGCATCTTAAGAAGGGAAATTAGTGATAAGCTTCTGTTTGCACCGTGCATCAGGTGTCTTGAAAGCATGAAAGTGTGACTAAAAGTCTCCCAGCTAATCATTGCTTGATTCTGACAAAAATAAATAAAATTCATGCACCAGGCATGAAGATCTCGCTGTGGGAAGTCTCAGAGGGAAAATTTAATGCAAGATGAGATTCCACAGCAACCACACCATTATAAAAGGTGTTAAGAGCAATACTTACAATTGATGGCAATGAAATCTGTGACAAATCAGAGAAATAAGAAACAACCTGCTTGCATAAATTGAAATAAAAAAATACATTATGAACAAAATGAGCACAGTTTGTATGTGTGCGGATTGCCTTTTCTGTAGGAATACATGTATTAGCTGTAGTATATGTATTATCTCTAGTGTCTTACCAAATATGTATAGACAGCAAGAATAGAAAGAATAAGCTTTTAGAGAAGGAAAAGAGGAAGAAGCATACACAGTTTAGATCTAGGAATATACAATTAAATTCCTACATGCAGAACCAGAGCAGAAAAAGCTGAGACACCATGTGCTGGACTGAGCAAGAGTCATGTTTATTATCTTTTAAGAACTGCAACATAAATGAATGTGTAGATGGAAGGGTCCTACATTTGAATCCTGCTCAGCCTGAATTCTGCTTAGGAGTATTCTATTTAGAGCAAGCCTTCACACATGCAGGTGAGAAGAGAGACACTGGACAGTATCCAGTCCTGATCTTCTGCTGGTGAACAGTAGAATCCAGCAGAAGTTAGATGGGCAATCTTCTCAGAGCCATGCTATTTGCCTACCAAAGCTTACTAGGGTAAGGTAGATTTCAGGAAGTGCAGAGAGCTTCTTGAGAGAGGGAAGAGCAAAGGTGTGTCATTGCCAAAGTAATGTTCAATTTTGGCCATACCCTCATAATGCTTGATGACTCTGGACAAATGAAACAGATTAGATACCAAGGTGAATTGTTTGGTACCCTCTCTACAGGTCTTACAATTGTGAGTGTCCTGAACAGTCTTTGGAATTGTTGTAAAAGCACAAGGGATTTATCTAATTGTTTCCCTTCTGACAAAAATATCTTTGCCAGAAAAAGAGGGAAGAACTAATTATAACTGTCTGCCTATCTGCAAAGGCCACATATGTCACCTTTTTTAGTGACATATAACACAAAATGCTGGCATATGTCTTTAGGGGGATTATTGCATGAGAGAGGCATTCACTGACTCCCTTGTACAATGATCCTGAATCCTTTCAAAACCCATCTGGCTCATGCTGGGATCACTCCACAGCCATTTAGTTGCTTGTGGGGGCCAGTGGCTGGGGAAGTGCTGGCCATTTGCCTATTAATCAGACACACAAAGATGAAAGGCATTCTCCAGGATCTGCGAGGAGTCGTCTGGAGTTCCTGGAGTATGATGCCATTATTGAACATCTGTCTGTTGGCATGTAGCCAGATGCTTCTCTGCTGCACTCTACTAGCTGCTAAATGGCCATGAAGACTGTGGGTAGGGCATGGGATCTAGATAAGTTCTTCTGGAAGAGCTAATAGAGATGAGGAGTATTTCTGCCTGGAACTTTATGTTAAGTTTTGAGGCATGTAAGGTACAGTGACTAAGGCAGGTATAACTCTCATGAATATTTTCTGAGAGTGAGAGAGGAGAAGCCTACTTCCCAGTTTCTTCAGAAACATGAGTGTTTGTCACCAGGCTCACTCTTGGAGGTCCAAGTGATTTTACATCAAATGTTATTGAGCTATCTCCCCATAGTGGTCTTTCATTAAAGATTATATGGAATGCCCTTCATAGTGACTGCAGTGGTGAATCCTTCTTGCTTTTGATTTGATGTTCAAAAGAGCTATCCAAGCTTCTGTTTCAAAAATGGACTCAGCATCTTGATAGCTTTCTTTTAAGTTCAGACTAAAACCTGGAATAGATTCACACTTCTACTAATATCAAAGCCATCATTCTCCACTGGTTCTGTGACTATCAGTTTTTATTTTTTTATTTTTTTTCAAAACATTAACTAAAATCTCAACATGTTTGATGTATTGGGAAGTCTGCTCTTTTCCTTGTAACTTCTCCCCTTTTCATCCTCATGTTCTCCATTTGCATCTCCATTCCATGTGACAATTTAGGGGAAGAGCTGTCATTGCTGGCCTCCAATGTAGAAAGTCCAGGTGTCAATTTGTCCAGTGTGATTGTGTCTGAGCTTCAGTGGATGGAGGTGGAGCCAGTGGGCACTTAAGTCCTCCTATCCCCCAGCACATTTTTATTTGAGAGATGGTTGGTTAATTTTTTTCAGCAATTAAATCATCCATAAGTCTACAGATCTGAGCTAATGAAGAACTTCTCTCATCCCAGTTAAGGATAATGGCCAAAATCATATCTTTGTTGCTATAAGCTTTGACCCAGCTTCATGACTCCAGTGCAATGTGAGCTTTACTGGTTACTTAGAATTTTTGGGTAGGATTTTTCTCCCTTTGACCGGGTTTTTTTTTTTTTTAATCTATCCTATAATACATTTGGAGGACTTTGACAATTGGCTAAGAGTAGGGTCTTTAAATAGGCAGTGACTTGGCGCCTTTTTGGTGAAGGAAGGGTTTACAACTGCCTTTTTAGGTCCTGTGACTTGGGTGGTGGGGAAGGAAACTACTCTTGTGTCTGGCCTGAGGGTTTGGCCCTCATTTTAAGTCTTGTGATTTTGGGTACTTTCTTCAGGTCTACATTCCAGTTAATGACCAGATGGAAAGTAGCACAAATATTGCATTGCCCTTGGAGCACAGGTATTTCACCCGGTGGAAGGCTAAAGAGGAAGTCTGTGGATATTGCTCGATCCTGCATTAAGTTGTGCTGATTCTGCACTAGGTTGCTTCCCTCTTCTTGCTCCTCTCCAGGTTCATTTCTCCTAAATAGGTTTTAAGTTAAATACAATGACCCTTACTCAATGCAGATTTCTGTGTCTGGTATCATTATTCCACGGTTGGCCAGCAACTGCCTCTGCCAATCCCAGATTATTCAAAGAAGGTCAAGGAATGATCTAGGCCCTGCTCCTCTTCACCTAACATAAACATGTTGATCATCATGTCCTCAGATGGAAGTAACAAATCCTTGTTCTCCTCACATGAATTCAGCAACCAAAGAGGTAGGAAAGAGATATTAATAGCACCAGTCCCCTATGTTTCCCTGATTTCTGGGGTGCCTTGGGGGACACCTCAATGTGCTCCATGTGATGGAGAATGGAATCTAGCCAGAGCATGAGCTATAGCAATGCAAGAGGCAGGGTAACCTGGCGGAGTCTTTTTACCCAGTTTTTACGGGGTCACGCCAAGCCAAAAACCAAACAAAGATGTCCAGTGAATGATTTTATTAAAGGAAAGTATCACGCAGCAACACAATCAATCACACACTCACCCAAGACCTATTAAGAAGCAAAAGAGAGGAAACTGCATAGGGGAATATTGAAGGGATGTAGCTGGGGTGACACTGCACCTTTGTCCTGAAGTCCTTGGGCCAGGAAAAACAGTGGAGAAATGGGGGTCAGCACAGAGTGGGCTAAGGGGATCACTCAACGGATGGAGAAACGGTCTGCTGGGATGGCTGGGAGTGATCCAAATAACTGCTCAAAAAGTGGGACTATTTGTAGGGGGAAAAGTACCTGGAGGACTAATCCTTTCCTGGGGAGAACAATGGGTATTGCAGTGGGCACAAAGCTCCACACTGGTAATTTCCTTTGTGTGATGAGATTGCAAGGTGTCACCAAAGTCTCAGGATCTTCAGCTGTGTTTTGCGGTGTGACTTCTGGTCCTCACCTGATGGAATATTTGCTCAACTTGGAGCAGACACACTAATCCTCTCATGTCGGCTTCCTGTAGCTGTGGACCCTTTGTTTATTGTGGGTTTACACTTCTTGAGGTCTCCTGAGGCTACGTGATGGGGGGATTTTACTGGCCTGACCTGGTTTTCAGTCTTTGACCATTGCTGCCTAAGTGCCCATCCAGTGACCTCTCAGGCACATTGAATCATATTTTAATATCAAAATTGTAGACCACGGGATAGGGTTTCTCCCTTGGAGTAACACCTAGAAACCAGGAGCTTCATTCAGAGTGGAGAAGAAAGACATTGCTGCCTCCAGCACCTCTTTGCAGTGTTTCTATATAAGCTGTTTTTCATATTAGTAAGGAATGATGCAATTGTAACTGAGTAGGAAGGAATGTTTGGAATTAACCTTTTTTACATTCCCTTGACCCCCTTTTTATGTGCCACAACATGCATATAAACTATGTAATACATTTCTTAATTTTATAGACACAATCAAGTTGCAGTTAGAAAGACTAAATATGCTTACTGAAATGAATGAGGCTTCAAAGGGCTTAACTGTACTTTGGGTTAACTAAGTCTGTATTTCTACTGCTTAGTACAGTGAAAAGTTACTAAACAAGGTAGAGACAGAAATATTTTTTTTTCTTCACAGACAATCAAAATGCTCTTGTTCTATCTATTAATTCTTATTTCCATTTTTTTTATTTCTTTGTACAATAAATATTTTAAACACTGGAATTAATACAAATATATTGTTCTGCTCTCTTTTGAAACTATATTCCTCTGATTTTTTGTACAGTACATATTTTAAACACTGGAATAAATGCAAATATGCTGTTCTGATCTCTTTTGAAACTGCATTCTTAGCAACAGACTAACCAAAGGCCCTTCATCTGGGTCAGAGTGTATTGTTAAATTTTCAGTAATTCTGTTTAGTAGATGCAATCTTCTGTTTAGAACTGAGAACTATGGAACTTAGTACACAATTTAAAGTCCAAAGCACAGTAGCTTGATATGTTTTATAATCTTAATCAACTCGTGTAACTAATTATGACAGAATTCTAAAAGAGGAGGAGGAGGAGGAGGAGGAGGAGGAGGGGGAGGAGGAGGAGGAGGAGGAGATCATAACAGTATCCATTCAAATAAAGATTGCCACCTATCGAACTTCTTAGACACAATTTAGGAACTGATTTATAGCCCTTGCGTCTCCAAACTCGTTATGTAGCAACAGTACTCAGTTTCTACTAAGAACAAGATGCCACTAGACTGTATGTCTAACCAACAGTTACCATGTGTTAATGCACTATAGTTGTGGGCCACATTCATCCAATCCAGAGCATGACTTCAAAACGAGTGTTTAATGTTTGAAGAATCCAGCATGGTGTAATGGTTTGAGCATTGTCCTGTGACCCTGGAGACAGGGTTTAATACCCCACCTTTGACATGCCACAAACTCTTAGTCACCAGAAAAACCTTTGATAAGTTTGCCATAGGGTTGCAATAGTTGGAAACTATTTGAGGGCACACAGTGCAACAACAATATTTGAAAGCAGCTACATTTCTTCATCCAAGCCAGGTGTGTTAAGACAAAATATGGTCTTCTGTTGTAAGCAAGACAAAATATAGTCTCTTTCTTAGGACATAAATTCATGCTGAATTTACGTCCTAAGAAATTAATAATATCATGAAATGGGAGAAAAGATGAAGAACAAAAATACACTGTATATTAGAAAAATTCAATTATAATCTAAAAAAACAAAACAAAAAACCCAGCTACCTGAAGTCTACACAGGAGAATACGTATATAATTCTTTGAAACCCCACTTAGATGGACCAAGATCATTCACGCTACTATCCAGTTGCATTAACTATTATCATCTAGTGCACTGGAGAAAAGAGATGCCCCATCCCATTGCCAACCCATGCAGTATCACACTTATGAGGGAAAAATAGCAAAGCTAAAATAAAACTTGGTGATTCCCAAGGTAATACCAGGGCAAGTCATGATCTAAATATGGAGAGTTCCAATAATGCAGCAGGAGCAGCAGCAACAACAACAACAACATAAGCCATTTCCACACTAAACTGTTATAAGGCTATTATTATTATGAAGGAGCCCTGGTGGCGCAGTGGTTAAATGCTAGTACTGCAACCACAAGGTTGTGAGTTCAATCCTGCCAGGCTCCAAGGTTGACTCAGCCTTCCACCCTTCCACAGGTCGGTAAAATGAGTACCTAGCTTGTTGTTAGCTAAAATACATTGTAAACCGCTTAGATAACACTCAGTTGATAAGCGGTATAGAAATAATTGCTATTGCTATATTCCACTTTCAACATCCTATGGAATCCTGGAGTTTGCAGTTTCAGGAGGGACCAGATGGCACATATATCTTCTTCATTTTGTTCTGTTAGGATCATTTAATTCAGGTTATTGAGACAAGTCATTTGGAAGAAGGACTTTTGTACCATAAATCTGAATGAAAGATGATGAAATGAACAATATGTAGTGCAATTAAAAGCTATCTCTGTATTAATACAGGGGTGTTTCAGTTTTAAAAAGCAACAACATGTGCCCTCATAGTCATTGACTTTATCAGCACAATCCAAAACAATCTCTCTCAGATGCATAGGCATATTCAGCTTGTGTCTGAAATGGACCTTTGCTTTCATCTTTTGTCTCAAAAGCTCTTTATGTTACTGAAATGGTAAAAGAAAGATCAATGGCATATTGCTGACCTCTGATGCAGGAACCAAACTGCCACACATTTTAGGTATTCATTGAGCACAATTAATAATTGACCTAGAATTCAAGGATGTAGTTCAAAAGGACACTTAAACTGAAGTACAATAAGACTAATGACCTTTTGATAACCACTGATGGAAAGGTAAAATCCCAATGTAAAGCATGTTTTCAAGAGGGAACTGATGGCCTCCTTGCATGAATTATTAAATACCAAGCTATATCCCAAAAGGGCATGTACATGGTTGATGTATTTTAAATAGATGATTGAGAAAAAGACATTCTGATCTTTCCCAGAAAGCCCAACAATCAAAGATGGAATATATTAAATATACATATCTTATGTTTCTTAAGTGAACATTATAAACAGAGTTTGCCTTTGAAAAATAGTGGCACATATTGGGGAAATCCAATTGTGGCATACTCAGTTGTAATGTCTGATTGCTTCAGGTAGAAGTTTTCAACTCCTCTGTCTGTAACTGCCCCCTGCACTTGCCACCTACCTCTCCCAGCACCCATTTAGGGGGCAGGAGAGGATGGAGACAGCTAGGTAGAGTACCACAGTGCCCAAAGGTAAAGTAGCACAGTGCCCAAAGAAGCAGATGTCCTTTTGGACCACATTGTTGTCCTTGGAAGGCCCATCCTCCCCCAGCCACTAAATGGCCATGGGGGATGTGCTGGCTGTAAATCAGTAACAAAAGAGAAAAGTGAGAAATTACACATGGTGGAATTTTATACTCTGCCAATACAACCTGACCAAGATTATTTTAAAAATAGAAATAGATCTTCAATTCACTTTTTCTTTGTTGAATTTACAAATTAATAGACTTATAGCAACCGACAACAGTGCTTCAACCTAGAAGCAGTCAAGACATATTGCATACGGAATATCACAACAGGGCCAGACTGACCAGGTCATTTGATTTTTCATTTCAGAGAAAGCCAACAGAACAGGAAAAAAGACTGTTAAATCACAGACATGTGAAATAAAAGGAAGGGCAAAGGCTCAAAACGGTGGCATTCCTCACAGGCAGTGACACTTGCGAAGTATGATCTGAAACAAGTAACCTTGGCCCTGCTTTGTGTTTTGAGAAAGAACTGGCTGCAAGGGAAGGGAGCTGTTTCTGTTAAATAATGGCAGATCACTAAAGAAGATTAAGAGTGTGTGAAAAATTCATTATTTTTGTTTTGTTTTATGTTTTGCTTGTTTTCATGGGTTCATGAAATCCACAGTCCACATATCTCAGACGAAATACAATACTGGAACACAACTGGTGGCCAGAAATTACTAACTTTCCAGGATATCTGATATTCTGAAAAAAAAATGTGTTTAACATTCAGTTCCTACATTTGAAAAAAATCTACACACTTCACAAAAATGATTAGCTCCCCATATGAGTCTACCTCCACTTTAAGATCTTCATGAGAAGGCTCTTTCTTCACTCTACCACCTTCGAAAGTACCTTTCCTGAGAATATGAGAAAAGACTTTCTTGACCACTGCTCCCAGGCTGTGGAACTTTTTGACATGAAGGTCTAGGTCATCCACTTTTCTGCTTTCCTTCTTCAAGAAAAACTCTCTTTTTGGTCAGAGTTTGAGCCATTAACACATTTCTGTGGAAGAGTCTTTTAACTGAGGATTGTTATACCCTTCCCCTCCTCATCTTTTAAATATTTCAATTCTGTTTTTAATTCAGTGTTGTTTTTAATATGATTATTTATTTATTTGTCTTCAAACCGTCCTTAAAATTACAGGTGATTTGTAGTTGTGTTCCGATATTTAGCTGCATTTGATCTATGATGTATGCAGCCTACAATCCTCTACTGGGAGAAAGGTAGCATATTAAATAAGTCATTCTTTCTTTCATTCATGCACACACACATACTAAGCCCTTTAATCAGATGGACAATGAATACACTAATGATGCCATTTGAAAAATGCACACAAATAGCCATACAGATTTTTTTTCCCATAAAAGAAAATAAAATTCACACAGAACTGACATGGAATGAACTGGGAGATGAGACAACTAGAAAGCGCAAAGAAACAAAGCTGACAAATCTGCCAATCCCTTAGAGAACATATCTTGACAAAGGAGTACATCATGACAAACATATGGTAGGTGTCACCTTCCAAATTGCTTTGCATACATTTCAAGCGCCAGTTTTACTTTAACACTAGATTCCATAATGCTTGTGTTATTTCATCATTGCCTATTAGCACCAAGATATCATGCAGGAAAGAAGTTTCAAAACTAGAATTTCAAAATTATCAAAAGTATATTAAAGCATATTTATCCTTTACTAAAGTGACTGTTTATGCTATGAGTGAAATATGTTCAGGGAGGCAATACTTTCATACTGAATCTTCTGTGTGCATTGAATATACTATACAATATTTCCATACTAAATTTTCCATTGACGTCAAAGAAGCAAAAAATTTTCTTTTAGTCTTTTTATTGCTTGTTAACACTGATGTTGTTGACACATAATTTTCTTCTCCCCACAGTGTATATCATCCTGTTTACTATCATCAATCAGTTACAATACTGTACAATTTCATACATGAGTGTATTTGTTATAACTGCAAGGCTATATATGTAGTGTTTTATGCAACCATAAAACCAAGGTGGTTACAAGCATTCCCAAACTGCTGTGTTCCTACATAGCAATTATCTCTGCAAAAGAGGTTAAAAAAACACAGACAACGACAAATTACAGCTATGTACCATGAAAGACAGGTAAAAGTAAATAAATGAATATATCCAAAGTATCTTCCTACTACATTATAAGAACATATGTGAGGCTTGTAAGTAGTTTGTATCAGGATTTGAGGAATATGATATTCAATATTTGATTCAAAATGTGTTTTGGAGTAACATGTGATCCCTTTAGCCTCTCTCTCTCTCTCTCTGTTTGTGTGTGTGTGTAAGCATATCATCCAACATTTCACAGATGAAAACCAGGACACATGTGCCCGTGTAGGTATCAGAGTGTGTTCAAGATGGCAACATTATTAATGAGAATGAAGACACAAGTTAAGAGAAGTTTGCTTTGGCCTGAGCCTACTGGGGACAACAAGACTCCTCCTCTCTGCTTCTCTTACCCCACTGAATTGAGTGCAAACTACTGTTGCAATCTGAAGTCAGTTTACAGCAATTGCAGTAAGCTGGGGATAAGGAGGAAAATGGAAGGAGAGAGCGAGAGCATTTTAAAAGCAAATGAAAAAAGTGGAATAATCATGACTGTCTCTGCCAAAGTGGGACAATTGAAGGGCATTTTTTTACTTATTTGGAACAATCTCTCATGTTTCTACCATGCTGGAACTTCAGAATGGATTCTGATGTACCAATTCCTGTCATCTTCCTTCTATAGCCAGAATTCAAATTCCATCCCCAACTAAATAGACCCACTGATTCAACAGAAATTATTTAAGTGTTGACTTATCAAGTTTTCATTGATTCTGTGAGTCAATACTAGTTGGAATTAGAAATTGGACTGAGGCCCACAAGTTCACCCTAAGCCTACTTCATCTCTCTTCCTCAATTACCATGACTTGCCTCTTAGAGTTGCCTCTCCACCCTCTCCTCCAGCATTGATAATATCTGTTCCATAAATAGGGGTGTGTTACCTGCATATTATCCTATTTCCCACAGTGAAATCTCAGCTGGAAATTTAGAGCTGAAGTTGTTTGCTGTGTTCCAGTTAACAATGTTTTTTTTTTTTGTATCAGCGCTCATTTTTCCAGCTGAGATGTGAAAAATTCTCAGATCTTCACCTTCGTGCTACCATCAGTCAGAAATGACTTGAAGTCACATAATAACAATAGTTCATGATTCAAGTTGTCTCTACATGCAAGCGCCAATCCCAACTCACAGGCATGATACAGACCATTAGACATTTGTGCATACAGTTTATTTGCAAAAAGGAAATCTATGTGTTTGCCTCCATGCAAGTAAATTTAGGAATCCCACTGGTATAGGAATCCAGATAACAGACAAGCTTTTGCAGACACTTATACTACACAGTATGTGTATGTGTATGCCTCAGTCTCATGGCATAGTCTAGGATGAGGCTAGACAACACAATTCTACTACATACTCTTGAGGAGACATAATGGGGTTTATGAATCTCTAACAAGCATTTAAGGTATTGTGTGGTTAATATAATGTAAGATACAACTTCATCACATTATTGCTTTTTGCTACTTGCTACTGGGAGGGAAGGAATAAAATCTTGTCATAGCTAACTCTGCCCCAATAACTCTTGAGATTCCTTATTTGTTGCAGACCAACGATTACATACTTACAGATCTTACAATCATAAGATAAAAAACCATAAATTAAAATCAACGCTGTTTTTTTCCTTTATTTCAGTTTGATGTCCACTAAATAAATCCAGTTGTTTCTTAAAGCTATGTTCATTAAACATGAAATGACAAAAAAAAATCTTGTTACTTATTAAAATGAACAGGTTACTCAGTATCAAAAAACAAATGATGAATTGCTGCTAATGAGCTAGAGATCAAATGCATTTTCTCAAGAACGAGTATCAAAGAAATTGGAATCTACACCCATAAATTGGCAAACTGAGCAAATAATTCATTCAAGATTTTTAACCATTGCTGCCATTAGCTATCACAGAAATATTTGCTGTGTCAGAATAATGGTCACAGCATTCACGATACAAACAAAACCAAGTGATAGTGGTCTAAGTTCTATTAATCCCAAGATGGAACAAGCGTTTTGGAACTAGCAACTACCTGAAGTCAAGACTCCTGGAGCAAGCAGTATTGGTTCAAGTGGTACCTTAAGGCTGTACTCCTGTACTTTCAGAAGGAGGAATACAATTCCTGGGATTCATAAAAGAGTTGACTCACCATTTGCCATTTGATTCAGTGGGTCTACTTTAGTTGAGAATAGCTACTGGATTTAGACCTTTCTTTCTTTCTTTCTTTCTTTCTTTCTTTCTTTCTTTCTTTCTTTCTTTCTTTTTAAGTGCTTATATAAATGGAATGCAAGTGTAACAGACTTATACCACCTGATATGCAACATGTACATTTATATATTTACAATATATTATGTGTGTCATTTCTGGTTTACAATGTACGAAGTAAAATAAGCATAAGCCATTGCCAGGATGCGAAGGACCTTGCTACTTGTTCTTTGAACCACAGGGAGCTTTGTGCTTGAATTTTGCAGACAACATGCTCTCCAGTGACATGACAGTCTGCTTTGAGCTTCTGTTTCAGAAGCGGTTTGGAGAGTGTTATAGAAGTGGTAGAGCAACAGAGATGATGACGCAGTGATTGTATTCCTCCTTCTGAAAGTACAGGAGTACAACATTAAGGTACCACTTGAACCAATACTGCTTGCTCCAGGAGTCTTGGCTTCAGGTAATTGCTAGAAGTGGTTTTATATTTGTGTCTGGTGAAGTGGATTTTCACTCTCTTCTCCAGTCAAGAAGATATCATGTCCATCAGCTATGCACTGGTAAATAAGAATTCTTTGAAAAAGAATTCTTTCAAAGTTTCAGCTAGTGCAGAATGTTGCAACCTATATATACACAAGGACAGGAAGAAGGCAGTATCAGTTGATTTCTAATTTGTTTTTATGCTCAATTGAAGGTACTAGTTCTTATCTTTGAGGGTTTAAATGATCCATACCATGTGTACCTTACAGGGTGCTTTCCAGATATACTTTCAAATCAGTTGTAGGATTCTTCAACAGATTTTCTTTTTTAAATGGATTTAAGAATAAGTTCAATGTCTTGCTAATTTTTGTCAATGAATTTATGTGTTTTCCCCTCAATTCATATTTCAAATATTTTAAAAGATTTCCTTTCTTTACGCATAATCTCATAGACACTAATAATTAAAATAGATATTTGGATCTTAATCTATGGCCCTATCTGCACAAGGCAGTTAAAACAGGCCAAGGCGTCCTGGTACGGAGGTCATCTGTACCTTGGATCAGACTAGGTGCGGACTATTTAACTTAGTTCCACACCTCAGTCCAATCCAACCCACCCCCAAGTGGTCCTCCATCGTGCTAAGTAAAGACCAGAAAATTCTGGTCTTTACATTTTCTGGAACATGCCATTGCATTCCTACTTACCTGGGCAGATGTGCAGGCTCACAACAATGTGAGCCTGCGATCAGCAGAGGGCGGGCTGTGGGCGTGGCCAGGGTCAGCGGTTGGTCCACTCCCATGAAGACACCGGAAGCTGCCATTTTGAGCTGAAAGCCACAAGAAGCCACCATTTTGAGCTGGAGCAGTGTGGATCTACAGACCTTGCACTGCTCCAGTTCGCCCTGCACCAATGGAGGAGCCCTGTGGATGGGCTTAAGGGACAGTATGCATTACTTCGGACCCAAGAAGAGCCAGTAAGTAACAGCATGGAGCAATTCACTCGCCTCGTGCAGAAAGGGTCTATATTGGATTAAAATTTTATATTCTATTTTATATTTGTCACATTTTTATTATTAGGTGCCTTCAAGTCATTTCTGACTTATGGTGATCCTAGGGCAAACCTATTATGGGGTTTACTATGATGGAGCATGTGTACTTAGCAGAAAATGTCCATACATAGATATATGTAATAACCTTACATAGACAATTCTAAAGAATAAACATTCAATTATTCACAACATGATTGAGAAAGTTCCATGTTTGCTGGCTGTCTCTGCATTTTGTATATACACCTGTCTGAACCCACTGTCCCCTCTTTCCTAACATCTCCTAGACCCAGTTATGGTGGCAAGGAAAAGTAGCAAGAACACATTTTTCCCTTCAACACAAAGCATGTTCTTATTACACATCTTGTTTCCTAGCAGATTAGCATCTTGAGAATTTTCTCATAGCACAAATTTATATGTAAGCAAGATGTGCAGGGATCACTTGTATGGAAGAAAAAGATTGCTCCTTTAAGGATAAAATAGTACTTTTTGCTACTTTCATGAAGCACTAGTGGGGAAAGTGTCTTCATGTTTTGATTTTCTGAGTCAAAGTTTTGATTGTATCAGCAGAAACTGCCCTACTGCTTCACATATCAGCCATTCTTCACATTGAGAACCGGTTATTAGCTTACATTTATTTTCTGCAGCTCATAAAGCTAAGCCATATGTCATCTTCTTGTTCCATTTTGTTGGGATCACATACTTGGAAATAATTGCTGTAGCTGAGATTCTAACCAGATCAACAAACTTGTGAATTCACCCAAGAAGTTGAGACTGTCAGTAATATAAAGGAGTGAACATGCACACCTTGTTAAATGTAAAGTGTAAGAAACCAAGCAGAAACCACAATACCTGAGGAAATCTAACAGGGTTCCTTTATTTTTATTATAGCTATCTGTCTGTCTATCTATCTATGTATCATCCATCTATCTATCTATCTATCTATCTATCTATCTATCTATCTATCTATCTATCACTCCCTCTCTCCCTTGGTTGTATTCACAATGTGAAACATTTGTTTTCTTCCTGAACACCATCTGTCTCGTGCAATTTTTATCAGGCCTGAGGAAAATTTGGGAGAACTTGAAAATTCATGTATTATTTTATGATCTTTAATTGGCTTAATAAAGTATGTCCTTAATGTTAATTTTGGAATTTTTCTTATGGTCAACATGGCTACCACGGCATGAGTAGTTGCTGTGTATAAGTACCTTGACTATTCATTTGTGGAAAAGTGGGATAAAATTTAACTGAAGAAAGCAGTACCATAACAGAGCAGTTTGTCTTGTCTAGTATAATTATAGCAGCAAATGCAGAGATGACAGTTCATTGGAGAGAACATGGTTTATTTATTATTGTATATTAAATATACATACCATCCAACTGGCAAAGGCCCTTGGGGTTGTTTTCAATAATAAAAAGCAATCAATAAAAGAACAAACAAAATAATAATAGTGGAATATATTTAAAAGTCAGTAATAGAACTAATAATTAAAGCATTTAAAGCATTAAGATTAGATGTGTGCTGGAAGATCTGAATGTACAGAAAAAGGTGATTGGTGGATCTCATAGTATTCCACTGATTGAAAGTCACTGTGCAGAATGCCCTCTTCTATAGAAATCACTAGTTGAACTATTGTGGTTTGTGACACCCTGGCACAAGCCTCAGCAAATGATCTTAAATGGACTGGAAGATAAGAGAGAATATGTTTCTTCAAACTGGCTGTCCCTAAACCACTTAGGGCTGTAAAAGCTTTAAACTGTTTAAGCATTTAAACCCTAAATCAGGCTTGAAATCTGACTGAGATGACCAGAGATGATAACCAAAGGTGCTCCTTAGCTATTGTGTGAATTACACTGGTAACCTTCATACTCACTAGAAAACCCTTAGAACCCTCAAGAATCAAAAGGCTCCATCATTGTCCAGGAAAGATCAACCTATAAAGTTCCCCATCTTTGTGGAGTGGGGAAGGAGATGAAAGTCTAAACCTCAATAAAACATTTTCTGATCATGACAGTGGGATGAAGCTTAAGTCCTCACTTTCAGACCACCTACTTGACAGTGGAGATCATGTCAAGAGTATTGTATATGACATGTTCAGACAGTGCCACAGTTGTTATGGCAGCCATTGTCCTAAGCTGCCCCAGAAATTTAAGTTTTGACATGAGAATTGAAGTCACACAGGACCAACATCCTGTGTGCCTTCAACCAAGTAAATAGCCCAACTCCAACAAACCAGGCAAGAAGGCTGGGTAGCAAGGTGGGTGGTACACCAGCAAGAAAACCATTATAAGATATTGAGATATAAATCTTTTTCAGACATGATAACATTGCAGAAATGTTTTTCCCCATTGATGAGTTTGCAGGAAGCTTGCATTTATGTATGTGTGTGTTTGATAATATTTCTTATTTCTTATGTGGGGGCCTTTTGTGAAAATTGCACACTTTTTAGCAAAAACATTGCTGCGTTAGAAAATAATTCATTTTTGCACAAAAACTACATTTTTCACATAAAACAGCAACAAAAACAAAAACAAAGCATTCTGCCTTTTCACTCTCACATGAAGTGAAAAATCTTTTGGCGGTTGTGGCATTTTTCACTGGTGAGGCGGAACCCTGTGTATGTTCACAGTTTTTCCCCCAACACCTTTTCTTGTGGAACTTTCTTAAAAACAACAACAACAACAACAAAAATAACAACAACTTTATATTCCTAGCACACATTATTCCAAGCTATATTTCAGAGGGAGGAACTGGCAAAACCGTTCTCTGAGCATTCCTTGCCTAAGAAAACTCTGTCAAATTCATGAGGTTGCCAAGAATTCAACAGGTGATTTGAACACACATACACACACACAATCCTGAGAATCCATGCATACAGACATTTCAGAGTAGGGCTTACCTGTGCAGGAAGTTTTGAAAGTAATGCCAAACTCATATATACTATAGAAATAGACCTCTACTCAGATCTGTTCTGATGCTGTCCTCTAATTTCTGTGGGTACACTGGAATGGATTAACCCTACCCAAATCTCAGGTCAAATCAAGGATTATAGAGATCCTGTTATTAACTGACCTCGAGTTGCCCGATAGCAGCTGGAGACCTGAAAACATGGTAATAGGGGGGGTGGGAAAAATTAGGAGACATGAGGCAACAGTCAAGTTGTGTATTCTCATTTAAACTGAAGTGTGTTGTTGAACATTCAGTGTGAATACCTTCCCCTATCCATATTTTTTTTCTATAGCGGAATGCCTTTCACTTCTTTCCAGACTGCTTCTTCCTCTGAAGTACATCTTCAAGGAATAGTAGCTTTCTTTGTGTACATTACTTTGTTGCTAGCTGAGGAAAGTGAACTGCCCCACTCAATCTTTTCACCCACAATGGCTTCTTTGTATATGTTTGTAGGCTTTTTGTCATTTTTCTTAGGCTTAATTGAACTAAACAAACCTGGTATTGGTTGTCTATACAGTGGGTGGGTTGGTGTCCCCCTTATTCTTCTCAGGTTTAGACTTTCATTGATTTGGGTGAAATCGAACAACCATTTGCATATGGATCTTCAGGGACTGGAACTTAGAGAGAGAGAGGAAATCTCTCTCTCTGTCTCTCTCTCTCCCTCCCTCCCTCCTCTCTCTCTCTCTCTCTTTCTCTTTGTGTGTTTGAAAGAGTCAGTTTAAGAAACCACTTTTTTCAAGTTTTCCTAACAGTAGTATATTGCTTTATTTTCTTATTATTTAGTCACACTCTTCTAATTACTATTATGGTCCTCCCTTCATGTCCATGGGTTTGACTATCGCAAATTTGATTATTTGCAAGGTGTGTGCATGCCTTTCCCCCATTCTCTTCCTTCCATTCCCTTGCATTTTGCTAGGCACGGAGAAGGAAGGCACATGCTTGGACAAAAGGCAAGGAAATGAGGAGAGGAGACTTGAACAAACCTTCCTTCTCCCCACTGGAGCTCCCCCATCCATTCCTTTGCCTACAGCCCCAACACTGAAAAGTCATGCTGAGCCAATGGGCAAGGGAATGGAGGGGGAAGGCTTGTGTGAGCTTTCCTTCTCCCCTTCAGAGCTCCCCCTCCAATTACTTTGCCTTTAACTCCAGCACTGAGAACTTGCATCGATGCAATAGGAAAAGGAATTGGGGGGCGGATCTTGTGAGATTTCCTTCTCCTTTTCAGAGCTCCCTCTCCCAATCCTTGCCTCTGGCCCTAGCACTGAGAACTCACATCAAAGCAAAAGGAAAGGGAATGAGGTGTGTGTGTGTGTGTGTGTGTGTGTGAGTGTTGTGCAATCCTTTCTTTCCTCTCTGGAACTCTTTCCTCCCATTCCATTGCCTCTGGCCCTGGCATGCAATCCCTATATGCAAGAATTGCATATAAAGATAATCTTCATTTTTAAAAGACTCTCTTAAATGTGGCTTTGAGAACTGTAATTTTGCCATAGTTATTCATCAAAAAGATAAAATATAGATGTTGCTCCCCATTCAATGAATTTCCTTACCAGGCCTTCCCAAATTGTCTTTGCTGTTCAGTTTTAGATGTTTGTTGTGAGCCTCTCACGTTAATGGATAATTATTATAACAAACTTAATGATTATCCTAGCTAACATTGGTATTTCAATATCTGGACTTTTATGACTGTTTATCGTCTATCTATCTATCTATCTATCTATCTATCTATCTATCTATCTATCTGTCTGTCTGTCATCTATCTATCTATCTGCTGCACACTGCTTTAAAGTATCGGTAAACAGAGAAAGTGGTGTAGAAATGGCATATGCAATACTGAAGGAAGAGGAAAGGAAAAAAAGATATGCCGTTAGAGACTCTATGTGAGCTACATCAGTTGGATTTGACATGATAAATAGAATGTTGTACAAAATTAAGTTGGGCATGTAAAATAATCTACTCTTTTTTTTTTTTTAAAGAGAGGATTTCTTAACACATCAAGGCAGCCTCTTATATTTTACTTAACCTCTGTGAGATTTCTTCCTTTCAGAAAGAGAACAAGAGGAACATAAAGGTATTATGATTTAATTGATTTGGCACTGTTTGTTATCTGCATATTCCTAGATATATTGTATGGCTGTAAAGGGAGGGATCATGAGCTAAGCATTACATAAAACATCACACATTAGTTCTGAAATTATTTTTAGAAATTCTCTGAGTTAATGCAGCAGGTAGAGAGAAAGATGGAGCTGAGCAAAATCACAGAGACTAGAAACAGAGTAGAAAAGGGATCATCTGTCCATCTCCCCATAATAATAAGCATAATAAACTAATAAATAATAAACTAAGAGCATAACAAATATTCTAGTGATGCTTTCGGTCACTAAGGGTGTGGTTTGCCCAGAACAGGTAACTTATGAGTGATTTGGTTACATTACCCAATGTCTCTGACAGTAAAGAAAATCCATACATGAAACGAAAGATGTCATATTGCTTCTCCCCTCTCCTATTAAATTGGTTAATATATTACTTTTTTTTTTGGCAATACCATGAGCAAGACAAAGTGCATTTTAGAGTCACCATAGATCTGTGCCTATAATTCAACGTGCAGAATGCATTATGCATAGAGAGCAAAAGTGTTGAACATCCTAAGAGGTGTGAAAATGGATTAGGAGTCTGATTAAATGTAACAACGGTTCTTTCTGTATATACTGTACACCTGTCATCCTATGGAGGAAATTTTATCACAAACTTACTTTCACAAGTTTTGATCCAAAAGCAAATATCTGCAGTTAAGACATTCTAAATGTTTGACTACAGCCAATTCTTAAACTTAATGATGCCCCTTATCACTTCAACCTAGTTGAAGATCTAATACTTTGTTTCTTTTACAAGCCAATTTTAAAAATGTGTCCTAACATAATATTTAGCACAGCTGTCCTGGGATAAATACAATGCTACTTACAGAGGAACATCTAGCATCAGAATTATTATTAGTGAATTCTATTCCATTAGAAGTCATCTATAAGACCTGTTTGTATATGAAAAGCCAAGTACAGTCTGCCCTCTATATTTCTGGGTTTGACTTTCACAGATTTGACTATTTGTGAGCCTCTCCAACCCCTGCCTCTTCCCACTGCAGGCACTTCTTTTTCAAGGAAACCTTCCCTGAAAACTCTCTTGGCAGCTCTGATCAGGCTGTGCAGCACTTTAAGAACCCCCATCTGGTCCTCCTCCTCCACCACCACCACCAGCAGCTGTCTGGCCAGCTAAGGATGGTTTCACAACCCAACTTCTCAGCACTACAAACCTTCTCCCTGTGCCTTCCCACACCCAAGGAAGGAGATGGGTGTATGAGGAGAAGTATAGGGCCACTATGCAGACCACCCCTTCCCTCTCCTTTCCCTAACCTGGTTTGGACCCTGGGTGGTCATTCACTCTTTCATCCCTTGACCACCTTCCCACCAACATACATATACATTTTGATATTTGCTATTTTCCATTTTTTCAGGGGTTCTGTACCCCTAACTCTAGCAAATGAGAAGGGCTAACTGTAGTTGAAACCCAGGCCCTTTTTGCACAACATTTTCCATGTGAAAGGGCACCTGGAGCATTGTGCGATTGTGAGGAGCAATCTGCACGATGCACTCACAATCATGTGACACTCCAGGGGCTGGTAGGCGCCGATTGTGCACCTTTTCATTTCCGGCTAGAAGCTGAAAATGGTGCACGATCACACATTGCTCTCGGACCCCATGTACACTTACCTGGAGTGCGGAGCCTCCGGAGCTGCGCTGGTCATGCTTCCTACCCCAGCACAGCCTGGAAAACTCCCAGGCTGCGCTGCACTGTAGAAGGAAGAGGCAGAGATCTTGCAAGAACAGGCAGCTCATGCGGAGCCGAAGGACTCCGGACGTAAGAGCCTCTCACCAGAGGCTGCTTGAGCGATCCCCACACCCCAGCACTGGAAGAAGGTAAGGTGTGGAAAGGGCCCCAGTTATAGTCTGAATTGGCTTTCATAGTGGCTTCTAAGCCATAGGATTGTCTGACAAGTCCCCTTGACCCTGACTTTTGCTATCGTACGGGGATATTGAAGAAAACTTGTTTTCTTCTGTTTATTTTATTTATGCTTAATTCTGCTGATATTAAAGATAATTGTCATTCATACTTGATATGTGCATCATTCTGTTGATACTGAAGGACCTGAGGTATGGTTTATATTGTTTTATCTCATGAATAGGAAACTATTGAGTTTCTGTTGATGATTTTACTTATGCTTTTAATGAAACAAAAGTCTGATACTAGCACTTCACAATCCTTTATTTGTTTCACACCAACATCCATTGTGAAAGGGACAACAGCCATCAATTTTCTAGGGGGAAAAAAGGTCATTTGTGGATCAATTGCACAAAAGTGTTTGGTATGTCACCCTAAATCTAAATATTGAGCTTAGCCCAAATCAGTTTTAAAATGTGCATTCTAAAGCAAAATAAAATAAAATAAACACAGGAACCCAAAATATTTCTTAGGAAATACCCAAAGTAGTCAATAGAGTCTATCCAAACTAGTTTTCATTTCAGTCTCAATATATTACCATACTAAGTTTGGTGACTTTTGTGATCAAGAATGTTGATCTGGATAACATAACACAACGTACAAGTGCACTACAGCCTTAGCTTTGATTCAGATTTTTATGTTGTTGTGTTTCATGATCGACTACTCATAATCCAATTTTGGTACAGATAAAGTAAACAAGCAATTGATCAGTTCTATACCACCATCTTTTCAATTCTGATCAGTATTCATTGTATTTTATCTCTTTCTGTCAGAAAACTTACCCTGATCCTAAGTGCCAATGGCTTTTTTCCCTGGGTCTTTTGGACTGCATATGGAAACCTCTTCTGAAATTCAATCCATAATTACTTGCAGTCTTGTACACCTGCTGCATTGTCCTAGACCAGGCAGAAAAATCCATATGGGCTCCTAATTTCAGTGTTCCAAAATGTGTCACTCCTGTAGTTCCAGATGGCCCAGTTTAGATTTAATCTGTGACCAGCTGGGAAGGAATGGCAATTCTCAAAAAATATGGAGAAAGTATATGAAACATTGTAATTCTCTTTTTCTGTAAAAGAGGTGACTGTATATCTTTCATGTGCCAGTTGCCATCCATCATTGTTTTCTCTTCATCCTTGCATCTCTTCCCATCCTTATCAATATGCCATAGAGCCTTCCTTTTTGTCCTCTTGGTAAGCCTCATATCAGTTGGCAATGAGAACAAATCTAAACATGCTCTTCAGAATTCTATATTTTTGGAGACACTGATGTGTGTCTGGTGAAATATATGATAACATATGTACTCAAATATGAGCATATGAGCAAATATGTAAACATTATAGTGGGCTAAATTTTTATTTATTTATAATGGGCTAATTTTACAATGGAGAATACTTTACACTGCTGCCAACCAAACTCAGTTCAACTAAGGACAAATGGGAATCTTGTCAATTCTGAGAGTTGTTCCTCCTCTTCCTGGGCCTTCATTTCTCTCAAAACCACATTCCTGCTTGCCCTTCAATGAATTCCTGTAATAAATTGCCAGATGTTGGATACGTTACAAATTGATTCTCATCAATGTCAGTGGAGATGTCTTAGCACAATTTAGATTCTTGTGGTTATAGACGTTACGCTTGATCTCACAGTACCTCAAAGAGATACCTAGAAAATTCCATGTCTTTCTTTTTTACTGCCATGATATATGAGTTTTCCAAGTGAGAGACATGATGCTGATAAACTAAGAAAAAACTGAAATCAAAAAACAAAACTAAAGTAAACCACCACCTCCATAACCCTTTGTGCAAAGAATTCACAGAAATTATTTGTGTTCACTTTTCATGTGGTTGAAGGCGGGGTCAGAAATTTAAACAGACTGAAGTGTATTTGTTAGTTGCTGTATTGCTTATGGTATTATAGGAAAAGTATGCGGGCATATGAAAATCTTATACTGATAACCTTGCTCTGTCTACTTTTCCTTGAACAACTATTCCATCATGCAGGCACAGGGTTTGGAAGAATGTGGTTCTGTGATGATGATGAATTTAATTGATCACTGACATTACTGTTTAGTTCACTCATTCTTGTAATTGATCTAAAAGTCTACATCCATAAATATGTTATTGAGGGGCCTTTAAGCTGAGTTCCTCTGAGCATATACACAGCAATTTTCCAAATCTGTTTTCAGGCTCCAACTGGTACAAGGATCTTCAAGTGATATTAACAACCACACTTAACCTTCAACAGAGAAATTAGAACAAAGAAATTTAAAATGCACACATCTACTGAAGCAAGCATTAAGCTGCTTTGGGCTCCATATTGGGAGAAAAGCAGGATATAAATCCAATAGATAAACAAATATTTATTGGTATATCCCTACAAGAATGATTAAATAAATCATAAACCCAGAGGAAGTACTATACCTATTTTCCCCATGTTTACATCTTCATTCTCCCATATATTTTTATTTGTTATTTGCTTTCAAGTCAAATCCAACCTATGTCAACTCAATCACAGAGTTTTCTTGGTAGGATTTTTTCACAGGCTTTCCATTACATTCTGAAAAAGTGTTACCCGCTGGCCTTGGGTTTCAGTGGTTGAGTGGGCATTCAAGCCCAGTTTTCCAAGGGAGTCCTAGTGCAAAACTCCAACCACCACACTACACCACACCAGCTCTTTATGTTTGTACTGTAGTTCCTATAACTGATTAGGCCATAAGTACTTAAAGGAAGATTCACTGTAAAATGGTCAGAATTTGAGGAGCTACTTTAGGGCCCTTTTCACACCTTACCTCATTGCGACAGTGGGGAGTGGCACTCGCACGAGCAGCCACTCACGCGCGCTGGTCACGACAGCCCTTCTTCCTCCCGCATCAGCTTCCTGGTAGTGCAACCGTTGCACTAGTGCCCCACCCCTTCCTTCCGCAGTGCAGTCTGGGAGCTGTAGGCTACACTGGGGGAAGGAAGTGTGACTGCCCCAGCTCACCGAAGCACCAAACGCAGGTAAATGCATGAGGGCACCACGAGCATTGCGCGAACGCGCAGTATTTTCGGCTTAGAGCTGAAAATAAAAAAATGGGCGCTTGTCCCGCTTCAGCCTTGTGAGGATCGCATGAGTGGGAGTGCATCATACGGAGAGACGCTCCCACTCACGTGATGCTCAAGGGGCGCTCATGCAAAAAACAAACATGCGAAAAGGGCCTAGATGTGGCTGGTGTTTCTGTTTATGCAGTGGGAATGTTGACCCTTGTTTTCCCTGAATTCACATCTGCCCAAATACCATCTTTTGCCATCCCTCTAAGGTTCAGAAAGGAGCTCACTATTAGGCACACAGAGGAGTATTGCACTTTTTTAAAAAATGCAATCACAAATTCCAGTGGGCCAGACAGTACTAGTAATGTAATCCTTTGGTTTCTGTCCAGTTCCTGCTGGATTAGGTAAAGTTCTCTGAAAAGCTTAGAAGACGAGGTTTAAAATCAGCATGGTATTTGAACCTGATAGGTTGGCTATCAAAAAAGTTAGATAACTTCAAAAGTCACCTACCACATAATGAATAATATCTTGATAAGGACAATAAAACATGTAGGTAGAAAAAAAATGGATATTTAAAGAAATTCAGTGACAACTACAAATGATTTTTAAGTATTCATTTAAAATAAGTTGTTCCTATTTTAATCGCTTTCAATTAGTTGCTTTCAATTAAAATGGAGAACTAATTTAACTTTCCAATTTAGTATTGTCTATCTTGATGTTAGTTTCACTGGTGTCACTACATCTCTAAAATGCTGACTCAAGTTACTCCTGATTTGTATTTGCATTGTTGCATATTCCTGAAGTCACATATCCTGAAGCTCTATCAAGGTAATTAACGTGAAAAGTAAGGCCATTTCCGCACAGGGAGAGGAAATCATCCCGTGCCGGTACTTACCGGATTTCTTGGCTCCATGCTTTGGTCCAGGCTGGTCCAGAGCAATGCGTGGCCGCCACTCTGCACTGCTCCAGGGATGAAAATGGCAGCTTCTGGTTGGTCGAGGCTTTCCACCAACTGCTGAAGCTCGCCAGCCTAAACTCGCCCCCGGCAGATTGCAGGCTCACACTGGTGCGAGCCTGCAAATCTGCACCAAAGTGCGGGCACGGAGTGGCACACTCCATGCTTTTGAAAGACCTGTTTCAAGTGGTCTTTCAAAAGCATGCTGGATGACCACTTCAGGTCATTCTGGAGCGGGCTGAGGTGTGGAACTACACTAAGTAGGTCCGACCCAGTCCACTCCCAGGTGCAGACATCCTCCCTGGAGGATGCTCTGCACTGTTTCTTTAAGCCCATGCGGAAATGGCCTAAGACTTCCATTGGTTGGAGCTCTATATCTTTCACTCCCTAGGCAAAATACTTTGGGCTAAAAATCCTCAGAAAACAAAAATATGGCACGTGAAACAACTCTTTTTCACACTGTAACATAATGGATATTGGCCTGGAGAGCTCACTATAAGGATAAAACTGGAGATGGTACTGAATGCATTACAATAGGTTTTTTAACTATTGTTTCTAGTTTCAAAAGACACATAATTATTAAGAACATGGATGGACAGGATCAGGACCAGAGTGACTGTGGACTGGGAATGTAATCCTTTTTCCCTATCTTGCATCCTGAAAAAAATAGTTCCTCTAATCTGAGGTGCAATTGATTCACAGCTAATAGTAAGCTTTCTCATATATCTGAACTGATATATAACATTTAAAAAGACAAGCAATAAAATGTTATGAGAGTTTCTCTTCTCTCCTAGACTCTGATAGGATAGGAAAAAGCAAAAATATATAAATCTAAACATTGATTGAGTAAAGTTGCTTGATCTCTAGTTATTTAATCATTACTTTTATATTTAGTTTCCTCAGAGAACTTAATATGATCATTCTAGACAGTTATCTTCTCCAAGCATACCTCAGGCTGAAAGTGGCTTATATTTAATAATGTATGGGTATCATATGCCACTAAAATATCCGCAGGATCTATCAATGGCTGTTTGACAAATTTGATGTTTGCAAGCTCATATACTAACTGACAAGATCCACATGCCTCAGAATAATGTGCGAATCAGTCCATAGCTGTCCAACAGATTTCACCATGCTGGAATATAGTTTTTGGAAGCTCAAACAAACAAAAATGCAGACATTAAAAGGGAAATGAGCAATAACATATTTATTTTTAAAAAAAAATAATTGAAAGAAAATACTCAAAGCAGCATGTTAAAATATACATTGAAACATATATTTTGAGATAATTAAAATCAAATTAATGCCAAAATAGAATGGATTTGTGATTAAAACATATAAAGATTGGATAGAGATAAGAAACAGATTTGCTTGTTCCTAACTACCACTTAAGGTTCAAATCAAAACAAATTTGCCAAAAGATTAAGCCCCATTTAATGAATTCAGACCTTATTCTGAGCAAACACACAAAGATTGCCTGGTTAGTCTGTGAGATCAATTAAAATACCGTGGTCTTTTTTATATGCTTCTATATCTTACTCTCATTTGATGGAAAAAAAAAGTCAAAATGTCAGCTTTCCTTCCTTTTCCCATCTGATGTTGTTCAGACATGTTCAGGTAATATTTGATGTCATATCCCAGACACTAATTTGCCCTCTAAAGGAGGCTAGAACTTCCTCATCAGTTAAGTGATATGGATAAAATGTCAAGAACAACAAACTGATTTGCCCAGAGTTCTGATTCATCACTGAACAATATGGAGATTGTTATGTGAATCTTCTGTCTTCCCCATCGTGCAGGAAGATAAAATCTTATTGAGTGTCTGTGAAAAGAACTAGTGAGAGATAAACAGGAATCAATACACTTGTTTATCCAATTCAGTGTGCTTTACAGAACCATAGAGATGAAGAGACTACAAGGGCCAACTTCTAGTCTAAATTCCTGCTATGCAAGAATACACCATCAAAGTAAAGAACTAACTATTGGGGAAAATACAACAAATGTTTCAGATTATTTCTTGGAGAAATAAAATGTGAAGTAAAAAGAATGTGAAATAAAGCATCTTAAGTTGCATAACAGAAGTATTATAAAGAGGTCTTCTAATGTTCTAAAGACATGCTGCATTTTATTAGAAGGATAGATTTAGCTGAACAATAGAATAAGTAATGGCTCTCACATATTATACTCTATTTCATTATTTCTATGCATTAAAACTAAATGATATTAATACAGGAAATATGCATCTGCACTCACTTATTTCAAAGATATATGCAACTTGTGCAATTTTGTTTTTGCTTTTTCATTTAATGCCACAAATCAGAAGGTTAATGGAAAAAGACAATGCATCAGTTTAATAATTAATAAACACACTAAAATGGCTCCTCCTACTTTTCCATCCTCTTCTCTTATGACCTCGTTTCTTTATCCTCCCTCATTATTTACTTTACTGATTTCCATGTGGATTCCAGCAAACATGTCAGAGTTAAGAACTTAAGAATTCAGTTTCCTGGGGCAGATAAGGATCCTCTAAGCTATTTCCAGTGTATAATACAGGAGAACCATTTAGATACCATGACAGCCCTGCTTTCATGGCTGGTTTGAAATATTTTAAATGTTAGCTATCATATAAACATGGACTAAAATAACCAAAATGTTCATATCCATTTGCATTTATTCAATAGCTGATGATGAAATTAATAAATAGTAATTAAATAGAAAGTTGCTATTCTAAATCTGCATTTTGACAGATTGGACTGTCTTTACAACTATTACTAATGACCACATAATGTTACAAGATCACTTTATTAGCTTTCTCTTGAAGACTCGATTTCCCAAGTCTCAGAATACATCAACATACATACCCACAGACACTTGAAATAAAACATTTCAAAATAAAATTTATTACAAATTTCAGTTTTTCAGTTTATAACTATATGTTTAATGCTTTAATAAACCAGGCCCATGTTGCTTTCTGTTTAGCACTATATTTTTTTAGGCCCTTTTTGCATGGCATTTGCCATGTGAAAGGGCCCCTTGAGCACCGTGTGAATGTGAGGAGCAGTCCACACGACGCACTCACAATCATGCGATGCTCCAGGGTCCAGCAGGTGCCACTCGCACACTTTTTCATTTTTGGCTTTAAGCTGAAAATGGTGTGCAATCATGCATTGCTCCAGGACCCTGTGTGCACTTGCCATGCATGCGAAGCTCTGGAACCGCGGCACTTGTGCTTCCTGTCCCAGAGCAGCTTGGGAAACTCCCAGGCTGCACTGCGGATGGAAGAGGCAGGGTTCTCATGCAAGCAGCTGGCAGCTTGCAGAGCTGAAGCAATGGGGACATGAGAGCCTCTCACTGGAGGCTGCTCACACAAACCCACACCCCAGTGCCAAGAAAAGGTGAGTTGCAGAAAGAGCCTTAGAGTAACTAAAATTAAACAGGTCCAAATATATTCATACAAACAGATCTCTCTGGATATTTATCACAATTTGCTAAAACCTAAATATTTGTTATATTTGTAGAACTGAATTTTGGTGACTCAAGATGTTTGGATATTTAAGCAAAAGTGTTTGGCAACTTAGAGGGGAAAGTTCTGAAAAACTATGTTTTTGAGTTTGGAGAGGAATGCTAGTTTTCTTTTCTTGAGCTTCACTTCACATGGATTTCAAGTGTTTCTATAGATTTATGTCATCCTTCAGATTTTATAGAAAGACCTGGCTTGAGTTTTAAGTATCATTTAAAATTACTTTTACAAATAAAATGGAATGGAAAAATATCAGTGTGGTGGTCTAGCTATTTAGAGTACCACTGCAGCCTGAAAGCAGGTTGCTATACAAACAGATGAGAAACCCAGCCCAGTAGTGTGTAGAAAGTACTCATGGGTATTTTTTATTCCTTCAGTCAGATCCTAGCAAAGGTCTAGGGAGTAGAATCCTTTAGTCAGCCAGAGAGTGTGCCTATTTTGGGAAGTTTATTTCTAGGTGGAAGTAGAGGCAGAAGAGTAATTGAGCCCTAGTAGGATCTGGTTAGAAACTGTGAACTAGATTAGGGGTTAAGCCTTTGGTGGGAATTTAGCCAAAGTGCTATTGTATAATTATGGCATTTGTGAAAGCCTACAGACATGGTAGAGCTGAACAGGGAGTTAACTGTTAATACTGTCTGAATTGTGCTATGAAGAAATGTGTCAACATTTAACTGTATATGAACTCTAACACATTACCTTTTTTATTGTTATATTAATAAATGTTACAGGTTATCTTTGCAAATGCTGACTCAGCCTGAGTTGTCTGTAGTGATAAGTAACACAGAAAACACACTAGCATAAAATTATTAAGTGTTTCTAAATAAACATCGAAAACATTACTCTTTTACGTGAAGGTGTTGTTATTGGAGGAAGGCAGAACTGTGTGCTAAAGGCAAGATGCCTTACCAGATTGGGTGCCACAATGCCTATCTTGGAAAAGTAAGGACCTGTTACAATCAGTTACAAAGAATGCTAGCCTTAAAAAGTCTATATATCTTGTTTTTTCCACTGGAATTATTTTTTAGAAAGTGGACTGGGTTTGTGACCTAAACCTTGTAATTTTCCAACCCTGAGTAGCAAAAAGTAATTTTGTAAAAATCCATGAGAATTACACTTTACAAAGTAGACCTTGTGTTAAAGAAAACAACTAGTTAATGTAAAGCTGTACGCTCCTAAACACCATGGCATATTCACGAACAAACAATTAATCAGGGTATGTATAAGAAAGAACAAAATAAGCAGAAGATCCTTTCAAGCAGAAAAGGTTTTCAAGTTGAGATGAAAAAGAATTCCATTGGATTTGACATTTGTCATATGTGTCAGTTCTTGAAACTCATTGTGAGAATCTACATATTTGTGAAATCTATGGGGCATTTCAGAAAAATAAGGTGAATACAAATTAATTCACATATTGTAAAATGTGAATGGATAAAATGTACACAATGCAAAAAATACACACAACCATGTTATTTAATGAGGAAAATGAGTAAATTAGTCTAAGACTTATTAGCCAAAGTCAAATACATATGCACATCAATGGAAATGCATAGAATCATAGAATCATAGAGTTGGAAGAGACCACACGGGCCATCCAGTCCAACCCCCTGCCATGCAGGAACTTACATCAAAGCATTCTCAACAGATGGCCATCCAGCCTCTGCTTAACAACCTCCAAAGAAAGAGACTCCACCACACTCGGAGGCAGCATATCCCACTCTGTCAGTGCCAGGCGGTGGTCAGGCAGAGGCAGGGGAGCTGGTTAGAGGTGCAGGGGTTTAATGCAGTCAAAACTCAAAAGTACAAAGCAAGCAGGCTTCTACACAGTCTTAACAGAAATAGTCCTTAATGCAGGCAGGGCTTCTACTCAGTCTTAACAGAAATAAACACAGGCTGTTAAAGTACATAAGGCAGGTTACTTCAACAAGGCGAACAGGAGGACTGGTCTCAAGCGCGGGCAGGAACAAGGCATGGACAGCAGGACCACAGTTGACCAACAGTTGTTGCTCCATGCCTTCCCCAGCCCGGCGCCTGCCTCAAATAGCCCTCCAAGCCAGGCGCCGGCCAATCAGGCGTGGCCATGTGGCTGAGGACTCGCAGCTGTGCTGTGTCTCACAGCTGCGAGCTCTCTGCCCATCGCCTCCTCTCCAGCAGGCGTCGAGACCGGCGAACAGCCTCCTTGGCCTGCCGCCGCTGCTGGAAAGGAGGAGGCGAGGCGAAGGCATCAGCCTCCTCCGGATCGGGGCCGCAGGCAGACTCCGAGGCCTCCCACGGATCGGGGCCATGGGTGGGCGGAGCCCTGGAAGCAGGCCCAGGTCCCGCCCAGCCCGGCAGTCTGGCCAACGTCAAGGGATCTGAGCCTGCAGCCTCGAGGTAAGTGGCTCCAGGCCTGGCAGCCTCTCCCGCGGCCGGCAGGCCCGCGCCGTTGGTCGCGGCGGCCTCCAGACAAGGCCTGTCAGCCACAGCGGCCTCCAAGTAGGCCCCGTCAGCCACGGTGGCCTCCGCGGCATCCGCCACCGCTTCTGCGGCAGCCTCAGGGGCAGCAACAGGCCCAGCCGGGCCCATGCCCCTGACACACTGCCAGACAACTCTGACTGTCAGGAAGTTCTTCCTGAGGTTCAAGTGAATCTCCTTTCCTGCAGCTTGAATCCATTGCTCCTTGTCCTAATCTTTGGAGGAGCGGAAAACAAGCCTGCTCCTTCCTCAACATGACATCCCTTCAAATATTTAAACATGGCTATCATGTCCCCTCTTAACCTTCTTAACCTTGTATAGATGTATCTATACAAATTGTTTTTAGTCTGATATGAAACAAGAAATTGCAAGTGGAATTTGGAGAAATGCAGTGAAATCAATACTGAGAGATATTTTTTTTTACACCTCTAGTTCATATGCCAACAGATCCCATCCTCTGTGTGTATTTTGTTTATTTTAAGCATTCTTTAATTCAGGGATGTGCAAAATGAGGCCTGTGATCACCTTACGTGCTCTCAGAGAGCTGTTGTTGTGGCCCCTGGCTCAAAGGTTTTTGCCTAAAATGCTCCAAAATGATCTCTAAGGAATGTGAATGGCTTTTCAATCACCTTTAGATTCCCCCCTTGCCCTCCCAGGATATCAATAAGGGAGTTTTTTTTCCCAAAAACCTTAGCCCCCAAAATGCCCTCTATGGGATGTAGGAGGCATTTCAACCATGATCTGTACCTGTATGGACTAATTTATCCCCAGGAGAGGCCTTTTTTGAAAAAGGTTTGAACAGGAAGCAACTACTGCTCACTTCCTATTGTTGTCTCATGGGCCAGAACACGAATTCCAAAATGTTATGAGGATGCCCCCATGTACCCCAGAAATTTTGATTTTTTGGGAAAATTAGATTTTTTCATTGGAAATGGTATAGTGGGGGAGGCCTCCTGAGGGCTAATGCCCCCCCCAGCTTTCCACAGTTGCGCATCCATGCTTTAAAGGATAATTTGGGAACTGTAACTGAGCTATGAAATGGTTTGAGATTTACAAATGTAGAGCTATTATGAACGTTCTGGAAAAAGAGACAGCAGAATTCTATGCCCAATCACTAGAATGTGTGAGGAGAGATCTGATACATACAGCTGTATGGATAGAGGGCTGGCTTTATTCCTTCCCTCTAACAAATGCACGTAGGTTAGAAAGGTTATTACAATCTGTAACCTAGACACATGTTCACAGAAATCCTACAATGTCTGAAAATTGAAAAGTTCAAAGTCTTTTGGAAAATCTGTACACAATAGTTCTACATAACAAAATTCCAAAAGGATGGGAACCCAAGCAACCTGAAGTTTCAAACAGCCACCCTGAATCACTCCTCAAATAGCAGGCAAATCCACAGAGAGCACATGGTTGTTCATGATTATGTCAAGCCAATTATGACAAAATTGTTTTCCTCCCACAGCCCATCACTTTCCTCCATTTCTTTGTATTGTATTTAAACCTATTCACTGAAAATGTTTCCAGCGAAACATTGAAAAGAGAAGACAAGCATATCTACATGAAAGCATTGTTTTTTCTACTGGTGTCAGAAAGTCGTTTATCGCTGTCATTTCAGTGTAACACAAAAACCCGTCAATTCAGACAAAGGAAATATCTGGTACTAGGGTGCAAGATACCTTTTAGCTAACATGAAAGAAAAACAAAAGCAAGGAAAGGAAACCTATTAAGGTGTCTTTTTTCCCTAACACGAAATGGAACAATGCTAACCTTTCTGCCAACAGTAATAAAATAAATCCAGTTGCTTTTGGTTTTATTGTCTCTTTCTCAGTAAGTAGCAATCCCCAAATTTTAATAACAATAAATTATATTATACATGCCAGTACACATACATACACACTTCGAAAATATACTCACACACATATGCATCTGCACACACACATAGTTGCAAAACCAGAGCTATAAACTATCACATGTTGTCTCTCACTTCACAAAATCCAGAAACTGGAAAGTCAAGCTGATGATGTTGCACAATACATTGAATTGTGCTTCAATGCACACTAACTTCTATGTACCCACATTCTGTCTTGGTCTTTCAAGAGCAGACTCAAATAGTGAGGTCAGTGTGCCTGGGCTCAGCAACTATGTACTATCTTGTCCTGGTTTTGTATTGACCCATAAAACGTATGAACCATATTGTCTTGCTACAGTGATCCTTCTGGGAGTGGTCCCATGCCTGTTTGTTGCTTAGATCAGTAACTGACAATATGGAGAAGTTACAAAATTGGATTAGAATTAGCTAAGTACTTAAATTGTTTCCATTTAGAACCTTTATAAGTTTTGAAACATTCAGTCTCAGTGTCATTCTAATGGTTTTTTGGTCTAATTTTGTATAAGAAGAATGATACTTAGAATTATTCATCCTCACTGAAGTCAAAAAGCACTTACCTGGAGATTATAAAGATGTATTAAAACATCTGATTACAAGGTGCATATTTGGGCTTAACACTTACCATACAACAAAAAGCATTATTAGTAAGAATCCCATTTAAAGGCTTAGAAAATGATTATATGGAATAGAAGATAATTTTTTTATCCAGCTGAGTAAATTATATGTGAACAGTTTCAGTTGCCTGCCACATGTTTTAATGTCCCTCCCTAATATACTGATTACTGTGTACCTACTAGTGGAAAGCTATGCATAAGTGAAAAGCTGTATTTAAGGAAAGGAGTGCAAATACCTAGAACATATGCAAGTTGCCATATGGATTGCCACAACATTCTTTGTGCATGCAGTAATCTGATAAGATTCAATTATGAGATGCTCTTTATGCAGAAGTTCTCAGGTTCAATGTGTGGCATCCGCAGTTTTTTGAGAAGTGGATGTGTGGACGATTGTCTAGATCAGGGAACAACAAAGTGTATCCCTGGGGCCACAGTCTAAGACTGTTTTTGTGATCTTTCTTGTGTCTCAATGTCCTGGACTCTATTTTTGCTCCTCAGGTCAGAGAGTTGTCTCTCCTGGAAGCCTCTAGGAGCAATAATTCCCCTGGATTGTTTAACATAATGAAAACTTCCCCCTTTGAAAATCAGATGTGGTCCTTTTCTGATGTATGTGTGTACACATATGAATGCATATAAGCCATTTAGGCAGTGTGTAAATCCCTTTCCCCCCAAAAAAAAAGAACCCAGTGGCAGAAATCTGATTCGCATCCCTCAAGGTAATTTCAAAGAGTCACAGGACTGGAAGGGACCCCAACTGTCATTTTGTCCAATGGTCCATCATGCAGCAAAGTGCGCTTAATACACTCTTGAGAGATGGCCATATAACCTTTGTTTAAAAACCTCCAAAGAAGGAGAGCTACTACCCTTTTTGGTAGCATATTCCACTTTAAAATAGCTATTATCATTAGGATGTTCTTTGTAATGCTTGGATGTACCTCTTTTGAATTCATTGGTTTGTTTTCTGAAATACAGAGCAGCAAAGTAGCAGAAAATGTGTTTGCTCTGGAGCTATGGAAAGCAAGCTATTTGACAGGAGCAGGCTATTTTGACCTAGTTCTATCATTCTTAAATTAGCCATGCTGCACAGGGGCTGATGGGATTTACAGGCCAAAGCATTTTGGGGCACTAGGGTTGGAAAGTATAATCAATAATATCCAAATATATATAACATATACACACATACAAACACAACACACATACACACATGCTTGTCAAGTGTTGGGAAACTCTGGGGAGGAGAAAACTGGAATGACAAGAATCTTTGAAGTTTAGGACTTATTCTGTGCATTGAGTTTTTTGGTTAAAAAGATTTTCTGCACAGAAATAACATTTTTGTGTGGAAAACATTGTTTATTGTTAAGCTTATCTTAGGGTAGTACAATAAGTATCTTGTACTCTTGATACCAGAACTGTAGGTATATAACTAAACAGCAAACAAACATTCTAGCAGTATGTGGCACTAATGCATATGCCTTGATATACATTACTTACCTTTAATGAGTGTATGTGGGGCAGGATCTCTTGCAGAACAAGTGCTAGATTCCAAGCTCTGCTGGGTTCATGAATGCCAGAACAGAGGAGGGGTACAAAAACTCCTGGAGCAATTTGTTGGTCACTGATGATCTTGCTAATTATTCCATCTGATACTTCCATGGAGGATAATAATTCTGTCAGCTCCAGATTTTTTTTTCTCTTTTCAGAAGCGTGAAAGACCAGCACACTCTGGCTACTACTGTTAGAGATCCACCATTAGAAGCAATGCTGATCGTATACTGAGTTTTGGCTTTGTATATTAGGGTAGCTATTAACAGTATGCTATTTCTTGTATTTCTGGAAGTCACTGAAAATTCCAATGTGCCCATTTTCCTGAAAGGGCCAACCTCCTGACAATGTCCACATGTCACTTCTCCCTCTCAGCATAATAGGCTGCCTAAAAACACAATTGAATATTTTTGTTCCCAAATGCTGAATTCTCTTATTTTGACCCCACCCCCAAAAAAAGAGAGAGAGAGAGAGAGAGAGAAGAAAGAGAAAAAGAAAGAGAAAGGAATGAAGAGGGAAAGAAAGATAACATAAAAAAAGAAAATTTGTGAATTCTGTCACAAAAAAGTGGAACTAAAAATTCATAACATATGAGAGTTAATTTTCTACACAAGATAGACTTAAATTGTCCAGATATTATAGCCCACTATCATTGCACAGTAGAGGTATGATTTCAGAAGGTAGTATGTAATTATAAGTAACCAAAATGTTTCCAAGCAGGCCCCCAGAACATATAAATGAATTCATATATGCTTTGAGTACATATGCCTATGAGGAATCTTACACCTTTGGCAAAATAATGTATCAGCCAGATTGGACTAAAAATCTGCATTCACACAGAAATCTCTAAAAGGGGAATTTTGTTGAAGAAAAAGCAATCAAGACATACACAATAGTTGCATTGCGGAGTAGGAAATATTGTGGTAGAGCTTCACAAATGGCACAAGTATACACAGAATAGCAAAGCAGTTTATAATTGTAGGAGTTGCTATGGCAAAGGAGAGAAGAAAGGAAGAGATTCAAAAGTAGAGGTAATATAATACTCTTGCTAATCCTCAGAGAGAGAGAGAGAGAGAGAGAAGGGGCAGCTTTGGGAAGCTGCAATGTGCAGGGAAATTACAAAAGATTGATTTAAGAGATTGAGAAAATACCTCTCCTTGCCCTGCTGGGCTTGTGAGAAGCTAAGGAATCCTCCTGGATGTACAAGGAAAAATGAAGATGAGCTCCAAGGTCCTTTTTAAGCCAGAGCCAGAAACTTGGGCTAACAAAATTCTCTGTCCAAAAACCTGACTTCTGGGGCTCTGAAAGTGGTTTCAGCTAGATTAGGCAGTGACTTTCAACAACGAATCTCCAGCAGGAGGCAGGCAGCTCACATTCTTGCTCTAGTAAAACCTTATCTCAGTAAGAGATTGTTCTGAATTTGAAATACTTCTTAAAGCATCTCATGCAGGGGCATTGAGGATGATATCAAAATTTCTCTAAAACAAAAGGACTTTTTCTAATAAAGGGTGTCCACTTGGATTTCCTGAGGCACAGTACCCAGTGCTTGAGTTAGCAACAAAATGTTAATGACCTTGGGCTTTTTCGCACTTTGGGAAGAAAACGGAGCAGTCTGTTACTCACCAGACTGGCGCACTCCCTCCAACAATCCACGCTGATCCGGAGCAGTGCGTACCCGCACTACACACTGCTCTGGGGATGAAAATGGAGGCTTTCAGTTGGTGGAGGCTCTCCACCAACCAAAGAAGCTTGCCAGCCAGAAGTCCGCCCCCGGAAGATCTGCAGCCTCACGCTGGTGCGAGCCTGCAGATCTACATAGGATGGACTGGGGCACACCAGGCTATTGAAAGACCTGTTCTAAGCAGTCTTTCAATAGCACAGCGAACCACCAGTTCTGGGCATTCCGGAGAGGGCTGAAGTCCGAAACTACAGAAAGTAGTCCTAACCCAGTTCGTCCCCAAGTGCAAACATCCTCACTGGAGGACGCGCTGCCCAGTTTTAAAAACAAAATACAGAAAAGGACTTAGACAAGCATCCACTTAAGATACACATTAGAGAACTGCTAAGTCACCCTAGCCACAAATAAGACATTTTCTATCAGTGCCATGTACTGTTTGTAATGTGTTTTTTGCTAATTTCAGGGCCACACGCAGAGATAGAACTTTTATAGAGGACATTCAGATGATGGTATGGAGTTCTGCAAAAGGGCTGGCTACCAGATTTAACTAGGAAGAGGTCCTTTCTAGCCAGAGAGTCAGATGTGGTCCCATTCTTGATCATATAAATGCAGGTGTTTGTTACCGTAAGAAATGAGGGACATTTGGGTTCACCCATGATGCCAGCATCTCCTTAGAATTTGGGGAAATTATAGCTCAAAGGAGGCCTGCAAGAGGAGGATAACAGCAGGATCTTTTCCACTTATGTATATCAGTAGAGAGAACTTCCATTAGAGGTAAACAAAGTATTTTATTTGAATTGACAAACACACGGGAAATCAAACACTCTTAAGAACCATACAAGGTGATTGGAAAGTGAGGCAAGAAAGGTTGGACAGAGAGAGACTGGGTGGAAAAGTTACCAGTCCTGAAGAAGTAATCACCACAAAGGGACTCAGACAGCATCTGAGGGTAGCACAAAAGAATAGCAGTCTTGGGCACTATGTATTAAGTACTACGGTTGGCTGGGGATGAAACTAGAGTTTTTATACCCTATTTCATACCATGAGGGGGTGCATTGACAAAGCCATAATGCCTTTCCACAGGATTGACAAAGGGGTCTGGAATGGGCTGATTGCTTTAACTCCATAATAACAAAACATTGGTGGGACTCATGACAATCTCTTAATATTCAATCAGGTAGGGTATATATGGAAGAGCTCTGTAGATTGAGGTCAAGGGATGGTCTCTGATTGCTCACCAGTTTGGGCAATTTGTCTCTCATTGTATTCAAAAATGCCAAGAGCCTGAATCAGTGAAGGGATTAGCACAAACCCATCAGCATCAGAGTTTTCCACATAATCCTATCTGAACTTTCATGATCCCAAACACATCTCCAGTGTAACCTTGAACATGTTCTCTGGTCAGCATGACTCCATTTGTGTTCTCCAGTCATTAATAAATTCAGTTAATGAAAATCACATAACTCATAGGAGAGGTGGTAGGGTATTATTCAAATATAGCAATATCCTAATGCTAACGTAAAATAAAGTGTTTATTATGTGTGTATTTCAACACAAATAAAACATTTTTACCTATTACTTTTTCTTCTTTTAAACTAAAAGCAATAATAAACTGTGCCAAGTCCAAACAGTCATTGTTCTGCAGTGATAGGGAAGAAAACATTCACAATGCTAAGGGTAAAATTCTTAATTAGAAGAACTGGCAGAATTGCATACTTTAAAGTGAACCTGAATGAAACGGTTAGCCAAAAGACCATATCATATGTTTGCCAACAGAAGATGGGAAATTTGTGTATAGCAGCTGCCATTATAAATGGATTTATCTACCATCTCTTGACTCCTGGTAGACGTCATGGTGCCACCAGAAAACTGCCAAGATTTATAAAAATTAAGTTATTTCACAGTTTAATTTTATTTAATAGCCTGTGTGAGAAATGTTTTTCAAAAACAAAAAGAACAGAGAACTTCTTTCTTTGTTTTCATAAGCTTTCGATTTCTGTTCTTAGTCACTATGTTACAACCAGAGAAGTCAGTTTCCACAGATAGAATATTATTATGATAAAATTACAGTGTGATTAACTAGTAGTGCTAAATCATGTCATAAATGCACAGAATATATGTAGGATGAAGAATTCAGAAAGCTCTTTCCCCAGTGAAGTAATTCCTTATGTTTTGGCATCACTCTTGTATTTACAGACTTCTAAAATGGATGACACACAAATGTTGAATTCCAGCGAGACTACTATTGTCTTTCAGAATCCACATTAAGATGACTTGTTCTGAATGAGAGACAAATATAGAGTTGTGGAAGGAACTGGCTCTACATTTCTGACTAAGTTACCAAATCTGAACCTGCTAAACCCATATGTGAACTGGAATGCATTTTCACACTAAGATCTGTGTTTTCAGAATTTTTCAACTGAGTTGAATTGAAAAATTCTGAAAACACAGATCTTGGTGTGAAAATGCATTCCAGTTCACACAAATATGCACATTAGGTATAGTTATACAGAAAATTGCATTAAATTAGGGATATAATGTTTGTGAAATATGCAGAATTGGGGAAAGGCTATACAAAAACACATATATTGGAGGAAATGCACGTATTTTTGTGAGATTGTTTTTTGGATCAGTTTTGTTACAACAACAAACTGATACCAACCAGTTTAGATTTTTCTGCATTACTTGTACTCCAAAGGAAAGGATTTTCTCTGGCATCTATAAAGGACCAATGTTCATATACATATTGATGACAGAATATCTTACTGTAGGAGGGGAAAATAGGGTCCTTCACTTCCACAATAGCCTCTTTCAGATGTAAGCAGTTGTTCATGTATGTGTATGTGCCTTCAAGTTGTTCATGTATGTGTATGTGCCTTCAAGTTTCCTGTCAACTTATAGCAATTCCATGAATTTCATAAGGTTTTCTTAGGAAGGATACTCAGAGGTGGTTTTGTCAGTTCCTTCCTCTGATATATAGCCCAATTCAATAAATTTGTGGTGTCTCATCTAAGCTTTAATTAAAGCTGATCCTGCGTACCTATGCTTACATTTCTTTAGACATCCACACTGAATGCATAGCTCGTCTACATGATGTGAGAGAAAACAGACAACAGTATAGTCCTATTTTTTGGTCTACATATGGATACATTTCATAAATCTAAAGCATGATGGAGGCTAGCTTATCCTTTAGTCACTGTTTCAGCGTCCACTGGTTTGACAGATAAATAGCAGTTATAAACATGTATCTAGAAACACAGCTTTTGCCCTCACTACAAGGAATAAAGGTCACAAATAGAGGCGCTAAGGCAAGACTAATGTTTGAGTAAGTCATAGTTAGGGCTGTAAAGTTTCCCAGAAATTTATTAGAAAATCTGTGCTACTGATTCACTCTTTGGTATCCAAGACTCTTAGAAAATTACTTTCACTCCCCCCTCACACTAGGGAACAAAGATAAGACACCAGAGCTAAATTCTGAATGTTACCTATTTAATATTACTAATTTAAACCAATCTGCAATGAGACAAAAGAAAATAGTAAAGCTAGCCAAATAGTTCAGTTTTAGTGATCAATCTATAAATTCTGAAAAATGATGTTCTTAGCCGAAGTCCCCATCACACCTTATTTTTGCCATATAGATGGAAACTTGTCATGAAATCCATGGCAGCTTTGGCTAGCCCTTGGTATAGTCCACCTGTCAGATTCTAAGGATATGGCCATTTCAGGCTTGTGTGACAGCTCTGAGCAATCACCTTCTTCATCCTCCTTCAGACTGTTTGGCAAATCACAACTTTTGTGGGAGAAATGAACCCTATCAGAACAAAAGATCTAGCTGCCTAAATGAGAAAAAAATGATAGCTAGTACACTAATGAGTTCTCCTAGGCACATTCTTGACTGTGCAGCAGTAGGCTTTGTCTTATTTCTTAGAGTTTCCAGAAACACCCAAGTATGTTTTTTATGCAAAAATTATTTCTTTTTTTCTACCAAATCTATATAGTATATCTACATGTAAAAAATCCAGACGTATTTCTGCACATAATAATTCCTCCTCCTCCTCCAAAACTTTGAAATGTGTGAATACAGGTTGAAAATTGCAGTAATGTCTCATTTCTCTGCTTTTCTTCCTGATCATGTTTCCCAAGTGTCATGAGATCCATTTTTCAGCTGAGAAATGAATAATGGTAAATATTCTTTCTATCTCTAATCTTAATTACCTAAAATTGATGCTGTACAAAATGGATGCTCTTCTTTGATTCCAGAAGATGATTGAAGAATGCCCACAGGTGAGAAACTGAACAAGACTCTTCCCAATTGGGTCTGGCAAAAGAGAATGATGTTTACAGAGTGATGCACCATCATATCTGGAGGGTAGGTTTCCACCCACCATGTTTAACAAGCACTAAAAGAGCAGTGGGTCAGGGAGTAATTTATCAATTAACTTCTTCAGTTCTTGAAAGAGAAGGGGAAATGGATAACCTAGGCCCTTTCCGCATGAGGCATGTGAATCACTCTGTGCCATTACTTACTGATTCTTCTGGCCTCAAAGCAACATGGACTTTCCCTTAAGCCCTTCCACAGGGCTCCTCTGTTTGTTCCAGGGTGATTCAGAGCAGTGCAAGGTCTTTAGATCTGCACTGGTGAGGCTGACAAAATGGCGGTTTCTGGTTGTTTGTGGGTCCAGACCAACCACTGAAACTGGCCACGCCCACAGCCCACCCTCCGCTGATTGCAGGCTTGCATTGGTGCAAATCTGTGCATCTGCACAACTGAGCAGTTGTGAAATGGCACGCTCCAGAAAATTGAAAGACTGTTTTTTTTTTCCCGGTCTTCACTTAGCGCACTGGAGGGCCACTTGGGGGCATTTTGGATTGGACCTAGGGGCGGAACTAAGGTAAATAGTCCCAACCTAGTCCGATCCAAGGTGCAGACAACCTCCATGACAGGACACCTTGGTCCGTCTTAACTTTCTCGTGAGGAAAGGGCCCTAGTCTTCCTGTTTGGGTCTTTTCTTGCCTCCTCCTCCCTGTTATTTCATAGTTAACAAATTGGTTTTATGTGAAGAAAATTTATCCATCTTCATAAATGCATTCCTTGGCAAGTGCAGTAGTGCCTCAGGGTCTCTGTTGCCCTCAAAACACAACAATGTTATCTAAACTGGTTCAGTATGGTATAGAACAAAGTTCAAAGCTTAAAAGTAAAGCATGCTTTTTATTATCTGTACCCTAAGTACTCTGTCTACAACATAATAGCTGCAGCCTGCCCCCAGCTATTAGATTTTGTGATGCCCTGCCGATTTTAATGAGCCTAGTCTAAAGTGAGTGGATTGAAGATTGCAGATAAGTAAATACCTGATCAAAAAAGTTCAGAGTGATAACTGACTCTGCACAATGTCTTAACAACAATTGTATTTGTCTCAGCTCCCAGTGAGAAATTGTTATATTGCCATTTTATTTACTTATAATCTTCTAATTATGTATAGATTATGCATTCATCATTCATTTTGTTTAGATTTCTACAATAATCAGGCTTAATCACAAAGCTGAATTCCCAGGATTTCAGAGCTTTGTTATCAGCTTTATTTTTTCATTAGTTAGCAAACTTCTGGTTATGATTTTTTAGATAGAGACAAAACTGGATGGGGATGGAGGTTTTAAAAACAGCAACAAGCTTTTGAGCTCATATTCACAAGAGAAAGAATGAGCTGGTACCAAAAGAAAATAAATGATGGGGAAATATGACTTTCAAATTATTAGGAACAGGGTGGTCCTAATATAAAATGCTGAATGTTCCTCTTTGCCGCCCAACCCACGAAATAACGATACCACAGACAGAGCTTGGGTTGAACTAGGGCAATTTATTAATATGCCTATTTAACAAGGGTTGAACTTAAACTTAATTTCAACTTGCTCATGAACTTGAACTTGCAGAGACCTGAGGGGAAAGAACGGGGGGGGGTAAACAGCATCCTCGGACTAGGGTCAAGAGGCCACTCCCGACCATCTCCCCTAGCCCGTTGGGCAAAATACCGGGCCCCAAAGCCGACCTCTAAGGTTGTCTGATGGCTTTGGCCAGCCCTTTTCTGGAAGGCAAGCCCCGAGGCCCACCCCCCGCTGCACAGCAAGTGGGGTGATCCCAGGGCTTTCCCCAAGGGTATAATTTATCCTACACCCCACAATGGGGGGTGCCATAGGTATACGCCGAACCTAAATCCCCCCCTGCCGGCCTGCCTAGTTAAAACAATGACAGCCTATTTAATTCTGGCCTCAGACACCACCCTATAAGCCAATTACCCCACCTTATGCGCAGTGTAGGGTAGGCGAAAAAACCCCCCATGGAATAAGGGGGGAGAAAAATTCCTACCCGGCCCCGAAGCGACCAGCTATCTTACACTGAAACCGCGGGTGGGTGGGTGGGTGGGTGCCTGTCTCGTCGAGAATGGCCGCCGGGGAGGAGGCGCAGGCCCAAAACTCCTGAGCCCCGCCCCCTCTCTTCCCGACGGCCAATTGGCATGCAGTTTCATCTCGTGGGAGGGCGGCAAAGGTCGTTCCCCCCATCGCTTACTCAGCGTTTGGGGACGAATAAGCTATAGACCTACTCACTTGTCTGACCTGAGGTATTTTCTGGAAGAATGAGTGCCATCTAATACCAAGTGAGTGACATTTTCATTCTTCCCTCCCCTCTGTCCAATCATAACATATCTGATGTCCATAATGACTGTAATAATTCTACGGATTTTTTTGAAATGATGCTAGGCCATTTCTATACTGTTATAGTGCTATTGTTCTATTATCCTACTTTCAACATCTTATGGAATTCTTGAGTTTGCAGTTTAAGGAGGGTCATTTAGAATTCTCAGCCAAAGAACTCTTTGGCCTCATATACTACAAATCCCAGAATTCCATAGGATGTTGTACACTATAATGATATGTATGATATGTATGTATATGATATGTATATGATGTACACTACAACAGTCTAGGGTGGAAATGACCCTAGTCATGTTTAATTGTTACGACTGTAGATTAAACATTTGAGAAGGAGATGCACAGCACTATTTTTGCACTGTTTCTATTATACTGACTTTTTGAGGAGTTGCCAATTACAGTTCAAAAGACTGATCTCCTGTGGTTAAAAATATTGATTTTCCAGAATTCTTAAGGCATCTCCAAATAAAGGAAGTTTTCTATGATGTTCAGAATTCTGGACATCCAGTACTGTAGATCCCAAGAAGGGCCCCATGCATAGACGAGGTTCCCTTTCTCAGAAATTGCTGTCCACATGAGAAGAGTGACAGAAATGAAGCAGTGGGGGATGGTTCTAGGACAGTCATCCTGCCTACAGGTTTATTCTACCCTGAATTCAGAACACCTGGACAGACCTATAGTTTTGTTCACTCATGTAATTTCACAAGTTATCTAAAAGAACGAGACATACTTATACCAACAACTACTGCTTCACTTCTTAAATTTGTTATCATAGTGGTGACTTGCAATGGTAGCACTCTCCTTAAGAAAAACTATGACCTGAAGTGTTTCAGTATATTACAAAGCAACTGGTAAACTTTATACAAGAATTTTCAGGACAGAGGTCATTCACTGAGTTTCTTCTGATCTACTATGGCAAGAAAAGTGACTGCTTCAGATCCTTTCTTGGCAACCACTTCTCCATTCCCTTGCTGTAGTTCTCTTCCTTTGAAAGACAAGCCTTCGTTTTCTTCAAGAGACATCCTTAAATGCTTATGTAAGAGAAGAGTAGGGGGAAAAAACACAGCCCTTAAAATATAGGTTTTACTCACCAACAACTTGCAGCTAAAAAATTCATTTTCATGCTGTATGGTAATGATGGGATGTGGGGGTTACGGGAAAAATATGTACCAAGAAAAGAGGAACTGGTCCTTTGTCATCAAGTTTAAAATGAATAAGTTTTCTTTTGTCTGGGTAAGTGTGGTAATTTGAGAATGAAAATGTTAACAGGCAGACAATTGTTGCTTTATTTGATCTATTTTGACTTTGCCAGATCTCTTCAGCTGTCCACCTCAACACTCTTAAATTTGACATGTTGTTGTTCTGCTAATTGATGCTGATTAAATTGGTAGTCCAGAAAGTAATTTTCACTCTATCACTTATCATGCCCTTGATGCTTGTTTCGTTTTTGTGCTTTGCTCGGCAAATTTCTCCTTGTCTTTCTCAAATGCAAAGATGTTAGAGAGAGTGGGCGGGAATCATCATAATTACCTAGTATATAATAATAAAAAAATAATCATATGTCTACTTCATGTTTCATGATACTTTACAAAAGGAAAGATCCCTGCCCCCCTCATATTTTTCCCCCTCTGGTAACATCTTCTCAAAGATAAGTAATTCCTGTGGCACATTCTCTGTCAACTGGAATGTTTGTTGTCAGTGAGTTACCTCTGGGTAGAAGGCATTTTAACTTCAAGTTAATGTTTCATGCCTGAGGAAAGAGTGAGAAATGAAATTAACCCCTCCCTCCTGTTTGCTATGAAAAAGTAATGGATTAGCAGTTCAGCAAGGTAGCTGAAGACCAGTCAGCCTAATACTACCAAGTTCATTTCAGTGAAATAAGAATCCTAAATTTGCTGGTCTAGCAGAAAATAAAGCATCTTAAGCTGTGCTATTTCAGTAATCGATATCTAATCTGAGCTCAGAGCATTTTTATTTGAGTTTGAAAGTAAGAAGGGCAGAAAGGTGCCAACTCCTGAAGCCAAGGAAGGTACCTCAGCCTCTTCACACTTACTCTGTTATGGCAAGAAACTCATCTTTTTTTACTTCCAGCATTTAAAGCATAAGGCAATCTATCTTTTCCATTGAATTATTTCTACCTATTTAAACTTAAATTCTGTTTGTTTTTTTCTCAGGCAATTTCAAAACATTTTGGACTGACCTTATTGACAAGTCCTACAGCAAGTAATCCTTCCAACCATTACGCTTCAACACTATATCTGATTCCCATGTGCAGATTACCAGAGGGAACATATAATATTTTGATCAAAAACAGAATACTAATGTAAGTATATATAAATACAAAATTCAGAAAGAAGTTGACAGGAATATCATTTCATGACATAATCTGTCTTCTATTAATTCCAGAGTGTAAAACTATGATTTTGTACTCAAACTCCTATCGTATTTCTCCAGCAGCTGTATTGGCTACAGGTGATGGAATTTGGAATCCCATTCTGCTAGACAGCAATAATACCCTCTCCTGAACTATAGGCCTAGAGATCTTTTGCACAGAATTCTAAATATATCACCAAATTACAAATTCCATGATACATAGTTCAGTCAGACCATCATCATAGAATTATCCTTCATGCTTTTGCTGGAAACAAAGGAAGTTTGAGTTGTCAGGGATGATATTGGAATACATCTTCTAATTCAATTCATTACCTGAATACAAGGGCCCTTAGTACCTGCGTACAGCTGGAGTGGAAATTTGGGGACATAAACATAGAAGAGATTGGGACTTTATCAGCTGTTTCCAATTTCAGCAGATATATGAATATCTTCTGAACAGGGAGTAGCTCAGTCTCATAGCATCTGTGAAAAGACCTAATTAGTAAGAAAGTTAACTGAATACATCCTTTTCCTCTGGAATGTGACTGGTTAATCTGCTGTTACTCTAAGATGTTCCCTTAGTATATGAAACAGAAAATTCCATTTTGAACAATGATACGCTGAACTCTTTTTAATCTTTTTATCTGGATTAGGTAAAGTCCCCTGTTGTTACGTATTCATTCACTTTATATCTTATGCATAAAGAAAAAAATAAAATTAATGAGTAAAATTGTGAATTCTTAACTAGCAGTATCTCCAAGGGCAATAAGTCAAATCATACTGAAAATTATTTTCCAAAGGACACATGGTACTCACTTCCACTCTGTTACTCACTCCACTTCATAAAATATTAGGAAGGACATGGTACAGAGTAATATATTCTGAATCCCTAAATTATGAGACAGATTTACTACTGGAAAGGCAACGCAATAGTATTGTCTTTATGAGTAGAAATGTGTATATTGCTCAAATTTGCCTGAGCTTCAGTCTTGTTATATAGTCACTGAACATGTAATTACACCATCTATTATTATAATTGCTTTATCCTCTGAAGACATCTGAATATAATTAATAAGACAGAGCAAAATTATATGTTACAAAAATGCTGTATGGCACATACAAGGACGTTTTCCTCTAAATACTTATAGCCTTTTCAGTCTTCAGTTTCAGCCTACTGCTTTATTCTCTATGTAAGAGTACAAAGAAAAAGATATTTTGATTTTTTCACATGATATTTTATAATGGAAGAGGTAGGACTAAAATTATGGAAGCACAATGAGTTATACATTTTGATTCAGCCGGAGTTCTTTTCTCAGACTTTTTCCTCCCCAGCCAAGCTCTGTGATCATTTTTCCTTCAGCCAAATATCATTTGTACTCCAGCTGTGTTCTGATACTGGAATTAAGCCTGGTGGATCAGGAAAGCATGGAGACAAAAGGCCAGAGTCATTGGGAGTTAAATAAAATGAGAAAAGCTTGTTGATTTTCCCCTCATGTTAAATCATTAACTATTAGAAAACAACTGAAATGAGTTCTCCAGGGATGTTGTTCAACTTGTTAAAGCTAACTCAAGATATTTGGGAAGTCTCAGTCAAATTTATTAAACCAAATCCTAGATTAATAATAGTCAGACCCATATCAAATTTAGGATAAGTTAAGAAGTTCAAGTTTCCATGGTATTATTAGGCTAAAGTTATTAGAACCAAAGAAAGTTTACAGAAAGCTGTCTTTCAACAACATTGTTGAAAACTATTCCTTTGCTTTTATCTTCAACACCCTCTCTTCCTCCATTTTTAGTCTTCTCTCCCATTCTGTATTCTTTTTAAAAAATAATTCAGAGCTCGGTGATTGACATGGGTAGGTTCAGGAATGATTATTGTTATTGGTTGGCTTAGAATGGGCCAAGGTAGAAAAGGGAGCTTCATTAAAGAGAATGTATTTTGAATGAGGACCTTCCAATTTTTTCAATTCCATATATAATTATTTTTACATTCATTACACACTGAGTTTCCCATAGAGCAAGGGTCCATAATGGTATCAGGTATTCATGGCTATCTTATTTTACAACCTACAAAAATCTAGCAGGAAAAAATATGATCAAATTACTGTGGGAGCGGGTATCCACTTTGAATCTTAGCACACAGGAATCTCTGAACTTTTGAATGAGATTTCATGATAGGATATTTCATTCAATACACCTTACAATTACTATGATTCTAGCAAGACAATGTTTAGCCCTACAGAAATTTTATGCAATATGTTAAGAGATCCAGTGATTTGCTGCTGGCTACACAGTGAGCTTCATGGATAAGCAAAGATTTGAACATCTTCTGAAAACAAGTCAACAACAAGTTTCATCCCCTGCATTGACCTAGGCTCAAGTTAAAGTTTACAATACTATGTTTGTCACAAACATAATCTTTCAGGAATATCTCAGTTCTAGTAACTGCAAGATAAAGTGCATACAGCTATAGCATAATGACCTGCAAGAAAAAGGCTATAGCATAACGACCTACAAGAAAAACCCAGAAGCCAAGAAACTATTATGTATTGTGGATTGTATTCTGGTTTTATCACTGTTTTTATATAATAGAGTTTCTATTAATTTCTGTGTTGTTTTGAATTTAGTGATATTTCACGTTGTTCCCATAAGAGGGAGAAAGTTATATGCCATTACAATTTTCACCAACAATTGTGGAAGAAAATTGGTCAATTACTGAGCTAACTCAAAATGTGCTTTTACAATTATTTTTAATGGTTTCTACCCCACTTCCATTTCTGGACAGTGTCAATCACATTTCTACAGACCTGTACTGTATCTGTCTACCACACATGAATGTTCATTTCTTTTTAAAGCCACACATTTATTCTTACATCTTATTTTTTAATTTGTTATTTTAGTCATTTTCCTTATTCTAAAAATCTAAAATTATCCTATTTGATGATGAGCCATGACTTACATGAATAAATGAAAATCTCACAATGTTGTTTAACACTTCATAATGCTTAATCTGTTTGATGAAATGTCAGTGACCTTCACACATGGTCTGCTTTCCTGTACTTCAGCTCAAAAGCAAAATGTCAAATACTAGAGTACTTTCAGAGCTACCTATGGTGGAGAATATTAAACTGAATTGATTGATTTATTGAGCTTATGAGAACACTAGCATATTCCATAATGAAACATCCCTGAAATTGAAGTTACAATTATATATTCCAATCTAAGCTTACTCTTAGAATAATAGAATCATAGCCTTAAAGGTCACCTAAACCAACCCTTCCAATGCAGGAAATCAATTTTTGAAAGCATGTATGCAAAGGAATCTTGTAGCACCTTTGAGACTAGCTGTAAGAAGTTGGTAGCATAAGATTTCTTAGACTTAAGTTTACTTCATCAGATGCATGGAGTGAAGTATCTAGCAACAGGACTGCTTTTCTTGGGGGAAAAAAACACTACAAAAAAAGATTGGAAAAGAGAAACAGCAGAATTGGAATATGTATATGCAAACTCCAGTCCATCCATAGTGAATTGAACAGAGATAATGGTTTCCTGGCACACTACATATATTATAACACTAGGTAACACCCAGCCTCATGAGGGTTCCCTTGTGCAGTTGATCACATGTCCTTTCTGGTTCCCAGCCAGTATTGACTACATTCCAATAACTCTCTCCATCATTCAGATGGTTATCTTCTTTAGGCAGCATCTTTCCTCCCGCCTTTGCCCCCTTGTCATCTCATCACCATACCCACAAGTTTTGAATTTCTATTACTATTCACACATTACAACCTGCTCATTCATAGCTATAAAAGTCTGTTCTTAGGTGCTTCACTCCGTGCCTGTTGAAGTAGATTTAAAAGACTATGAAAACGTATGCTACCAACTTCTTTCTCGCAGTTGGTCTCAAAGGTGCTACAAGATCCCTCCACATAGTGGTCCAGACTAAAATGGCTATGTCTTTGTACACCTTTGAGCTTATGTGTTTTGAAGGATGAGAGGATGGGAAAATACAGAGATTCCAAATGGACAAGAAAAATGCTTTACTGGCACAGATGTGAGGGGTGCTCTGTCCTTTTACCAGTGTGTGTGTGTGTCGGGGGGAAACATTGTTACAATGCTTCCGATGCCAGTTTCTCAATGTCATAAAATCTATCTTCCATTGGATTTTAAACAATACAGCAAAATATTTGGTCATGGTAAATTAGCATAGTAGTTAATTGTAGAAATATTGGGAAATGAATTCAGTCTGTTACACACACACACCTCGATGAAATCTCAGGATCACAAATTCTTGGATTTAGCCCTGAGCTTAAATGTCTAGGATTCAGGGCCAAGAAGGCATATACACAGCTAAAACTATTGCACAAACAACATCACATCTAGTTTCAGTAAATGATTATATTCCATTAACGGAACACACTCTATCTGGGGCTGCTTTTGGAAACTGATGAGAAACTTCCATGTCCAAATGCTGAAGTTAGACTGCTGAGTGAAGTTGGTTATGGATCCTATTTGGAAGAAAGGCAAGATATACAATCAAATAAATAAATAAATAAATATTAAGTCCCTTTTTGCAACAGATATACCAGCAACCAGTCATTTCTCAAGAAATTTTAAAGTGCTGGTCATGACCCATAGATCCCTATATGTCTTATGTGCAGATTACTGGAAAAAATGTAGATGGAAAGCATATAGTTTAGAATTGTTTTCTGTGGGGAAGTCTCTCAAATCTTGGTGAGAAGAGGAAAAAGAATAAGAAGAAAGATCAATATGGGCACCAGGGAGGTTAGGCTAGAACTTTCCTTCAGCAAGCAACTAAGTAAGACTGAAGGCCAACATGTGGTGTAGGAATGTACTTTAATTACAGGCACCTTTCCCTTAGATTAGACCCTGTCATTTAAGAGATCTATTTTACTTATGGCTGACACTTTTTTTCTTTCAGTAACAGGATCAAGACAATTTCCAAAATATTATATGAACAAGCTGATCCATATTTCCTTATGGTTGGTATGTCAAACCCCTGAACTTTCCAGAGTAGAGAAGGGACAGAGACTGCAGAGGGGAAATCTGTTCTGAGAGAAATGTTTGCTCCAAAAGCAGATGAACACAGCTGGATGCAACCCTCACTTTTGTGTCACCTCACAATCAAAGGTTAACAACAAAGGAACTCAGAACCACTGTGACAGAGATCAAAGTAATGGAAGATTTGTTGGTGGTAGAATGCCACAGGCACAAAATGTCAACAATCAGGAGCTGTCTTCCAAGTATAAAGAAACCAATGGAAATGGGAACAGAAATCATAATAGCTGAAGCCGAAATGAATTGGGAGGAGAATATGTTCCATGATTCAAAATTTAAAGATTCCCAGTTATGGATTTTGTTTCATTTTGATATTGACTGCATTTAGGCATTTTAGGGGGGGGAAAGGCATCTAAGTAATGAACTCAACAAATTAATAGTTCACATTAATGCCTTAAAAGTGAATAAGATATATGATTTAAGGTTATTTAATTTGTTTTAAATGTGTTCCCTGAAATCAAAATTATTCCATACAGATTAGATGAATATCTCCAGAAATTAATTTACTCTCATTCTTAATGATTAAAACATTAAAAAAAGGAACAACCTATGTGGTGACATAATTAAATATACATCAGCTTATAAGGACAGTCCAAAACTCTCTTTGGTCCAAAGGGGGTAAAACGAGTTCTGGAATTAGCAAAGATGAAGAAATTAACTTATGAAATAACGACAACAAGGAACCACTCAGACTATTTTTCTTTTGTTTTGTTTTAATATTTGTTTAGACCATTTGTTAAAATTGTCATAATCCTCTATAATGGTCTGTTATGTGACGTTATATATACTTAGCTACTTAGCAGAGACATTAAGAAATCCTGTTAGTGAATTGTGAAGATGTGTAGCAGGATACTAGCTGTTGGTGAGCACTGGCACATCTTACCTGAAAAAATCCGTATGTTCCATTGCACATCAATCACTTTGCCAGTTCCCCTACATGGTAATATAACAGCAGCCCTTTACTGGATATGGGTATTAGACAACATCCCAATTCAGATTCCCACAGATGTAAGTCCACTTATGAAAATGTTAAGTCCCCAACAGGATTCTGGCCAATTGTTTTACAAAATGCCTACAGCACTCATGAGATTTTGTGGGACAGTTTTCCTAGACTGACTGGTGTGTGCGCGTGTGTGTGTTTGTGTGTATTTCTGCAGGGAGGCATAAATCATAAGCTTTGTACTAGCTTTTAAAATGTTTTACTTGGTTTATAGTGGACTGTCGTTTATTGTTTTCTCAGTGATTTCAGCTTGTTATATTGTTTGCATGATATAATGTCCTTTATGCCTAACTTCAAAAAGGAAAATTTGAATTCTGAATGTTTGTCAAATGTTGAAGTTGTGTGATACTCAGCTCTTACTACAACAGCTATGTGTCAACTTGCATTATATTCTCCATTATCACATCTCTTTATAATTCAGCTATACTAGGGTAGGACTTCTCTATAATTATTGTTCTTTTTCCCCCTTCATTTACAGAAAGATAAGTAGGGCATTTGTTCTATTTTCAGTCCAATTGGCACTCAGCATTATTTTCTGTCATTATATTTGGGTTGGAAACAAACAGTGTTTTACCATCTCTTGGGAGCAGACAGCACTGGTGTCACAGTCTAAAAGCCATATGAACATCCCCTGTCCCTCCGCCCAAAGCTTTAAGTCCTTTCCCTTAAAGCTGTGTAGACAGCCTTGCATGCTTCTCCAAACAGATGAAGTCCGTGCATTCTGGAAGCTGAAAGAATCACTTGGCTTGGAGCTTCTGTTGTTGGCATGACTGCAGCCCAAGAGCATTAAATGTAGTTCTGCAAGATGCATGTGTGCTTATCCAGCCAAACTACTAAAATGGTATAATCAGACTTATTTTTCAAAGATTAAACGATGGAACTAATATTTCTCTCACAGCATTAAAAACAACCTGAAGTATGCCAATTGAGCAGAGCTGCATCAACATTAAATCAATTAAATGAGCATTAAACATGAACATTCTGTCACTGAAATATGTCTATGTGTGTAATGGGGGTGGGGTGGAATCATGACAAATTCCAAAATTTTCCAGGATTGGCTTAGATATTTTCCTATCTATAAATGCCTCATATCTAAAAGAAAGCCAAACCAGAGCACATTTCCATCATGGACTAGCTGTCATGCAAGGATTTTTCCCCTCCATGTTACCCTGTTTACTGGGGGTCCTGGGAGGGACACCAAAGTGCACTCTCAAAATATCAAAAGGTGGGGAAATTAGCAAGAGCACAAGTTAGCAATGCGAAAGGCAGGGCAACGCAGTGGAATCTTTTATCCAATGTCTACGGGGTCAGGCCAAGTCAAGGAGCAAACAGAATTGAAATAATAAATGTGATCTTTATTAAAATACAATTAAACAGTGTATGCAGCACACTCACATAGATAACTATAGAAAATAAAGGTTGGAGAGGTATAGAGGAATTTTTGAGAGGGATTGTTGATTTGAGAGGGATTGTTGATTTGGGTGATACTAAACCTGTCCTGAAGCCCGGGTAGATCACTGCGAAATCTTGAAGGTGCATAGTCTCAGTACGTGGGACTGAGAGGACAGCTCACCACACAAAGTGGCAGCAAGGCGGGATGGAAGTCTGGAGCAATCCGAAGAAGCTCTCAAAGGTTTTTATAGGGAGAATGTAGCCGTAGGCTACTCCGTGCTTAGGGAAGAACAATGAGTTTCTGGGTCACAGACAAAGCCTCCGAAAGGTCAGAATTTAGCATGATTGAGTTAGGTCCAAATTAACAATAGAATAGCCAGTATGCAAATGTGCAGTGCTTGACAGTTGAGAATTCAGCTTGCCAAGTTGCCTGCTCAGGGCAGGGAGTTCTTTGTAAGTAGCATGCATACATAATAGAGTGCTTGCCTTTGAGGTCTCCTAAAGCGGCGAGATGGCTATTTCTGGCTTGCCTGTATTGTTTGGAATATTGCAGCAATTCGAGGCTGAGCCTGACTGTGAGCTTGTCTGGTGGACCTCACAGACACGTGGAGAGGGATGGTAGAAGAAAGCCAAATTATTGATATCAAAATGATATCTGACATCCCACAAGTCCGGGCTAGAAAACAGCAGTAACACCCATTGGAGAACATTCAGGCTTTTCAGCCCCTGTCTGCATCTACCTGACATGCAGCCCTTGTACACTATGCAGCTCTGATCCTGGGAAACCCTAAAGCTTGCATTTTAGGCAAGGACATTTAGAAATCTCTGCCAGAGAGCTATAATGGCCTCAAAACTATAAATCCCAGGATTACATAGTACGTAGCCACGGCAGTTAAAACAGAATCATAATGCTGTAGTTGGGTAGAATAAAAATGCCTGTGGCAGATTCCTAGGAGGACTGCATTTCATTGTTTTATAAATAAATATTTTTCTAAAAAATATCTTTATTAATTAAAACATGAAAAAGGTAACATTAACACACATTCTATCACACAAAAAGTCATTAAATGCATATATTACAATCCTAAGATTGCTCTGCATCTTCATAACTTCCCCCTCTGATTTTAGGAATGAGATAAGTTCCTTTCTATTTCCTAGACAGTCACATAATCCTTTATAGTTAACGTTCCTGAGTATTTTCAAAAATCAGTGTTCACCATCTTGATACCATTCCATAAATTCCTGTAATAGTTTATTATATTGTCCCATTCCAGCATAAATCTCTCAATTTTCTCTTCTCTTAGTACATACGTAAGGCTATCCATTTGAATCATATCAAACACTTTCATCTCCCATTCCTCTAATGAGGGCATAATTTCCAATTTCCATTTTTGTGCTAACAGCATCCTAGCAGCAGCTGCTATGTAAAACAATTGTTTTCCAGCCTTTTTTTTCTAGACCATCATCCATTATAGATAATAGATAAAGTTCTGGGGACATTTCAAACTGAATGTCTAAGATTTTCTCTGTTTGAATATGAATAATCTTCCAAATTTTTTAAACAATTTTATAGGACCACCACTGATGATAAAAAGTACCAATTTCTTGACCACATTTCCAACATTTGTTTGAATAGTTATGATACACTTTAGACAATTTTACAGATGGAAGATGCCATCATAGATACATCTTATGTAGGTTTTCCTTAACATCTTGGCATGCAGTATATTTAACCTGTTTTTTTCCAGATTTTCTCCCATTGTTCCATAGGAATTGGATGAGAAACATTTTGTGCCCATTTAATCATGGCTGATTTAACAGGCTCGTCCTCTGAGACCCATTGTAAAAGAATTCTATAAATGGAAGAAGTAGGTTTAGATTTTCTTAAGAATAAAATTGTGGTTAATTCCTTCTCCTTTATTTGGTAACCACTTAATTTAATATCACTTCTTAGTTTTTCTCTGAGTTGTCTCTGTAAGAGCCAATGATAACTAAATGAATGCTTTTATTGGCTCTTCCATTAGGATGGAAATTTATCCAGTCTTGTGATGATAGTTTGAAATACAGAGGGAAAAAGAGGACTCTAAAAACATTACAACAAGAACCAAATGACGCACGAATCCCATAATTCCCTGTTAATTGGAATTGCAGGCTCTAGATTTCAAAGCATTGGGTCTATATAGATATGTGTGGAATTCAGTTTCCAGAAGCAATTTCCCTAGTCCCTCTTCCTCATGACAGCCATTTGAATGCCTTGAAAATGATATACTTCAAAGCCAGAGAACCTTGCTGAGTAGGGTGAGTTGTGGGGATGTACGCACAACTGGGTTAAGCCACCTTTCACAAGCAGAGTTGCAAAACTCTCTCAGTATTCTCACCTTTTTCCGAGAACACAAACATTTCTATCCAGTTCCCAGTCACTGTTTACAGTTGAAGAAAAGGGATAATTTTGAAATCATAAACGAACAGAACATGAACCTATTACAATCAAACGCAGAACATATTTGCTAAAACACAACTGAGCAACTAAGAAGGGAAGCTGCAAGCAACAGTAATTTACCAGAATCACATTTTTTTACCAAAAGTACTATGATTGGGAAGACTCTGGCCATTTCTACATGATGCTGTTCCATGTCATCTCACTGCAGTCCTAGGTCCAGAAGGGAGTGCATCAGCAATGCTCTCCTCTGCACTTCCTCAGTCCATGTGGAAGAGAATGCGATGGTGCCATGTCTTCCTTCTGCAGCACAGCTGGGCTTTTTCCATTGCTGTGCTACAGACAGAAGCATCGCCAATGCGCATCTGCGTAGCCAGAAGTGACAGGGGCACCACGTGATTGCAGACGTGATTTTTTCCATTTTGCGAAAACTGCATGAGCACATGATAGGATGGCAGCAGGACAGTGAAGATGTCAGGTGGAAGTGCGACCTGCCGACCACTGACATCCTGTGGCAGAAGTGAGACAGCAATGTCATGCAGAAAGGGCCTCTGAAAACCATACCTTAGGATTAGAATGTGAGTTGAATCCAACTCTCCCCATCCCCTCTCAAACTTGTCATCATTGTCCTCAAAATATTGACATTTTGACAGGGACAGCAAAAATATATTGTTAATGGGGACAAAATGTGTAATTTTCTGATGCACAAAGCATCAGTGTCTGTATCAGTATCAGTATCAAATTTCATGCAGTATCTGGTTTCAATTCTAGTCACTTCATAGGCCCTTTTTGCATGGCACAATTGTGAGGAGTAATCTGCATGATGCACTCAGAATCGTGCGACGCTCCAGGGTAGGGCAAGCGCTGCTTGCACACTTTTTAATTTTTGGCTTTCAGCTGAAAATTGTGCTCGATTGCACATTGCTCCAGGGCCCCACATGCACTTGCCATGAGTGGGGAGTCTCTGGAGCCCCAGCGGTCACTCTTCCTGCCCCAGCACAGCCTGGGAAATTCCAAGGCTGCACTGTGGAAGGAAGAGGCGGGGCTCTCACGCTACCTGCTCAGGAGCAGGCAGGTTGTGTGGAGCTGAAGCAGCGGGGATGCAAGAGCCTCTCACTGGAGGCTGCTCTTGCGATCCCTGCATCCCAGTGCCGAAAAAAGGTAAGGTGCGGAAAGGGCCTCAGTAAAGTCCATTTCATCTACAGTTGTACCATAAATGATCTAAAGAGGACCAATTCAGTTCAGTATTCTTAACAGTATGCTTTCTGCAGGTGGTCTTGAAAATAAGATCTTAGAAGAACACAAAGAAAGTAAACCAAGTACGTGTAGGACTTAGTTTCCCTAGAGCATGTGCACAGGATTATGGTAACTTTTCCCTCCCTTCCAGCAAAGTCTTTATATGAATAACAATGATATGAATAAATCCAGCAGTTGACACATCAGTCCATATTTCTTTTCTTGAACTGATGACAATCCATTTCCTATATCCATGCAGGTGTCAGGTTCCTATAATGCTGAGGATGTGAATTTTAATTTCCTCTGTCAATAGCGGCAGCAGCAATTGCAAATGATCATGACTGCTGAGTTCAGAGGATGAAACTTTTTCAGTTAATGGCACTATTGAAGAGATAACGCTCAAAAATAGCACCAAAATGCTTTAAATTGGCTCCCAATATGCTCCCAATGATAGTGCTTGGCTATGTGCCCCCCACCCTGCTTTCAATCACTATTTCTGCAGGAGAAACCACAGGAGTTCCAGACCTCCTGCTGTATCTCTTGCTGCTAAGGTCATTCTCATTTCTGCATCTAGATACAGCCAGGACTCTGCCTCTTGATTTCATTTTTTAATACAGCAAGCTTCATATACCAGAGGGCAGTTTGAAAAAAAAGATTACAGGTCAGATTCTCAGCTGGTGTAAACTGGGACAATTTTACTGATGAACTAAGCTTATTGATGAAAGCTAGAATTTTAATGAGCTTCAAAGGTGGCTGTGTGGAGTTGTGACATTTGACAAGCTCTGGGAATGATGTGTGCAGCAGATGGTATTGTGATGTCAGTGTTTCAGATTTGTTCCAGATTTGTAACTATTTACACCCTTCAGTCAAATAATTCACAATGGCATTATGAATTGATGAGAAAAAAGCCTTGTCTTTTGTAAGTCACAACTTTTGATTCCCTTTGGTGCAGCATTTGCGCACACACACACACACAAACACGAGGGGAGCAAAAGAGAGAGAGACTGCTGAAAAAGATCTCTACATAGCATAATATGACAATCATTTTAAAATGTTTTACTTATATTCTTATTAAGAGCTTAACAGGCTAGATTCTGTTTTGTTCTAAGATCACTTATATGAAATTTTCACTTTGCTATGGATGATCACTAATTGATTTGTATTTTTCCCCTCAGTTCAAGTCTAGCATATCTATTTAATGTCTGATTGTGTGATTTTTCTTGGCAAGAGTTATTTAGAGGAGTTTTCTCAATTATTTTCCTTTAAGAATGAGAAAATGTGACTTGCCTAAGTTCACAATGAGTTTCCATGACAGAACAGAGATTTCACTACTGGTGTCCAGGAGTTTTAGTCCACATTCAAATCACTACACACAACAAACCACATTATGACTCACATACTACATTACATGTATCTAATTTATTTGTTCAGTGCAATCTGAGAGAAAGAAGATTAAGTACCAAAGGGCTGATCTCTGCCTCAACTCATTATCTTTGAGAAGAGAAGAAAGTAGAAAACAGTAGAGGGGCAGAAAGCAAGATAAATGGAGAAACAATACAAAATTGGTTCAGTTACACATACTTGACACATGTGACAGGGTTAGTTGCACTGTGGTATGAAGATTGAGTGTCAAACCAAAGGGATCATGAAAAAGATGGGTTGTAACAAGGATTTCGTATATTGCATCTTTATGAAGCAAGTCCAGAGCCTTCTTTGATCCTCCTGTGGTCCTGTAAATGCCCACATCATCTTCCTCATTATATCATCATACATTGACTTCCTAGATTTTGTTGTGGATTTCCACTGTTTTCAAAGGCTGAAATATCTTTCCTAAGATGTCATTTTTTGCAGTAAGATCCTTGAACTGAATAGAATGGCATTTTTTGGTCTAATGTTTTTCCCCTCAAAACTACCCACCATAGAATGCAGCCTCTCAAAACTTCTCTGACATTGAAATTGGTCTTCAGGCTGAAAGAGATTATTATTTTATTTATTCATTTATTTAAGATATTTCTATATCACTTCCCAGTCCACAAGTTCTCCTGAGGAAATTAACAAAAAAAAAGCAATTAAAACAGTATAAAGATAAAACATTTTTAAAATGCCTCAAAATACTTTTCAACAGCTTTTAAAAACAGTCTAAAAACCCCCTTAAAATACAACTTGAAAACAGTTAAAACAGAGCAATATCAAACATTAAAGGCCATGAAAGCCCTGTTTTGACGATACCCCAGAAGCACAAACGTGATTGAGCCAGCTTAATTTTCTTCAGTAGGAAGTTTCATAGCCAGGGTGCTGATACAAAGAAAGCCATATTATATATACATACTAACCTAACTTCACACAATTTTGAGCCTGCTTTGAGGAGCTCAGATTTTGGGCAGACTCATGTGGGATAGGGCAGTCTTTCAGATATCACGGGCCAAGCCATTTAGGGCATTGTAAACCAAAACCAGCAGTTACTCTCCCTGGTTTTGGCCATTTCTGCCCTACACTGATATAGTGCTATTATTCTACTTTCAAAGTCCTGTGAAATTCTGGGGTTGGTAGTTTCCTGAGGCCAAAGAGCTCTCTGACTGAGAATTCTAAATGCCCCTCTTGATGTTGCCCCTTTTGCTGCAACATCAAGAGTTATTTTTTCCTTTTTTGTATTAGTTGGCATTATTGTTCTCTTTACTGGATGTCTGAAAACATATGATTGCATTTTAACACTCTAACTAGTCCTTAGTTTAATAATATGTTTAATTCATAACTGGTTCATCTTTGGCTAACTCTTTTTATAAGTTGCCTTTCATTATTAAATCTATAAGAATAAAAATAATAAACATTTTAATTTGCAAATGTTTTAAGCAGTAATTGATCATGGTGGGGGGAGGGAAATAAAGGGAATTCAGTGGACTGGTAATGGAGAAGGTAGAGACAAAAGGCATAATAGACCATGCCAGAAGCCATTTACAATCAGTCCTATTTTTTGTGGGTTCAGCATTCACAGATTTGATTATTCACAGGTCATTTTATTTTAAGTTATTTATTTTGCAAAATCTCATTGTATTTGCCCCTGCCACAGAAACAAAATGTTCTCTCTAGGAATTTCTAGATCTCTAGACATTGGTAGGTCCTGTAGCTTCTGTGACCCACTACCACCTGAAGCTGACCATAGAATCATGCTGAAGGACCTGGAGATTCATAGAGAAGTGCTGTTAGGGTTTTTTTTGTTGTTGTTTTTTTAAGTTCATGATTTTTATTTTTATTTACATTTTTCCACTTTCATGGAGGCCTTGCACCCTAAACCCCCTAAAAAAGTGGAGGACTGACTAAATAGAATAGAGTTCAGAAGAGAGTTGTATTGGAGAAAGTTAAGAGTACTAGTCACAGGAGCACTAAATACAGAAAGGGCACTATAATGTTCACAGTAGACTCCATAGGTTTCAGTCATGACAGAAAGAAACATTATTTATTTATGAATGGAAGACAAAACCGTAAGGTATTCCATAATAGATACATTCTGTCTATCTGTGTGCCTAACTTGCTGAATGTGGTTTGTACAATGAGGCACAGGAACATCCACATTCAGAAGCTATAATTATCAGTAACAGATGTTTCATTTTGTCAGTCAAAATAATGAAACTGGGATGTGCTACACGGCTTTCAATATGGCTGGTTCTTGTGTGTCTCAATTTGCAGCATCTCTCATTTGCAGGGGCAAGAGGAGAAAGGAAAGGACTTCACAGTTCATAATATCTGTTCTATTCAGAGAAGCAAAATACTAGTAACCATTTTGCGTTTACTTATTTCAAAGCTAAAGGAATTTAATTAACATTTCCAACACGTAAAATTAAAATTCATCCTCTAAATATACAGAATAGGTGACGGTTTAGTTTATGTTTCATTCCCCAAGAACTGTTACTGGCTTTACAGAGTATTTAACAAGTGAAGACTGCCATCTTCTGACTTCTAGTGTGATGCTGAAGCGACAGCTCAGTTTTTCATACTAATACTTGTCATGATGCTTCTAGCTGAATACTCCCAGACCATATCATCACCATGTGCTCGGCTATGGTGAATATCAACCAGCAACATCTGGAGTAAACTATTGCAGCCTTGCAAAAGATAACAGTGGTTTGTGTAACAACAAAAATAATGTCATGATATCTATGCCCATAAGCTCATCGGAGGATAAATGTTAACTTTTCTCATCTGTCTGGATAATAGCTTTCTCACCAATTATTACCCATATGGACTGAGAGGGAAATAACTTTTTTTTTAAAAAAAATCATCATCAACAAGAAATGGTATAAAGCAAATGTTCACATTGTTTGGCTTAAAAGTTAGAAAAATAAAAACATTAGATATTTGGCAAATTCTACAGCAAAACACATCTTGTCCAAGGAGGTTTCAGAGACAGAAATTAACACACACATTTCTAATGGAAGTACAAACACCAACTGGAAATAAGTATTGTACCACATCTTGTGCTGACATAAGTTATGCTAGGATTCAGCAAATCTCTAAATGTCTGTTTTCATAAGTTGCCTATTTTCCCCCATTCTTCAGCTTATTCCAGTATAATTTTACATCTATTTGGATTTTTAAAAATTCTACACAAAAGTACGTGTGTAGTTTTTGTGTGTTTTACCTAAGGTGCATTTTGGCAAACATTTTTATTTAATAATAACTTTCATATAATCATACAATCATGGAGGTGGAAAGGGCATCATGGGCCATCATGTCCAACCCCTTATTAATTGCAGGATCTCCATCTAAAGCATCCCCAGCAGGTAGCTGTCCAGCCTCTTTTCAAGACATCTAAAAAAGGAGACCTCACCACCTTTCTAAGCAATTGGTTCCATTGCCAAACTTCTCTTACTGTCAAGAAGCTCCCCAATGAAAATCTACTCTCCAGTGACTTTGAACCATTTAACCTGGTCCTACCCTCTGCAGCAGCAGTGAATAGGCCTGTCCCCTCATCTCTGTGACAGGCCTTAAGGTATTTAAAGAGTGCAATGACCTTCAGTCTTCTCTTCACCAAGCTGAACAAGCCCACAATTTTATTCTCCATACCATTTATCATCGTTGGTGCTCTTCTCTGAACCTGCTCCAACTTGTCTATATCCTTTTTAAAATGGCACACTTTGAATGCAGTACTCCAGATGAGTCCTGACCAGTGCAGAATATGGTGGTGGTGGTGGTGGTATTATTTCCATTTACCCAAAAATGATTCTTCTGGTAATGCTGTCTAAAATGGCGTTTATCTTCATTACTGCAGCATCACATTGTTGACTCTTTTTTTTTTTTGCAAGCCATTTCCCCTTATATAAAGCTTGTGCAATGCTTTTTGTATGTTTTCCCTACAAATACAGACAATTTTTGTGCATTATCATCTGTATTTCCATTTCAATAGGCATTTTTCCTTAGAGAATATTCTTCACAGCTGATAAATGTGAATACTAGAGAATAACCATGTTCTATTTTACCAGCTGAATGGGTTGGTACTTATCAAAATACTAGGTAAACATTCCTCCATCCCTAAATTAAGCTAGGAATTGCATAATTTTCTGTAAACTAGCTGAAAAAGAAATACTTGATTTTATATATATCTATATCTATAGATACACACACACACACACACACATGGAGAGAAATAGTTGCATATAGTTTAGGAGGCTGTCTTTATCCATTTGAAGACAAAGCTGCATGTCTTGGTGCTCAGGTAGAACAGAGAGAAGGATATCCTTAGTAAGTCTTGGGCCATTTCTGCACTACTCTGTTATACTATTATACTCCACTTTCAACATCCTATGGAATCCAGGGGTTTGCAGTTTAGGGAGGGTCATTTAGAATTCTCAGCCAGAGAACTCTTTCGCCTTAATAAACTACAAACCCCAGAATTCCACAGGATGGTGAAAGTGGAATAACAATGTAGTGTGGAAATGGCCTTAGAGATCTTGTTGGCATGTAAAGAGTTGTGCATTTGTGGCTGTTACATGTTTATGATTCCTTTGTAGCCTCTAGTTTAGGGATGACATAGGGACTGTGAAATTTTCCCAACCTCTATTTTTACTAGGCAGTAGCTGCTACAATAAATGGAGGTCAATTTCCCTGTCAATCAGGAAGCAGCTGATTGACATTCCCAACCATCCCCTTGCATGAGGAATCTGTGGAACAAAGGGGAGTTGTGCCAGGGATCCTGATTTTATCTGATGTATGGGAGATTGCTGCAGGATCAGGTTGAATTAGCAGTCAGGTGCTTCCTGACTGACAGAGGGAAAGATCCCCATCAGTTGCAGTGATTGTTTCCCAGTAAATGGGAATAGGGGGATTTGGGCTACAATTCACTACACAGCACTGTAAATACAGTGCTTACTCATCTCTAATCCCACATAGGATTCTGGCCATAGTGCTGGAAGAGATTGCAAGGTTCATCTAGTCTATTCCCTGCCATGCAGTTATGCACAACTAAAGCACTTCTGGGTGACAGCCATCTAACTTCTGTTTAAAGATGAAGGTGAGTCTACTGTTCTCCAGGGCAGTCAGTCCCACTGCTGGACAGCTCTTAACAGTCAATAAATTTTTCCTTAAGGTGAATCTCCTTTCTTCAAATTTCAATCCATTGGTTCAGGTTTTGGTCTCTGGAGCAACATGACACTCCTTCAGATATTTAAAAATGCCCAATATTCTCTTCTCTAAGCTAAGCATACCTCACTCCCTAAGCCATTCCTTACAAGGTTTTATACCATCTTGGAGGCTCTCCTCTAGATGCATTCCAGCTTGTAAATTTGCCTCTTAAACTGTTGTGCCTAGAACTGGACACAGTGTTCCATGTGACCAGTGCAGAAAAACAGGCTGCTTTTTCCTCCTTTTGTGAGAAAGAAGCAGTATATATAACATATATCCAAATTAGCATATTTATTTAGCTTATTCTGACAAACCAATAAATTTTCTTTAGACTACAGTCCTATGTACACTTATGTGGAAGTAAATCAGAATGTTTCATCTCTGAGTTATTATATTTAGGGTTTCATTGAACATCTTTATGCTATATGAGCACATCCAGTCACTTATGAGTAAAACTCATTATGTACTAATTAGTAGGTCATCACCCTGATCCACTTAGGGGCTATGGCCATGCAGAAAGCATAGGCTTCTATGCCTATCTCCCTAGCTTGGTCTGAAGCTCCATAAGCAAAAGCTGCAACGTATGTGGCTATGCTACCTGATGCAGCAGTTGAAGTACAAATTTGCTCAGAAACAAAAAGCTTGAACCTGCCAATGAGCTGTTAAAGAGAAGAGGTTGGTATCATATGAGAAAGGAACAGAGATCAGTACAGAGCATCTTTCCCATTTAGAAGTTATCCAGTTTTATTACAATACATCTCCAATAAGAGTTAAGAAAAAGTTCTGTCTGAAACCTTTGAGGGACTCTGTTAGCAGACAATTTAAACAATTCTGTTTAAAACAGCTTCTTGTGTTGAGATTCCCTCACTCCTGCCTCTTCCCCAAAAAGCTTTCTGATAATATATTACCTTCTATTATTAGGCTAATTAATGTAACCCAGGTTACATAGATGAGATGCAATGTTCTATACTCTTGGCACAGTACTTTTAGAGTACCATTCTTTCACATTCTGTGCTTTGTTGTTGCTTTCATTTAATATGTTTATTGGCTACTAACAGTCTGAGCTATGTGAATATTTATACCTTTTTCAATGAATGAAGATGCCTGATTCTCAATTTATACACAACAAGGAAATGAAGTCATTTTCAGATTGTATCTCCTCTCCCACAGACACCAATTATAATTATTTTGGGGCTGCCAATTTAATTAGTCCACAGTTCACCTGATGAAATATCACACATACACATCACACACATAATTTATTATGCTAAGAGGTTTTATGCTATTGGCACTGCCCTAATCTCCTGGCTACAGCAATCATTTGTTAAAATAAAATAAAAATCTTATATTTCATTCAGGAACTGGTACTGATGTGGGTTCAGATTCCAGGAGATCTGATTACTGTCATTTGTTGGCTATTAGGCAGATAAAAGCCTTTTCTTGGGTGTTTGATGTCACAGCTTGGCTCCTAAAATATTTCTTTTCTACCTGAGAATATAGTTGTAATAATTCATTAAAGCTGTTAGGCTGAGCTCTAAAGAGGATCAGGATTAAATGAGCACAAGGAAGTGCATTATCTTCTCAGAAGGTGATCTTTTCAGCTCATGGAGCAGGTCATAAAGCCCTATGCTACACCTGTTTACACTTTATCTCGAGGTGACACTGCTCAGATTCATCTGCTTAATGGAATCTGAATTTACTTTTCTTGCTCACTTGCATGCTAACACAAACAGCTGCAAACAAAAGGAATCTTGATCCACTTTTAGGCATTAAAGCAGTGAAAGAAAGTGCCCTTTCAGTAGTGACCCTAGCTACATAAAGAATTTGGGGATTGTAGAATTTCATTACCATAAAGTCAGTTTATAGTTGGTGCCAACAATTGCAATCCAGTAATGGGACCTCATGCATGTTCTTTTTCATATATATATATATATATAACATATAATATATAGATTTTCTTTTATAGGTCTATGCTCTTGTTTACAAGCATTTCTTCTTTTCCTTGGAATGTTTTTGCAAGGTATACTCTCAGAGCACTTGTATGAATTTTACACACATGAATATTTTCCTGGAGGCTAACTTAATGACCGGGTTCAATTGTGTTGATTCAATCATTCATTTCATAGGAGAAGAAAAGATTTCAGTTGAACTAGCAACTTGCATGCATTAAAAAAAAAAGTCAGAAGGGATATTGTGCAGATATGGCCATCTTGGCAACAAGCATACCAACACTTTTACATGAGCAAATCTAGGGATCATCCATGGATGGTTAAATACATATGATTCATGCCAATGCCTACAATATTTTTCTTTCACAAAAAAGAGATGGAACAAGTCAATTTGGATTGGAACATGACACTTGGAAGAGAGAGGTTCATTTTCTTGTGATAGAAGCTTGATCTAAAATTATTCTCTCTGATATTTTTTAAAATACCAGATCTTTCTGTCTTGGTTATAAAGAAATAAACTAGAATGCAACATAGGTTAATATGGATTTAAATTTTCTCTAATGCCATTCTTGACAGAAATAACAAGTAATTTTACTAATGTTCTTCCTGCTGTAAGAAAGCCTTTGCAAACCTCAGTTTTCAAAGACTATTGTAGTTCAGGATGTATTCTGCACAAAATTCATTTTAAAGATTTTTGTCCAGAAAACTGCATCTTCTGCATAACGATATATTGTTATCCGTTGAAAAATATTATTGTCTGCAGATTTTTGGTCCAGGAATCTTATCATCAGGACTTTATAAAACTCAGGAAATGCACTTTTCAATCATTTTTCAAAGATTTTTTTAAAATATTCTTTCCATTCTTTCCTGCTGACATGCATCATTGAAGCTAGGTAAACTTTTCAAAAGCAACTTGACAGCCATGACACTGACATGGTTGCATACACTGGAATTCAAACACAGACTTCTAAGAGTTGTGTACTCAAAAGCTCTTGACCTTGCTGAGTGAATCTTCTCCCCACCCCAGTTTCTCACAAAATGACCTCTTCCTATTTACTTGCAAATCCACTCCATCTTGAATGAAATAAAAAGAAATTCTCTCCCATTCCTAATTGTACCTATCTCCCTGCCCACTCTCCTCCAGTGCATGAAATAGCAGCTTAAGGAAAATCATGGTCAAAATGGCACTGCTTTGACTCATCTGACATTAGCATATTTGAATGATAATGTATTGCTTAGACCTAGTGAGTACTATTCTGTGGAATATCTGCACAGTTCAAATAGTGGTTCTACATAAGGGACAGTATGATGAGGTAGCACCAATCAATGTTGTAAAATCATAACATACACAAGAGTACCCATATTGAACTTTATTATGGGAAAGTTTTATCATTGGCTAAACTAGCATCATTATAACCTGCAAACTGGATCACACAGTTTCCAGTCTTCCTCTTACCAATTTCTCCTCATATCAGATCACTATGTTCTCAAATTATTTTACAAAACTGTTTCAAACATTTTCCTCTTACTTCATTGGTGTTGATGATGCCAGTGCTTAATTTGTCACTAAAGAAAAAAAAAATCTTTACTGAAGTCCGAAACTCCTGCTTAGTAAGAAGAACAGTTCCTGCTAGGCCCCTTTATGTATTGAGATATAGCATATTTTCAACACTAAATGCTGTGAAGGATCAAATGCTTTTTCAATGTCTGTAGAAGTGTTGTTGACTATTTCTTTTTAATATATAGGACATGTAAGTATAGGCTATACTAACTGCCAGTCCAGAAACTGAGAATTTTCCTTTCAGCAAAGCATAACAGAGACACAGCATCTTGTAAACCTGTAACAGATCTGAAATTAGAAAGAAACATGAAAGAAATTTAGTCCAATATTTGATCTAAAAGGCAGACCCACATCTGCTCTAAGAAGCCTCCCCATATCAGTTCTGACAATCCAAATCAGAATACTCAATAATGTAAAAGTAAATGCATCTCAAAAAACCTGTCACGTGGTTGCACATTCCGCTGTGTATTGACTGCTGATTGGTCAGATGCTGTCTTTGCCCCTACTCCTCCTTTCTCAAGACAGCCACCGGAAGTAATTAGAACTCCAAAACTCCTTTCTTCTCCATCTAAGGGGGAAGTACTGATAAGCCTTTTAAGCTGCCTTTTTTCTTCTCCTCAAAACACTGGAGGCAGAGGCAAAGGAATGAGAACGGGAGCAGAAAGAAGGAGGAGGAGGGAGTTATTCATAGTTTTTCCATTTTAGGCAGGGTTCTGTGCCTCATACTCTCATGAATGTGGAGGGGTTACTGTAATAGGATTTTTTCCCCTTGAAATATAATTGAAACAGTCTGTTTAGGTGCCTACGTTGTTTGAAAGTCACAATGTTTATCTGGAAACATTAGCAGCTTGGACAGAAATTTGAAGTAGAATTTTAGAACTAGTACTGTGCCAAAATTCTGACCAATGTTAAAAGTGACTGTTCAGTGAAGGAAAAGGAAGTGAATAGAAATGTTCAATGAAGTTTGTGTTGAAGCAGCAGACATTTCTTGGAAATGTACAAGGTAGAGGCTGCCTGTCTAATTCTTGTTTTTACTTTAATAGCATTAAATGGTAACTGAGCATTTGTTGGGTTTCCATGGGAACCACGCATTTCCAAGGATGCTCAAAGAAATGTGAACAGAATAACAAATTACAGAGACCAAGGAGGCTCATTTAAAGTGCATTCCAGCAGGTGCAAGGATCCAGTGGCGTGCCAGAGAGCAGTGGGGAGCTGTAAAAGAAAAAAAATGTTAAAGGGAAGACTACTTGGCCATGTCAACTTTTTTTTTTCCTGTCCTAGTCATGCAGTTGTGAAATCTGGTGATTGTACTTAAGCTGTTCAGGAACTGTGTGGTATGTGTGCAAGGCTGTAAGGTTTCTTATTGCTGTTATTAGTAATTAGCAGATCATAGTGTTAGCACTTTAAAAATAGTGTCATATGCTTGTCATTATGAGTGAGACCTAATGTCAGCAAACATCATGTGAGTACATTGTGTGTGAGTGTGTTTTTTTCTGCTAAAACTGTCTGGGTAGTTACACTATATATACAGTTATGTCTAAGGTTTTATACTTGATATTCCATGGTATTGTTGACATCAGTGACTTCCATGTAACAGAATGGTTAAATCCAGTTGTTAATCTCAGCAAGAATAAACCCGTTGAATCAGTGGAGCTTACATAAATATTGACTTACTATGTCTTCATTGATTCAGTGGGCCTAGTTTAGCAGGAATTAATCATTGGATTCATTCTGTCATGGAATGATTTGTGTGTGTGTGTGTGTGTGTGTGAGATGTCTTTATTTTTGTTTTTGTTTTTTATACATTTCATGCAGGCAGCTTAAGCATTGGACTACCATCTGGAGACCAAGATTCAAATCCTTTCTTGTCATAGAAACCCACTGGATGATCTTCGGCAACTCACACTGTTTCAGCTTGAGAGGAAGGCAAAGGCGTGTACAAATCTTGCAAATAAAACTCATAGAAGCTTTGCTTTAGGATTGTCATAAGCTAGAAACAGCTTGAAGGCACACAACAAAAGTTATGTATATATTTTGACAAATTTAATCCTTTTTTACCTATTGTATATCTATGGTGTTTTGTTTTGTTTTAGTTTACACCTGACCCTACTACTGGATGAGGATAAGGATTTACATTAATGTTGGACAGTTATAGTGAACATGAATCAGTACCTTTACTAAGGGTCATTTCTGCATTATAGCCCCATCCCGGCGTGGGGACTCATTCAAGCCAGCTAACAACATGTGCTTACCACACAATGTTGTCACATTCCTGCTCCTTTCAGACCCCCAGCCATTGGGAATCACACATTATACTATTACCATCAAAAATCTGATAATAGGTCCCTTTCACGCAAGGATCACATTATCTGGAACCATGGGGAAAGGGTGGAAGTGCTTCCTTCCTCAGTTCAGCACAGGAAGGGGCCAGCTGCATGTCAGAAGGAAGAAGAGTATCCCAAACACTACCGCTCACCAGCAGGTGATCAGGTGCAGAGGGAGCAAAGGCACTGCTGGGATGATGCCAGGATGTCATGGGATACAAGTAAGCTGCGGAAAGGAACTAAGATTTTAACACAACAAAATCCAAAATTTACAAAACAATAATAATCTTAATTTGTCCAACTGAAATGCAGAAAATTCATCATGCAAGCTTTAAAAACTTCACTGGCTTCTTCATGAAGCAAAGTTGTTATGAAACTTACAGGAAATGCAAAGTGATGATGCTAAAGTCACAGGCCTACATTTGGGCCCTTTTCACACCTTAACTTTTTGCAATGCTAGGGTGCGGGGATCACACATTCAGCCTCTTGGAAAAGGCTCTTACATCCCTGCTGCTACAGCTCTGCAGCCGCTGACTGCTAGCGAGCAGGCAGTGTGAGGGCTCCTCCTCTTCCTTCTGCTGTGCAGCCTGGGATTTTCCCAGGCTGTGCTGGGACAGGTAGCGCGAGTGCCACAGCTCTGGAGGCTCCGCATGCATGGTAAGTGCATGCAGGGCTCTGGAGCAATGTACGATTGAGCACCATTTTCTGCTAGAAACTGGAAATGAAATGGTGCACAATCGATGCCTGCCGGCCCCAGCAGCAGCGCGCAATTGCAAGGACGTCATGTGGATGGCTCCTTGCAATTGGGCAGTGCTCCAGAGGCCCTTTCGTATGTCTCAGATGTTAACTTCTGTAGTCAGTTAAGATAGTTGAGAGGGATATCTGTGTAGACTGAGACCATTCTCCTTCCTGAATTTCTTCAATAAAGATAGAACTCTTTCTTTCAGACTACAGTTTGCAAGTTCTACCTATACAACATCTAGAAGTTTTTCCAGACGTAACAATACAGAGACTTCTTGAGAAATTCAAGCTTCAAAAACTTACATAATATATTTTGCACTTTTTAGTTGGCCCAATAAAGTACTCTTTTATGGATTTTGGATTGAGTTGTATTTTTCTTCATGGCTAACATGGCCACCCCTGTATATGGTTCCTAAGATCTTTATAATTGTGTCTTACAATTGCAGTTTTATTTTTATGTTAATGTAGTGATGATGGTGAGGGTGTGTGCCTTCATATTATTTCCAACTTATAGTGACCCTATGGGAAACCTATCAGGAGGTTTTCTTGGCAACATTTGGTTGTGGGGGAGTTGCCATTGCCTTCTTCTGAGACAATGTGATTTGCCCCAAGTAGGGAAAATGTGGGTTCAAACCCTGGACTCCCAGTGCCCTAGTCCAGCACTCAAACCCCTACTCCAAGTCTCACACTCACATTCAAATATCCACAAAAACAATGGACTACGAGTATGAGTACTTTGAAATTGGATTCCAGCACATTTTGTTTAATTAAAATGGGGTCAGATCAACAGCTAAATTTTATCTCATTCTGTATTTCTATAGTTTATCCATTATTGTCTGTTTTTGTTTGTTAATGGAAGTCCTGTTAATATGGGGAGGCTTGATAACACAACAGTTTCCATCTTGTTTTCTGTTTCAATTGCCCTGTAGCCTTAATAGGCATAAATTACATAGGTCGGAATCACCATAAGTCCTTGGGTTGATATCATCTGTGGTCTGAGTACAAGAAAAAACAGACATTGAGAACTTTCAGCTAGAGTAGCTAGTAGCTGACCAGCATTAATTATGAAATTACTTCATACATTTTGTTTTAAAAAGGAATGAATGGTGCTTCTCTGTACATTTTCAAGAAAAAGAACAATGCAAAACATTGTTGTTGTTGTTTTTTAAAAAACAAAATTATAGGTAATAACAATTGTATCAAGTTCTAAATAAAGATATATAAAGTGCAAAGGAAAAAAAATCCCTGTAGTGTTTTGTTGGTCTGAAAGCAGTGATTGGCAAATTAGCTTTTATGAAAAGCTTAATTTGGGTTTACTAATGTAGGCTTACACATGGCCTAATTCTTAATCAAATATATTGCAGCAGCAGGAGGCCCAACATTCAAATAATGATTAATTGAAAATTTAATTAAATGCTGTAGAATGCAGATGAAAGACTTACTATAAAGTTTCAGGTCATGTTATTCGCACAGCTCTCTAACAACTGAAGATGAAGAAGTAGGGTCAAAACCTAATTACCATCAATGAAGCTGCTTTGAGTAGATTCCAAGACCTGCATGTAAGCCATTGATTTCAGAACAGCATCCCAAAGTGTATTGTTAAAAAATAGTTCCATGGTGACAAATAATTTGGAAAATCTCCTTTACAAACATATATAGAAATCTTCCAAACATTCTTTCTGTTCTAGAAATGCGAGGAAAATGTGCGTGTGTGTGTGTGTGTGTTTCTGTGTCTGTGTTATTCTGCAGTTATAGCATGATTGAACAGTAAGGCCAGCTTTCCAAAGTGAGCCCTAGAACTTTTAAACATCATATATGAAAAGAGAAAATATACTGGGCTGGGATTAAAACTTATTTGGATTTTAAGGATTCATTTTGCACAAACATGATAAGTCTAACACTGTTGAAGTAAACTCAGTCTGAGCCTGGATTGTATGAAAGACAAAATACAGTACGACCCCCGTATCTGCAAATGATTGGTTCTGCTCCCCCTGTGGAAATGGAAATCCGCGGATAGTACCACATGCCCTGGGCCCAATTGCGATGGGCTGTGAGCCTGCTGCCAGAGGCAGGAAAACAGCAGGCAGCGTGATCCCGTACTGCCCGCTGTTTTCCCACTGAACGCCACAGCAATCAGGCCCTGGGCCTGTGGCCAGAGGCAGGAAAACAGTGGGAAGCATGATCCCATGCTGCCCGCTGTTTTCCCATTGGGCACTGTGGTGATTGGACCCTGGGCCTGTGGATGGAGCTCAACCGCAAATAACTGAATCTGCAGATTATGAATCTGTGGATACGGATGCTGTACTGTAACACCATTTGAACAGTAGAGAATTATCAACAGGTTCAAAGGAATGTCAAGTTTTGGTTTCCTGAAGTATGAATGCTCTTTAGAGGAGAAAGCTTCATGGAGCTGACAAAATACAAAGAGAGAGAGACAGAGATACACATGTGTAAGACTGTATATATATAATACTTTCTGATTGTGGGAAGGGAATGTGGAAAACCTGAGGTAAGAGAAAGAAAATAACATGTTCTGCACAAGGGATGTAAATCTTCACAAATCTTCTTTTTGAAAAAAGCTAAGAGTAATTTTAGTTTCCCCCCCCAATATAGAAAAGTCTGTGAAAACCACACAGTTTTCAATGTCTATTAACAATTTAGGAATTATTCTGGACAAAATTAGCATGTGTCTTTTGTACAAAACAGCCACATGCTAATTTTGTACAGAATTTTGTACAGAAAACAGTATTTTCTGCATAGAAAATATTTCTACACAAAAATGTCATAGTTTCTTAAAGAAATGCTGTTTTTCTCTGTAAATCATCCACATGCAAATTTTGTGGTGAGTATGTCCCAAATTACACCATCTTCTATGTAGGAACCACATTTTAGGTGCATAAAATAATATTTCTGTGTATTTAAATGCAACACATGTAAATTTTTCACAGAGTGATTCTTGAACTATAAAGATTCTTGTCGGTCCAGGATTCTTCTCAGGCTTTTCTGATCCTCAAAAACCATATTTCTGAGATCTTTTAAATCCTTGTAGAATATTATTTCTAGTCCTATTCTGCACATATGATTGGTTGTCTGATTGGCTTTCTAGAATCCTAGATAAAACATTTTATGGCAGGTTCCACTTGCTCCCTTTGATGGTGAACCAAAGTGGTGAGTTCAAAGATGAATGAAGCAAAAATGGGGTCATTGAAAAATAAGACACCAATATCAGTTTAGGAGGACTTCCAGTTGAGGAATGAGACGGAAAGACTTTTAAACAACATCAAGACAGGACTGAGCGTATTTTGATAACCAACCATGAAATAATAAGACTAGACACAGATAATTGGGTTAAATAGGGGCCATTTTATTTGACCTAAACTATTTAAGATGCTTTGGCTTGGATGAAGCAAGAGGGAGGAGAAACTGGATGTAGGCCCAGCTGAGGCCAGGTGTCAACCCCTGGGCAAACTCCTCAGCCTTCTCTAGGGTGAAACACCTCAGCCCCAAGGACAACCATAATTGGAAAGTAATCCAGAGTACTCCCACCTAATTTACAGTACTCTACAAGTGACAGCCCAAATATAAGGTTAACCTCGAGGGTAGCCTTTATCCCCAATCTCTCAGGTTGCAGAACTCTACAAAGGAAGTTTTCAAAGCCCTACCCTAGACCAAAAGGATGCCAAAGGTGACCACTGAAGACTTATATTCTCCCTCCATTAACTGCCAGTTGAAAGCCACCATCCAAAATCAATTTTTCTAGTCCCATAGATACAATATGGGGTAGAAGAAGAAAAAAGTAGGTAAAAGGGGGAAAATTCAACCTGGCCATGAAGTGACTGGATAATTCTCACACTGCATTGGGGGCAGGAGGGTGGACCTCATGGTGAAGATCCAAAGAGGCATGTGAGGGGGTAATCAGACCTTAAATAGCCTCTGAGTGTGTTCTCATAGCATGCAGCATTCTAGCACCCTGTGCCAGGTGCAAAACAACCCAGTTTCTACCATGGAGGATATCAAAGTTCTACCCTCCTCCACAGCTTTTGCCACGCATGTCCAGCTAGATATAATAGTTGCTGTTCCTATATTTAATTCAAAATCTGAAACTGAATGCATTTTATATCTGTGATATGAACATAGGAAACTGCCTGAAGCTGAATTAGATCATTGCTTCATCTAGCTCTGTAGCATCAGCATTGACTAGAAATGGTTTTCTGTTCTTTCAGGATGGAGGACTGTTTCCAAACCCTATCTGGAGATGTACAGGTAGAAGCCAGGATCAACTGCTTGCAAAGCATGTGTCATACTACTGAATAATGGCCCTCTCACTCCCTACATATTGCTACAACCAAATGGTAATGTCAGCCATTCCATACACCTTTCAGTTACTCATTTTTTGTTTTGTTTTGTTTTTTTTGTCTGAAATATATACTACCATTCAAACTTGGACTCAATTCTGCAGGTTTTAAGGCAAGCAGGATGATAAACTCATTGGGCAGGGATTGATTACTTTCTATAATACTTCAGATGTTATTGACTAATCCAGGGCTCCTTCATGAACTTCTAACCAACCTCTTTTAACTAAAGAAAGACGGTCATATCTTGGTCAATATATAGGCACTTTCTTCTAATGAGGGTTTTTGCTCAGTTAACTTCATTTGGTGCTTATTTTATGAGTGTAACAAACACATGCTGATTTTTAAGAACATGTGGCTATAGAGCTTAAAAGGAACAGTACCCATCAGGACCAAGAGATTCTTGCAGACATCATCCTGCTCCCCTGGAAGGTCACCATGTTAAGGAGAAGACTAGCCTGACCTAGCAGCTGCAGGAAGCTTGTGTCACCCTTTTCACTAGAAATGACACTGAACTCTAGCTGCCAGTTGTCCGATCCAAGCATAAGGGAAGAATGATCTAAGGCCCTTACTACACTATGCTGTGATCCCATATTGTCTCACCATGATCCTGCCAATGCCATTGTCAAGATTAGATTGGGACCTGAATGGTCCCTGCTGCACAAATCGGCTGCTGGCAGATGGGTAGCATTCAGGGCACATTCCTTCCTTCTGCAGTACAGCCAGCCTCTTCAGGGCTGTATTGCAGAAGGAAGCACTTGATAGCACTTCTACCTTTCCTGCATGCCCATGGCCAATGGGATAGTTGCGTGAAAGGAGGCCATTAGCAGTTTTTTTTCTGGTAATGGTTCACAGCACAATTGTGATGGCTGGGGATGCGACAGCAGCAGGACCACAATGATGTCATGTAATGGCAAGAATTATGGACTGTCCCCAAGCCAGGATGCCGTCATGGTGCAGTAAGGGCCTACATCTAATCATCAGCTAGAAGGCTTCTGGGTTGTGTGTGCAGGTGTGAACTTTTGTTTTTCTGTTTTGGTTTATGTGTGTAGGGGGGTTATAAATTTAGTCAATTGTGGTCTGCCTTGAGAATCTATTCAATTGAAATGCAAAAGGTAACTCTTCAATATGCAGGAAGATTTAAAATAGATTATATTAGATTAGAGTCTGAAGAGTTTCTTTGGAATTGGGTATCATCCTATCCAGTGCTTCAGAATATCTTAATAGAAAAGAAGGACAAGGTTGTCTCAGTTCATTAATATTGCAGAGTAAACATTTCAGATCAGCTGCTTCTGCACCCTTCCTTGCCTCACTTCTCCAGAAGAGACGGGACAATTAGAGGTTATTTCTGAACCAACACTCTGTTTGCAGTTTTCTGGCCATGACAATAGTCTGATCACTGTTCACATTAAATGATGGTTAGAATTGCTAAATAGTAAGTGTGCTTCCTAGAGAAGGTCATCATATTATAGCCTTCTGTGAAGAATTGGTAGCATAACCATTATCCCTTTCAGTGTACTAAATGTGCACAGATGTTAAATGTGTCCATATATCATTGATTTCTAGGAAGCAGATCACAGTAAAACACTCAGCATCAAATGGTTCCAGCAACTGGTTCCCCTGGCTCCCTAAGGACTTTTAGGAAGATTTTAGCTTATATGTAGTTGGTAGATGCATAATCTCATGTCAGTTTTTCCCTGTCATTATTTTGACTGATTGATTCTTTCTTTTTCACTTTCAGCAATGAGAAATACAAGATGCACAAGCACACTTCAGTTTTCTCAAGGCTGTTTTTGCGTTGAGAGAAATGTAGGACAGCAGGAAGCTCAGAATGAATTCGGTTCTACATATCTTGCCCTCATTTATGCCAAATGAATCTTGTACTTACAGCTAAGTGAATCTTGCACTTACTTATCTCAGTTTCACAGAGGTGCAGACCTGAATTTTACTGAGTACCTACTAAAATGACCACAGTGGAAAGCAGCTATTACATGAAAGTGCATGTAACAAAAATCCTTTCTTTAGAAAGTAAATAAATAACTCACAAATATGGAAGTTAACCTAATGTTTTTCATCCCATTTGGTATGATAAGTGAAAAGTGAAGGAGGATTCTGACTCAGTGCCATAGGAGCTGCACGTCCAAATGCTTTCCATTTTTTTTCTATGCTGAAAGAAAGACAAAATAGCCTGAATATTACAATGGGATAGGATTCAAGGGAAGGTGCCAGTTAGGCATCTTTGGGCTCTCCAATAGTTCAGTTCAAACCTCTCTATCTTATGAATGACATCTTTGTTTCTGCAGTTCCTATAATAGCTCCAGTATAAAAAAGTACGGTGAAATAGGACCAGCCGAAGAAATTTTACTGCCCTTACCCAACAGCAAAAGTATAATAAAAATAAATAAAACAACTAATAATTTGTTGCAGTTTCACAACACCTGAAATCAACTTCCTGATGCAACCAACTCATGTTGCCTAATCGTAGTGGTTCCATATTTGAACATCTACCTGGAGTATGCCAATGGATCTAAGTACCCTTGTGTACTATCCAGCATCATGCATGAAGGGGGATTTATACCCAAACGGACATGCACTTAAGTCTTCAGCCATTTTCATCTGTCAGTATTTTTATCTATGAATATTTCCAAACAACCAGTCTATAATATGCCTGATAAGCTGTCATATTCTTCTAGAGCACTGCATTGGAATGTTTAAATAAGAAAAGCTGGTAATTTATTTCTAGCTAGATTCATGAAAGACTGAAGATGTCAGTTGTGGAAGGGAAGCACAGGGAAAGGAATCCCTGTTTTTAGAGCAGAACTTAAGCTTCTGTATATGTACCATTTTCTGATTCACTATATATACATAGGCTACATTCTCAGGTTATATTGTAACTTCCCACCAAAATTTTAAGTAAAAAGAATAGAGAAGTTAGCATTCTGTCTCTGCTACTAGAAATAAATAAGGAAGAAAGGAAGGAAGTAGTATTTAGATCTGAGCAAATCTAGAAACTGGAAACTGGACTGGGCTGCCCCTCAAAATGAAAGTTTCCACAAGTCCCGAGATTTCTAGGCAATTTCCGCACTACACTGTTAGAGTGCTATTATACCATTTTCAACGTTTTGTGGAATCCTAGAATTTGCAATTAGGGAGGGGCATTTAGATGGCCTCAGTAAACTACAAACCCCAGAATTCCACAGGATGTTTAAAGTGGAATAATAGCACTATAAAAGTGTAGCGTGGAAATGGCCTTAGTGTTGCAGTAAAAGTTACCAAGGAAATGTGAACACAGAAAATATAGCAGTTCTGATGTTAATGATTTTGAATGTCTAACTCTGGCCCTTTTTGCACGTTTTTTTTTTATCACGAGCGCCCCTTGAGCATCATGCAAATGGAAGCACCGCTCCATGCGACGCACTCCCACTTGCGTGGCGCTCACAAGGCTGCAGCGGGGCGGCCACGCATTTTTTAATTTTTGGCTTGAAGCCAAAAATGTCCCGTGTTTGCGCAATGCTCGCGCCACCCTCACGCACTTACTTTCATGCGGTGCGTCAGCGAGCCGGGCGGGAAGCGCTTCCTTTCCCCGTGCAGCCTACAGCTCCCACAGTGCCCTGTGGAAGGAAGGGGTGGGGCGCTCATGCGACGGTCACGTAATCAGGAAGCGACCTGTGGAAGGAAGGAGGGGGAAGCAGCAGCATCTCGAAGGAGGCTTCCTGCACGAGACGCCCTCCCTCGTCGCGCCAAAAGGTAAGATGCGAAAAGGACCTCTCTTTCTATGCTAGAATTTGGAGACAGAAGGAAGAATTCATTTAGGGAAGCAGATTTTTCCCCCAGGGGATCAATGGATTATTGTCTGATCCAGTTCAGGTACTAATATTCCTAATTTTGTCATTCCAGAGTAACTGGTGTACCATGGATCAGTGCATGGGGAAAACAAATTTAATATAAAGCTAAAGCAGAATTTAAAAATCTACACATGGCTTGCCTCCAAGTTCATAGGAAAGGACTGTTAACAAATGAGAGCCTATTGCTTGTTATTATTAATTCTTTATTTTTTTAAAAAATAAATAGCCCATCTTTGCATTAGCCTGCAGTGATATGATTTTGAAGTTCTTTCAACTCTCTAGGGCACAGAATGAAAATGGCAACTCCCCACTGAGTTCAGTGAAATTGAATCCTATTTGTGATTTGCTGTGGAAAGAGAGCTCATCATTTCTTGAAAAAGAAAGTTTTAGTTTGACATAAGTTGTGTGTGTGTGTTTTGAAAAACAAGGTTAAATTAAGGATTCTTTCCCCTGTGAAGAGTTAGCAATTCATTCCTCAATATGACACATGCCCAATCCTTTTCTCAAAATCAGACGAACCTCTTTACGTCACTTTCCAGAGGGAAAAAGGGCAGATGATAGTGTTGTTGAGAAAGGGACTTTACATATATATAAAAGACAGAACTGAGATTAAAAACAACCACCTACTAGTAGTTTTTCACAAACATTTTTTGCCATTGTTAAAATAAACCCTCTCTCTTTCAGTATTTTATTGCAGTTCTTGCAATATACTTCCAATATCTTGCTTATGCTACTGAAGGAGATTTTTGCTCTATTCTGACCACAGAAGCTGAGAGAGGAGGCACTGAAAGATGTGATTTAGTTGAAGTACATGGTGGATTATAGCAATTTGAGTTTGGAAATGTTGGGTTTTGGGTTGCAACTCCCCAAGTTCCCCAGCTATCCTGGTCAGTGACCCAAAAGAAGTACTTTTTATAAGCTCTGAACATCTGAAAATCAGTTATACTGCCTCTGATTACTAGTGCATCTAGCGCAGTACTGACTACTCCATCTGGCTCTGATTCACCAGGGTCTCAGAAGAGGTCTTTGGCACCTTGTGATGAAATACCTTTAATTAAAGATGTTGGCAGTTGAACCCAGGCTTTCTCTGAAGCGACTTTATCCTAGAAGGAAGCTTAGCCCTGGAAATATACTCATTTTCTTTAAAATGTTTCATATGGAATCAACACCATGTATTATTGTGATCTGGTTTGCTCATAAATGTTGCATTTGCTAAGACCAGTGCTGCAATACAAGGCAGAGTAGTATGACTAAGCAATGGCTATAATGAAATACCGATCATATTGATCTCCTGCTCGACTGCAAGTATCCCAGCTGGTTCCTATGAAACTGACAACTTGCCTACAAGTTGTCATTTTTACCAAACTGCTACCTTATATGTAGTTCCTTCTTAAGTGAAGCAATACTTTGTGAAATTTTTCTTCTCAGTTATATGAAGGCTGATGTCCTGTTGGTGTCCTATGCACATATACATTTCCTTGAATATGGTGTAGCACTTTTTTCACCAAATCATAATGCTCATATTTACTTGAAGTATACCAAAACAGTGTTATACTTGTGGTGCCATTTCACATCACTTATGCCTTGTGTGTTGTACATTCCACATGGTTCATTATTGCTCATTGTGCATGGATCATATAGTGCACTGTACATCACTGTGTATTGTGCATTTAGGCCCTTTTCGCATGCAGTTTTTTTTTTGCACGAGGACCCCTTGAGCATCGCGTAAATGGGAGCGTCGGTCCGTACGACACACTCCCACTCATGTGACACTCACGAGTCTAAAGCGGGATAATCGTGCATTTTCTTATTTTTGGCTCTAAGCCGAAAATACTGTGTGGTTGCACAATGCTCGTGGGGCCCTCGCGCACTTACCTGCCTGCAGTGCACCGAACAAGCTGTCCTGCCCGTGCTTCCTCCCCCAGCGCAGCCTACAGCTCCCAGGCTGCACTGCAAAAGGAAGGGGCGGGACGCAAGCGTGACGGTCGCGCTACCAGGAAGCGACCTGCGGGATGAAGGAGCGGGGAAGCAGCAGCGTTCCAGATGAGGCTTCTCGCACGAGACGCCCCCCCAGCTGCGCAAACGGGTAACGTGCGAAAAGGGCCTTGGTTGTGCAACATCACAGTTCTATAATGGAATGGTATAGAATAACATAACTTCATTAGCATAACATTACCCTGTATCTCTTTGATATAGGACCTTAACCAAATTCAACTGTCTTTTTATGAATAGTTTCTCATTCAGAGAATCTTATTATTGCATGCTAATTGTAGAAAGCAGGCTTGTCTCTCTCCTGAACTATGAATTCTATGAACCTAGACTCAAAACTTCTGGTTCTAGTACCATTTTAATAACAATGTGGCATTACTGATGTTAGCTCTGGATGGCTAAAAAAGACTCTGGAAGTCCCAGGTTTTGTTCTCGTACAATCTTTTCTTCATTATCATTTTGGAGATTTTTTATTTTATTTTATTTTATTTATAATAATTTTATTAAGTTTCACAAAATAAAAACAATCTTTAAACCATATTTTAACATGCAATATTTCTGATCTTCCACCCTGTCTTGATCCCCACCTCCCGAAGACCACAGTAACAATCATGTACCACACTACATTGCTGTTTTCATGCTTGAACAAGCTTCTCCTTTTGCCTTTCCCTGTTATATTAAAGTTATCCCACTGACAATCACTGTTCCAAACCAGTCTTGTCAAATGATAGTTCCCAGCTGTTACCTGTTTTTGGCCTTTCTTCTTCTCTCTAAATATCTGCCTGTTCTCAATCTCCTAATTCCCCCCCCCAATTAAAGTCTCTATCTATTTTCTTCCCCTCTTCTCCTCTTATAGATTCCTCCAATCATTTACTATATATTTTCTAGCATTCTGAGCTGTTGTATCAACATCCACCCTGAATTATTCTCTGTCCTGCTTCCAACTGTTTTCCATATTGCTGTTTAACCTCTTTCTCACTGTCTCTATTAATATTTTTTTTTTATTATTGTTGTAAGCTTATGTTTGTTTAAAGTACCTACTGCTTCATTTACATCAGTACACCGTGTCTTTCCACATCGCTACCTCCCCTCCCCATCTGGGATTCCACAGCCAAACTCATATCTAACAAAATTCTGTATTGCTTATCATTGCTTAAAGGCCGTTACACCCCAGAGGGTGGGGAACCATCGTAAATGACATCTGACCCGGCTCCCCCATCACACAAATCCCTTCATCACTTTAACAACTTCAATGACCATATTAATTCCAATTTAACATTCCAATATATGAACTTCTTTTACAGTGTCAAAATACATCACATATTCAGATCTATTCCAAAGTTTGCCTTCTTTACACCCCTCCCCTCCCTGCCCAACTACCCATAGTTCATTTCTGGATTTCCTTTGTCTTCTCATGGTCGCTTTGAATCTGGGCAGTTAAACAGAAAGAAAGATTGTTTTGCTTAGTTGACCTTCTATCGCAGAGTTATAGCCACAACAATCCCAGGAGTCCAGACACGAACAGAAAAAAGCAGGAGACAATTCACGTTCCAAAAAAAAATAATACACTGCTCAATAACTGTTATCTTAATGCTTCCAGCTTATACCATTATTCTCATTGCAACCCACCTTCCCCACACCCTTCTGTGACTTTACAGCCCAGAACTCATCTCAGATATTTCTCCGATATTTCAATGTATGCTTGTTATCGCTTTAAGTTCTGAGCCATCCCGCCACCAGGAGTGGGATTGTTAATGCTATCCACCACAAGCTCTCCAATCTCTTCAAGACCCTCAACTGTTAGAATATCTCATTATACATACAAATAGAAACAGATATCAATATGTTTTATAGGAAGAAATTCGCACAAGTTGCAAAGATCCAAGTACTCTCACAAATATACAAGGACTAGATGAAGGAAAAGGGAGGAAATGTTACCCTGTATGTTGGGGGTCCCAGGAGAAAACACATACACACCACTAACTGGAAATAGAAATGGAAAGTTTTCAGGGGAAGTGGGTAATACGACACCTTATCATGTAGTCCTGGAGAAAATGGAGAGTTGCAGGGAAGAAAGCCCAGCACGGTTTGCTGAGGGGAGCTCTCTGGACAAACCGACAGCAAGGCTGGATGAAACTCAGGAGCGATCCGAGAAGTCCAAGGAGAACTTGAAAATGGGGACTTTTTATAGGGTGGATTTTACCTACCGGCCATGCCATGCTCGATGAGAACAAAGGAAATTTGGAGCTGGACAAAAGCGTTGGAAAAGGTCAGGTTTTACATGATGAGCTGGATGACAATAGTATGGCCAGTATGCAAATTGCCCAACATAAAGGAATGGCTTGGCACTCGGCCGTGCGTCTTTGTGTAAAGTTGTGCTGGGCAAGGCGGTTTGCAAGAAGGAGTGGTCCCTAAAGCATCAGAGAGGCATTAAGTTGCCTGCCTAAATGAGGTTTGGAATGTACAACCGTTAATGGCGGTGCCTATTACGTGGTCGTCCAGTGGCCCTTGCAAACACGTGGAGTAGGGTGGCAGAGAAAGGTCACATAGAGGACAAATTATTTGATATCAAGAGATATCTAGTGCTCTCACCAGACGTAGCATAATCATAGTAACAGAAAATGTGATAGAGGATTTTCAGGGATGAGTAGTGAGGAAAGCAGTGATATGGCTTAGGAGGTAGGGACCTAATCAACTAAGGACAGTTTGCATTTGGGAACCAAACAGTCAGTGTGGCATTCAGAAAGGTGAGAGGCTGCACTGAACAGCCTGAAATCATGGGTACTTATACCCAAAAAATATCCTGTGAGTATGGGTGTGAATTGCTCTGCCACCCAAGCAGACAATGTAACACAAACATTGAAGTCTGGATGGCGCTAATGGTCTTAGTGTTTGGATGAGAAAAGGATAATGGCTGTCATAATAGCCTGTATTGTGCAGAGGTGGAAAAACAAGAGGGAAATATCCAGGTGTTTGAGATCAGAGTTAAGACAATCACACTTCAGTAGGAATTTCTCCTTTCAGCTCTGAGTAGTCTGGCTTATGATCTTTTAAACCTACTGTCTTGAGAGGCTCTGTGCTATTAGCCTGGAAATGACTTGGTTCCTACCTAAGAGGTAGGCATGGCTGATCTGCCTTGCAATCTCATATTTAGAATTAGCAATATGCCAATCACCTCAGGTATTATTTATATCCATGCCAATTAATAGTGCCAATTAAATAATATTTGTAAATCAAACCATGCTAATTGTGGGGAGTATGTGGTGCCATAACAAACCTAGTTTTCTGAAAAAAATATATATGGATAACCAGCTTGTCTGTGGCCCTTTCCACATCTTACCTTTTTTCGGCACTGGGGTGCAAGGATCGTGCGAGCAGCCTCCAGTGAGAGGTTCTCGCATCCCCACTGCTTCAGCTCCACATGAGCCATCTGCTCCCGAGCAGGTAGCATGAGAGCCCTGGCTCTTCCTTCCGCAGCACAGCCTGGGAGTTTCCCAGGCGGTGCTGGGGCAGGAAGCGTGACCTCCACAGCTCCGGAGGCTCTGCATGCACTGCAAGTGTGCGTGGGGCCCTGGAGCAATGCACAATCACTCACCACTTTTGGCTGAAAGCTGAAAATTATAAAGTGCACGAGACCTGCCCTACCCTGAAGCATCACGTGATTGTGAGTGCATCGTGCAGATCATTTCTCACAATCACGTGATGCACCAGGCGCCCTTTCGGATGGCAAATGCCATGCGGAAAGGATCTACGCTTCTACATTAAAGATAGCTATTGTTCCCAAGACACAGATTCAACAGAGATCAAACAATGGAAAGTGGACTGTTAGCACTAAAATAAAATGATCTTATTTTGCTTCACCAGTATATTGTTGCTAAAGCAATATAGCACTTTGATTATAACTCCTTAATGATGATGAAGATGATGATGGTGGTGGCTCAATGAAATTTTATGAAAATCATTTTTTAAAAAATGTTGCATGGGACTGTCACATAAGCTTAGTTCCTCCATCCCCTATATTGTTCAGAAGATTGAAGGTTCTTTACCTTAAATCTTTTGTTCTGAGACTGTTCAGATTTTCTGGAATTTGTTATATTGGTCACTTAGGCTCCCAAGTCTTATGCAATAGTCAGATCAACAGTCATATCCCCTTAAGTATTTCTTAAGCCTTTGTCTATCAGGAAAATTAACAGGGAAACAAGGTGTAGCTTTATATCAATATTTATTTTCATAACACAGGTAACAGAGATAAACATGCTGTCCTCAGTGGCACAGCTTACATATGTCAGAGATGGTTGAACCAAACCTCTAGAAAATACTTTGTGAAGTAAATGTCATGTTGCTTTAATTGCTTTAACTGTTAAGTGCACCTGTGGAAAGAAATGTGACTCAACCTGAGTTTGTGCTGAGTCAGGCTGATGAGTGCCAGGTGCAGACAATACAAGGGTTGGCCAGGATTGGCTAGGTGTCTGTCTAAAGGTAGCACAATCCCAGCCAATGCTGCACATGTTGTTTGAAGTGTGTTTGCTGGAGAGAGCAAGCTAGATATGCTGGATTACCATCTAGATTTTGTAAATATTGTATATATGTTGTAACAAAGAATAAAGAGCCTCCATATTGGAAGATTACAATTTGGAGTGGGTGAGTGTTACTGGCTTAGTGCATGTGCTGCTAATGGTGTTCTCTGCTGCTAGGCATGCTTCCATAGCTGTGTGTAGCTATCTCTGCTTATTTATAAAGAGGTTTTCCTTGACTGGCTATTTTTGCTTTCCCCTCCCTTTTGTTTTTGGGGACAACATAGACCTTGAATCAGTCTAGGCATGCTTTTTGTAACAGGATGTACACCTCTTTTTCACCTCTCCTATTGTGTCTATTTACAACTATTTCTACACCAACATTTCTTTGGTATCAGATAATTAACTTAATCAGGAAAGGAATACAGCTTACCACAGGTGAGAGTCTGGGTTATCAGCAAGAGTTGGGAAGGATACATTGGAGGGAGGGAAATGCACAATATTTTCAAATAGATTTCACAAGCCTGATCAGCAGGGCTTTCAATTGAGTTACTGGGGTGGGGAGACAGAATTCTTGAGGGCAGGAGTTCATCAAGTGCTGGAGATTATAGCCCAAATGTTATGGGGAGAACTGGGAAAATAGTACAAGAACCCATCAGTATGAGGGGGAAAAACCCTAAATAAGCAGCTGGGGGAAAGACCCATGGTCTTAGATGTCTCCATCTTAATGCACAGAACATGGAAAATAAACAGGATGAACCTGAACTCATAGCACAGCAAAGTAAATATGATATAATAGGCATCAGTGAAACCTAGTGGGATGAGTTTTACATGTGGAAGGTATCAACAGAAGGGTATAATGATTTCAGAGTAGTAGACCAAATGGGAAAAGAGGAAGAGTAGCACAATATGTCAAGGAGGTTTACACCTGTGAAGAGATCTATGGTTTAAATCTTGGACGCCAGACTGAAAGCAGCTGGATAAAAATAAAGAGGGAGAGAAACAATGGCAATGTCATTGTAGGGGGGTCTACTATAGACCCCCCAAGGCAGATCAAGGATGATGCCTTCCTAGAACAGGTGATGAAACATTCAGAAAGGAGAGATATAGTAATAATGAGAAATTTGAGCTATCCTGATATTTGTTGGAAGTCAAATTTTGCCAAGACTGTCGGGTCCAATAAATTCCTCACTTACCTTGCAGATAATTTCATTGTCCAGATGGTGGAAAAGGCAACAAGGGGAACAGCTATTTCAGATCTGATCCTACCTAGCAATGATGACCTGATTAATGGGATCGAAGTGGCAAGAAACTTAAGTGAGAGTCACCATATTCTCCCAGAGAAAGCGCAAAGGGGAAGCCAATCACAGTCATACGTGCATTCTAGAGTTTAAGAAAGCTGATTTCAGTAAACTTTGGAAAATACTGAGATTGATTCCATGGTCAAGAATATAAAAGAGAAGGGAATTCATGATGGAAGGGAGTTTCTTAAAAGTGAATTAATGACGAAATAATTTCTAACAATTCCATTCAGGAGGAAAATCGGACTTGTCAAAAGAATCCAGGACTGATATCTGAAGAACTTTCAACTGAGTTAAGATTTAAAAGGAACATGTATAAGAAACAGAAAAAGAAAGAGGAAATCACCAAAGAGGAATTCAAACAAATAGCCAGCAAGTGTGGGGAGAAGGTCAGAAGAGCTAAAGTACTGAATGAGCTCAGGCTTGCTACAGAGATTAAAAACAATAAAAGGGGCTATTTTTGTTATGCCGATAGCAAAAGGAAGAGGGAAATGGTAGGGTCACTCTATTGAGAAGATGGCAAAATGCTAACAGGGAACAGTGAAAAGGCAACAGTTCTTTGCATTTTCTTCTCCCCAAAGGAAAACAGTGTTCAACCTGGGGAACATGGTGCAGTTGGGGAAATGCAGCACAGTATAGGGAGCCCTGGTGGTGCAGTGGTTAAATGCCAGTACTGCAAGCCACAAGGTTGTGAGTTCGATCCTGCTGGGCTCCAAGGTTGACTCAGCCTTCCATCCTTCCGCAGGTCAGTAAAATGAGTACCCAACTTGTTGGGGGCATGTATAGGAATATATCGAAATACATGCTATTTGTAAGTTGTTCGCCGCCTCGATCCATATGGAGAGGCAGGATACAAATAAATAAAAAAATAAAAATAAAAAATATAGGTAAAGAGATAGTATTGCTATATGTGGAGCAAATTAGGGATCTGAGTATATTTTGTCTGGAGAAAAAGACATTAAGAGGTGACATGATAACCAAAGATGTCACATGGGAGATGGACCAAACTTGTTTTCTGCTTCTCCAGAGACTAGGGCCTTTCTACTCTACACTGTTATAGTGCTATTATTCCGCTTTGAACATATTGTGGAATTCTGAGGTTTGTAGTTTACAGAGGCCAAAGAGCTCTCTGGCTGAGAATTCTAAATGCCCCTGCCTACAGTGAAAACCCCAGGATTCCATAGGATATTGAAAGTGGAATAATAGCACTATTGTTATCATGGTTATGATATGTCGGGTGAGAGCACTAGATATCCTCTTTGATATCAAATAATTTGGCCTTTGCTTGACCTTTCTCTGCCACCCTACTCCACGTGTTTGCAGAGGCCCCCTGGACAAGCACGTATGGGTGCGGCCGTTAATGGCTGTACATTCTAAGACCCCATTCAGGCAAGCAACTTAAGCCTCTCCATTGCTTTAGGGAAAAACCTCCCTGCAAACTGGCTCGGCTCGACTCAGATCTACACAAAGTCACACAGCCAGGAGCCAAGCCATTCCTTTGTATTGGGCTATTAACGAACTGGCCACGCTATTGTCTTAAGAGCTAAACCAATCATGCAGAACTTGACCTTTTCCAACTCCAAATTTCCTTTGTTCTCACCAAGCATCACATAGCCTGTAGGTAAAATCCACCCTATATAAGATCCCCACTTTTGGGATGTCTTCGGAATACTTTGGACTTCCATCCCACCTTGCTGCCGGTTGTCTAAGGGAACTCCCCTCAGCGAGCCCCACTGAGCTTTCTTCCCCAGAACCCTGCTTCTCTCCAGGACTACAAGATCAGGTGTTGTATTGCCTGTCCCGAACAAGCTCTCCATTTCTATTTCTCAGTTAGTTAGTTGATGTCTTGTCTTTCTTCTTAGGAAGAATTCCTGGTGGTAAGAGCAGTTTGACAGTGGAATTTGCTGCCTCAAAGTATGGTAGAGTCTCCTTTTTGGAAGGTTTTTATACAGAGCTTGAGTGACCAGCTGTCATGGATACTTTGATTGTGTATTCCTACATGGCAGGGGGTTGGATTCTTTGGCCCCTGTGGTTTCTTCTAGCTCTGTCATTCCGATTCTTTTATTCAATTGCTTTTTGAAGTAATAGCCAAGAGGTGGATCTGCTTTGCTGCAAATAAAATTTGATGCTTTACTGCCTCAAAAGCTTCTGTTTTATACCCTTCTCAAACTCTATTTTGCCAATCAAGTAAGAGCTCTCAACTGTATCACATTTATGTAAATTTCTTTGTTGTCCAATCAAAATGAAGATCTTAGATATATTGCAAGCCAAGTACAAATGGAACTTGGTAGCCTTCTAATCTTATTGGGTCAGGCAATAACCCTGTACTAGTTATAAGCTAGTTGTTACTTTCATTTCCATTCAAGCATTCAAAGTTATCTCTGTTTATAATCAGGTTGGCTACAGGCCTAGAACTAGCATGTGTCTATTCTGCTAACACAGTATTGTTTAGCAAGCAAGCCTTCCATCTTTAGGAGCTTAAATGAGGCAAACATAGCAGCAAAAATCAGTGCAACCTGTAACTACCAGATCTGACATGGGAAGGGAAGGGAAAGGAGAAAGACACCAGGAAGGGAAGGAAACCCACGATATTTCAAGATGGAACTGGATACAAACCAGTGAATATGAGACTACAATCAAAACAAAAAGAACTGGAAACTCTTGATACTTTTGAAACAGTCTGATTGAGCTTTGACTTAATAGACATTTCTGCATAAAATGGAGGCATCACATATAATCAAGTATGGATAGATTGCTACTGAATAAACAGATCTAGACAAATAACTGAATGTGAGAAGTGGACTAGATGCCAACACACAGAAAAGTGGGGAGCTGATGAATTATAATTAAATGACTAGAAATGAAACATTGTGGGAAAAGAAACCTGCTCATCAAATAGGGCTTTCTTCCTCTCAGAATAATAATAATAATAATAATAATAATAATAATAATAATAATAATAATAAAAAAAAGCATCAGGATGCAAAGGACTGGAACTTAGGAGATTTGTTTGGACTAGAGTTAGAGATTCACCAAAGCAAGACAAAAAGTAGCCTAAAACTCTTTCAATGTTGCTGATCCCGGAAAAGTCAACTTGCAAAACACCACTGACAACAGTACTAATCTTATTTTTTTTTATTAGTCTACATGTGATAAAACCAGTGACAACCCTTGACCTGCCAACAAATTATTTTAATATCTCTTCCAAATGCATTGTGCTTGACCAGCCATCTTAAAGTCATTCCATGATAGAGCTGTAAAGGTCACTTACAAAACCCCTCCTCTTCTTTGCCTCTGCCCAATATTTTATATTGGGGGGAACTAACAAATGGAAATATACTTCTTTGCTAATTTCATTTTCTAAGGAAGCAATGAGTAATTTTAGACATTTTCCTCCCTCTTTGAGAATGTCTTCAAAAATTGTTTAGTTGTTGAAAATTATTGGCAGTTTGCAACTTATTCTGCACAAAATTTGGACATAGTATTTTTGCACAGAAAGTATTCACTTCTGTACAAGTAAAAGCATTTTATGCACACTAAATAATATTTCTGTACAGAAATATTGTTTTACTTGCACAAAAAGTTGTAGTTGAAGACTCATTCTGTTCAAAATTTGCACATAGCATTTTTTTTTTCCAGAAAATGCAGTTTCTTTGCAGGAAGCATAATTTTTCTGCAGCACAGGAAATGCTATTTTCTGTATGGAAAATTATGTTTCTGTGCAAGAACACCATGTGCAGATTTTTCATAGAATAATTCTAAAATTATGAAGACTCTCATTAGTCTAGCATTCTTCTTATCATGGTTGATGGGTATTCAAGAAATTATGGCCAAGATTCTGCATTGTCAGTTGTTGCTATAATGATAGAGGCCCTACCTTCTAAGGTGATCAGCACTCAAGTAGAAGGGTTTCCAAGGCACTGCAGATTGGGACACTGAAAAATGATTCATGCAGTGCTTTTCCAGTCATGTGACATGTTGAAATGGTCTATGGAGAGAGCCCTCAATGTTCTGCCATAGATATTTGCATCAGTGTACCTGGCAACTGGGGGAACAATGCAGTTGTAATTTTCCAATGCCTTGCTTTGCAGCATCTCAGAAACCCTTCAGGTGTCTGGCTTATGAAATAGATCTTTGGGATGATATTCAACCATAAACATTCATCTTCATAGCTGCAAGATGATCGTTCCAACTTATGATCTTAGAAATATTAAGCATTTTATCCTTTCCATTCCTACTACCAACACCCTGTTGGAAGCTGTGAAGTAGGTCAGTAACTCCTGGAACAGCATGCTTTACTCCAGCTTCTTTTGGATCAGGCCTGTTTGTTTCAGAGTCTGAAAGGGATGCACATCCCTACTGGAAATATGAGCTAACAAGTCAGAAGGGCCACCTGACTTTTTTTTCCTGATATACTTAGGACTCAGACATTGAGTTAAAGTTATCTTAAATTTTTAAGTGTATATAATAAGAGAAGAACAGGCCCCACTAGAAACTGAAATCTGACATCATGAAGTAGCTTTATGGTGTCATTTTGTTTACTCTAAGACTCCATACTAGTTGAGATCCCCTAATGAAGGAAAAAGAAAGCTTTAAAAAAAAAAGGAGAAGGAGAAGAAGAAGGAGGAGGTTTGGGTTAGGAAAAAAAAGTGCCAAACAGTAGAAAAATGGTGGAAGTTTGGGGAATTTTTTTTTATATTTTATTGCATCTCCCCAGAGCAGTTTTTGCCTCAGACTTTGTTAAAAGTGAAAATCCAGTTCAACTTTAATGTTTTCCAGTTGGGGAAAAATTGCAGACAGCAGCTTACATCAAAATGTACCATTCATTGCTACTTTTTTAAAAGGCATTTTTTTTTTAAGGTTCCCTTACAGAAGCAAAGTCATTAGAGGCTCAGGCACATAGCAGCTTATAGAAACATTCATTTCTTACAGTCATCATGAAATTCTCTTCTGCCCACTTAACAGACAACACACAGAGAACACTGCATCCTCAATAGTACCATTACTCTTGGTTCTCTGAAATCCTCACTGCTTTGCTTTCTAAAGAGATGAGAGAATACTTCCTCAAAATGGAGAGGAAAATAAATACCCAAGCAGATTGTCTGTCACTCCACAGAGACTAGCCCATCATAAGAAGAAAGCAGAATATTAGAGGCCAAATGAAAAACAGCATCTTGCATTGGAATAATGACCATATGATATCAAAAGGCAAAATACAGAAAGACAAGCAACAACATGTAGTTTTTAGGGGGGGGAACCTTTATTAGTGGTGGTGGTGTCATTAGCAGTTGATTTCTATGGTATCTACTCAGAAATAACTGCCACTGAGCTTATTGCAAATTAGTTCAATGTAGGTGGGTAGCATTGTGGACTAAAATGATTTATAATTTTATTAAAAATATATTAAGTGCTACACAAAAGGAGTGCCATGCAATAAAATGAAATATTATACAATGGTACTGAACACACATACAAAAGAAAAATATCTCAGGAGCAACTGTCAAGAGCAAACCAGCCGGCAGTCAGGAAATCCTTTCACTATATTTTAATTAGTTGATGAAGAATGCATTCTGCAAACCAAAGAACACATTTTGCAAAACAATTTTTTCTTGACAGTTCCACAGAGAGCGAGACTAGTCAAAACTGCATACCTACGAGGATGTCAGCACTCAGCTAATTCAATGAAAGACAAATAATGGCTGCTGTTTTCTCCTTGCTGCAAAAAAAAAAAAAAAGTTTCTATACAGTTTTTGCCTGGCATTTGCACATTCAAAGGTGTTTCTAGAAATTATTTTCTACAGAAATTTGTGTGGGACTTTTAAATTACAATTATGGGTTTTTTCCCCCCATTCCTCATGTTTTCCTTGAATTTTTTTTTTAGTGGTTTCATTCTTTTTGCAAGTTAATGGATTTTACTCAACAAAACCATTATTTTTGCACAAAAATCTGTGTTTGTTTTTGACACTGCATGAAAATGTTTTGTATGAGTGTATAACCCACAATTTTCACACATATGCATGCACACACTTTACACAAACACATGGATATATGTGCAAAATTGGTGAGAATCTTCTTTAAAAAAATATCAATAATTGGAAAAACAAGGTTTACATAGGTTTCTGAAGAAAGTGCCCACTGGCAACTTAGACATTTGCAGCCAAGGAAATTATTAAACTTCCCCTCCTTCTCAGTGTGTGGACGAGTTGAATAACAATGGATCTATCTCTAGTTTAATAATTTAGTAAATTAATGGATGTCCCCAATTATTTTTTTAAAAAAGAAACAAACAGGTGCTAACTGTGTCTTTCACATAACATTAATTTTGATTCCAAGAAACAGAACAGGAAGAAACCAAGTGTTTGTGTTGCTTGGTAGTCCACTTTGTGAACAATTTGTTCCCTGACATGAAAAGAAACCATTTTCCCCAGGATTCCAGTTATTTAAAAAAAAAATGTTTACTTTGTCACAAATTCTGTCTCCTAGCATCAATTTGGTGTGCATGCAGATTATGATCCTACAGGTAATTTGTTATCATTTATTAGCTAATTAAAAGTTGATTAATTATTCCTGCTAGGAAGTTTATTTTGGAAAGATCTTTGCCTTGCGCCAATCAGTTCCGCATTCACAAGTATTAATGTTGCTCTGTCCATTGGAAGATATAGACAGAGATATGTTTCCATACCTTAAATAAAAATATCTATAGAAGAGAACCAATAAATAACTGCTTCACAGAGCTGATGCAATATGCATCTTTTCTAGAATTGCAGAAAGTAAAAGAATAATTTTCAAATGAATATTATTTACATAAAAATTAGATTAACCCCTCCTTTAGGCCTATTTCTGAGCTGAAGATTCTGAAATAAATGTCTGATGGTTAGACAGTGTGTATTTTAAATGTATCTATTTGTATGAGAAATAGGACATTTTGTGGACTATTTAACACAATTTTTGTTCATAGAGGAGCTTTCCTTAGTTACCTAGCACAGATGTTTCTATAATTGTGATACATTTGGTAAATTTAATGTTCAATTGAGCTCAAAATTCTCGTTTCTTACCTAGAGCTGAAGTAGTTTCAAATCTGCTTTAGATACAGAGTATTTTATAATGACTGTTTCTCCAACTCAAGTTCTTTTTTTCTAACATGAACTGTCAGGTTTGCTTGTCTATAAAGATATATACCCCTCAGTTCTCAAGTTTTAATATGTTGAATATTATATAGTTGGAATTCTAAATTTAAGTCTTTCTGAACTATAAGAAAATAGAATTCCGAGCTTTTAAGTGGAAGCCATCTTCATCATTAATCATAATAACGTTGTGTTACAAGTTCTCTGTGGACATTATCTGTTCATCTTAGTGTTCTTTGCTTCTCCTGAACTGATTACTGATTAATTTAATGGTTTTCATTACTGTGAAGATTTCAATGGATTTATGTTCAAATAAGACCAAATATGGTGTAGTGATTTGAGTATTGGACTATGACCCTGAAGGCCAGGATCTGATCCCTGCTTGGCCACATGGAATCCCAGTGGGTGATCTTGGGTGCTTCACACTCCCTCAGCCCTGAAAACCCTGTAATAGGTTCACCTTAGAGTCACCATAAGTCAGAAATTACTTGAAGACACACAACAGAAACATGTTCAAATTAGGTTTCCATGTTTAATCTGTTTTCAATCATATTAAACATCATGTGCACTATTATTGTTTTTCTAGCTGAAAGAAAGGAATAAAATGTAAATAATAGCTTGAACTGACCAAGAATTAGTAGAGTAGTATCTATTATCCTCTTTAGTAAGTGGGGACAACTTGTAGCTTTACAGATGTTGATGGACTGCTACTTCCATAATCCTTCAATAGTTACCAGAATTTGGTATTGAAGTCAAACAAGTGTTGCAGCCTTGCTGTATAAATATCTCTTCACAAGCACAAATTGTCTTGCATACTTATAAGCTAACCTGATACATGTTCATGATATCACCCCAACCCAATTGTATTTCACCCAACCTATCTGTTTCTCACACTGTTTTATGAAAAAATTAATGCCAGATAAAGGACACAGGCTAATGGTAACTAATCATTACAAGCTCCAGTCTCTTCTTGGAATATTATTAAATACTATGTAGATTAAACGATGCACAACTTAAAACCAACTACATCCAATCAATATATGTCAATGTCTGTCCTAGAATGGTTTTACATGAAAAAAATTAAACTCATTCATTTTATCTAATTGACTAAATGATATATGTTGTGAAGATTGATTAAAATTTGAAAACATCTACATGAATACAGTTATCAATCCTGCTTGAGCCAGGGTTGTTAAACACATGATGGTGATATGTTACAGCTTCTGAACAGATATAGGTTACAATTAGCATCCTTTGAATGTTCATGTCACATGAATCAAGTAGTCCTAAAGCAAGCAAAACCATATACTGGAAGTTTGTTATTATAAGGAATGTGTTAACTGCTGAAATGCAAAAACAAATGACTTTAGGAAGATATAGGATGAAGGGTTCATACTTTACTTGTTTCAGAGTACGGTTGCATTCCTTATAAAAAAGAAAACAACCTGCCTGAGGATACTTCTGGGGTCTACAACACTAGTTGAGTGTCAGACAACATCAATGGCTGTTAGGGACTTGGTTTTCACCAGCTTATACCAGTAAACGTACTGCAACAAAATTACTCAGAAAAAGAACGGGCTTTTGGAGAATATTTCAGATAGTGTTTTGAAATACATGGAATCATGCAATTGGAACTCCAAGGTCATTTACTCCAATCCTGTGTTAGAGGAGGAATCCACTGCAGATTCATGCTTGAGAGCTGTTCACCAGTTTCTAAAGTAATCTATTCCACTGTAGAGGAATCATCAGGAAGATCTTTATTTGGAACTTCCTTTCTTGTAGTGAATCTATTGGTTTGTTCTAGTCTCCAGGCTGAACATATACAGCTCCTTCAATTTTTCCTCAATGTGCTTCAATTCCAGATTTTTTAGTATCTTGATTCACCTTCTCTGTACATGTCCTAGCTTATAAGTGCCCTTTTGAAATGGCAGTACCCAGAGCCTGATACAGTATTTCAGGTGAGGTCTAACCAAAGCAGAACAGGGTGATACTACTGGTTCTCTGAATCTAGACACTACAATTCTTTTAAGGCAGTCTAGAATTGAATTGAATTGAATTGACCTATTTGCCATCACATCAGACTGTTTACTTTTGTTAAGCTTGTGGTCTCCAACATTCACTCAAACTTTTTGACATGAACTGTTCTAAAGCCAGACATCATCCATCTTTTATTTATACATCTTATTTTTCATGCTTCTTAAGTCAGTATGGAATCTTTAACTAATGCATAATATATCTTGTAGCTTGGTTGAAGCAAGCCAGATAGCACACATTACGCTTATTTTGGCTCAACAACGTTAGCTTCAAGGTCCAATCTTAATGACTGCTGCTGACATTCAAAGCCCTACACCAACTTGAGCAAAGTGCAATCTGTGGACTACATAAATCCCACGTAGGGCTTCAGTGTTACCACCTCCAACTTCCCCAATTTATTTATTTTTATTTATTTATTTGTATCCCGCCTCTCCATATGGATCGAGGCGACGAACAACTTAGAAATAGCATGTATTTCGATACATTTTTCTATGCAAGCTGGGTACTCATTTTACCGACCTACGGAAGGATGGAAGGCTGAGTCAACCTTGGAGCCCGGCAGGATCAAACTCATAACCTTGTGGCTTGCAGTACTGGCATTTAACCACTGCACCACCAGGGCTTTCTCCCAATGTCTCCATGTGCCTCCCACATAAAGGATTTGCCATTTAAACATAATTCTCCTGAAGCTGAGAGTGTGGCATTACAAAGAATCTGTCAAATTTGCCTCCCCATGGGTCTGATGGAGGTCTTAAACAGTCTTCTTAGAAACCTCTAGTGAGCAGTCAATCAATTTTTCTGGGCAACTCCCTTTGTCTGTCTGTCCTCTGTGTGTATGTGTGCTGGGAATAGGGCCACTGGTGTGGAATGCAGCCCTCCAGGGTCCTGAGAAAGGTGAAATTTAAAAGTCATGCTATATCTAGCCTTAATTTTTCCTCAACAATGTGGATGAGAAGCTTCTAAATAAGCTGTGGAAATGAAAATTGGGCTTTTTGGTATTCTGGCACCTGATCTGTGGAATATTATTCTTTATAAAGAAATTTGATAGTAATATTTCCACATTTAAGGTAATTTCTATACCTTACCTGATGCCATCATCCTCTGGTCATGATCCTGGTAGCACCTTTGCCAGGAAGGAAGAGTAATAGGAACACTCCCCTCTGTACTCAACCAGTTCCCTGTGGAAGGGAGTTTGAAGGACATGCCTCTTCCTTCTACAGCATGGCTGGATTCTTTCCCACGCTGTCCTGGGGCAGGAAGCACCTCTATTGCGCTTTCTGACCTTCTGCATGGTGGGTAAGTATGGGAACATTGCATGATCAGGGGTCATTGATAGAAAAACTCCATCAATTATTTACCCCACAATCACAATGGCTAGTGACAGGAGAAGGGTGGGACCGTGATGACATCATGCAGAAGTGTCATCATGGTCCCACTCCTTTCTCATCCCAATGCTGAGGTGCAGTTGTCATGCAGAAAGGGATTGAGACTGCTTTTCCAGAAAGTAATTTTTGCTCGTTAATAGTAATTGGATCCATCATCTCTCTATTGGGGCTGGTTAGGAAAACTTTGTTATGTTATAAGCTGGTGATATTGAATTTTCACTACATTTAAGGAAGATTTTGTTATAAGTGTGTGTATTCACTATCATCTAAGATTCACGAACTCACAGGCAACTGTAGCCTGAACACTATTGGTTAGTTTCAACTATAATAGAAATATTGAATCAATGATGGGTCAATAGGTTGGTAAACTACATTGTTTCAATGGATCTATTGAAGTTGGAACTGATAATGAACATTAGGCCTTCATTCCCTTGGGGATCCACGGAATATTTTTTCTTAAACTGTGGGTCAAGAAGTCCCTTCAAATACCTTTGCAGCATGGGAGACATTACAGATTGGTAGTTCTAATTATATTTATGAGGAACCTCTATATGAATAGATGCAACTATTTGATTGCTTCCTGTTATATTGGCATTGGAATGGACTAAGCTATTGTCCTTTTCTGTGCGTTGTTGTACAGTTGGGAAATATTATATTCTGTACTTAATAGTTTTGCAGTAAGATGAAAATGTCTCTTTAGATCAAGGATGAGAAAAGTATGGCTCATGCATCACATGCAGCAATTGGGGGGCTATTTTATGGTCCCTGAAGACTCTCTCTATACCGTCTCCAAAATTTATTTTTAAAATATTGTTCCTTTTGTCAAAATGGTCTGAAGCAATTCAGAACTGCTGACAGATGTGGCAGTTTTGCCCCAAGTACCTTGTCACCCCCCACAATATTTTAAAACCTCTACCCCACGAATGACCAAAAATTGGCTGCTGCCGCCACCTTCTCTTCCCCATCTTACCAGAAGGAGGGAAAGCATGAATTAAAATGGTGGCCATAATGGTTGTGTCACCATATCTTTCCTGAACATAGATGTAATCTGATTTCAGAAATTAAACAGGACTAGAAATGGTTAACACTTGCCTTGACTATTAAAGTTCTGTAGGTACAATGAAATACCTCTGACTAACGAGAGGGAGGAGGCAGCTAGCGGGGAGGAGCTTTATTAGGAGCTACCAACGGCGCGCGCCTTTGGCGCGCGCACTTGCACTCCTTTACTTTCTCGAGCTTCTCCTGTACTACTCTCTGTAGTTTCAAGGATGGAAGGTGAGGGAGCTGCTGCAGTCACCTGTAACGCTTGTGGCATGTTCCTTTTCTTGCCACAAGAGGTTCTCGGGTACACCTGCACCAAGTGCAAGCTGGTCACCTTCTTGGAGGAGAAGGTTCGCCAGCTGGAGGCACGAATTTCTGATCTCCATCTTATTAGAGAAGGGGAGGAGTTTTTGGATAGGGCAGAGAAGACCTACCAGAAGACCGAATGCACGGAGGAGCTGCCAGATCAGGAAGTCACCACACTTTGCCGGGAAACGGAGGTTTGGGCGAATGTCACACGGAGGAGTAAAAGGACCAGGAAGGTAACAGAGACTCTTAGCATACACAATCGCTTCGAACTACTTGGCCTTATGAACAATGAGGAGCACCACGCGGAGGGAACAGAATGTCAACAAGAAGGAATCAAACTTCACCAACAGGGACTAGATCAACACTCCCAGCCTAAACAGAATGCCCAGGCAGTCCGAGTAGAACAGGTTCGCCGAGGAGCCCAGGACAAGTCTCAGAGGAGGCGAGTTCTGGTTGTTGGGGACTCTTTGCTAAGAGGAACTGAAACAGCAATCTGCAAAACGGACAAGCTCAATCGAGAAGTCTGTTGTCTTCCTGGGGCCAGGATCAACCACATAACGGAGAGGCTAACCAGGCTAGTCAAACCCACTGACTATAAGCCCCTCATTTTGGTTCATGTGGGAACCAATGACACTGCGAGGAGCAGCTTAAACCACATTGCAAAGGACTACGAGCGTATGGGGACCAAGCTTAAGGACCTTGGTGTGCAGGTGGTCATTTCGTCTCTCCTCCCTGTTCAAGGATACGGCGCATGTAGGGAAAGGGCAATAGTAGAGGTCAACAACTGGCTCCGCACATGGTGCCGCCAACAACGGTTTGGGTTTTTGGAACATGGCCTGAATTTCCATGAACATGGGCTTCTGGCGAGGGATGGGCTGCACCTCACAAAACTGGGCAGGAATGTTTTTGCAAACAGTCTTGCAAGGAAGATTAAGAGGTCTTTAAACTAAGATCCACTGGGGAGGGAGACAATATTATTCAGGGCAAGGACTCAGAGAACACAGGGGGAAAAGGCCCAAATGATACTGGACAAGTAGTACAAGCGGCCAATGGCGGGAGGAGTAGAAACAATAGTACAGGACTTGCAGGAAGGGCCTGGGGACTTAAGTGTCTCTACACTAATGCAAGGAGTATGGGAAACAAGCAGGATGAGCTTGTACTCCTAGTACAAGAAAATAAATACGATTTGATAGGCATCACTGAGACCTGGTGGGATGAGTCTCATGATTGGAATATAGGAATAGAGGGGTATAGCCTATTTTGTAAAAATAGACCAAACAAGAAAGGAGGAGGAGTAGCCTTGTATGTCAAGGATGTTTTCACCTGTGAAGAGATCCTGGGCTTAAACCCAGAAAGCCAGGTAGAGAGCATTTGGGTAAGAATTAAGGCAGCGAGAAACAACAGGGATATTCTGGTGGGGGTTTACTACAGACCTCCAACCCAGGCTGAGGACTTGGATGACGCCTTCCTCAACCAAATGACTGAACATTCAAAAAGGAGAGATACAGTAATAATAGGAGATTTCAATTACCCGGATATATGCTGGCAGTCAAACTCTGCCAAGACAGCAAGGTCCAGCAAGTTTCTTGCTTGTCTTGCAGACAACTTCATGGTCCAGAAGGTGGAAGAGGCCACAAGGGGATCAAATATTCTAGATCTGGTCTTGACCAACAGGGATGACCTTGTGAATGAGGTAGAAGTGGTTGGATCTTTAGGGGGGAGTGACCATGCCCTGTTGGAATTTAGCATTCAGTGGGAAGGAGAAGATAAGGGTAGCCAGACACTCGTCTTAGATTTTAAAAAAGCGGACTTCTGTAAACTTAGGGAGCTGCTGGCTGGAATTCCGTGGTCAGGAATAGTGAAAGGGAAAGGAGTTCAGGAGGCATGGGAGTCCCTTTAAAAAGGAGATACTGACGGCACAGTCTAAAACTGTGCCAATAAGGAGGAAAAATGGAAGGCATCTGAAGAAACCAGAATGGTTGACTAAAGAACTCTCAGCTGAGCTAAGAGTTAAGAGAAACACGTATAGGAAATGGAAGAAGGGGGAAACCACCAAAGAAGAATTTAAGCAAGTAGCCAGGAGATGTAGGGAGGAGGTCAGAAAGGCTAAAGCACAGAACGAACTTAGGCTGGCCAGAGACATTAAAAACAATAAAAAGGTTTTTTTTAAATATGTCCGCAGCAAAAGGAAAAAGAAGGAGACAGTAGGGTCGCTACGCAGAGAAGATGGCGAATTACTCACAGGGGGGAGAGAAAAGGCAGAGCTACTTAACACCTTCTTTGCCTCCGTATTTTCCCAGAAGGATACAAGCACTCAACCTGGCGGTAGGGGAGCAGGGGAGGAAGCAGAGGAAATGAGGCACTTAATAAGTAGAGAGGTGGTACAGGAATACCTGGCCGCATTGGATGAATTCAAGTCTCCAGGGCCAGATGAATTGCATCCTAGGATATTAAAAGAGCTGGCAGAGGTCATTTCGGAACCGCTTGCTATAATTTTTGAGAAATCTTGGAGGACAGGAGAAGTTCCAGCAGATTGGAAGAGAGCAAATGTTATCCCCATCTTCAAGAAGGGAAAAAAGAGGACCCAAATAATTATCGCCCAGTCAGCCTGACATCGGTACCCGGAAAGATCCTGGAGCAGATCATTAAGCGTTCAGTTTCTAATCATTTAGAAAACAACGCAATAATCACGAGAAGTCAACATGGATTTCTCAAAAATAAGTCATGCCAGACTAATCTGATCTCTTTTTATGATAGAGTTACTAGCTTGATAGATGAAGGGAATGCTGTGGATGTAGCATATCTCGATTTCAGTAAGGCCTTTGACAAAGTTCCCCATGACATTCTTGCATCGAAGCTAGTAAAATGTGGGCTAGACAGGGCTACTGTTAATTGGATATGTAATTGGTTGACCGACCGAACCCAAAGGGTGATCACGGATGGCTGCTTTTCATCCTGGAGAGAAGTGACTAGTGGGGTGCCACAAGGTTCTGTCCTGGGCCCAGTGCTGTTCAATATTTTTATCAATGACTTAGATGAAGGAATAGAGGGCATGCTCATCAAATTTGCAGATGACACCAAATTGGGAGGGGTTGCTAATACGCCAGAGGACAGGATCAAAATTCAAAATGACCTGGATAGATTGGAGAGCTGGGCCAGGGCGAACAAAATGAAATTCAACAGAGAGAAATGTAAGGTCCTACACTTAGGCAGAAATAATGGAATACAGAAATATAGGATGGGGACACGTGGCTGGATAGCAGTACGTGTGAAAGGGATCTAGGAGTCTTCATAGACCACAAGCTGAACATGAGTCAGCAGTGTGATGCGGCAGCCAAGAAAGCCAATGCAATTCTCGGCTGCATCAACAGGAGTATGGTGTCTAGATCGAGGGGGGTACTGGTACCACTCTACTCTGCTTTGGTTAGACCCCATCTTGAATACTGTGTCCAGTTCTGGGCACCCCAATTCAAGAAGGATATTGACAAGCTGGAGCAAGTCCAGAGGAGGGTGACCAAAATGGTGAGAGGCCTGGAAAACATGCCCTATGAGGATAGACTGAGAGAGCTGGGTATGTTTAGTCTGCAGAAAAGGAGGTTAAGAGGGGACATGATAGCCATGTTTAAATATTTGAAGGGATGCCACGTAGAGGAAGGAGGGGGCTTGTTTTCTGCTGCTCCAGAAACCAGGACAAGGAGCAATGGATTCAAGCTGCAGGAAAGGAGATTCCACCTGAACCTCAGGAAGAACTTCCTGACAGTCAGGGCTGTCCGGCAGTGGAATCTGCTGCCTCGGAGAGTAGTGGAGTCTCCTACCTTGGAGGTTTTTAAGCAGAGGCTTGATGGCCATCTGTCGGGAGTGCTTTGAGGGTGTTCCTGCATGACAGGGAGTTGGACTGGATGGCCCGTGTGGTCTCTTCCAACTCTACATTTCTATGATTCTATGATTCTATGAAATAATCCTGCCTAGAATCTCAGAGAACTCCTGCAAGTAAGAACTGGCAGTACTGTGCTATATGGATCAATGGTCTGACTCATTATAAGATAGCTCATTATAAGATAGCTTCTTATTTTCCTCCGCACTTAATATCATGCACATTGTAATTACCACATTGAGATCTTGTTCTCTTTTGATTTAAGTAGTATTAGAAGAAGAATATCCAGTTCATTCTTTCCTGGATTTCCTTCCAGGTACTATGGAATCCTGGGGTTTGCAGTTTGGGGAAGGGCATTTAGAATTCTGATCCAGACAGCTTTTGGCCTCAGTAAACTAGAAACCCCAGAATTCCATAGGATGTTTAAAGTGGAATAATACCACTATAACAGTACAGGGTGGAAATGCCTTTGTTGTAAGCCTCCTTGGGTTCCTTGTCAGCTGGAGGATGATATTTAAGCAGACAAACAAACACACGCCGGAAGATTTTCCCACATTTTGTTTCGCCCAGATGCTGGTGATCCATGGTGTTTTTTGTTTTTTTACTAGGCTTAGATGCATCGCTTCTCGGCCTTTTGGCTAAGATCAAGTGTACTAGGCTTAGATGCAATCTCATAATACAGCACAAATAGAACAAAAAAGCTTATGGAACCTTGAAAACTAGCACATTTTATTATGTTTCTTATAGGCAAAGTGGGCTATAGACAACAAAAGCGATCTGTACAGAACAACAACAAAGAAGTATATTTTCAGTTCTACCACTCTTTATGTTACAGTTCAGTATGTATAATATTTTCATTCTTTATACTAACAAAGTGACAATATTTATACTTACAAAGTGTCAAAGTGACAATCTTGTTTTATGATACTTGCTATTAGGATTTTAGTCCAGTATACCATTTTTTTTTCTTATATATATTCTGTTATCTGGAATAAGAAAACACAGCGATCAAACCAAGTCTGTAACAGGAAATCATTTTAAAAATATTAGGTTTTTAAATACAACTTCATCTCAGTTTTTGGAAAATATTCCTTCTGGTATTGGCAATATATTCTTGGACTGGTAAAAACTGGCTGTGATTACATGTCAGAGACTGGCCCTAGAGGATGGGCAATTAGTATAACAAAAACACATTTTGAATTTTGCCAAAGCATGTGCAGCATGAGAGAGTCTGACAGCACTCTAGCCAAACATTGGCATAGCAGGTGTCACTGCTGGTTTCCAGATGATGTGCTTCTTTCTCCCAAAAAGAGAAAGAGAAAAATAGGGAGAGAGATTTGCTTGTAGACTAGAAAAGGCCACTAATGGTACTGTAAGACTCAAGGCTGTTCAGCAAGCAAGAAAAGACATTGAACATATGCTTTCATATGATGGCAACTCCACACAGAGGCAATTAATATAAGCCACTTTGGATCACCCTGACCACTTGAGGAACCTCTATGTCAGTCCCATCAGCTGGAACGAATACATGGCTCTGATATGAGGTCCCTCCAAATTATTTAGATAATCAGTTTGAAAAGACTGGATAAGCAATGTATTTGAAGACACTTGCATATGTGTAAATGAAGGATTTGGCTGGTTCAGGTGTGACTTCCTGCTTAAGAATAAGAGTATGAAGGAACGGGATGAAATCTGCTGTGGTGCATTTTGAACATGTTGGGGAAACAGAGATTGCAGTGTCAGCATCACAGGTTGGCATTCTTGTCCATCTGTCAATGCCCAGCAGGACCTACTAGAATCACTTTCTTTGCCTTGGCTTCCATGTAGATATATGTTATTGTTGTTGATATTGTTGTTGTGTGTCTTCAAGTAGTTTCCAACTTATAGTGACCCTAAGACAAACCTATCATGGAGTTTTCTGGGGCTTGACAATGTGACACACCCAAGATCACTCAGTGGGCTTTCATAGCTGAGCAGAGAATCAAACCATTAAACCATGCTGGGTCTCCATGAATATAGATACCACTTATGAGCGCGCACACACATACACACATTTAATATGGCCATCCAGACTGTGCTGAATGATGGGGTCTAGCCTCTGGGGATAGCAAAAAATACTTGATGATTTGGAAACAAACAAAAAGCTTCTCAGGAAACCTGCAAAGAAAACTCTTTCCAAATCCCTGGCCACCACAGAGCTGTGTCACATGGCGAGGGTGAGATTCTGTGCAGACAACTTAACTAATATGCAGTTCCTCCCTGCTGTGAGTTTGTTTTCTAAAAATTAGGTTTTGAAGATATTATCACAGCCAGGAGCAAAAAATGGATGAATTATGTTTTTCCTTCTTTAGGGGAGTGAATTTAACAAAGTATTGCATCTTCAGTAGCTATCCAAAGTATATTTTCCCACTGTGCCTCTGCAGTGGATTCTGAAGCATTCTGGGAAATTAAAATGGTGACTAAACTGCTCAAAACACTGCTGCTTGATTCTTCCAGATGAGCCCAAAGAGGTCCATCAACAGTGGGGACAACAATGACAACACACTCAAAGATCAAATTCAGAGATATGTATGTGGTTTGTTCTAATTCTTCATAATTCTCTTTTGTGTACACAGACAGCAACCATCTGTACCATTAAGTCTGCTTCAATGCTTGGTTCCTTTTTGCTGGATTAGAACAATTATGGAAACAAACAAACATGAGGAGCATGGAGGAGTAAAGGTATTTGCAAATGTTTCTCTACATTCTGGATGATCCAGCTATGTCTTTCTCAAGAAGGAGTTGCTGAAAGACTTGGAGAACTATCTCAACTCTGGCAGTGCTTCCAAAGTGGATAGATGATATTGTCCCTCTGAGAACAGGAGTTTTACTGTCTTTGAACACAGACACAATTGGTTGTAGGTAGACAGATGTAGGCTTCCAAGTCTCTCTCCATATAGGCTGCAAGTGATAATAATGCAATGTTTTCCAAAAGACACCATTATGGTGTCAAACAGGTATAGAGAGAAATACCCCCTCCTCGTCCCTTCTGTCAGCCGGCAGGTTTTACCACTGGGTTGTAGGTATCTGATTTTCCAGACTATTCTACTGTAGAAAAAAGATATAGAAGGAAACACTTATAAGGTCTAAAACTCTTTTAAATGCAGTGCAACTACTTTTAGACATAATATAAGGAAACACATGTATTTTCTAGGAATCAATACAGGAGAAGAATGTTCTTTCAAAAATGATATGAGAAATATTGTTAAAACTGTCCTCTTCAGAGATCTGAGAAAAGTAGTAATTGCCACATAGAAACCTTGCAAACATAAAGAAAATGGACAAAATTAATTCATATAGGCAGGTAGCATTTCAGAACAGAAAGAATATGTTATAAATACATGCCAGTGTCTTACTAGACTGAATTACCAAATGCACAAAATTATTTAAACCATTCAAAATATTTATGTAAAAGGAGATAATCCATGCCCCAAGAAATACCCATAATTCAAAAACTACACTTCAAATATTAAAGCTTGTAATAAATCCTTTCCTGCAACACAGCGTCTACTCCTTTTCTTTATAGTAGATTATTTTCCTAGATAACTGACCTGGAGCAACTCAAAGGATCCAGTTGAAATTAGAGGTGAACAGTAGTGACATATGATTTTTCAGAGCACATCAGGTACATCACTCCTGTTACAGAAGTGATAATCTCCATTAGGTTTGTGATCCTGACAATACACAGGTTGCATGAACAGAAGGTGCATGTGAAGCTTCACGGAAGCTTGGGAAAGTTTAAAATAATGTGTTGTTAGAACCTCATTATTCTTGCATCAGGAACATTATTCTTGCATCACTTCTGTGCTTTAGCAATCATAATTCATCAGGGAGCTTCCACCATGAAACTCTTTGCTTTTCAGACTTTTTGCAACCTGACTTAATTTAACCATTCAAGAGATGTATCAGTGTGGGGGGGGGGTGGATGAGAAAAGGGAGTATGGCTTCTCCAAATAAGAATCTTGCTTCAAAGAATTTTTCTTTAAATTTATCCCTGCTCCCGCAAGTGAAAATGGTCTCACTACCTCCCTGCATCCTGATGTCCATTACTTCTGTTTGTCAGCAAAGCACTGCTTCTACAACATTAGAGGGATTCCCTACATACACTTCAGAGTGACCCCAATATTAAACTGGTTTAAGTTACTCCTATAACTTTTCTTTTTTGTCTTCTACTTGCATGCAAGATGCTTACTGTTGATCTTCTTACCAGATTCTATCAGAAGTAGTGGTAGGCCTTATCCTCAAAAACTGGCTAATACTTCTGACAGGAAATTTTTGAAAACACTGTTATAGTTGTCAGTGTAGTCTTGAGGTCAACTAAGTGAAATATAATATGGCCAAAAAAAAAAAAATGGTAAAAAGTACCCAGTTATTTAAAAAAAAAAAAACACTTTTGTTTCACAGATTTATCTTGTTGATTGATTGATTGACATGTTTTGGTGGGAAAAATACCAATGAAATCAATGGGACATCATGCTAAGTGTTGAACAGTTATTCTCTGATCCCTCTCCCTCATATACCATTGCATGTCTTCCTAACTTTTATTTGGCTTTCAAGTGAAATATCCTTGGTTATTTGAAACATATTTATTCTTATTTCACCATTTTCCTGAAAAATCAGCATATCATATTTGAAGTGATTGAAATGGATCTGAAATTATTTATTTTGAGCCAGTCCTGGATGAAAAACAGATACAGAGGTCATCTTCAGAATAGCACATATCTGGATGAAAAACACTCCATGATCACTTACGGGTTACAGGTAAAGTATGTAGATATCATTAGTGTGCACGAAGAATATCAGGACATCATCTCTTATTGAGCAACAGCTGATAAAAACCCAGTGGTGAAGAGCTGAGTTAATCTAGCACTGGTATTTTTGAGGTTGATAATGTTAAGGAGATAATTAAATATTGGTCAAATCTAATCAAAGATAAATTGCACAGCATCCTAGTAAACATTTTGCATTTTTCTCTTGTAACGTTGAGGGATTACTTTAAACTATTTTTAAACAATATAAATCATATAAATTATGTAAACTATATGTAAGCAATTTTAACCTATTTTACTTTAAACTACATAGAAATACATATTTTTGCTTAAATATTTCAACAAAGACATTGACTGAGAAATGCCAGATGTCTAAGCTAGGTTCGGAAAAGGAAGAGTAAGCTAGGTTCAGAAAAGAAAGAAGCACTAGGGATCATCTTGCAAACATATGTTGAATAAATGGTGTGCACAAAGGAATAAATGGTGTGCACATGGGCATTCCTGTGTCTTATAGATTACAGAAAAATGTTTCATTGTGAAAATAATGCAAAACTTAGAATTGCTGTTAAAGAAACAAGTATGCCAAGCATTTAATTGTCCTGATGCATAACCTGTATTCAGGACAATAGGCTGCCATCAGGACCAAATATGGAGAAACAGAATAGATTCCAATTGGCAAGGCAGTCAGGCAAGGCTGCATTCTATCACACTATATGTTTAACTCACACATTGAGTATATTATATGAAGAACTGGATCAGACTGGGAAAAAGGAGCATGAAAACTGGAAGAAGGAACATGAACAACATTAAATATGCAGATGATACCATAGCAAAGAGTTGGAGTGACTTTTGAAGAAAGTCAAGGAAGAAAGTACAAAGGCAGTGTTAAAACTAGACATTATGAAACCAAAAATAATGACCACAGACACAACTTTAAAGTACTGTAGATAATGAAGGCATTGAAATAATTAAAGGTTTTCTATACCTTGGCTCAGTCATCAATGAAAGTGAAGATCATGATAACAAATCAGAAGAAGACTAGGATTTGGAAGGGCAGCTTGAAGAACTAGATACGATCCTAAAGTGTCAAGATATAGTATTGAATACCAATGTCAGGATTGTCCATGCCATTTTATTTCCAGTTTCTATATATGATTTTGAATGCTGGAGAGTAAAAAAAAAAAAAAGCTAATTGGGAAAAGAATAATCGGTTTTGAAATGTCATGCTATAAGAGAGTTTCACAGATACCTTGCATTGTCAAAAAGAGAAATAAATGGGCATTAGCAATAATAGGTGAACTGTCCCTAAAAGTCAGTATGACTAAACTAAGGCCCTTTCTGCGTGAGGTTCATGCCTTTTCTTACCAGATTTTCTGGGTTTGAAACAAGGTGGACTTTCCCTCATTTCCTTCTGCACAGACACTGCATATGTTCTTTTATTCAGATTTGGAGGAGTTCATGAATCCACACTGTCTCCATTGTGGCCACTCCCGCTACTCCCCTCACCCTGCCCCATTGGCTGTGATTGGCATTTTTTTTTTTTTGCACAGTTTAGTACATCATTGCGTACGTCCATACTACCCCCTGGCCCCTTCCATAAACCCTCCCCTGACCACCAATTTGCATTGGTGCAAATGTACACGTCTGCACCACTGCGAAAGTATGAATTGGATCAATCTGGAAAATTGGAAAAGCGATTTCTTCCAGTTTTTAAATAACATGCTTTACCACCACATGGGGGCAGATTTAGTAGGAATTACGTGCTGAATGAAGGTAAATAAACTGAACCTAGTCCACTCCAATGTGCAGAAGACCTCCGTGGCAAGATGCATTGGTCCGCCTTAATAACCATGTGCAGAAAGGGCCTAAGACTGTTGTACTTTGGACATATCATCAGGAGACTGTACTCATTAGAAAAGACAATAATGCTTCAAAATTTGAAAGGCAGTAAGACAAGAACGAGACCTCATTACAAGTGAATAGACTTCATCAAGCAAGTCACGCCCCTGAATCTGCAAGAACTGTGCAGGGCTATTGATAACAGACTTGAAGTTCTCTCATTTATAGGGTCACCAATGTCAAAGCCATCCCAACAGCAATTTGCAAGACCAAAATATAGAAATCTATCATTTAATTTATTTTTCTTTTCTTTTTTTTAAAAAACTTCTTATCTGCTCATTGTTAAAACAGATAAGGAAATAAACCCAAGATGGCAATAGTTAAAGAAGAATTTTCATATGTTTTCTTTGTACTTCAAATATATTTTGAAATTTATAGCCTACAAGTCAATATTGTCTAAATTGTGGTTTATTGCTCAATAATATCTTAATAATCCTTTGGTTCTGGGTCAGAGAAATACAGCATGAGAACATCCCTTAGTGCAGGATGCACAGTATTATAGCTTTTTGGTTCATTGGGAGTGCTACGATTAATAAAGATAAATAAAACACTTTGACATGAAGCTGCACATCTATCCTGATGAACAACAGGTCAGTATGTGGAGGGCATTGGCATGAATAAAAAGAGATTAAAAAGAGAGAAGGAATCTTTTGCTTTGGAATGATTAACACTGCAGTAATTTTTAGTGAAGAAATCATTACAAAATTAATGAAACACACTGACTTGTCCTAAATATATAATTCAAATAGAATGAAAAAAAACCCTAAAATACAGTTCTGTCCTGTTTTTCTATTAATAAATTGTTTCTGCTCCTAGACTCCTAAAATGTTTGATATTTTTCATATGCAGTTATTTCTGATCTCAAGCTACCATTTTATAAATAAGGATTAAGTCATATTTTGTAGGACATATTTGGGTGAAGCAAAAATATAGCAAAAAGTCAGAGCTTTGGAAGTGCTTTAGTGTTAACATTACTTTTTAATATAACAAGCAACACATTAGTTATTACTTGTTGCATGGCACTTTGCATTACTAGTTGGCAATGTGTTACTGTGCTAAGATTATTATTTTTTATTTTATTTTTTTAATCAAACAATTGCCCTGAAAAACTCCCTGGGCTGTATAATAAGATTGCAGCCTTATCATAAATACCTGTATAAAACCCAATACTGCAAAAAGATTTGAAGATTATCAAGGATTGAAAAGAGAAATAGCTGCAATTGTAATGTGTAGAGCTTGAACATAACACATAAGTAATAATGCAGGTGTAATGTAACTTTTTACAATGATGACTGCATAGAGATATTATGGATTTTTTTTAAAAAAACACCAGATAACATTGTCTCTCTGTGTAAGTGGAACAAGTAACTTTTATTCAATTATATGTGAAAAGTCATACTTTGGAGAAGTCTTTCAAGGGCATCATGATAATATTACAGTGGGCCCTTATCTGTGTCCTCCATATCTGCAATTACCAGTTCATGTGCAGCATTGTATCTTATACCTCAAATGGCTGTGACATGAACACAGATGCACTAAAGCAGTGGTGTCTAACCTTTGGTCCTCCAGGTGTTTTGGACTTCAGCTTCTAGAATTCCTGACTGTTAACCAAGTAGCTGGGGTTTCTGGCAGCTGAAGTCCCAAAAACCTGGAGGACCAAAGGTTGGACACCACTGCATTAAAGCGTCTGCATACCTGTTGTCACCATTGAATATAGTGGGACATGAACATTCATGATTTCTGCTTTTTCATGGGGGTTGCTGGAAAAGATCCTCGCATACATAGAGTGCCCACCATACTTTCCTCCATGACAGGAGTATTTATTTATATTCCACCTTTTCACAGTGTAGAACCAAAGCAGCTATAAATAATGCTTGCTTATCATTTTTATTCATTATTTGAGCACCCTTTTCAGAAAGGTGTTTTTTTGTTTTTGTTTTTTAAAGGTAATTCTCTTATTTTTTTGTATTTTTTAAAAATTAATGTAATAATAACAAGAACAACAATATTTAAATGTAATAATACAACAAATAACTGCAATGAGTAACGGCAACAAGTTAAATTTAAAACTAACAAAGAATGGTAACATTTTTATTTAAAAAGTAATTTTCCATTATTAACTAAATATTTCCCTGCATTGAAAAAATGAACACAATTTAATGTTGTGAAACTTGCCACATGTCTCATGTACCTTCTTGCAAAAGAAAAAAACCTAAAAAACAAATATGTAGCATTCAGACCTGTACATGGTGCTTATTTGCAGCAAGGACATAGCCATGGAGGAGGGCTAAATGAGTGCATAAGCCCCTTCCATAAGAATTCTAACCTCCAAATGAAATTGTCCTTTAGTTTGCAAATGTCTTTCCAGGAACTTAAATTTCAGTTCTTAAAAATTCTTTTTGTGGGCCACAAGCATGCATTGGGTTTGATTAATTACCACAGATTAAGTACGGTAATCATTATGGAACTTTTTACTCGTTGGTGTTAACAAAATTGATTCTATTTTCATGAAATACTGAGCTGATAATCATCTGAGATAAGATCAGACAATGATTTAAAACAGCTGCATAAATATACTTGGACAGATATGAACATAGATGTAGATACAGAAAGTATAGGTAATATAAGCTAGGATTACCAATACCATTCTCCAAGAAGTCAGAGATCAACTACATATCCTGTGGTTTTTTTCCTTTACTTGTTTATTGTTCAAACTATTAGTAGAAGGTAAGAGGTGAGCTTAGCATTTTAGTTTTTTAAATTAGTATGTATATTAGTAATAGTTTACATTAATTGCATAGTATATTTAATTGTGTTAGTATATTGTCTGTGGTTTTTGTGTGTGTCTATGTAGTTTTTATAGTCTATTCAAAAGAGTTTTAATGAAAAAATGTAAAAAAAAAAACCATTCAAACATTTAGACATATAATGGCACAACAAATGGAAGAGCTCCAGGTGTGAATGATTTCCAGTGTGTCACTAGTGTGAAAATTAGAAATTTTCAAATTGAAAGCAAATTAGAGACACCACTCTCATTTTGTTGCCCCCACATAGCTACATGTCTCTTTTGCAGAAGCCTAAACTTTTATCTTTAAGAAAATACACAAAGTGACGATCTGTTGAATAAAGCTTTATGGATCAGAAAAGAGAAGGAAGTTACTACCAATGTTTGCCAAGCACTATTTCTAGACATCACTTACCAGGATATCCTTCTTCCTCTCTTCTACAGTTCTACAAGGTATACATTTTTCATAGCATAGATAATTTAATATGTATTGTAAGTGTGTCCTGTTTAGACCATTTTGGTATTAGTGAAGTTCATGACCTTCTCAAGATCAATATTAATTTGGTTGTGAAAGATCCAATGGTAAGCAGCTCACCACAAAGTATCTACAATCAGTAAATTTGTAAAGTGAATGTATTAGTAGATTCCAGGGTCATCTGCCACAGTTAATTAGTTATTGTTTTTGGCCTTTCCTCACTGGACTGTTAGTGCTATGATTCCACTTTCAACACCCTATGAAATCCTGGGGTTTGCAGTCTAAGGGTGAGGGGCATTTAGAATTCTCAGCCAGAGAGCTCTTGGGCCTCAGTAAACTACAAACCCCAGAATTCCATAGGATGTTGAGAACGGAATAATAACACTATAGTCTTTTCTGCAGGATGATGGTGTCCTGACATGGGGACATGAAAAAAGCTGGACAAAGCTTCTGCATGATGTTGTCACAGTCCCTCCCTTCTTGCATCACCAGTCAGCACAATCACAGGGTATGTCATTGATGGAAAAACTCCATCAATAACCCCCAATCACACAAGCCTTCTGTCTCAGCCAGCCATGAAGGAGGTCTGGAAGTGCAACCACATGCTTTCTTCCCCACTGCAGCATGGGAAGAAGGCCAACTGCAGTGCAGAAGGAAGAGGGGTGTCCCTCGTGTTCCCTTCTGTAGGTAGTTGGTTGGATGCAGAGAGGAGTTCTGGGGACACACTCCCATCCCAGCAGAGGCATGGCTGGGATTGTGATGTGATGACATGCAAGAGAATCACCCTGCAGAAAGGGCCTGTTACAGTGTAGTGCAGAAAGGCCCTAACTCTTATATGTGGGCTAGGAGCTTGTTGTACATGTATATTTTTTGAAATCAGTGCAATTAAAATATAATTTGCTTCCATGAAGTTCAGATAATTTGTGTTTATGCTCCCTTTGAGATCCACTGATGGAAGAAGCAGTGAATTGGGAGCCAACTGTTTAGATCAGTGATAATGCATGACTGCATATTCCTTCATCAGTAATGAAATGCCAGTCCCCATGTGCCATTGATTCTAGGCAAGCTGTTTCAAAAAAAAAGAAAAGGAAAGGAAATCAAAATGGGAAGCACTCTTTGTTTACATAAGCATGCTATAGTCAGGAACAGACAGAACCAGGCATATCTTATTTACTGAGCAGAAAAGCTGCAGGTGTAGTGTCAACTAGGAACACTATGCTCTGAACATATTTTGGCTAGAAATAATTGACTATTTACACAGCATGCAAAGTTTTAATAGCACTGACAGAGTGGAGTCACTGTGTAGGGGCCTTCTGGGGTCAGCCAAGAACCCAAACTAGTCCTATAATAAAATAAATTGCAAACACCAAAATAATCCTCCTGAAGTTCTATGTTCTAGTAATCACTTGGATTTAGAAAATACTTCCTAATGAATGCTTTTTCACAGAAGACTTTTTTGGGCAAACTTTCTATCACTCCCTCCCATAAATCCAGTTTTCATTTCAGATATTTAATATGTTTTTTAAACACTGTCACAGATGTTTTTCAATAAGCTATATTTTGATTTCATTTTTATTTTTAAAGAAAATGTGATGATAACATCTTTTGGGGATCATATTATGAGTTCTCTTTAGCAAACTAATGAGAGTATTTACTAAATTAGTAAGACTTAGTCATACTTAGAGCTCTCCCACTGATATCCATGGAACTCTTCTAATTAGGACTGGGTTATTATCCAACACAATGTTTTCTTGCTATCTTTCTTACATTCTCAAATACACAGTATTGGACCCAGACTAAGGCTGCAGTTAGGGATATGAAAGTGTCTCTGTTTCTATTTCACTGTATTTTACTCATTCTCTTTCTTTCCCATTTATTTATAGTATCAACTTGCAAGACTAGGGCCCTTTCTGAAGCTTACTTTTTTTGGTGCTGGGGTGCAGGGATCGCGTGAGCAGCCTCCAGCGAGAGGCTCTCGTGATACAACTGCTTCAGCTCCGCACAAGCTGCCTGCTAGCGAGCAGGTAGTGTGAGAGCCCTGCCTCTTCTTTCTGGACTTTCCCAGGCTGCACTGGGGCAGGAAGTGTGACCCCCGTGGCTCCAGAGTCTCCGCATGTATGGCAAGTGCACGTAGAGCTCTGAAGCAATGTGCGATCGCGCACCATTTTTGGCTGAAAGCTGAAAATGAAAAAGTGCACATGTGGCACCTGCCCTACCCTGCAGCAACATGCAATTGTAAGCGCATCATGCAGATCACTCCTTACAATTGTGCGACGCTCCAGGTGCCCTTTCGCATGGCAAATGCCGTGCAAAAAGGGCTTAGGAAAAGCTTTGGGATTTGGCAGGCATTATTTCCACAAAAGTGGAAAAATCACACGCATCAAAAAGTGTGTGGGAGTATGTGGGAAGGGTGGTGAGGCATGGTCAGGAGAAAGGACAACCTGGGCAAACAAGGTCAGAGAGAGAGTAAGGGATTGGGTCAAGATGGTGACTCTATACTTCCTCTCTCTCGTGAATCTCCTTTCTTGAGTGGGAGACATTGGGAGAAGGTTTGTGGTGCTGAGAAATGGGGTTAGGAGCCATTCTTAGTTGGTCAGACAGCTGCTGGTGGAAGAGGAGAAGGAGGAGAACCAGAGATGGTTCCTCCTGGAATGTAGCACCTGAATTTGGGTGGGGAAGAAGTTGCAGAGACTCATAAATAATCAAATCTGTGAAAATCAAACCCACAAATGCTATCCTGGGTTATTTCCTGTGAGTTTCTGCTACCAGCAGCAATTCTTCAAATACAGGGCAAGAGTTTTTTTCCCTACATCCTGGAAATTATTAAGTCAGGCAGGAGTTAATTTTAAACTTCAATTTGCCTATGTGCACTTATATTCACTTTTTCCCTAATGTACTTATTTTTAATTGAATGAAACATGTTTGCATGCATTGTTTTTCTTTGTGGGACATTTTTAGGACTCCACTTTTGCTTTGCTTTTATTTTTAAAGTCTGCACTGTATTGTGCATAACTTTTTTACAGTAATGTAGCAAATGTGGAAATCCTGAAAAGTCTCAGAAAGTGCTAAACGACTAATTTCCTAAGACAATCAAATTCAACGAAATTATTTCCTATCCCTAACTATAACCATATGGTCCCTGGAAGGATGGAAAAGGAGGCCTGTAAACAGAGAGGAGGAAGATCTTAATCTTCACTAGGGGTTTTGAAACCTTCATCTGCCTCGTGACACCATAAGAACCAGGTATGGATGTGTGTGCGACTGTTAGATCATGCTTCTCCAGTGTGCTCCTTGAAGAATATATGTGTGTGAGAGAGAATATCCATACTATAATATTGGAAGTAAGGCCACTTGGGATTCAAGCCTTAGCAGGAATGGCACAACAGCTGCAGATAACAAGTAGCTTTTGCCAGATGGCTGGATATCTAAGAAATGATCTTCTTTCCACTTCCCTGGCTTGGGTTGACATATTATCTGACTAGCTGGGTTTTACCCAAATTCTATGGCCATTTACTTGGATTGCTATCTTGGCTATTTCCACAATAAACTGATCATCATTTCTTGCCCATTTCACAATGGTTACCTATGCAATTTCTGGCATCAAAAGGACATGTCCCTGTGACTGTAAGCCCTCCTTTGCAGATTTTGGCCCTGAAATCTCATGAATGTTGTCAAGCTCATAGCTTACTGGATATCAGTGTTGCTCAACCCATCGTCTTTGTAATGGACACACTACTCCTGTATCATCCTGAAAATAAGAATTAAACCTGTGGGTGAACTGTTACCAAAGTCACAATGCTGTCCTAAGCTTAACTAAATTTTTATTTTCCCTTTTATTTTTCCTTTTATTTGTATATTAAAAGTAAAAATACATTTCCTCAATTGTGTTCAGAAACTCATGTTTTTGGAAATTTAGATCAGGAGTACACAGTACTTCCAGCCCTGAAGAACATGTCTCAGATCAGCTTGTAACCAGAACTACACAAATTTGCATGCAAACACTCATGCGTTCATACATTTATCTTTCTTGGTTTCTTATTCACTCTTCTCATACAAATCTCAGTATACCTCCATCCTCCAGCAATTTTCAGTGGGGTACACTGTTTAGGTTCTGCTACTGAAGTGTAACTTTGAAAGTCAAGGAAAAATGGCTGGTATCTTACCAACTTTGGGGCTGCACAGGTCACATGCAATGGCCATAAGTCACCCCAAGGATATAGTCTGTGCACACCTTCTTTGATCAAACATAATTTAAGGTTTATTCTTGCCTTCTTTTCTGACTCCTTCTTTGAAAAGTGTAGATTTTCAGACTGGAAGGAGAGCTCTAATAGTATTACTATAATTATCATTATCTCTATTAATGTCTTTTAGTTTTTGGCCAAGTGTTCTATTTTTTGGGGAAAATCCCATTAATCATCAAAACAATCCATTATAGCATGTTAGGGTAAAAGTTAATGCTTTGCCTGAAGCTATTCAGTGAGATTTATGGTGTTACATAGATACAAAACTATGAGTCACTTGTACCTTCAGCCAGTACTCTTAATATGTATTTTCATAATACTGTCTGTTTAACTGTGCTGAGCTTTCACAAATGAAGTCCTTCCACAGTTTTGGACTACAACTCCCATCAAGCTAGCAAGCATGGCTGATGCTCATAGGCAATGCTTTAAAAGTTAGTTTAAAAAATACAATTAATTATATTTGAAATTATAGATACATAGTTACCATTATGGTCGCACTTTTTAAATTAATATTCTCTTTCCGCCCGCCCACCCCCCAAAAAAAGCTAAAGCAGGTGCATTTACTCACTTCAAGTATTCTGACTTCTACATTCTGTACTCTTTTTACATCAGTCTTCTGTAGAGGCTGTTGAAAGAGGAAAAACATTATACTTCTCCATTTCTTATTTCCTGTGTATATCAAGATTGTCCGAATCATAACTGTTTGGAGGTGGTGAAGGAGCTTAGAGAATATGTAGATAGAGTACTATGCCTCCCTCTTTGAGAAGAATAGGTTGTTTATCTGTAACTGTGGTTCTCTGTGGTTGTATGTGAATTCGACTTAGTGAATTCAACTTAGAATTAAAAACAACTTAGTTTAGTACCTGCACAGAGATCAGTTGTGTGATTCACAGAGATCATGAAGAACAACTATAAGCTGCCAAATGTAAGCTTCTAAATTGATGGATTTTATATACAACTTGATACAGAACGGTACACATAAGTATTTTTATAATTGTTAGGCTACATCTTGTCTGTAATCATTTTATATTCATATATATACACAGACATATGCATTGTTCTTCTTTCTTTTCTTGTAACCGTCCCTGCAAAAAATCATATTAATATTTCCTAGGGAAACCATGCTGGTCTAACTGAAAATTACTTATTTTTTATTTACACATTCTTAGACTCTATCTCTGTTTTACATCATTTGCAACATACTGTTAGTTTACCAAAATTCAGTAAGCCAGTCTTTTACCTCATTTCTTGTTCTTGTTTCTAAGCCACGTTCTCCAACAAATGTTTGGTTCCTCTCTGTCACCACCTTTTGTATTTCAGGCTTCTATGATTATGACACATTGTGTTTTGCTGTGTGATCAATTTCTTTTTGGATGCTAGCACAGAGTCTTTTGTTTTCTTCCTCTTCTCCAATAATTGCAGCACAACCATGAATTATGGTTATATTAATCAGTTTTCCATGCACACTGGTTGATATTATTAATTCAGGCTTCACACATTAAAACCCCTGACTGCTTTTTCTACTTCATACCTCACTGTTAGTGCCACCCTGTTTCTTCTTAAACTGTCATTTCCAGAATAAAACACTGTATAATTATGCAGTAGAAGATGTCCCACTCCCATAGTTTTGTTATGAAACAGAGATTTAATTACAAGTAACTAGTTACTTCCAAGCTTATCCAAGATGGAATTGTAGCCAAAACATCTGGAGGAAAGTTGGCTGGGGAAAGCTGATAATGAGATTTTCAAAGAAGAAAATTCCATCTGCCATTACATATATCATAAGTGCCAGCCTTTCTTCTAACCTTCAACAACACATGTGAAAGTCACAAAGCTTTAACTTATTTAGCTTGATAAGGAAAGCTGATAAGGAAAGCAGAAACTCACTTGCAAGTTCCATTCTATTATTTCACACAATTCATTCATAATAGCTACTGCTAATTCAAACAGAAGGGAATAATCACAATCAGTTATGAATGGCCTTTAATTTTAGAAGTAGTTTGTCATGTGATCTTCTGTTTAAGACAGAAAAAAGACACCCCAACCCTCTTGGTGCATGGAACTGGATATATGTTCTTTGGATTCTAGCCAGTGTCTTTAATTGTTCCTGCTATGCCTGAAAGACATTTACTTTGGAATTGTCCCAGAGTTCTATATAAAAATGCATTCTTACTGAGTGACAACCTAAGCAAAAAACCCCACATACCAAAATAGCGTTAGTGGTTTCTGTGATGCATAGCACTTTTTTCCCCTAACCATATTTTGTCATTAGATGTTGCTTACTAAGCAGTTAAGATTACTTAGGAAAGTCTACAGCTATATATATATTGGTTTCCCTCCCATTCTAAAACAGAAGACAATCCTCTTATAATTTGTGATGTTTCATACATGTAATTAGTTTACCATAAATAACCTGTTGAAAACTCATGGGTTATTCTTGCCTAGAAAAACATCCAGGGAGATGATTTGAGGATAGACAAACAGATAGGTACTTGTTCTACTTCTCAGTAGTATTTCCACATGTCCTGATTCACACATGCATTTGCTTTCCGTATGTTGTTGTTGCTTCATTTCTGCCTTATGGAAAGTTTAAAACACAATGGGATATTCTTTTTTGGGCAGATTTGTTCAAATGGGGATTGCCATCACCTTATTCTGAAACAAAATTCATATACACACCTGTATTAGTCTGGCTCAGTATGTAAATGGATCATGGAACACCTTTGAGGATATCTGAGAGAAAGACTTAAGTCTATGAAAGTTTATGCTACCAACCTCTTTCTGTTAGTTACTTTCAAAGGTGCTCTACAATCCTTTTGCATTCCTCTGAGGCACAGTTAGTGTGACTTGAATTTCCATGAGCAAGCTGAGGTTTGAGCCCTGGTCCACTGGAGTCCTAAAACAATATTCAGACCACTTTCCAAATATACAACTATAACCATCAACGTTGGTGTCTAAGGGAATTTAACCAAGGAGTGGTGCATTTATCCAAGGTATGGCACAGACCCAGCAGATTTATTCATTATGTTCTCTCCTAAACTGGAAAACTACTTCAAAATTAGCAGAATGGAAACCTAGCTCAAGCACACATGAGTAGATACTTTTGTTTTCCATGCTTTTTCAGATTAAAGACATTTAATATTGTTCAGGAAAATGTCTTGGTCCCTATATCCCTGAGCAAGTGAGTCAGTAAGCCAGTTCTGACTAATGGAAAAGACTAGGATTAGGGCAAACAAGAACTGGAAGAATGAATATGGAGAAGTGGTCAGGGTAGCTTGGATATGGCAGCTGTGGCAGAGTGGTTAGAATGAGGAAGAAATTCAAAGAAATGATGCAGAGGTAGCTACCTTTATTTGCCTCATGAGAAGAAGGAATTCAATAAACTTCATTTCTTGGCTGGCTAGCAAAATTGGAGGAAAATGTAGTGATGCAGTCCAATGTGTGTTTCTCATCTTTCAGTCCAAGTTCAAAAATGCAGTGCTAGGTTTAAGCCAGATGGAAGGCATCAGGTTTTGACAAAAATCCAAGAGAAAACATTCTCAGATGAATGATGGCAGAGAAAATAAACAGTGGTCAAGCCATGATTACACATTTTGGAGCTGTAAGAATTTAGGTTAAAGAGTGATGAAAAGCCTTCTCCTTATAATTTCCAATAGAATTCAAAGATTTCAGTCTTGGGTACTTTTTATTTTTTAAGCTCACTCCTTAACCGGTTCCTTTTGACTCAGAGTTAAGGACTCATATGGGAATCACAGATTGCTTCCTAGGCCTCACAAGTCAAATTATATTCTTATTCATATCGGAGTCATGGAACCCAATTGTAGGATTAAATAGGAAAGTTAGCAAGCTTAGTAAAATGTTGTGTCTAGATGAACAATGTCTCTTTGGGCAAGAACAGTGATATGATAATTCTAGAGGAAAATGAGAGTGTACCAGACACTTGTGCCTGATCCTTCTTTCCACTTTATGCCTATGCATCTATAAGGGGAATGACTATAGATGATCTGAAAACAACTGGATTATCTAATATTCAACAAAGAAACACAGATCTAGAGTGTTTCCTTCCTTTGGAAGGATCATCAACCTAAATTATTCAGTTAACTAAAAAAAGTAATAGAATCATAAAATCATACAGCTGGAAGAGACCACAAGAGCCATTGAGTCCAACTCCCTGCCATGTAGGGAACCACAATCAAAGTATTCCTGACAGACAGCCATCCAGCTTCTGTTTAAATGCCTCCAAAGAAGAAGATTCCACCACACTCCAAGGCAGCATACAGTTGAACTGTTCTTACCATCAGGAAGTTCTTCCTAGTATTTAGGTGGAATCTCTTTTCCTGTCGTTTGAATCCATTGCTCCATGTCCTAGTCCCTGGGAGAAAAGGAAAAAAAAATATCTTCCATATGACATCCCTTCAGATGTTTAAAGATAGCTGTCATGTCACCTCTTATTATTCTCTTCTCTAGGATTAATAAAACCATCTCCCTAAACCTCTCCTCATACAGTATGGTTTTCATGTCAGAGGAACAGTGAATCTGTTCCAGGAGTTTAAAAGATCTATCAACATCTGTCATTAAGTACAAAGATAATCTTGCAAATTTAAGTCTCCAAGAAGAAGGTGGTGCCTAAATCACTTTTCAACTAGCTTTGGCATTACATCTCTTAATGAAATGCTTCTCTGAATGACCTTGAACAGAAAATGGTGAATACAGAGTAAAACTATAACAAGACAATTGTACAGTCTCTTCCAATAGAATGTTTGGTTAAAACTAATTTAGCTTAGAAGTTTTAGTGTTTGGTAGAAGCAGGATTATTGTGAGGATGACATGTCTTTTACATTAATTATACATCTGTCTGTGTATGGCTTGGTTGAAACATACCTTTATAACACTGAACATTTTGCCAAATAATGACAGGTCTCTTATGTACATTTTCATTAAAGCATGTGTGTTTTGTTTCTGCTGTTTATATTTAATGGTAGCATGTTATTTGGGCAATCAGTCAGAGAAAAGTGATTTCCCATTAAGTGGAATGGGACAAAAAGACCTCTCAGCTTCTGTATCTATTAGATGCTACCTTTATCATTTACTTACATAAAGGAATAAAGGTGCAGCGGCATAGAGAATGGCTTTAATTGCTAGTTGTCCTTACTTTGTCTGGAGTGATATTTATATTTTCATGGTTGTTCTTATCCAGATGTACTAGCAAACAAAGCATTGGATATATAGTTGTTTACTTTAATTCACTTTTTGTTAGCAGACTATATATGTCCACCCTATAACTTTTAAAAAAATATGTACAAAATGAATGGGACAGAGACTAGAGTGACATTGGTGGAAGACTGGGAGTAAGTCTAATTGAACAAGGGCTAAATTGAACAAGGCCTATGCCGTGGCAATTGTGGCAGCAAAGAAATCATACTTCTCTACCACCATTTTATCTGCACAATGCTGTCCAGTGGAGCTGTTTCAAGTGGTCAGGGGTCTTTTACATTCTGTAAAAGAAGGAAATGATGACCAATTTACAGCCCGCTGTGATGAATTTACAAGACACTTTGCAGACAAAATTGCTCAGATTTGTTCTGACTTGGATGCTGTAGTAGAGACAAGTCCAGTAGACGTAATCTTGCCACTTGTTTGTCCTGTATTAATGGATTCATTTCAGTTTATGCAGCCTGAGGATATAGACAGGATCCTTGGAAAGGTGAGAGCCACCACATGTATACTGGATTCTTGCCCCCCCTGATTTCTGAAAGCAACCAGAGCTGACTGGGTAAGGGGAGTGGTGAATGCCTCACTGCATCAAGGAAAGTTTCCAGCATGTTTAAAAGAGATTGTGGTGAGGCCACTATTAAAAAAGCCCTACCTGGATCCCAACATTCTGAATAATTATTGGCCATTCACCAATATTCCTTTTTAGGCAAGGTTCTGAATGGTGTGGTGGCCTCCCAGTTCCATGGATTCCTGCATGAAATGGATTATCTAGGTGCATGTCAATCTGGCTTCAGGCCTGGTTATGAGACAGAGACAGCTTTGATTGCCTTGGTGGATGACCTACCCTGGGAACTAGACAGGGGGAGTGTGTCCCTGTTCGTTCCACTGAACCTCTCAGCAGCTTTCAATACCATTGACCATGGTTTCCTTCTGGGCTGACTCTCTGGGATGGGACTTGGGGGCACTGTTATGCAGTGGTTCCAATCATTCCTGGAGAGGAGAACTCAGAAGGTGGTGCTGGGGAATTCCTGTTCAGCTCCCTGACTATTGGCTTGGGGGGTCCCTCAGGGTTCTGTTTTGTCCCCCATGCTGTTTAACATTTACATGAAACTGCTGGAAGAGGTCATCCAGAGTTTTGGGGTTTGGTGTCACCAGTATGCTGATGACATGCAACTCTACCTCTCCTTTCCATCTGATTCCAAGGAAGCTGTCTTGGTCCTGCTGTCAGTAAAGGACTGGCAAACTAATTGAAGCTTAATCCAGACAAGACAGAGGTATTTTTAGTCAGTTGAAAAGCAGCTCGAGAGCTCCCCCTACTGCCATGGACCAAGCAGGCTTGGATGTTCCTTTGCCTGCTCCTTTAGGGCAACAGGGATCCAATTCTGAAGATGATTTGGAGCCTGTGCCAATCAGCCCACAAACAAGAGACTCAAGAGAGCTGAGCAAAGGGAGGCTGCCTTGATTAAGTTCAAGAAGCAGTGACTAGCCACACCTGTGTCTTGGGCTATATAACTGCCTGCCTGGAAGCTTTCCTTTGCTTGTGGCAAACTTCTTTTAAGCCCTCTTCTTGTCTGTTCCTTGCTCCCAGCACCTGGTTCCTGCTACCTTGAATGGATCTCTTTACTCTTGGCTTTTGGAACTCTGACTATGGCTTTCACTTGACACTCTGGTAAATGATCTCCCTTGTGTAAAGTGCTTGCTTGTCTCCACCCAGCTGGACTTTGCTGGCTCTCACACTCCCTTCTCTGGGCTGGCTTTTCACCCAGGTCTCTGACCTTGACAGTTGGTATGACCAGGAGTTATCCAAAGAACCAGCCAAAAATGGGGACTATTTGTAGGGAAAATGTACCTTGAAGGCAAAACCTCTCCTGGGGAGAACAAAGGGGATGGCAATGGAAAAACAAGGTGGCACCGGCACATTCTTTGATAGTAGAAGATAATGTTACCAAAGTTTCAGGATCTGCCACTTTGGGTTACAGTGTGAGTTTATGTAGATTGTCCTTGCCTGATAATTTTTATTGCTACCAGTGCCCAACTTATGGGAAAGCACCTTAATCCCTTCAGGTTAGCTCCTCAAAGGCTGAGGACCTTTTGCCCACTGTAAGTTGGCACTGCTTGAGGTCTCCTGTGGCTACGTGATGGAGAAGTTTACTGGCCTGACCTGGTTTTCTGACTGTATGACCGTTGCTGTCCACGTGCTCATCTGAGTGATCTCTCTGGCGTATTAGATTATATTTTATATACCCCGGGACTGGGTTTACAAATAGAGTAACAAGAGTCTCAAGGCTCTTAACACAACAGAAGAAAGGTGAAGTAAGAAGACCTGACTGAATGCTGTTATCACGACACAGGATGTTTTGAAGCTTAGCAGTCAAATAGCAACAAAGAATTCCCCAGAATGCCATCATGGTCTCAAATTGGTCAGACCCCATAAGGCCAGAATGAAAATAGCAGTCAACCTTGTCTCCATCTGCTATGAGCCCATATACAAGAACTAGAGTTATTTTGGGATCTATGATTCTGCTGTGTGTTGTATTTATATACAACCAGTACTCCCAGTTGAATAGTTTCACCAGCCCTGAGAACCACAGTTTAATGGGAGGAGTTTCAAGAAGAAATACAAGGTATTTTTTTTCTCAGCACAATTTCAATGGCTACAAAGCAGATTGCAAGTGAATTGGACATAGTTGTGTTTCAAATTAGGCTGGAAGTCTTTCATGTGAGACTTATGGGTACTTATGTGGACTGATGCATTTTCACCAGAACGTTCTATCCGACTCACACTAGGTGGGATGAGGGTGAATGCTGTGCTAATACACTTCTAGCACAGTCATATGTTAGGTCCCACAGTGAATCTAGAGGAACAGGAGAGCTGAAATATTGAAACCAGCTTTTAGAAATTAAAGGAATAGGTTGTGTTATTTCATTTAGTTTACTATCTGAGAGTCTCTATGAATACAAAGAAGAAAAATCACCTGAGTGCAATGCTATCATTATGACTTTCTCCCCCTTATCTCAGTTCACTTATAGACTTCTTTTGTGACAATGGTGTTCCAGGCCGTTCCTCTTTTTTCCAGATCCCATTTTGTGTCTTTCCTCTTACAGTTTATAGGCAACAAAACAACATGTTTAATAATGAAATGCTTTACATTCAGTATTCAAGGGAAAAATTAAAACAAAATTCAAATCAGGTTCTCTGGAATCACTCCGAAACCTTTTATAATGAATTCGGTTTACATTTCTTCTGCTTCTGTCTAGTCTGTCTCAGGGCTGGAAGACATGTTACATTATTTGTTTAGTGTGAAGTTCCCTTTTTTGTTTGCTACTCTGTCTAAAATGAAAGGATTCAAGAGCCCAATTTGGATTGGGGCCATTACACATGGAACGGAAAGTATCATTCTTCTATTTCTAGCACCTTTCCTCTGAAAATTCTCCTCCTCACAACATAGGAGACAAATGTTCAGCTGCCACACAGTGTGAGGTAAATTCAAAGGGAATCCCATGGGAAAGGAAGTATTAAACCTCCTCTCTTTGTATTATATAGATATAGAAATATTATACATATACATACATGTATATTATACATATACATGTATGTATATTATATATGTAATATAAATAGTATAATGTTTTACAGAAAGAAAGAAAGAGGAAGAGACAGGCAATGTAATCAATGCAGCATGCAGGTTGACTCTCAGCAGTATTTTCAATTTCTTGTCATATGTTCCCACAAATGCATGGTGTACAAAGTCAGAGTAATAATCCGTCTTGCTCCTACGTGGGGAAAGTGCAGCCTGAATAGATATTTGTCTTCACAGTGCTGTTTTTAGTGTCTTCCTGGTGGATCCTAGAATGTCCCTTAGAACTATAAAGCAGCAGTTTCCCATGTGGGGGCCCAGGACTACTTATGCCCAGGGGCAGCTTTTTTTTTCAACCAGAAAATAAATTCTGCTTTTCAACCAGAATGTAAAACTCAGACCTCTGTTTTACAGCCTGATTGAAAAATAGCTGGGCTTAAACAGCTGAAAAAGGTCAATCACCACCATAACTATCTTTACCCCCATGCCTAGGGGGATCTTTTTTAGTGATTTTCTTTTAAGTTTTAAAATGTTTTGAGGTTTTAAAAGGTCAGAAGGTCATGACAGTGTGTGTGTAACCATGGCAGTGTGTGTGTAACCTACAGAAAGCAGTTTAATCTCCAGACCGGGTCTAGCTCAATATTGTCCATGACTTTTCAAAGTTCCAGACAAAAATCACTTTCCTAGATGTGTTACCATGAGATTCTTCAACTAGAAAAGTCTTGAGCTTGTGAGCTTTTGCATGTGAAAACATGTGCTCTCCCACTAGCTCTTTGTTCCTAACTCTTACTATAGCCTCACTGTTTAATGACTGGCCTTCAAGGTTGTTGATTGTATTCAGTAAACAATATGCTGGCACATTCAGCAAAATAACATTATCCTACAATATGACTCTTTTTAGTCTCTTCTTTCTCCATTTCTCTTCCATTAACTATTCTTTGTAACTGCTTTTGTATCTTTTGAGATGTGTTAAAGTAAAATGTGGGAACTTTTAGTTAATACAACGTATTATTATTAGGACTGTCATTAGAACAGATAGTCTGTTACAGAAATTCTAGACACATAAAAAGCATGTAGGAAAACGTACTCATGAAAATGGCAGCTTCAGTGAGAAGAATCTGAAGGTTGTGCAGAAGCACCTGCTGTGCTTGCACATTTTCCTTCCCTCTTACATGAGTATTCCTCCATACCATGCTGTTCACATCAGTAGACTGCTTGCTTGAGCTATTATTCATGAAAGTCAAAGGTGGTGCTTCTAAGTGAAAGTATTTCAAAACATACCGAGTATGGAATTTGCGTATCAGGTACATAGATGTATGAAAGATCCATATCTTTATTCACCTGAGTTGCCTAAGTGTAGAAAGATTGTCCCATCTGGCCATGATAAATAGTAAACAATGTTGTGGTCATTAAAATCTGCCCTAGTAGGAATAGAAGCAATAAGACAGCAATAGGTAGATAATATAATGAGGATAAAAATTATGGTTTACTTTTCAGAGCTAACTAGGGAATCTTAGACAAGTGGAGGCTTTCCAATGTTCTGGAGCAGTAACTCCAATCAGCTTTAACAAATGGGTGATAATGAGAGTTGCAGTCTGACATCTGGAGAGTCATATTTATTTACCTCAGTTCTTAAAGTACAGAGACAAAGAAGGCTTCTGCAACCTTTGACAGGAACCATAATATCAGTTTGCTCAAGGAGAAGGTAAACTACAGCTGATAGGTTACATGTAGCCCCATGGGGCCACCATATTTTTTTAAAAGAAAGCTTGAAAAAGCTGCCCACCTCTTCTAGTGGATGTAAGGAATAAATGACATGTCCTTTGACCTTCTTTTTATGTTGGCAAATGTTTCTCCTAAAATGGTTTAAAGCGATAGGTTGGGGACTTCAAAATCAGGGAGACAGCCATCCCAGGTTAAAAGGTCACCTGTGGTTTATAGGCCTGCTGTGGTTTATGGGCCTCTTATGCCCATAAACCACATAAATTATGTGGTTATTATTGTTGTCTATGTAGAATAAATGTTAAATTAATCACTATTTTATGTTTTGTTTGGTCTGCTTGTGATTGTATTTCTCTGGGGAAAGCAACACATTATTTGTCTTTACATTATTCAGAATCCTTTGTTCAAAAGTGTTGTTGACTATTTGGCAAGAACTGATTATGACTCAAAAGACAGTGCTAGATTGCATTAGAACACCAGCTTCTTTAGTCAATAAGAAGTGGTTAGATTATTGTCTACTAATTTTTCCAACAGCTTGGGGTCCACAATTCCAACTGAAATACATATTCGCTTACTATTAGTATGAAAAAACTTTCATTTTTCAATTAATTTTCATTATTAAATACTTCATTTCATTGAATTATGTTTTTGTTAATTCAATTCATATGGTATATATTTTCTTTCTTTATCTTCATATTAGCTTCCCTCCTTTCCTTCCTTTCTCCCCCCTCTGCCATACTGCCTGGGCACTTGTGACTATATTCCAGTATTTTCTGAGAATGTTCTAGATTACTACATGGAACATAGGGAAGGATTCTTTCTTAAAAGATTAAAGGTGATGTTCAATTTCATCTTTCAGGGGAAAGATCCCCTTAAAAGATCTTGGAGCTATTTGTCTGTCACTGTTCCCATGGGAGCTGTTAAAGCTGCCAATGGCTATTGCTTTCTATCTTCTAATGACTACATAGCAATTAACCTGGGGCAATTACCCCACATGTCATGTAAATGTTCAGAAATATATTTCTTGCATGAATCCCTTGCTTTGTTACTAGTAAAGTGAGTTATAGCTTGCCTTTGTTAATTCCTCCTTGTGTGTTCCTATCTTTGGATACTAGCTGATTACAGCAGCACAATAAGACTGAAAAATGCACATTGTTAAATAGGTCTAGCTTTTCCTCGGTGCCTATTACTCAGAAAGCTTCTGAAAATGAAGTCATGTGGAGTCACCCAAAGAAGACTCCTGTCTGTGACAATCATTTTGCCATGTTTTCAAACTATTATTTACTATAGACTTCTATTTTATTCCAGTCTCTTCTTTGGACGTTGGCAGTCTTGAATAAGAATGTTCTGTTTCAATAAAGGTAATATAATGACATTTCATATACATTAATACTGATTCCCCCAGGGGCAAGTTCCATCATTACAGTCACCGATTACACATTCATTGCTATTTTACATCTTAACCATTGCAGACACATTGCAAAATACTGACTAACTTTGACATATGTCACAGGAATGCATGTTTAATGCTGGAAAATATAAGCCAACACATGCTCATTTTTCAGCAAGACAAACTGCTGCTTCTCAACTATTTCAGCATAGCTGATTTATGGAGCCAACCATGCTGACACATAGGAAGAACAATTTCTGCATCAACTAATATTGTTAACTTGCAATAGTAACTTATATTAAATTACCCTATTTCAAAGCATGACAGATGTGAAGTAAAAAATAAAACATTTTATACTTTCACAAGGAAAAAAACCCCTTCGGATAAAAGAAGTTAGTTATAGGTCAGCGGATAAAGCTTGATAGATTCAATTACAGTCATATAAAGGTGAATAATGTATAGTCTGAAAGAAGATTTAAAATACTTTTCCATCATTTAAATGTTTAAAAAAGCATAGGGAACTTCTGCTATTTTGGAGGGAAAGGCCCAAGAATGATGTTCCTGAGGCAGTTCCCAACCACTCTTGGTAGAAAGGAGTGAAAGTTTGGTGCTAGTTTCGTTGTATAGATGACATATTTTGAACAATCTGGAACTGAGGTGGCAAAACAGCATCCCATGTCCCACAAGTCATACCCATAGCTATTTTTCTGGGCCTCAAAGGCTCTCCATGCCCAATTTTTATTTTTGTTTTAAAACCTGAAATGCTCCCATGCCCTCACATGATCATAGGAGGCAATTGGCTATGTTTTTGGGCTCTTTCCAGGCTATTTTCAGCATAGGGGAGTTTTAGACCTGGGAGCAGGGCTGAAAATCAGAAGTGAGTTTTGGTTACTTATAGCTTTAGGGGGGAAAGGCCTTTTCTGTGCCTGAAACAGCAGGAGGTAGACTATGGGAATTGTTACCATACCTCCTAGTTTGAGAAAAATACAGCACCTGGGACCCCATTTTGTAACCCATGAAGCACCTCAGGAAAAAAATCCCAAAGCCTTCAGAGCCCCAATTTTCATTCGTTCATTCATTCATAAATAACTTTTCAGCCAAAAAACCCACACAAATACACAAACAGCAATAAAAAAAATTGACAATTTGAATCTTTTTGCCACCTCAGTAACCACCACAAGTCAGAAATACCTTTAAAAAACTGGATAGTTTTCAGCCAAGTTCTTGAACTGGGAAGGACACAATATCACTTCCAGGAATGTTAGGAGCCATGATGCAACTCATGGTGATGGGGGTATGGGTTGTGTCTATGAGGTCCAGTGGGGGAATATATACAGTTCCTAAAATTCAAGACGTTGCTCACTTTGACTTAGGGTGGAGGAAAAAACCATTTTATGAAAATAATGCTGCTGAATCTTATGTTACCAGAAAGAACCACCTCATTTTATCTTAACTGGTCCCTGAGAAACTTCACTTTTCTTTCTAAGCTCATTTAGAGCAATCTCACTAAGCTCATCTAGAGTATTGTTCAATGACATTTTCAGAGTTGTCAGTACATCTTAAAGTGCACATGTGATGACCACCATATGTGTCAAAATATAGCATGTGGATTTTGCTTTTTTTATTTTCTACATGTTTATGATTTTCTCTGTTCTACTGTATTTACTGTCTTTATATACAGTGCAAGTTGAAATGTTTCTATCATGTGTCAATTTCATTTATGTTTATATTACACTATCTACAAGACTAATAATAGATTGATAAAGAGGCAGATAGACTGGTTAATACTGGTTTCTGGCTAGGCTATAATTATAGAAATACCTCTGGAGTTAAGTCCTGTGTCAGGTAGCTAAACATTGTTTTCCGATAGTATTTCATTAAAAATGCTATTAGGAACATCATAGTTAGCTATTTAATTATTGCTTTACTACTGAAGAAACCCATTCTTTGACACTACACCTCTATGAGAGATCCATTTCCCTGTGTCCTCTAGATCTGATTACCCATTTGGCTTCCATTTCCCCCCCACCCAGTACATAATCTAAATTTAGTCTGAGCTTTTGCAGACGTAGAGACTGCTTTATTGTTTCAGTGTTTCTGCTCCAGCTGTTTGAGAAATCTGTCTGCTTTCCAGGACAGTGGAAAGATCTGTAAGGGGAATACAAGCTTGTTTCTGATCGTTTAGACTGTACACACAATCTAATCAACTGATTTGATTGATTAAAGAAGAGATTTTTACTAACTGTTAGAATCTCCTGATGGCAAGAACTGTTCAGTGATGACCTCAAAAGGTGGCTGGTATCCACTTTGCTGGATAAAGAGGTTGGATTCTTACATTGGCAAGGAACTGGAGTAAATGGCCGCCATGGTCCCTTCCAGCTATTATTCTGGATTCTATGATTCTTTAGTTCCTGCCAGCCTTTTTTCTACAGACGAGAAAGAGAGTGTACACTGATGCTTTAACACTGAATCTTTTTCACTGACTTTGCAATGTCTTTCTTGCAAGTCAGTTTGCAGGCAGGCAAATGGTCATAACGTCTCATCAGTTCCAGCTTCAGACATGCCCAATGGCCAATCTGTTCAGTGAAATTTTTGGACTTCTTGTTTCTCTCCTATCCTTTAGGTTTCATATCATTATACTTGATAGAGTTCTGGCAAAATCTGAAAATTGTGACATTTTAGTGATCCACAAAAGTTATTACTCAGTGCAAAAATATTTAAAATATCCAATAATTCTGGAATGATGTTGTTTATGACTGTGATTTAGTGTATAAAAACTGATAAGATGCAACACTACAAGAATGCATTCGAGTCATCAATCTGGCAAGTTCTCAAGTTTCCCAGGTTCACCACTGTGATTCTAGCCATATTTACTCAAAAGTTAAGTCTTAATAAGTTGAATCTGTTTAGTTTCCAGTACATATGGTTAGAATAGCAGCCTTAGTCTGTGCATATTGATTATTCATTCTTGTTGTGCATTTATAATTTGTCAGTTTCAAAGAAGTATTTCTAAAACAGCCTTCTGGGTCTTTTTCCTCATTTTTCTCCTGACAATTTTATACAGGAAACAATTTAATTAGCTCTTTGTTATCAATAATGAGATAGCTATTCTTCCTTGTCTTCAGCAATAAACATTAATTCTAATTTTTACAAATTTTCAAATAAGGTTTCAGTTAACACTTTTGCTAATAGAGCATTACTGGTACAAGTGGGTCTGTGAATTATCAACTTCTCTTTCTTTAGCTGAGTTTTAATTTGTTTTCCATGCTTGCTTGAGTGTGCTTTCCTATAACAAACTGAGCTGTCACTTAATAAAATTTAATTTAAATTATTTTAAATTAACCAAGCCCTACCAGGCATAGGGAACTTCAGACTCTGGACCAGAGGCAAGATGGGAGTGTTCCCTAGCTGGCTTGCAAATGTTTGCTCTTAGCTCTGCTCAATATTTGAAGATATATATATATATATATATATATATATATATATATTAAACCTGGGACCCTGTTTGTTTGTGTAAGCATTTATATCCCACCCTACAGCATATGATCATAAGACAACAGAGAGGTAATAACACAAAATAAAACATTGTAGAACAGTAAAAGTAAAACACCCTGCAATAGTGTAAAACATAAAACAATTTAAAAGTTTAAACTATATACTTATATAGATTCAAGGTATGAATCTTAGATTCTGAGGACTGTGATGAAGAGCCATTTTTAAGCTTTTTAACATGGTCTCAAAAAGAAGTCTCAGTAAAGTATCATTCTATAATGAAATAAGACCTCAACTGAATACCCAGCCCTATCAACCATCACATCCCACAAACGATTCAAAGATATTTTGTATTCAATTTATTTCTTGGAGCAGATGCTCTTAATTTTTCCCCTACAATAGGGAAGGTGCATTACTGCCAGACCAAACTTCAGAAGAAAATATTTTGATCATGGCAATAGTGTTTTAAGTGTGATAGTGTGGTGTACAAGATAGCTTCATGTGCAAAGAACAGGGTTAGAGGGTTTCAAAAGCTTTATTCAAGAACGACAAATTACCCAAACTAAAGAATTATTCAGTTTGCTGTACCTAATAAACTGTAACATTTCAAATGAGCATGAGTTGGCATTTTATTTGACTGCTAAGTAAAACAGCTCTTTTCCCAGACTCTCATTCTACCTGTCAACTCTGTGACCTAACAGCTGTGTCTGTACTCTGTTTCCCAAAGTGAACAGGGAAAACAAAGCCAACCTGACATTGACATCCCTCTTCCAAAAAAACCCAGAACCTTCTCTGTCTGTCCAAGAGCAACATTCAGTGCCAGGGCTGTGTCATGTGTGTTGAACCAACAATATACTGAGATAATCCCATAGTAGTTATGATACCCAAGAAGTTCCATGTAGTTCCATGAGAGGAAACTTTAACATCGAAGTCACCAAAACCACAGTCATGGGGTAGGTAAATGGTCAAATCATTGAAAATTCAGTTTTAACTGTTCCTTTGACAATGGCCCAACAGATGATGCTTCAGAATTCAGGAGTCATATGGGAGAAAGTCACCTGGCAATTATAATTTCATGATGGTTTCTACCGCAAACTGGAATATCATTTCATGATAATACAAATAGACAAGCAGTTACAGCTTTATAAGTTACAACAGCTTGAATTGACTTTGGGCAAGAAGTAGGAAAAAAAGTCAGGCCTTTCAATATTGGTGTAATATGATTTCATTAAAGTCTATATTTTATTAACTTTGCTCATGCATTTTGTACCAAAAGAAACTTCCAGATCATCTTCAGGGATAATCCCACACACAATATGCAGCAGTAGCATAACTATGAGGACTTTCTCTCCATCTCACCACTGTCAAAGAGTCATCTGGCTTTAAATATAATTGTGCAGACACCTTACCATCACTGCCACTTTAAAATCTAATGACAGTGTGGGACACAGTGGGCAATTTGTAGTCTTCCTGATGAGGTTTGTCTGTGGATTCCACTAACCTTACAGGAATATCCAGTGGTGAGGTGGGAATTAAAGTCTAGCAATATCTGCAGGGCTATAAACTGTCCACCCCTGTAACATTATGAAGGAGAGTTCCCAAGCTATAGTCCTGATCGTTAGTTGCAAATTTCAGATAAGCTATATAGCATAGTATACCAAGTGAGTTTTTAAAAAAATTCACTTGTCATCATTTTTATTTTTTTATTATTATATGTATTTACATCACAAAGCCAAGCCATATTATGTGTTATGTAATAATAAACAAAACAAAATTATTTACATTAATAAAGAGGAAAGAACTTATAATACATTATGTCACATTTATTTCTAGTTGCCTTATTTGTTTTCCATGAAGAATAATTTAGAACAGAAAAGTTTGCCCTATAAGTATATCAAATGATCTTTGACACTCTGCATGGTAAGCATACTCAGCTGTTTTAACTCCATTAATTCCAGAGGCTAAAACCTCCAAAGAAGGCATGGCCCTCAGAAATTCCTAGTACTTACAGTTCAAGTATGAGAATTTCCTCAACTTGGAGGCTAATGGTAATCAGGTGTTTTAACAAAGGAAACTAAGGGTTACTTTTTGTCTTGCACTGACATGATTAAAAAAAAAATAAGATCAAGGAAAACTCAAACACATACTTGGATGGGACATGGCTCTAATTATGCATGATGTCAACTACTTTTTAAAAGAATGATCAATAAAAATACTTTGGTAATGAAACGTAGATTAATTTTCACCTTGTTAGTGAACAAATGAATAAATTAAAAAAAATCCCACTGCTGCTTTAAATGTATCTTGTAATAAATATTCTCTTTTAATATATATGATTATTTTTCTCTTTGTTTTTTAAAAAAAACAGTGGAAGGAAAAGTAAGATAATTTTCTGCTCATTTAGCATGCACATTTATGTGTCATATCATTGAATACTGAGGGAGGAGATGTGCACACAAGAATATTAGTCATTCTTCCTCTCTGGGATGTCCTACTATTTGGCAGAGTGAAATGATTACCTCGTGTTGCAGATAATGGAACAGCATTCCATCCATTCCCTCTTGTTGGGAAAAAGAGCTATATGCCACATGACTTGGCCTGCACCTTCTTCATTGCCTTATCATCTCCTCGTGCATTGCCCCCAACACCTGTGTTAAATTAAAATTTAACTGCTAGCCCAGTTCATTTCTGCATTTCAAATAAAGCAGGGGAAAAACATGCCATCTTGTTCTTTTTCTGGGTTAATGAAACATCTTGAAACATCTCTTTCTTGGGCTGATTTCCGAGGAGGGGGCACTAGAAATAACCGGTGGCTCTGATTTAGAACTGACTTTTGTCATTTACTAATCCTGGTTGAATACCACCATATTCCTGAACTTATGCAGGCTGACATCAGGAGAACTGACATTGAGAAAGGTTAGGCTTTCTTCTTCAAGCTTCCATACTGCAGAATTATGCGGGCACAAAGAAGAATGCTACTAGAATCTATCTATCCGATATATTTCCTCAAACTGACCCATGGTTGATTGATTTAAACATTTCTAGATATCCCTCAGAATCTCGAAGTGGGGTGAAACTGATAACATTAAAACAATGTAAACAATATAAAAAATTGAATCAGTTCAGGAATCAAAACTTGCAATCTGATATACTGAAAACCAATCTATAGTTTTACTAAGCCCTAACATTTGGTGAACAGCCAGATTTCACCTTAGCAGCAAATGAGGTCAGCATCAGCACTCTCAAGATTTTAAGGGGGCAGCAAATCAATATAGCTTTTTACAGCTAGGGTACTATAGATGGCCAGCTATTTCCCACGCCTACATGTGAAAGTGCTCCTAATGATGGGTTACACTGGAATATCTCCATGAAAAATCTTAATTTGGGGGCTGGTATATATGCCTCAACAAAACATCTTGAAGCATGCTGCCTCACATATCTATGTCCCAAAATATTAAGAGTTTCAAAAATCATAATCGACACTTTGAGTTCATACTTTGGGACATAGACTGCAAACATAGTGGCAACCAGTCCAAATTCTTTAAAATTGATATAATAGAATTTCCGTGAGAAGTTTTGCCAGAAATCTGTCACATATTGCATTAACTGCAATCTCTGTGTTGTCTTCAATGGGCGCCTCACACAGAATGCAACATAGCAATCTAAAGGGACTGATTACTAGTGCATGAGCTACTGGGGCTAGGTTATCCCTGTCCAGGAAAAGCTTTGCTGGCAAGCTATAACTAAAGCTGGGACCATGCACTTCAAGCCACAGAGTTCACCTGGGTTTCTAATAGCAAAGATGGATTGAAGATCAAGGTATGCAACTACTTATTTCTAAGTAAAGCACAATCCAAAACCTAGTGTGAAACAAGATTCAGATATGCATGTTTAATTTGTTTTCCCCAAGAATGTTTGAAGATTCCTTGTGACTACACACTTGAGCATTTTGTCCCCAAGGGCAGTTGGTGGTCTTTATTCAGTGTGACAGTACCAATATCAGTCCACATTTTTTTTTTAAAATAACCTAACCAAGATGCTGTTCCTTTTTCCTCAAATAGGCTGAAGGGGTTAGACAGCTGCTTTAAAGTTCAGTTTAAAACTTGTACTGGACTTACCACTTCATTGATACGGAATCCACCAGGTGGCATTGCTTGTCCCCAAAAAAGGATATTTGCAATGGAATTATAATTCTCGCATATCTCTGAGTCCAGAAAGATCCTCTTCAGTTCCATTTCTCTGAATCACAAGACTGATCAAGTTCTATATAATTTTTTTCCTCCCCATGCAACAGTTTTTGCACATACTTATCCTAAAGTGTCTTCATTTGGGGACTATTTTCTTTACATATGCATTTTATATGCAGTTTCCAATTGATTAAAGTATGGAAAATTCATGCAAATTTTTCAAATGTATCCATTCAAAAATACACCTTGGCATTTACTTGCACATTTTGAATTAAAAAGAAAAAGAAAAAAGATAGTAAAAACCACAAGACATGTGTGCAATTTAATTAACTGGACAGATCCTTTAAAAATGGCTAATCCTCTTTTTTTTCCCCATCCCTAAGGCATCTTTTCCAAGAATCCTAAAGCCCTAATGCAAAACAGCCTTGAAGTCGTTCAACCAATTGGCATCTTTAGGACTGAAAGCAGTATTGCATGAAAAGACTGATACATTCAGATAGCACTGAATGCCCAATTTATAGTAGTAGATATAGACAACTTTGATGGATTATATACTTGGCTTTCTAAATTATAATCTAGGACTCAGCAGGTATGGCTGAATGTATTCACAGTGGGTGGGCCTGTCATTTTCCTGCCTGCATGGTGATTCCTTTCCCCCTAGTTAGCTAAGAATTACAAAATGGAGCACCTATGTGCACTGATGCATGGTCTAAATGGATAATCAGACAACCACCTGTTTAAATAAAAGTTACTGGAGTTAGTAAAGTTTAGGTGAAAAAAAATCACATTTAAATTGTCTCTGTCTTTTAAAAACTTCTCATTTAAAATTATTTGATACAGAAGTCAATGCACAGCTTGGTGCCCGTAAAAAAACTACATGAACACAAGAAGCTTATAATGGAAGGAAAATTCCATCTTGACGTTAATTGTTCTGTACTCATATCCACAATATGACATCCTGTCACCAAATGTTTACCTAGATTTGCAGATGGGTATAAATATCACAACTGACTGAATAAAGGACTGGGTTAAGATCTTGAAATGCCTTCCTGCCTTGCTGGTTCCTCATGACTACTACCAAAAAGTCACAGACAATGAATCCTTCTCTGCTTTCTTTTATAGTTGTATTCCCTATCCTTCTAATACATAAATGGCTTGCTATAATTAAAACCAAAATATTAAAATCTAAGAACCATGTCAGCATAAGACCACGAATTGTAAAAAAAAAATGCTTTTTTTTAAAGCTTTCACAAGCCAGGGGAAACAATCAGAGACCACCTAATCCTTGTGTGACATCCTTTTTGTAGGACATGCAATTGTTCACAGACAAAGGACCTTTCCACATGTGAGGCATGAATCTGGCAGAAACAGGACTCACCGGATTTCTTCTCCATCCGATTGAGTCCATCAGGATGAGGAGCAGTGCGAGCTCGTCACTCCGGAGCATGGCAATGGAGTGACACGGGGTCGTGTGCTCCGTGCTTTTGAAAAACCTCTTAAAAGAGGTTTTTAAAAAGCATGCTGCGCGACCAGTTCAGGTTGCTCCAGAGAGGACTGAGTTGTGGAACTACGAAAAGTAGTCCAACCCAGTTGACTCCATGGTACAGAAGACCTCCGTCAGAGGTCGCTCTGCGCCGTTTTAATAGCCCGGTGTGGAAAGGGCCTAAGACAATCCTAAACTGTTATCCCATAGGTGGCATACAGAAAAGGAGCTCTTCACTTAATTGAAAAGTGGGGCAGACTGAAATAGGAGTCACTTTCTTAGGTGTTTAATGTTTTAGAGTTAAACAGTAGAGGAATGTATTTATCTATCAAAATTTATACCATTCCACCAAAAATGTCAGTGTGATATTCGTACATATCATGTCCACCTTGCAAATCTCTATTTTTCTATTAGTTTCATGAGATGTGTAGAGGTGAGAAGTAAAATGTGTCTGTTCTCCCAGTAAATGTGGGCAGGGATTTAAACCCAAACCTCTACAGCTCTAAATTCACAAACTACAATTATAACACACTTAGGGTTGCCATATCCCTGGTTTAGCAGATTCTATCCAGACTTTTAAGCATACTATATGACCTTGTTTGGACTATCATCTTACTTGGATTCTAAGATGTTGTTTTTTGTTTTTGTTTTTAAAGCAGGTCTCTGCAACTTGGCTGTAAGTGCAGACTTATGGCACAAAATGGAGATACACTTTTAATTTAAGACCTATTGTCTCCAAATACAAGTATCCATTTTTCCTGGAAGTGACAACAGATATATACATTAGGGTTAATCAAGACATTTTGTCTATCAATATGAGTCTCTTCAGTCAGTATTATAAGTCTACAGAAAACTGTGGTCAAACTCAGAACTTTGCAGAATGTATTGTGAACACTGTGGAGAAAGCAATGGAGCTGTTAGAATGAAGCAGGAGGAGGAATGCAATAAACATTGCAAGTCAAGAATATAGTTATTAGTGGTTAAGATTCCATCAAGACAGTTGCTTTTCATGATTTGTTTTATATAGAAATTGGTTGCATTTTTATTAGCTATACCAGGGAGGGAAGTTGAGTTTTTTTTGAGGGGCAAATATTGTGTCCTCCCTTTGCCTGTAGAAAAACCCTAAAACTGAATGGTCCAGAACAGGCCATTTTTTGAGAAAAATTGGTCCCCAGAATTGGTGTTGATGGGAGGAGCCAGCTGCAATGCCGAAAAGAGGCTAATATTTTTCTCCCGGAGCAGAGGAAAATTTCCCCAGAAGCCTTATTAAAAGAAAGAAAACTGTAAGTAAAAAAGGAAAATAATGGGGGAAAGAATGTAAGATAAGATATGGGGAGTGGTTTGATTCTTCTGCAGCTGGAGGAAAATAAAAGACTTTGTTTAAACTGGAAATAGTTGTTGAGACGGAACGAGAGTAAAGCTATTTTTGGTTTCTGTTGCTAATTTTTTATGTCTAAGCAAAAGGGGACTAAAGATTTTAAACAGCCTGTCTGGAGACTTTTAAGGGCAACAGATAAAACATATAATCGTCTAGTTAGAGATTTGGAAAATATAAATTTAAACTCTAACGGAGACGAACAACAAATCAAAATGGCTCCAAACAGAAGGCTAACGGGAATGAAGATATGAAAGTATTTATACAGAAACTTATAACAGAGTCTAATCAAACTTTGGTAGCCACACTAACATCTAAGATAAGAGGGAAATGACTGAAATGTATGCAAATATTTCAAAAGAGATAAAAGCTTTGGATTTCAAAGTGGATGATATAAAAAAACTCAAGCAGAGCAGCAGACAAAATTAGTAGAACATGATGACAAAATTTCTCAGCTGGAGAAGAAAGGAATAATACATTCAGGATCAAAATGAAGAAATAATGTGGAATTCGTGGGTTTGCAGAGCTACCACAGGAAAATCAAAAATCCTTGAAAGAAGAAGTGTTAAAATGGCAAAAAAGCATTTTTCCCTAGATTCTGTGGCAACAACAGGACATAGAAAGGATTCATCGTGTGACAGCTATGAAGAGGGGAATAACCCCCAGGGATATTTTATGAGACTGACTAATTTCAACAAAAAGGATGACTTGATGAAAGCTATCAGAAAGAACCCAGGAATTCAAGTTTTCAGAGAATACAGTGGAAATTTATAATGATCTATGCCGGGAAACAATAAATTGGAGAAGAGAAATGAAGCCTTGTATCATAGTTCTACAGAAAGCGGGAAAATAAGAAAGCTGGGGATACCCCATTTTTTTGAAATTCCAATGGGCTAGCAGATACTACAGAATAAATTCTCTTGAACAAGGATTACAACTTTTGAAAAGTCTGAAATTGACACAGCAAGATGAAAAGGAAGATGAAGGTGTGGTTGGCGGTGCAAAGAAGGAGCAGTGGGAGGATGAATGGAGGAGAAGAGAAGAAGACCTCGGGAGACAAAAGAAAGGACAGAGGTTGGGGAAAGGAGGGAAAGGGAAACATTATGATACAATAAAAGAAGATGAAAGAGAACTTTATAGAGCAGGAGAAGGGTTGATGATCAATGATTGGAACATATCTTTATAGATTCTATATGGATAGAGATTGAATATGTATATATAAAGTAAAAGGGTAGAGAGAAATGAAAGGAGGGGGAAAGGAGGGGGAAAAAATAGGGGAAAGAAAATTAATCGGGAGAGGGTATTGGTCTCTATGTCTGGATTTGGGTTTTCCCCCCCCCCCCCAAGACCATTAGTGGCCGTTGGCAAAGCAAGAACGCTTTGGGGGGAAAAAGGGGGGGATGAATGTATGTGTGGGTAGGGGAGGGATAGAGGGGGGAGGGAGGGTGGGGGGAAGGGGGGAAGGGAAGGGATAGGGGAGCACTACACTAAAGAGCCAATGGGGAGTAGGTTTAAAGAAATTGTAAATATGAAAAATGGAGAATAGATTGAGAAGTAACATTAAATGTAAAAGGGGTTAGGGTCAATAATAAAAAAAAAGGATAGAATTATTTTAAAAAAAAAAGATAAGGCTGATATAATTTTTTTACAGGAGACACAGGGAAAAAGGAATTAAAAAAATGAACTTAAATTGAATTGGGTTGCCACTTATGAGGAAGCATTTGGTACATCTAAATCAAGAGGAGTAGCTTTTAAAATTTCTAAAAAATTTTTAATTTTATAGTAAAAAAGTTTAAGAAAAAAAAAAAAAAGGGTTAGATATTTTTTTAAAAAAGGGCAAATAGATTTATAAAAAAATTTTTATGAACCAAAGGGTAAAAAAAAGAGTTTTATAAAAAAAAATTTAACAAGTTTAAAATATAAAAGGGAAGATTATAAATAATAATAATGGCAGGTGTTTTTAATATGGTGAGGGGGAAGGTAAAAGATAAATCAGTTTAATTAAAATAGAAAAGATATAATAATATAATTTTTTAAATTTAAATTGGGGGAAAAAGAAATGAAATTAACTTTGGGGGTTAAAAAGGGGGTGGGGAAAAAAAAAATATCCTTTTTTTCAGTTAAAAAAATTAATTAAAGGTTTTTTTTGTATCTAAAATATGATCCTTTTAAAAAATTTCGGAGTTTGAAAAAATTTAAAAAAAAAGTAGTTTAAATTTTTTGGGGATATACTATAAAAAGAATTCAGGAAAAAAAGGGGGAACGGGATAAAAATTCCCTTAATTTAAAGAGATAGTAAATAAAATAAAAAGGGAAATGGAAAGGTTTGGGATATAAAAAATGGGCGTAACAAAAGGGGTGTTTAGGGATTTTGGGGGGCGGGGGGTGGGGTTGTTTTTAAAGAAAAAGAAAAAAAAAGGGGTTGGGGGAAAAAAATTGAAATTAGAAAAAGAAATAAAGGAATTAGAGAATGAATATATAATAGATAGGACAAAACAGAAATATATAGTATTACAAGCAAAAAGAAATGAATTAGAAAAGATAGAAATGGGTGAAGTTAGGGAAAAAAAATTTAAAATATTTGAAAAGGGAATTTTTTGAATATAGTAATAAAAATTCTAAAATCCCGGCTAGATCAGTACAATCAAAAAAAACCAGGAACATGATTGGAGTAATAAAAAAAAGACGGTAAAGAAAATAGACTGATGAAAGAAAAATTAAAAAAAATTTGAGGAATTTTATGAAATTTTATTCAGCAGAAGAAAAGTCAGTAGAGAACCTAGAGGAATATATTAATAAGAATTGGAAAGTAAGCCTAACAGAACAAGATAAAGGGTTGATGGAAGAAATGATATCAGAAGAGGAAATTGAAGAAGTAATAAATAATTTAAAAGGAGGGAAATCGAGGATTGGATGGACTAGGTCCAGAATTTTATAAAACGTTTAAAAAAAGTTTAATTCCTAAATTAAAAGTATTATATAATAGTATATTAAGGGGTGATAAAATTCCATTATCATGGAAACAGTCATTAATAATATTAATTTTAAAACCGGGAAAGGATTTTAGGGTTGAATTCTTATAGACCAATATCTTTAATAAATCAAGATGCAAAAATATTGACTGCAATAATGGCGAGGAGGTTAAATAAATTTATTTATAAGTATATACATAAAGATCAATGTGGTTTTAAAAAGGAAGACAGATGGCAAATTTAATAGGGAAAACAATAAATAAAATAAATATAATGGATAGAGATAAACAAAAAAACTGGAATTTTAGCATTAAAAAATATATTTAAAGCCCCTTTTATTGTGTGGAATGGCCAGCATTAAAAATAATTTTAAATAAAATAGGATTAGGAGAGAGATTTAAAGGGTTAATAAATCAATTATATTCACATAATACATCTGTAGTGATGGAAAATGATGGAAAAAAAAAGAACAGATCCAAATATCAAGAGGAACGGGCAAGGATGTCCATTATCTCCAATTTTATTTGCAATAGTTATAGAAACATTAGCGAATGTAATAAGAAATGATGAGAATTTGGAAGGAAAAATTAAATTTTAAAGGAAAAAAAAAAAATAAGTTTATTTGCAGATGATACGTTGTTAACAATTAAAGATCCAGTTAAAAAGATAGACAGGATAAATAAACATTTAAAAGAGTTTGGGGGAAGAAAAGGGTTGAAATAAATTGGGCCAAATCAGAAATAATGTTGTTCAATTATACTAAAAAAGAAGTACAAAAATTTGTAAGGAATAAAAAAATGTTACTTAAAGTAAAAGAATCAATTAAATATTTAGGAATAGATATTACAAAAAATTTACAAGGATTGCAGGAAAAAAATTATAAGAAATTAAAAAACAGAAATTAAACAAAAATTAGAGGATTATAAAAATATAAAACTATCATGGTTTGGTAGAATAGCAGCGGTAAAAATAAAATACTGCCTAAGATTAATTTTTTGTTTAGAATGTTACCAATAAAAGTATCAGAGGAAGAATAAAAGAGTGGCAAAGGTTATTAAATAATTTTTGTAATGGCAATAAGAGAGCGAGGATTAATAAGAAATATTGGTACAAAAGTCAAAAAAAAAGGTGGCCTGGGACTTCCAAATTTAAAAAGGTATTACTATGCAAATCAACTGAGGTATATTATAGATGGAGTCTCAGGAAAAGGTAAATTTAGAATTTTGGGGATATGAATATAGAGATGAAATTGGAAAATATATTTTTTTGGAATATTTCGAAGAAAAAAATAGAAAAGATAGAAAATCCCTTTATAAAAAATATAATAAAAATATGGAAGAAAAACAAAAGAAAATTGTTACCGATTATATCAACATTAACTCCAAAAGTAATAAAAGGAAAAATTTCCAATAAATTTAAGAAAATAATAGAAAAAGAAATAAAAAAAAAAAAATTTTAAATTTAAAAAATTGGATGAAAATAATGATTAATAAAGATAGAATGAAAGAGAGATTGCAGGAAACCAAAATATCTTGGTTGAATTATATACAATTAGAGCAATGGACAAAGAGTATGTAAAGATATGTTTTAAAAATTTTTTAAAAAATATACTAAATTTGAACAAATTATTATTCAAAGAGAAAATATGCAAGAAAAAGAAATATTAAAGGGTATTACAAGTGAAATATACAAAATATTGGCAAAAGAACAAGAAGAGGATTATCTTTTGAAAAATGTGGGAGGAAGAGAAAACGAAAATAGATATACAAGAATGGAGAAAAATTTGGAAACAACGTCATTTAAAAAAAAATTTTCTATAAGAATAAAAGAGAATTATTATAAAATAGTTTGGAAATGGTATTTGACTCCAGTAAAATTAAAACAGATAGATGAGAAATATTCAAGATTATGCTGGAGAAGATGTAAAAAAATTGGTACATATATGCATATGTGGTGGAACTGTAATAAGATAAGGGAATTTTGGCTAAAGGTTTTTAAAGAGATAAATGAGATAACAGGAGTTGAGGTATGGGGTTTTTCCAAATATAGGGTTGCTGTTATTTATAATGAGGTGGAGTGTACCCAGGTAACAAAGCAACTAATTAAAATTTGTTAACTGCAGTGAGGTTAATAATAGCAAAAAAATGGAAAACAAATGAAAAACTTCAAATAGAGGAATGGTATAAAGAAGTGTGGAATATCGCAATTAATGATAAATTAACATGTAAATTAGATTTATGAAAGGCTTAGTAAAAGGGAATGATTTTGAAGAAATTTGGAAAATATTTTTGGAAAAAGATTTGATAAGAGATGGTAAAAATTCCCCCTTTTACAAGAAGAATGGCAATTTTGGAAAATGGATTAAATAAAAAGTTGGCTCTGGGGGGGGGGTTACCCTTTGTTGTGATAGTAATGTGGTGTTTTGTTGAAATTGGATTTAGTTGTTTAAATTTGTAAAAAAAACAAAACAAAAAAAACGAAAAAAATGAAAAAAATGAAAAAAAATTAAAATATAATCGGCTTTGGGGTTAATATGTTAAATAAAAAGATTATATTTAGTAATAGTATTAGATTAAATTTAAGGGAAAAATATAGAATTAAGAATGATATTATTTTAATAATAACGTAGCTTGCTCCAAGCTGTCTTGGATGAAACAGATTATCTAGATCCATTTCAAACTGGCTTCAGGGCAGGATATGGAGTCGAGACTGCCATGGTCGCCTTAGTGGATGATCTACGCCTAGGTATCGACAGGGGAAGTGTGACCCTGCTGGTACTCCTGGACCTCTCAGCGGCTTTCGATACCATAGACCACGGTATCCTTCTGGAACGCCTGAGAGGGCTGGGGATCGGAGGCACTGCACTTAAGTGGTTCCGGTCCTATCTCTCAGGTAGATACCAGATGGTGATGCTTGGGGACAGCTGCTCCTCGAAAAAGGAGCTTAAATCTGGCGTCCCTCAGGGTGCCGTCCTGTCCCCAATGCTATTTAACATCTATATGAAACCGCTGGGAGAGATCATCAGGAGGCATGGAGCAAGGTGCTAGCAGTATGCTGATGACACCCAGATATATCTCTCCATGCCTCGGATAACAGCATCAACTAAGGATGGCATCTCACCTCTAAATGAATGCCTAGAAGCCTAGAAGCAGTAATGGACTGGATGAGGAAAAACAGACTGAAGCTGAATCCAGATAAGACGGAGGTACTTGCTGTTAAGGGCCCCAGCCCAGGTATAGAGGTTTGTCAACCAGTTCTAGACGGGGTCACACTTCCCCTGAAAGACTGTGTCCGCAGCTTGGGGGTGCTCCTGGACTCGCCACTTCAGATGACAGCTCAAATTGATGCGGCAGCCAGGAGTGCCTGCTATCAACTTCGGCTGATACGCCAGCTGTGCCCCTTCCTGGACTTGGAACACCTAAAAACAGTGGTACATGTGCTGGTAACTTCACGGCTTGACTTCTGTAATGCGCTCTACATAGGGCTACCCATGTGCTTAGTCCGGAAACTTCAATTAATTCAGGATACGGCAGCCAGGTTGGTCACCGGAAGATCTAAAACTGACCATATAACACCTATTCTGAAGTCTTTACACTGGCTGCCTATTAGTTTCCGGGCACAGTACAAGGTGTTGGTTTTTACCTTTAAAGCCCTTCATGGCTTGGGGCCAGCCTACCTGCGGGATCGCCTTCTCCCATATAATCCGCCCCGCACACTAAGGTCCTCTGGGAGGAATTTACTGCAGCCAATCAGAACTAGGTTGGCTGCAGTTACCCAGAGGACCCTTTCTTCTGTTGCTCCTAAGTTATGGAATGGCCTGCTGGAGGAGACCCGGCACATTACCAGTCTTGACTGCTTTAAAAAAGCAGTCAAGACGGTCTCTTCCGACAGGCCTTCCCAGATTAGTGTTCCACCACCTCTCATCATTTGTCTTTTGTGTTAATTTTGTTTTTAATTTGTTTTAATAACTAAGGTGTTTTAGGGGGATAGACGGGTTGGTGGGTGGGGAGGATGGGGTGTGTTTTAATGTATTTGTATATTTTGTAATGCCGCCTCGATCCACTGGGAGAGGCGGGATAGAAATAAATATTATTATTATTATTATTATTATTATTATTATTATTATTATTAGAATAAGAATTAGAGATAGGTAATAAAAATATATTAGTAATCGGATATATAATAAGCTGAATAAGTTTTTGATTGTAATTATATAGGAGAGAAATAATAATGTAAGTTTTTTTTGGTTGAAATCTTTTTGTTTTATTATTAGTTGTACCACATGGTGTTTTATTTTTGTGCTTGTGTTATGTTAATAAAATAATAAAAAGAAAAAAAAGAATTGGTGTTGAGCATAGTTAAGAACAGTATATTAGAATGAAACAGTTTCAAAAGCTTTTATTAACCCTTACAGAGCCATCTGGAACAAAATAAAATCATCTAAAATGCCAGGTTATAGGTAGACCATGCTCAACAAATTTACTCAATAATAGGATATCACCCAGAAATGCAGTTCTAAGCAGATATTCAAGCTCGCCATAATAAAACATATCACAAAAATTCAACAGGATCCACTCATACTATTCCAGGCAAAAGCTTGCTTTGTGAAAAAAACTCAAACAAGCCAACTTTTCAAACAGCCGTGCACACCAAATTTAGTAGTTACCCAAGATTGTGGTTGTTTCTGCATGGTGTCACAGTCCTGTGATGGGGATGTGATGGCAGCAGTCCATGGGTCATGCTTTTGCATTACGTCATTGTAGTCCCACATCCAGCGCATCCCCACATATCACGATCACGAGATTTTCACTTAACTGAAAAAATCTGTTAAGTGTCTGTGATCGCAATATGTCCCCATCACCCCAGACATGTGGAAGGGGTGGAAATGTGATCATACGCTTCTTTCCTCTGTGCAGCATGGGAAAGAGTCCAGTTATGCTGCAGAAGTCTGGCACATGTCGTTCGCACTCCCTTTCACAAAGAACTGGCCGATTGTGGAGTGAAGAATTCCCATCATGCTCCTATCCCAGCAAAAGTGCTTCCAGGATTGTGATGAGACATCGGCAGGACTCAATTAGGTGTGGAAATTGCCTATATTGGAGTGATGCCACAAGTTAAAAAAAAAAAAAATCCACAACAACCACTTTCTCTTATTTGTTCTAGGCAGAGCATCAGAATCAGAGGACCTAGGATGCTAACTTTTCACACAGCCATGTTTATAAGTTGCAGAAGACTGATGTCATGAGATTAAGCCAGAAAAAATTCCATAGAGATCACATCTTAGTATCCATTCTGGCATAGTAAGTTCTATATTCTAGAAAATGACCTTAAATGCCACTGTCTCTCAAAAATGATCTGTTCCTACCCCCCAAAAAAATCACCCCTGCTATTGGCATATTCTCTCCACCTCACCTTGTCACCCCTCACTGAAACCAGCTTTGTCTACCTTTATTTATTTCCCTCTGTTCTTTTGATTTCTTTTGTAGCAGGAATGACGTCATTGCTTTTCCCTGCCTACATTCCTGGCTTCTGTTTAAAACAGCTTTCACAGCTTTGTGCAACCCCTGCTTCTTTACAGTGTAGGCAGGCTGGAGTATAAAGTGAAGCAAGGAAGAGATGTATTGGAGTGTGGCTGCAACTGCAAGTGAAGGAAGCATGGCAGATCAGGGAGGAAGAGGGGAAAAGTAGGAAGTGAAACAGATGGATGCAGGATTCAAGAGCAGAGAGATGTGTCAGCATGAGCTGAATGGAAAGGTGGAGAAGAAGAGAAGGGAGAGTGAGATATGCAGGTAGTGGAGTGCAGGAATAATGGGAAAGAAGCATGTCAAGTGGGTAATGTGAGGCAAGGGAAGAAAAAAGAGTGAAGGAGGAGTGACGGTTGCAGTGGGAGGAAACAAGGCAAAAGTAAATCTTATGGATGGTGCAAGAGAGAGAGATATCCCAGGGTAAAACATGGTGGGAAGGGTGGTGAAAGATACAAGCAGTGGTGTGCAGGGAACAATGAAGAGAAACATAGCAAAAGTGAAAGGTGAGCTTCCTATGAGAATTTCATAGATTTGTACCTTTTTTCCATCACTAAGAAAACCAATGGCATACACAAACAAACTGTAGTGATTTGCTGAGAATGCAGTAGCATTAGAGGTGTCTGTGCATGACAAAAAGTTGTTCTTATTTGCCACACCAGGAATATACATAACCTAAAAACTAAATATCTGCCTTTTATCTTGATACTGAAAAGTGCTTTGATGAAGTTTAGCAAAAAGGAAGCATCAGGACTGAGTTATAGCTGTGTAAACTCCATAATATGGTACAATAATATCTCTATCCCCCCTCATTAGGTAACATTTTATTTCCTATTACCTCTTTATTTCCTATTCTGTAAAATTAATGCAGCTTCTAAATCTGTGATGTACAACATGGCACATCTTCTGATAGGAGGATAATGGGAGAACAAAACAAAATGTACTGAAAAGGGAGGATTAGAAAACAAGACAGAACAAAAAAAATGACAGTGACCTTTAAAATCCTTTCTCTGCCATATCTTCCACTCTTTGGCTTACAGCAATATTTAAAAGAAGAAGAAGAAGAGCAGATAAAGAATAGATTCTCCTTTCCTTGGAATTTTTGGTGGAAAAAAATTGAAGCATTATGATAATCAGAGGGTTTTATAAAACTGTGTTCTGACACCTCAACAGAGATTGTGCATTTTCTCACAATAAAGCATTAGCTGGATGTATTCCATAATACATTGGCAAGGTGTTTAAAGTAATACAAAGGAAATTATTAAGTTAACTTCCAAAAGACTAGTAACAGGCTCCCAAATAGTTCCTCTGCAGAGGCAAATAATTATAAATTTGAAAAAGCATACTGTTAATTTGACACAATTGTAATGACATCTCTGTGGGTGGCCCATATCGTGCACCATTTTACAAGCTTCTTAGGAGCCTAATGGCAGTATTTGCACAATAGGGGGATACAGGAGGATGAGGTGGCATAATTGCAGTGTCACTGAAGCATGACTACATGCTAATTAACAAAGTTGGAACTCATGCTGCACTCATGCTCCTATTTCATCTATCTTATTTCATTTACTTTTACATGCTGTTTTGGCCAAAAAATTGCTGTGTGTGTTGTTTGAATATTACAGTGATTATTGTCCACTTCATACTACATGCTGCTGTAGTGCAGATGGTTGCTCAATTGGCTAATAGTTTCATTCTGAGGTCTTTTGTTCCTAGGGTTTTGTTTAGAAAATAGCCTTCTAATCTTGTTGCTTTCTTTTGATAGCATTGGCTAGGTAAATGTGTAAGCGTACAACTCTCTGTGAGAACTGATCACAAGGGCTTATATGTCAGATGGAAGTGAGTATTCTAGTAAATCTAAAGACCTCCCTGGTACAGAAGTTCCTTCTGTATGTATGGATGCCTGGAAAGTGGAGCTATGCAGTGACTTCACATTGGGGTGTGACTAGTTGGCACAGCTGGTGCCCCTGATCTCGTGGGGAATTCCATCACTGTTCATAATGGCTAAATAGGGCTAAAGTGACACAAAGAAGCAATTTAAAAAGTAAGGAAAAGACAGATGATTTCAAAATATTTATTTGCAACATGGGATGAGGAGTGGGCACTAGTTGTCATACAAAAGGTCATAAAAATGAGGGGGAGATTATCAAGAAAATTAACAAGTACATACAGTTCTTCTCTAAGCTGTTGACCTCTTCTCCATATCTCCACTTTTCCTGTTCCTTCTCTAAGAGATCTTGATATTTCTAATTTACTTACCCCTGAGATTGTGACTTGTGTCTTCCAAGTCTCAGTCACCACTTATTCATTTGTAACTTTGCACCTACTTCATTCATGTGAATTGTTTTGTTTGTTTCATGTGATGATCTAATTCACTCCTTAGTAGAAGCTGTTCTTGGTGATTCTGAGCTTAAAATCACATAAAACCCAATTGTTATTGGTGATTCTGTGTTTTTGGTGATTCTGAGCTTAAAATCACATAAAACCCAACCATAAGGTGGTGTATATCCCCTCCCCGAAAGTAAATCACTTTCAGGGAGGGGATATACACCACTTTATGATTGGGTTTTATGTGATTTTAAGCTCAGAAATTTTTTTTCCTATCAAGTTTGTCAGTTGCAATCCTCTCATAAAAGACTTTACCCAGGTCAGACAAAGAGAAGAGAAATGGAAACCATTTTTGAATGTCACATAAAATCAATGGGAGACATGAAACTTTTTCATCTTAATGTGACTTTGAGATGTGAGTCAAAGAGAATGGGCCTACAATCTGTCTGCATATTTTCCAGACTGTTCATTTTCAAAAACATTGAATTAGGGGACAAATCAAATCAAGGAGTTTGCACACATCCTTACTAAGGTGCCTTGAGTCCGAAGATGTTTTCTAAAGAACTGGCCAAATAATTGCCTCAGGTAATATGACTTAAAACAGGTCATATCTTCAAAAGAAATGTGTTGTCCCTGACTTGGTAGTTGCTAACAACTAAAATAAGAAAGGACTGAGAACACTAGGAGTCAATTATGCCATTCAAACCCCATATCCACATCTTCAGTCACATCAAGTGAAATTGGTGCTACAAAATCAAAACCATTCTGGTGCTTTAGACACCTTCACCAGAAAAATATTAAGGTTTGTGCTGGGTTTGTGCTCATATTGATCTTGTGATCAATATGAGAGAGAGACTTTATCCTGAAAGTGTCTTGCTGTCATTGTAGGCCTCTAAGAGCTCCAATAATAGTGTGTGTGGGGGTCAAAAATGCAGCTTGCAGGCCACATGCAAGCCCCCAATGGTCCATGTTCCCCTACTATCTCAATTTTTTTGGGGGGGTGCAGATTTGATATTCCATATCATCTTCCAAGGCACAAAGTTACAAATGAATAAGTGGTGACTGAGACTTGGAAGGAGGCAACATTTGCAAATCGCCACAAAGCCAAAATAGATGAGAGAAGGCTGGATTTCTAAATCTAGGAAGTAATACAATGCTATATACCAGTTTGCTGATTTCTTGTGCATTTTGTTCCCACTCACTTTTATTAGGTCTACAAAGACCCTCCCCCCAAGACATCCTTATCTGTTTCAGATTTCCCAAATTTTGGAAGAGCATAGGGAGAAATTTGGGAGTGCAGCTGTCTGAGATCTTAGGGCTGGTAATATAGCCTGCTCAGCCTCTTCCAGTTACTATACCTGCAATGGTACTATCTGAAGAAAGTTAGAACCACCCAGAAGTGCTACTCTAAACAGATATTCAAGCTCACCATAGAGGAGACATGATCCTGTGCTCCCATTTGTATTTGATCATACTCACTATGAGGTTTTCACCATCTGCATCGTGGTCATGAACAGACTGTCCATGCTGTTTTAAACTGCTAGCACCATCTTTTAGGTTCAATTTTATTCTTCTTTCCATGTATATATGATGAGAGATCATTTTATAAGATAGGACTGAAGACAGCACTGATAACAAACATCTGTGCCTTTCCTTAAAAAAAAAAAAATCATTTGGTATCAGCTTATGAAACACTTTGTACGATGCATAAAAGATAAGAGATATCTGGCAAAAATGGGCAGAAGCAAAGAATTTCCCAGCTTTTGACTGAGAGATGTAGTGTAATGGTTTCTGTTTGCCTTGATTTGAAACATCATGGAGGAGAGCAAAAAAACCCAAAAAGAATCTTTTTTTTAAAAAAAGGCTCTGTTCAGTGAGTGAGATCATAACTCTAGCTTAACTGTCCACCTCTTATGAGAAGTGCAAAGTAAAAAGCTGGAATAATAGAAGGAGAAAACCCAATAGGGAGATCACTGAGAGCAGAATCAAGAGAAATGTGACAGAAGCTTCAGTACAATTCATTTGAAATGGGACTGGTCACTCTGGAATAAACAGCAGGGTAGGTATGAAGGATATGATGACAGCAATCAGGCACAGTAGGGTGTTCCTTGCCTTTGACAGCAAATGCACTTGGCTGAGTGCCCACCACAGCCACTCTAGAAAGGCATGGATAGCATACTAATGTACCCATTCTAAGTAATTCAGTGTTGTAAAAGGTTCACTTATTCATGTTAAAATGTTTTTTCCCCCAATATATATAGGGCTTTTATAGCATCTGGACCAATATGTTCTTCTGGAACCCTGGAAAGTCCCCCCACTACCATCACACACAAGTAATTAGCTGCAATTCCAGTTCCAAGATGCAAAAGGTATTTCCTTGTTATCATCCTTACCATTTTTAAAAAGTGGTTCTTTCCTATTTCTCAGAAGTGAATAAAATAATTATTTTTAGTTTCATCAATTTAAAAACATCTGGTTTCCTATATAACTCACTGTGGCTACAAGACACCACTAAAGATCATGATAAAGTATGGCACAGTTTAACACTTGAACCATATGTTATTCTCCCTCACTATCTCTGGAATTATAAAACAACAACAACAACAAAGCCACAGAGACATGACATTATTCCTATTAAATTACAAGTTCTCTGGGAACCTAGCAGGAGTACCTGTTATGATCATTTGCTCAGTGGTGAACGATGATAAGAGGAAGATCACCCAAAACCCAGTTTATTGCACAAAGGAAGAACGTTGTTATTGTATTTTAAAAATTAGACAATCCAGTCAATACATTATTAATATATATATATATATATATATATATATATATATATAATTAATATATATATATATATACACACACACACACACACACATATCAATTGCATAAATACATAATATATAATGCATATTATCTTTCTTATCTTCATGTCTCCAAACTTGCTCTTGTTCCATGCTTTTTCTATAAAACAGTTAATTCCCTTAAAATTATTTATTAAAATTAATTTAATCTCCACATGAATTCATGTTCTATGTTCTATTTGTATTTATGATATTGCAAGCTTCAACTTCTGGTCCAAAGCCCTATTTACAAATCTTTATGAGAGGGAACATATAATAAAAAATGTATATAAGGTATAATTAAAAACAGAATTGTTAAAATTAGAATAAGATGCCATCAAATAAAATATGAATAGATAGGCTTAGAATTTTGATCATACAATTCAATTGAAAGATTCAGAGAAAACCTGGAGTCAGAATCTGAAATTTATTAGATGTTCTGTCTTAAAACAAAAACTATTACAAAGTGTTTTATAAGTGGCATTTTACCCCCACATGAATTAGCAAGCATATATACAAATATCAAAAATGATTGTTGGAAATGTGGAGAAAAGGGGGACCATATTTCCACATGTGATAGAAATGCACAAAAGCAGAGATTTTGGACAGACATTCACACTTCAGTAACAAAGATACTGGGGATAAAATTCCCAGTGACCCCAGAATTGTATTTGTTAAACATATTCAAAGGATTAGGTATAAAGGAACAAAAAGAACACTGAAAGATATTGTTACATATTGTCATGCCCTGTCTTGAAGAACCTGACAGTGAGGAGCAGGATTCTGAATCCAAGACAGAAGTTTCCCCAGAAGCAGAAGTTTTCCCAGAAGCTTGCTCAGAAGAAGGTAGTAAACAACAGCAGGGGCCTGAGAAGAGAGAACAAATAGGTGGAGACAAGACTACACAGACTCTTACTGTGTAAGAGAGATGATGTCAGAAAGAGAGGCTTTGCTGCTCAGTGCATTTAAGTAACAAATGAGCCCTAATGAGGGAACACCTGTGGCAACAGCACTAGTAAGATAAAAAGATGTCAGCTGGCCCTTCCCTTCCAGGATCAGTAAGTGATTGTCTTGGTTGTTGAAGCTTTGTGCTGTGGTCTCTTGCATCCTGACTACCTTGAACCTCTGCCTGTTTGAGAATGACTTGGATTTGCCCTATGGATTTGTTTACTATGGAACCTGGACTTTGTTTGGACAATCTCTGCTCTTACCTTGTGAGTAAGCTCTGCTCTACTGCTTGCTGATTAATTCCCTGGTCTGCCCTGGATATAACACATATGGTGACAGCTGCCAGACTAATGTATGCTTTAAAAAAAAAATTGAAAAAGAAATTCCCTTGGAAGAAGACTGGTTCTTAACATTACATGATGTTAAACAACCAAAATTTTAAAAGATTTAAAGGTGAATGGGAGAATGTAACACAAATATGAGAGAAGAAATGGGGAAGAATGGCTGCTGTGGACTTAGAACTTTATATATGCATAAGTGTCATTATATTGATAGTAATCAGTTTTAACCACAAACCTTCTAAAGTTTTCCCAAAACCTCCTTAGGCAACAATGTCTTCAGACACTTCTTCAATCTGTTTGCTGATACACCTTTAGTGTTATATATAAGTTTCTTCAAGTCACCTTTTTGTCAGCAAAGAGCTAACTGCAAAGGCTCATCAGAGGCAAGTGTCCCATAAATGTGGTTTCAGGTTCACAATCTTGATTAGGTTAAACCATTGATTGAAGTTCCAACAGTACTTATAGGTGAGGTTTTACACCCTGTTGTTGTTATTGTTGTTCCCACGGAATCCACACAATCCTGAGTTGGCCCTGATGAGAATAACTCATCATGGATGTTAAAATTTCCCAACAAAACTAGTTTGGAGGAGATTAATACCACCTCAGAGACCATTTCCAGCAGTTCAGTCAGGGAGGGAGTTGGGCAGCAGAGTGGACAGTACACCAACAGCATCCCCATCCTGTCTTCTGCCCTATTGCCAGATGCATACACTCAAACCTTGGAGACTTTCAAACAAAGCACCTCAATAAGGGAATGAACTCACAACAGATCACTGTGATCCTCCTTGTCCATCACATCTTGTCTGCTGATTCACCCAGAAATTTGGTGGGCATAACTGGTTCAAGTTGACACACACATACCTTTTGTTAACCATGTTTTAGTTATACATGCAAGGTCAGCTTGCTTGTCCAGGTTCATGCAACTCTTCCCATTAACTGACATGGCATTAAGCAGCAGTTCTTTGTGCACTGATTGGGTTCAGCTGGCATCCAGGAATCTGTTAGTTGTATGGTGAACTAGAAGGATGATCAGCAAGAAGATGTCTCTCCCCCTTCTCCTTCACTGGCTTGTTCTATCTCCAATGCCACACCTTCCTCTGCCCATTAGCAGAGGAGGCCCTGTTGCATGAGCCAACACCTCATGAAGTTAGGTGGGTGGGTACTTGTATCAGGGCTTTCTTAGTAACAGCATCTTGACTGGAAAACCACCTACCCAAGAAAATTAGGTTGCTCCCATCGATTTTAAGCTTCTTGTGGGCAGCCAAAACAGTGCTGTTCCATTCAACAGTATTCAGTGGTTAAAACTGCTGTTCTAACTGTTCTAAAATTAGGTTCTAAGATTGTTTTTAGATTGCTTTTGATTGTTTTTAGGCTGCTCTTGGAGTTTTTAAAAAATATTCCAAATATTCTAAAAAATATTTTAAAAAATGTTTTTATCTTTGTGTTGTTTTAATTGTTTTTTATTGACTTTGGAGACCTTCTGGGCTGGAAAGTGATACAGAAATAATAAGTTCATTAAATAAAATATTTAATAAATTTAATTAATTAAGTTTAAAAATATATATTAAATAATACAATAAATAAATTATTTTAAAATAAATGAATATATAAATATTCTGCTGTGTGAATGATAGGAAAATGTTTTATTTTTAAAGCACAAAGGGACATGCAATCAGCAAAGGCATGGTGATATAAATAACACGAGTAAAAAATCACAAAAATAAAATAAAAACTTCAGTTTTCATGAGTGCTATGTAGTTCTAACTAAGTTCTGTCGATAAAATAATCTCAGAAAGAACTTTCAACCAAGTTGTGAGTTTATATTTGAGTGTTCATTTGTGGATGTTGCTTGTATGTTTCTCACTGCATTTATTTCGCCTTGAAGGACGCAGAATTGGTTATCTGAGTTTTAATGCTTTACATTTCTTCTGTGTCTAAATTGTTTTCCCCATTTTATGAGTGTGCTACTGGACTGTGAAATGGTTTAAGTGCCATTTTAAATTATTTACTTATTTTCATTTAGAGTATTTATACCGTGCTCTTCAGTCACAAAGGATCTCAGAGCAGTTAATTTGACAGTTCCCCGCCAATACTATTCCAATACAATTACAGTATTTTATTGGAATAGTTTGCAGTTATTTTACATAAAATATTTGTTTACTGCCCTTTACAGGAAGTGAACCAGAAGTTCTACCTTAAGGTTCTTCAAAATGCCCTCTTCTGCTCCTAAAATGCCATGCCCCTGGCACCCTACCCCCACCTAAAAAAAAACCTTGGTGAACTTGTCTAACTATTGGATATGAGGGGAAAGTGGCAGTTTTTCTTCTCCTAAAGTGTCCAGGGCTGGGACCACATTTGTACCCATTGGTTTTTGTTTTTCTGGAAACTTGTTGTCAGCCAGCTGTCAATGGCTTATGGAACTGCATCAGTCCACAGGACACCACTTTAAATAGCATTGGTCTATGGATAGCTGGGGAGTATTGGAGTGTTGGAGTTCAATAATAGCAATATTCACCACCACCAGCAGTGTATCCTTCTGACCTCTGCAATACTCCCACCTCAATTCAGACCATGAATTTAAACCTGACAGATAAAATTTCAAGGAGTAAAATTAACTATATGCTGAATAAATTTTAATAATTAACCAGAATTGAAAAAGAGGAACAGAAAACAAGGAAGGACAGACAATCTTCCTAAAAGAATAACAAATGAGGGGGAAAAAATGGAATTAGTATCACTGGGAGTATAACCAACCATGTCTATGGAATGATAACTACATCATCATCATCATCATCATCATCATCATCATTACTACTACTACTACTACTATTATTATGCTATTCACATATAACTGAAGGACTTATTGATCTCTACTTGAAACCAATGTCTCATCCAAAGCACCTTCTAATAGTACTTCTGGAAGAGATAATAAGATAATGACATTCCCACAAAGTGATATTTTAAAGAGTTCTAGCAAATAGTTCAGGGTCAGGAGATGTATTCCAAAACCATAATGCCAAGTGATTCATTCTAAAAGAGATTAACAAAAGAAATGAAACAACAAAGGAAACAAATTTATATGGAAAACATACTCTCAGAGGAAGAGAAGGTGTATCACTTTGATTAGTGTTAATTAATTTCTTGAAACAAGCAACTACGAATTTATTCAATTTACAAAAGTTGCTCAACAACCATGCTGATAGATGTGTGAAGTATCTTGCAGGAGCAAAACTGAGTGGCTTGCAGCTCCTTGAGCTGTCCAGACAGTTAGTGTAGCCATTGCGCTGTCTAGACAAGTAGATCTTTAAAGGATTACTTTTTTTTATTTCAACTCCCAAATTACCCTAATCAGCATGTCATAAATAAATACATAAATAAGTTCTACGACTTTTGACTGCAGGATTCTTTGTCACCCTCAAAATAACTTTTACAACAGGTTTGGGATTTTTTTGTGATTCAGGAGTTGAAGGACCTACCACAGGAAGCATCAGGCCTTCAAATACTGAAAATTAACAGGAAATGCATCTGGAAATTACCAGTAATCTGTTTGTTTTTTTGTTTTTTTGTTTGTTTTTGTTTTAGGTTTCAGGTTTCCAAGATATCTGGGGCAAAATATATTCTCTTGGAAGCCAGCAGGCATGGCAAATTTTTCAAAAAACAATATTTTATAAGAAGTAACCTCAGGGCAGAGGTATGGCACCAAGCACCACACCACATCATTTTCAGCTGCTCTGAATGGCTACAACATGCCCTCACAGCTGCCACTTTGAGTAACCACATGGGGACTTCTATCTGGTTGATTTACCAAACTCAATGCTTCCTTTCAATCTTGGAGAGAAATGACTAATGGGATGCCACCTGGCTCTGTCCTGAGACCAGTGTTGTTCAACATCTTTATAAATGACTTGGATGATGAAATAGAGGACATGTTTATCAAATTTGCAGATGGCACTGAATTAGAAAGGATGGCTAATATCCCAGATTGCAGGATCAGGATTAAAAATGATCTTGATAGTTTTAGCCTGGCTCTCCAATCTAACAAAATGAACTTCAATAAACATAAAAATCATTTTGAAACATTCCAAACCTGTTCTAAGCATTTTTAACCTAAATTATATTTAAGTGTGTTGGTGGCTTTTTTTGGGGGGGGGTCAGTAGGGCCACACCATTCTCACCTCTGTTCTAGAGGGGTGGGACAAGATGGGAGCTGGAAAAATGGCCTTGAGGAAGCAGGTATATCCCATTGGAGTTCACTTTACCCACCACTGCTTTTACAAGCTTTTATAAGAGAAGGAGCAGTATTATCTGAAGCCTGAATTTCCCTTTGCAGAAAATACATTCCCACTCTCAATGTCCAAGTATTGGACTGCAAAGGTGGGGAGGTAATGGTAATCTGCCCTAAAAAGAAGACATGTTATGAAATGAATGTTTATAGTCACCTGAAATTACATAATCAAGATCTGATATCAGGAAACATTTGATTTTAAGCTCGTGGTTAAATCTGATTGATATCAATAGAGCTTAATTACATGACTGAACGCTATCTTGGTAAAACAAGCTCTCCTGAGTATGAACTACATGTCCTGATGGACTATAGCTACTAGAGAATATGACCTTCAAAATACAAGATTTCCCATACTTTATTATGTGGTGAACTATAGTTTTTTTTAAAAAATCAATAATAAAACAGGATGAAATATAATATAGAACAATATCAGAGACAAGTTACAGATTTAAATCTCCACATATTTAATACCCACATTGATATAACTGAACGATTAATCTGTAAAGACCAAAATATTTAAAATTTTCTGAATATTATTAACCATAGAGATGTATATATTGGTTTCAATAACTGAAATGTATGACAAAACTCATAAAGTCCCATGAATAAAAGTAGATAAATCCATTTCCAGTAATTCTGAAGTCCTTTTCACCCAGAGGGATCTTTTTTTTCCCCCTCAACAATAAATTTTAAACACTTGGCCTTGACATGCTAGGCTTTCGGTTAACACTGGGCAGCAACTGCAACCTTTTATTGGAAAGGTTATTTGCATTTTAATGTATTAGACTAAAATTGAGTTTTATTATCATTTCAGCACTCATCAAACAGCCATGATCTAAATGTCTATACTTTGTAAAACAAATGCTTCTGGAAAATGCTGCTGTAAACAAAAGATTCTGAAATAGCTTTCCTGTTGATTGGAATACACTTTGGCACAAAGGGATTTGGGATTTCCTTTTGCAAGCCTGTTAACAGTTCACCTTAGATTGACAAAAGCCTTTTCTGTTGAATGTGCAGTGTTAACAGTTTTCTGTTCACTTATGTCTCCAAAGCAACTGTTAACAATCACTATTTTGTTTGCATGTTTACATTTGTTTCATTTATTTCCTATCTTTTCTGCAATGTGCTCAAGGTGGAGTGTGTAACTTCTCTTCCTCTTGGCTTCATCTTCTGAATAACACTATGAATTAGCTTAGGGAGATTAGACCAGGACCACTCAATGAGTTCTATTTTTTCATAATGACTTGAACCTGGATCTCCTAGGTTTCAGTACAATATTCTAACCACTAACCCACACCACCACTCTTGGGATTGCTACTCCCAAAGGTGGAAGACCTTGATATCTGCCAGCAGTGCCAGTGTCTCCTTAGAAATTGGGGGAATTGATGCTCAAAGGAGGCCTGCAAGAAGGGGGTAACTGTACGATCTTTTCACTTGTGTATACCAGTACTAACTACAGGAGTCCAGTTAAATGTTTAAACAGGATGTTTTTATTGGAAATTAACAGACACACACATAAGAAATCAAGGAGTCTCACAAACCATACAGGGCCAGCAAATGGAGACATGAGAAAGCTTGGATAGAGAAAGTTTTGGGGTGTAAAAGGTGATATTTACCAGTCCTGGAGCAGAGGATCAAAGATGAGTGACACAAACATAAGACTTTGAGGATAGCATGAAGGAAAGAGAGTTGGGGGGGCAGCGTGATGCTCAAAGTACTAGCAAAATGCCAGGGTCTGAGATAGCATTTAAATATCTCTTTTCCTACTCTGAAGGGGTGAGTGTTAATTACTCTTTGGCAGAATAAACAAAAGGGATCTGGAATGGACTGATTGTCTTACTTTGGGTAACAAAACATGGATGGGAGTCCTGACAGCCTCTTTATGTCTTGGGTGGGTAATATGAACAAAGAAGGTTTCAGTAGGAAATGTCACAGCAGAGATGCTTGCCTGCTGTACTTGGGCATTTTCTTTGACTATTGTTTTCAGATGTTGGGTCATTGACAAGATGTCTTGACCTTAAGACCTGGCCAAGCTGAGGCCATGCTGACCTAGCCCGGGTGTACAGCCAGTGTCCTGCTTACACATGTTTCCTAGCCATAAGTATCCAATTTTTATATAATGATATTTCATGTCAATTAAATGATTTTTTTGCCAATCATGCTATGCCATGTGATAGGGGTGTAAGGCAGGGTGTCAGAATGTTATTGGTCTTGACAATCCATTGTGTCATATCCTTGGCTCAAGAATTTGCAAATGTGCATATGCCAGGGAAATAAAGTATGTATAAAAACTACATGCTTATTTATAAGCATGTATATAAAACTATATGCTTATTTTGAAATCTGAATGGATACAAATGAACACAACTGTGACAAAGTTCTGGGGGTGTGGCTCTCTGGTCGGCAATGCAGCCTGAAAATAGGTTGCTACACAACCAGAATAGCACCTCAGGAAAGAAACCCAGCCTAGTAGTGTGTGGGAGGAGTTTATGGCTGAGAGAAAAGGTTATATAAAGCCAAATACCTGTGGGTATTTTATTCCTTCAGTGAGAGCCTAGCAAAGATCTAGGGAGTAGAGTCCCTTAGTCAGCCAGAGAGTGTTCCTGTTTTGGGAGGTTCAGTTCTCAGTGGAAGTCTAATGAAAGGCAAAAGAGTAATTGAGCCTTACTAGGATCTGGCAAAGTGCTGTTGTATGATAATTATGCCTTTTGTGAAAGCCTAAAAACATGATAGAACTGTTTCTGAGAGGAAGTTAACTGTTAATATTGTCTGAAAAGTGCACTGCATATGAACTCTAATATACACCTTTATTATTATTGTTAATAAATGTTACAGTTTATCTTTGTAAATACTGACTTGACTTGAGTTGTTTATACTAATAAATAACACAGAAAACATACTAATAAAATTATTAACCAGTTCTAAATGAACATTGAATATCCACCCTTTTACACAAAGGTGGTGTTATGGAGGGAGACAGAGGCCCTTTCCACACGGGGGTTTAAAAATGGTGTAGAGCGACCTCTGACGGAGGTCATCTACACCGTAAAGTGGATTGCGGTGGACTACTTTTGCATAGTTCCACACCCCAATCCACGCTAGGGCACCCAGAAGTGGCGGTACCGCATGCTTTTTGAAAACCACTGTTCAAGTGGTTTTTAAAAAGCATGATTGTGCAGCCCCGTCGCAGTGCCTGGTGTGGATTTGCAGGCGCGTGCAAGGGCGTGCCTGCAGATCTGTCGGGGGTGGGCTTTTCGGCTGGTGAGCTTCTCCAGTTGGTGGAGAGTCTCCGCCAGTCGTAAGTCGCCATTTTGGGCCCCGCAGGACACCACGGGACACCAACGAGTGTGGAGCAGTGAAAATGCGCTGCTCCACGTGATGACAGACTCAGGTAAGGTCCGTTTTGGGGTGGTTTCTCCCATTTCTTCACCTGCGTGTGGAAAGGGCCAGACCTATATGTTAAAAACAGAGCATGTTATCAGATTGGGAATTGCCACATCAATTTGCGAGATGTAAGAGCCTGTTATAGCATCTGGTGTACATATTGTAGTCAATGGGAGAAATGCTTATATTCAGTAAAATATGCAAATAAATGCCACATTAGCAAAATGACTAAAAATCAGTGTACAAATTCCATGCTGAAGAATAAAACACCATAAAATCTTGCATGGCAATATGAAGCAAGAATGAGAAGAAAAAGCAGGCAAGTGCCAAAGAAAGGGGGAAAAAAACCCACAGAGACAAAAGTTCACATCCTTAAAGGCCAAACAGGTGCAGTCATTAAGCAATATGGATGTGGTAGGCTATCCGAGGTGGTGGCTTGTCCTGGTTTCACCTTTTATTTTTGATGTGGATAGTCATCAGTGATGGACTTACATTACTCTGTTCACTGGAGTCAGTGGAGCACATAATGCAACTGAAGCTGCTATTCTATGCACCCTTTCACACTATAAAATTATAGCACTATGATTCTAACTACCATAGCAACATCCTATGGAATCCTAGAATTTTAGTGAATTAAACACTAGAGCTCTCTGCCTGAGAAATCCAAATGCTTCTCTCTGAACTGCAAATCCCAGTATTCCACAGGATGGAACCATGGCAATTAGCTATAATTGTGTAGCATAAGAAGATCACATGTTGCTAGCATCTAACAGCCAAACTACATCCCCACTGAATAATATTTGGAATGGCATCTTTAAAAAAAATCCAACTTTGACACATAAGTGAGATAGTTCAAAATATTTAAATTATTTTATGTTTTAGATTTAATAGATCACCATCTGCGAATGATAATACTGTATGTATTGAAGAGAAATATGTATTGTGAGGACATCAGTAATTCATAGAACTAAAATAAAGAAATCTTGATGGCAGTTACTAAGAATGTACATAATATCTACAATATTTTTTTTCATCTTTAAGGAGCAAAGCTTTCTTGACATACTAAGACATTATATCAAGGAAATGATCTACTCCCATTTCAGGGGGAAAATAGTGAAAGACTATTTCCATGGAATATAGTGTCTTTTGTACAAACAGTAAGCTTCTGGGGGAAAAATGAGTTGTGAAAAAGAAATTTCTGTGAATATTTTTTTTTCAACAAAAAGTTTAACAATGTGAAAAATCCTTGCCAATAATTGTGTAGCCACCCTAAGATCCCACAATAAGGAGGATGATAAAATATTTTTAGTGAATAAATTAATAAAACACACAAAATTGCTTACAGACTTCACTAATAGGAATGAAACTTCTGCACTTCTTCATTTTTACATGCAAAAATTTACATCTGTAATTGATACACAGACATATGGCAGTTGGTACTTCCTCTGTGTAACTAGGGCCATAGTTCAAGATCTCCAATGCTATGCTTTAGTTACATTTTTTTAATGTAAAAGAGAAGTAATTAAGATAAGTAATAGCAATGTTGTTGGTAGAAACTTGAGAATTAGTAATAGTGACTTTACTGAGGTTCTGACTACAAAGCTGAAACATTTTAATAAATGAAGATGACCTATTTTACCAAGGTTAACTTTGGGTGCCTCATTGTTAAAGTATTAACCTTCCAAGATAAAATGTTTCCATCTATGCCTGTTCATAGAAGGTTCAGTAATTTGTAAACATTAATAAACTGAGACTGACTTACTCCTCTGCCTGGAGATAAGCAATGCAGGGTATTATGTGAATTTTCATAGGCCTACTTCATAATCCCCTTACAATGGGAGCCCATGCGTGACTGGACAATTAATTCTCTGAGAACTTGTTCCCCACATAGTCTGATTATGAAAATGGAGCAGCTAACAGTAAGCAAGCCAAAAAGCCCATGGTGTAGTCACATGTAAAGCTACTTTACAACAAGAGTATGAACAAGAGCTGGGTAACGCTCAGTGCCTTGTGCTAAACAGATAAATCTTGAAAGGGCAAAGGGAGGCAGTGTAGTAGAAAGACAACACAATGTGGAATATTGTAATTCAGACTTGCAAGAGGAATTGGTGAAGTCCGCTTTTAAAAGTGAATAAGTAAGGTTGTAGTCATGTGAATTTGACATGGAAAATAGTTATTTCTCACTAAAGAAAATAAAATCCAAGTAATTTTGTCTAACCCATTTCTTACAACTACCTGAAGAGGGATATTCAAACAGAATATGCAGTGCAAAACTAGAACATAATGATATGTATATTACTAGTTACAGAATATGCTTATTGCTCATTTCTAAGATTTGCTGAAAGGAGAAACAGATACTTAGGATTTCAACCAAGCAATCATTATGATATAAAATGTAATGATCTATTCATATTATAAGTGATACCATATCCAACATACTTTAAATGGGGATAATTCACATATGCTTTTATCCAAAGAGAAAATTCTGAGGCCATTTCTGAAATTATATCATTTTTCAATGTTCTCTCCTCCTCCTCTCCCTTCAAGCCTTTCAATCAGACCCCCCCCACACACACACACAAAGAAGTAAAGGGTTTTTTTTAATTGTTTTAGCTAACTATTACTCTGAAAATGAAGCAAAAGCCCAAAGCCATAGGTAAGTCTTTTGTTACCGGAGTACTTTTGCTATATTCAGCCGCAGAGTACTTTGAAAAGCACGGCCTTGGGTGTATCCTTGAAGAATTCTCAGGAAGTAGTTATCAAAGAGTTCCATTTTGAGTCTGCTCTTGTTTTGATCTATTTTGGGCTTTATGGTTACAATGACAAGCATGAGTCTGTCTGAAAACTTTACCAGCCTAAGTCCTTGGTCAATATGCATGTTTTTTTGTTTTTTGTTTTAAAGTGACTAGTACATGGTGGTTTTTAATTTTGCCTTGGTTTGCTTTGTATTTGGACAGACTACCTCCATTATCATGGGCTGACAAATGCCTAGTAAAGATATGATTGTAAGTATTGGTTATAACCTTCTGGGCGGGGGGGAAAAATATTAGAATGGATTATTCTCAGAGATTTCTAGAACCTGGTAGAAGGTTCTGAATGTCTTGATGGCACTTCTTGGATAGATTGCAAACATTCCCTGCTAAAGTTCTACACTCACTTTGGAATGTTGAGATGGTATGGCCATTTAAATGGCTACACATAAGTGCTTTCTGCAATGCTTCATGATCCTGTGGCTTCATGAAGAGGCCTCCAGGATAGAGTGCAAGCTCACAAGTACCACAGTAAGTTTTACTGAACACACCTCAGAGCATATTACTGTGTCTACAGTGTGACAGTTGTGGTGATCAAGAACAGGGAAGAAAGAATACTTGCTTTTATTGAGTTCATGGCTGAAAAAATGGGTTTCTTGACATTTGGGAGATGAAGAGAAATTTGTGCATTTGTTTGCTTGATATTCATACATCAAAAAATGTTTCAGGAAATTATGCTACATAGAAATACATGAGGGTTTTTTGGGGGAAAAATATGGTTCTCATGTAAAACTATGATTTTATACACAAAGTGCTTCTGGGGTGTGTTTGTTTTTAAAAAATGTGTTTTTTTTTCTGAAAAAAATACATTTTTATGCAAAAAAAGTTGTTTCTGGGAGCATGCATGGTTTTCTGTGCAAAAATAATGGGTTTGCACAAAAAAAGAGTTCAATTTTGCATGTATACAAATTATGATGTGTTTCTGGGGGAAATACATTTTTATGCTAAAAGAATATATATATTTTTGATGTTCCAGTAGCCTTTGCTGCCATTATCCATGGAATTCTTTTGGACTAGTTCTATGCATAAGGATCATAGTGTTCAGATCTGCAGTGGCTCCTACCTCCAGGATTTACCTCAGTTTCTCCTCCTCTTCACTTTCAATAGTTTCAGAAAAATGAAACCTAAAAAGAGTGTTTGTGAAGCCATATGCCACAGTTGTCACAGTCCTAAATACTAAGCAACTGAGAGTCTTGAACTCACTCAATGCTCAGTGGTCTTTTAGTTCCTCGCTCACCAAGTCAAAAGTTGTGACAGTGATGTGGGTGCATTTGAAGAACAATTAACAGCAGTAGGGACCACATTTACAGAACCTCTGGGAAAATGCAGCAGCCTGTGCAATTATCTGTATGTCTATCCTGTGCCTGAGGAGGAATCTGCCCAAAATGTCTTTCTTTCTGAAGCATGAAGTGTTGATGCTTTTTACTGTTTTCAGCTGCAGTTCTGGGCACTTCAGAAGGTACTGTACTTTAGCCAAAGCAAAGCATTTCTATCTTTGGTGAAATCACATGCACATCTTGACTGTTAATCATAGGGCACATTAGGGTTCTTTAATATATGGAAAACTCTGAAGGATTGAGAAAGACAGTGACTCCCCAAAAGTCAAATCAGATGCATATATATATAGCAGAACTATATTTAAAATTAAAGTTCAATTTTTAAACTACGATCTTTGAATGGCTATAAATTATGAAACAAGATGTGACATATTTTTATTCTTTTTTTCAAAGAAGAAATTCTGTTTCATCACTTTATGAAAGTCTATATTCATTTGGAAAAGCACAGTGAAATGAGGTTATAGCATGCCCTTTGTCCTTTTGGATATGACAGATAAGCTCTTGGTTCTGAATGTCCTTGTTCATTTTCCCTTTTCAAGTAAACGCTGAAGACTAAAATAAATTAATATCATATTTTCAGAACTTCTATTTTGTTTTGAAGGTCATTTGAATATGAGGCCACCAACAAAGTTTGAACATCTATTTTTCTGTTTATTCAAAGTCAATTAAAGTGATTTTTTTTCCACTGATTTAATCTGTGCAGTCTATTGATCTAAGTTAATTTTACTCTTTGTGGAATTCATTATTTTATGTTGCATTTTAGCCTGTTTATATATCTTTATTTGTTTGGTTTGACCTTCAACCTTGGTCAGGAAACATAAATGCACTTTCCCATTTATATATATTTTTAAAGGTCATCATTTGTCTATGGCTGCCATGGAAACAACAGAGATTCACCTTGCATTAATGAATGTGTTTAGCTTGCCAGACTTTGACATTGTGCATACATCTGATAAGCCACTAAGAATGTCCTCATGACATATGTCATATTGAAATTTGAAGACAATGCCACTTTAAGAAATATTTTAAAAATCAAGCATATGTCACTGTTTACAGTGACAACTCATCTGAAAACTCAGAACATTTCCACTTGTACATTACAGTCATCCACTTATAGATGGTATAATTCTGTAATTACAAATAGTTTTACAGTATTTATAGAGGCAGCTGTTTGAAGAGTTCTAACAAAGATCTTAACCTATTGCTTAGTCCCAAATAGGCTACATTCACTAAATCTGATGAGGGCAACTATATGCAGAGGATAAGGGTAAATTTTGTAGGCCCTACCATCAATTTCATGTGTCCTGTAATTGATGTATCTTCTGGGCACCAGTTTGGCCAGTTTTCAGCCATATTTAGTTTTGAATGTTTTTGGGGCTGTTGTAGGTTTTGGGGATAGGGAGACATAAACTTCATATATGTGGCTTATTTGGAGAAATTTTGTCTAGTTTCCATGCAAACGGTCACCTGAAAATGGCATGTAGATTTTTTTTTTTTAATGTAGGGGATTTGCAGGTCACCAGGAGGCCCCCAACATTAGGATTCAGAGGATACATGTGTCCTGCATTTATGCACCCCTGCATTAAATCAAGAACAACTTGATATCTCAACACTTATGTAAGTTACATTGATTTGGGATGGCTGATGCTAAAAATTGGATTTAGGCTTTAGGAGTTAGAGCCATGTGTCTTTCACTGAGTTAATCATGCTATTGTCCATGTTGCGGGTATAGTATATAGTCACATGCAGCCTGAAGCTGCACTTTCCCCACCCTTATTTTTCATCTATGGAGTGTGCATTAATCCAGATATGGCAAAGTGACCTAAGGCAGGGCTCCTCCTACACTATTAGGCTTCCCTGATGGTAGGGCAGACAGCAATACTGAAGTCAGTGGTAGGTTTTAGTGAACCACTTGTTGTTTTAATTACCCACAATGGAAAAAATTGTGCATGAAGGTACAGTAGGTAATTAAAATGACATGTGGTCCAAAGACCTAAATATGCATTAGGGGCTCCTATCAGTACATTAGAGTTCCTACTCAAGATTGCTGGGGAATGAAGCTGATCTTAATTCAGCAGTATTTTGCCCTGTAAACTTGCATATATATATTTTTTTTAGATGTGGGAGTTTTCTTTTTTTATTAGTAGTTTATTAAAAATAATAATAATAAAACACCGATATTACAATACCAAACAATAAGTAAAATGTTACATCACTTTCAAGATCTCTTAGATGTCTTCAAAAATTTTCATACACAACATTTATACTTGATTCTTGCGGTATAATTCTATAGTTTACTTAAACATATATACATAACTTTCTACTTATCTTTGGATGGTTTATTCAAAAAAGAAAAATAACGCTTTACTTGATACCTCTCTATCTTCCGTTTAATACAAAAGTTATTGCTATCGTAAGTTCACAAGTCTTTTTTTTTCATAATAATATTATCTATTTATGCTCCTACGTTGGAACATTCAAAATCCAGCAAAATCCCCCCCCCCTTTTATTTTTGGGTTCTTAGTAAGTAAACTTGCATATTTCGTCCTTTCATAACATTGCACATCTCTGCATCTAGCCTCTTTTTCAAACTTAGTGTAACCCAAATGAACTAAATAATCAATAAACATCTCTGTGTTTATTGCTCTCTAAGTTTTTTTCTTTGAACAATGATAAGAACTATATAACACAATGGCTGCCCTAAATTTTTTTGCCTTTTTTAAAATTTTGAAACCTTGCAATTTGTAAAACTAATTGGGCCATCATCTCAACTGTGACATATTTGGATAAATTTAGAGTTCAATAAACTATATCTAATTGGAGTGTTTCCTATGATGAAATGCACATAGCCAAGCTACTTCTGTCAATTCCATTAGAATTTTGGGGAAGTAATTCCAAGTAGATTCCTACTCCAGTGCAAATATTCAAATTTCTACACTTAATAACATTTTCAACTTCTGGATCAGGGTAAAGATGCAAAGCAGCAGCAAGATAAAAGGCAAAATCCAGCTATGTGGAAAAAATATAGTAGTAATTCTTTTGAAGAGGAAAAACTGAGACAAAACAGGAATCTGTAAGCACTAACAGACACAGGGAAGCTGGAAATGACCCTATGAGCCATTTAGTCCTTCTCTATGGATGAAATCAATCCCACTGTAACATCATTTTGGCCAATGAAGCAAGGAAGCCCTGGTGGTGGAAACGGTGGTGGTGTTGGTTTTCATTCTTTCTTCTACCCACAATTATTCGTCTATAGTGTACATACATTTTACTAGGCCAGAAATGGGACAAGTGCAATCATGGGGCCATATTTGGCCTCCAATAATGTTTTATGATACTTGATCCTTCCAGTCAATCTGACCAGCTATTTTTGAGCTAAAAAAAAAAAAGGATTGCCACTCATAGAAGCCTCTAGGGCAGCCATTCACCTTTTAAATTGATTGCAGGATTTTCTTGTACTCTTTTTCTCCCTCCACCCTCCAATATATATCAGAAATTGACTTCTAGCCACTTCCTCTTGTCTTTTCTTACTATTGGTGTATGTGTGTGGAGGGGGATGGCAATCTGTTCAGCACCCAGAAAATGCCAAGTGCAGAAATTTAGCCCCAACCCACCATAGTTACTAACCCCATACTAGATTGTTTTAGCAGAGACTGATTTTGTTCAATAAGTGGAGATGGGAGCAGAAAAGCTCAACTGGATCAGACCACAGGCTTATCTAATCGAGCGTTCTGTTTGCACAGCATCTAATCAGATCTATATAGAAAGTCCACAAATAGGAGGAAAGTGCAACAGTACCCCAATCCCAACAACTGGTATATAGAAGAAGGCTGACTTTACAACTGAAAGGAATATATATCTTTCATGAAAGTTATTCACAGCCTTATCTTGATGGATTTTGTTGGTTTTGATTTTGTTCAGTTGTCTTTTAAAGATGTTCAAGTAGGAAGTGATCAGTTATCCTTGTAGAAGCACATTTCATTTTAAGCATGCAGAGTGTGAGTATTTCTTTTTGTATGCCAGAAATCTCCCATCATTTCACTTCAAGTCTTAGACTTATGAGAGAGGGAAGTGAAAAGACTGTATAGAGATACAGGCATGAACAAAACTCACATTTTCTGTAATAATTTGGTATGCTAAATAGCTGTATGGGTTCACTATGGGGAAGTCCACTGGCCAGACCCTTTGACAATCTAACCCACTCCTCATTAAACAGGGAGTAACTTCAGAGGCTGTTCAGTAGGGCAGATGTGGCATATGACTGAGCCTATACAAGATTGTATATTCATACAAGAGTGTGACCTAACCAGTTAACTCGCAATTACGGACTTGGTAGTCTATCTGTACTTCTTTGTCCTCGCTGATGCCTACGACATCACAGTGCTGACCTCTTGTTCAATAACTCACCCACTGTACCCCCCCCCACAAAACCCCTCCTATACTAAGTTTCCAAGGGCTGTTGTTACCAGTGTAGTGTTCACCTCCACCATGGACCCTCCTCAGGCTTGCCTTTGGTGCTTGATTTTGCTGCTGCTAACTCACTATCATTAGTCCAATTTTCTTCTTTCTTCATAGCTTTTCCATTACCTAGATTCTTCCACTTTTATTCATTTCTCAGTTCCAGTAATCCTTTCTCTCCCTCTAGCTTTGGTTACCCACTGTTATGAATCTTGCTGTTTTATCTCACATGTGAGTCAATCAGATTTAAAGTTCCTAAGCTAATTACAATAATAAATTTTATTTGCTACCCACCTCTCCCCAAGGCCCCAGGTGGGGTACAGCATGAATACAACTCAAAACAAATCATGGTTAAAATACACTAAAACACAAACCATTTAAAATATGTTATACCATAATTAAAATATATAAAAATTAAAAGTACAATTAAAAGTATAATTAAAAGTAGACTGGGTAGGCCTGCTAGAAGAGGTAGGTGAAGACCATACAAAATCTGGGTAATGACTTTGCCTTGAAATATGTTCAGTGCTTGAAGACCCAGGCAACCCCGGAGGTGTTGTAAAATATAAGGATTGCTCCAATAGATCTCAAATCCACTGCTCTAGTAGCTTCTATACAGGACTTTTTGGAGCAGTTTTCTGTAAAATTAATGTCACAGTAATTAAATTTCTGGCATTGTTTAATCTAGTGATCATTAATAAACCATCAAAATGAAAATGTATTTTCTCATTATATTAAGATATGGAATGAAATCAAGAAGGATATGTTAAGATGGAAGAAACTAAATTTGTTAGGGAGAATTTTTTTGATAAAAATGGTTTGCATTTAAGCAATGGCAAAACAAAACAAAAGTTAAATATAAATTACTTCAAGATGCAAAGGAAGGAGAAAAATTGAGTTTATCTAATTTTAAATTATATTTTGCAGCCTGCTGTTGGTTTGGAAGAAAGAATGGATTGGACAGGCATGACATGGGACTTGAATGGCTTGGATATTTATGGTACATCAAGGTCAAAGTTACTGCAGATTTTAAAAACCATTTTGTGCGATGTGCTTTATTGAGAATATGGAATAAATGTAAACTATGACCCTTTCCACACAAGGTGAGGGAATTGCTCCGTGCCGTTACCTACCGCTTCTTCTGGGGTCTGAAGTAATGTGACTGTCCCTGAAGCCCTTCCACAGGGCTCCTCTTTGGTCCAGGGAGAATCGGAGCAGTGTGAGGTCTGTAGATCCTCACTGCTCCGGCTTCCAAAATGGCCACTTCTATTACAAAAGATTTACAATTCAGGTACTGGGCTTTGTTGGAAATGTTTAAAAGAGGTGGCTACAATATCTCATATGTGGTGGACATGTCCAAAGGTTAAGAAATATTAGACTGAGATACATAACAGGATTTGTGAAACAATGAAGATACAATTTCCTATGATTCCTGAATTGTATTTGTTAAATATGACAGACTTAGTAGACGGCATGAATATAAAGAAATATTGAGAATATTATTATATATGATAACAACTGCACGTATTGAATAGGCTAAGCCATGGAAAACACAGCAAATACCTACAATAGAACAATGGTGGGGAATATTTATTGAAAATAAAAACGCTGACATAGTCTCCCAAAGATTGAAAGGGAAATCAGATGATGAAATTCAGAAAGAATGGCAAATTGTAGGTGATTGCTGGGTGACCTTTGATAGAAGTCTATAATTCATGGTAATATGTGGAAAAATTTCATTGTGATGATTATGGTAGATATCATGAAGCAAGAATATGGAAAATAGAAATTCTATGTATCAACGTGTAAAATAGCTGAAAAATGCAGTACAAAGATATAACAATGTTAAGAGATATTGGAAATGAAATCTAGATCAGTTTGGAAGATTCAACAAATAATTCATGTGAAATAGCAATAATAAATGTTTGTTTTAATTGTGAAACTTCAATAAAATGATATTAAAAACAAAAACAAAATGGCCACTTATGGCTTCCAAAATGGCAGTTTCCAGCTTCCAAAATGGCAGCTTCCAGCTTCCAAAATGGCCACTTCCAGTTGGTCGTGGGTCCCGACCAACTGCTGAAGCTTGCCACGCCTAAAGCCCGCCCTCCGCAGATCGCAGGATCGCATTGGTGTGAGCCTGCAAATCTGCACAAGGGAGCAGGAACGCAATGGCGAGTTCCAGGAAAATAAAGACCTGTTTTTTCTGGTCTTTAAAAAACATGCTGGAGGACCACTTGAGGTCATTTTGGAGCAGACTGAGGTGCGGATCTCTGGTAAGTAGCCTGCTCCTAGTCCACTCCAAGGTGCAGACGACCTCTGTGAGAGGATGCACTGCCCCGTTCTTATTGCCCGGTGTGGAAAGGGCCTCAGATTGTGCCTTCATGAGGCTCATCACAAGAAGCATTTTATAGAAAAGAAAAAATAAGCAAAGCATGATGGCTAATGTACCAAGACCGCCTCAAGATTTGTCACTTAAGCCAAGAGAGCAGTTAGTAACAGAAGGACATAGGCCCTTTTTGCACCTTACCTTTTTGCGGTGCTGGGGTGGGAGGCTCATGCACGAAGACTTTGAAGGAACACTCCCACGTTCCTCCTGCTTGGGGTCCGCAGTGGCTTCCTGCTCGTGCGAGCACCTTGCCTCTTCTGTTCGCAGTGCAGCCTGGGACCTCCCAGGCTGCACTGAGGGGACAATGCATGACTGGCCCGGCTCCTGAGGCTCTGCACACCAGGTAAGTGAGCACAGGGCCCGGGAGCGATGCACAACTGCACAGCATTTTCAGCTTTGAGCCGAAAATAAAAAAATGTGTGTGTGGTCCACATCAGGCCCTTGAGGGTCATGCAAATGTGAGTGCATTGTATGGACCACTCCTCACATTTATGCGATGCCCAAGGGGCCCTTTCACTTCAGAAATTCCATGCGAAAAGGGCCATAGTTTTCAATGGCTTTTTTGCTTGCACTTATTGGGAAAATTTTTGATGGATGCACAGTTAGAAAAGAGCCATGGAAGACTGCTTCAATATATGAATATAGCAGCAAGATTGTTGTATATGCAAAGATGGAAGAATTTCAGCACTACGTGCAATCGAATGGTTGTTGAAACTGACAGATTCAGCAGCAGTGGACAAATAGTCTGGTTTAATTAGAGAAAGGTCATTAGTGACATTTCTTAGAGACTGGAACTCCTCATAGATTTTATTAAAAAGAAAAAGAAATTGATCTAATAACTTGATTTTGATGATGAGAAAGAATAGGCTATTGAAAGAATGCCATTTTTTTTGTAAATTTAGAGACAGAGGTATGAATAACTATCTACTTTATAAAAATCAATGTTTGTGAGTTTGTCTGTTTGTCTGTGTCATGCAGGCTAAGACCTCATATGATTGACTGTGTGAGGCAAGAAGACTTCATATGATCAGTTGGTTGTGAAGATTCTGTGGAATGCAGGGGTTGGCAGTTCAGGGAGGGACCTTTAGAATACTCAGTGAGAGAGCTCTTGGGCCTCAGGCCAGTTGCTATGGAGATGAGTCCCAGCAGTAAGAAGAAGGGCAGCGTATTCCCTCAGAAACCAAACCTCTGTTAACAACTCTGAATACAGATTGGATTAGGGAATATGGGGATAAGTTACAGGTACTGGAACAGGACGGATGCTATGGAGATGAGACCTAACAGCAAGGAGAAGGACAGTGCATTCCCTCAAGAACCCAACCTCTATATGTTAACAACTCTGAATACAGATTGCATTGGGGAATATGAGGAAACATTACAGGTACTGGAGAAGGCAGTTGGAGGAATTACTGACATAGGATATCAAAGCTGTGTATTTCAACCACATCTAATTCCTAAGGCAAGGTAAGGCAATTCCTAAGGTATTTCTAACAAGTGTTACCTATGAGAAAATAAAATCCTGGCCAACGTCAGGTAAGTACACTAGTAGGCATATAAAACTGTCAAGAGGAGATCAGAAGTGAGTATTTGTCTTTTCCTTTTTTGGGCTTCTCCTTTTTTCATTTTTATTTCTTTTCTATTTTTCTATAGTTCTGTAACTTTTTAAAACTTTTAATACATTTTAAGAAATCCTTCTCAATAAAATTATTTTTTTAAAAAAATGAAAATTTCTTTCTACAATTACCCATATCTTTGAGAGAGCAACCTCCTCAGACCTATACAAGTAAGTGAAATTAAAACCTTATCATCAGCATATAAAATAATAGAAACCTTTTTTGATCTAACTGAGGAAGGAAAAATTACTGGGCCAGACAATTCTGGGATTATGTCATTCAGATATAAATGTCAAAGTGATGGACACATGTCCCTTTTTTCTCTCTCTCCTTTATTAGTAGGGACAAGATCAGTTAATAAGCCAGAATTTCCAAATCTTACTTTAGCACTCATACTGAAATAGAGTTCCTGGATTAAAAACAATAGGTGATTATATATATTAGTGTTGGTCAGTTTATTCCACAACAGATGTCTGTCAATTGACTCAAATCTGCTGCTTAGTCAAAGAAAGGCAACAGATATATGCTTGGTAGGACTGGCAATTCCTTATTCGGCTAAAAAATAGTCAAACAATGGCCCTTTCCTAAAGCCAGCCTGTTCAGGATGAATGACATGGTTAGTAGATTATTAGTCTTCCAATTTGTTTAACAGATATTTACTACATAAATTAAATAAGCAGACAACAAATAGGTTAATATTTATTGGGGTATCTTGCTTATCCTTTCTTGTGAATAGGAACAACTGCACCCTGTTTCCAGCCCATTAAAGTTTACGTATACTGTTAATTTGAGTAAACAGTTTGGCTAATATTTAGCTCCACCACTCATGTAAGCATCTGAATATTCCTAGAGGCATCATATTTTCTCCTGGGGTTTTTCCCAGAGCAAAAGCTTCAATAAACTTCTTTATCTCAGACACTGACACAAGAGACCAATAAAGCAAACAAGTATTTTTGAAAATGATGGGGGGGGGGAATCTCTGCAAGTATAGTTCTGTAAAGCCTGCTAAAATGAATAAACCATTTATGTGATGAAATTTGTCCAACAATTAGAAATGATATCTAAAACTGTTTCTCATTCTTTTCTAGCACAGCTAGGGCTAACTGTTTCCACTGTTCTACAGAAGAAGTAATATCACTATTTTGAAGTGCACATTGAGAATAATCCATTAAAACGTTTTGGACGCTTCTGCATTCTGGATCCTGTACTAGTAGATTGAGGCAAACTCTCATATAAAGTTGTATGTTTTTGTAAGAAGCTGAAGTTGTTTAACAGGTTTTTTCCCCTAAATGTTCATCACTTGAAATAACAGTGTAGGTTGTTAAAGGCAATGCTTTGCTACAAAGTCAGAGTGCATGATTGTTTATTATTGAGAAGAAACAACAGCATGAACAACAATTTCTCAAGGACAAGCTTGTCTGCCCCATTTGAGTCCAAGGACATGCCTTCCTGATAAGCCGCCAAATCACTACCAGAGATTTCCAAGGACTCCGATAGGGACTCATTTTCTATATCCAAAGTCAAGAAACTATTAGCATTAGAAATTGCAGACACTGAGTTTAAATTTGGGATACTCACAGTTTCCTCACAAGCAAACAATTCATCAACCTTGAGCTGTTTGGAGACCTTGTTGTGCCTAACATTCCCTGGGCTTTATCTAGAATTCTCAATTTAAAGATTATCATCACTTGTCACAGAGGAAAAAAATAAAATTCAAAACAGTATAGTGTTGTTTCCCCAAAAGTCTATGGTTCTTAGCTTCATTTCTCATCTAGAACAGTTGCTGGCAAACTGGTCAGAAATAAATAAATAAATAAATAGTATAAACAGACAATGCAAAGTAGTGCAAGGTAAAAGGAAACAATGCTACACAGTATTGAACGGCAATAACAAAATGAAAGACCAAATGATCACAGCAGTATCAGAAGGGGGCAGGGAGATGTCAGGGTTCATTAAAATGCAGTTTATCAAGTCAGTGCCACCTTACCTTCCCATCACCTATGTTAAAAATATGTCCAATCAATATGTCCTGCTGTGTATAACTGTGGTAAAGGCTTTATGGTGCTTTGTTTTGCAACAAAAGTACAGTGAAATATTTTGCCCATTGAAATACCCAGAAATAGCCCAAGTCAGCTTTACTCCTCAAGTTTCCCTTATCAAAGTTCTTTATTTGTACACATTGTATAGTTCACTGTCAAATTTTTCAGAGCTCATGTCTTCTAAGAGATTGCCCCAAAAGAACCCATAAGAAAATCAGCCACTTCCACACCTTCAGTTCTCAGTTCTTCTACACACAGTAATTTGCTAAGTACAGACTCAGTGTCAGAATCATATCACTTCCTCTTACTCGTCTAGCTCTTTTATCTTAAATGCTTTGAGTTAAAAAGGATTTATCCTTAAGTAGATTAACTGAGTTTTTACTGGTCTCTTTCATGAGAAATTACTGGGCAGTAAGTTGCTAAACTGCATGCTAGAAATGCCACAAATTACTATATTAAAATGTAGTAGGAAAGTACTATTTCAGACCAGAAATAAAAGTATAGCCCATATATTCCTTCATAGCACCACAGATTTGAGATATTTCACATTGCAGAAAGAACAGAATCAGTTTAAAATACTACAATGGTCTGGTCAGAACTATTTATTTGTACAGAGTGTCTGAGAAATCCAGGGCAAAATCCAAAACTGATGCAGTATAAAGTAGTCAGTATTTTGGTCTAGTTCACTTCTGAGTGCTTGAGTTGATGGTATTACCACTACCCTCTAAAAGCAATCTGCATACATTATTGAATTAAAGAGCTCCAAAACTCCAAAACTAGCCTGGAATGAACCGTTCCATGAAGTGCTGCATAGGCAATTCAACAAAACAAGAGAAAATGTCCAAGTTTACACAAACCTCTTAAAGCTGAATATCATCATCCTTGACTAATTTGAATCCATCACACATCACCTGCTGGTCCAGTATTTTTCACATACAGATTTTCCCCCTTATAAGACTTACCCATGCACTCAGATGAAGTTGTATGACACTGATGTGCTTTGTGGCATTAGGGTGAAAACAGAGGCAGAACCCGTGCCCTCAACACTTCCCCTTTGAGCTGTCTACACCTTCTCTATTCTTAGATTAAAGGGCAGTTTTAAGCATGTGTAATAGGGATGGGACAAATCCAGAATTTTCCAAATCCCTGGAAGGTTCTGGGAATTGATGAATCTCACAAATCTTGAATCTTTCAAATCATTTTTTTTAAAAGGGTTTAAAAAGCAAGGGAAAGAAGGATAATCTTGGGCAAGATACACTCTCTCAGCCTTGGCAAAAGCCTAGGCAAAGGCAAACCTCCCTTTGTCATAGTTTTGCCTCAAGATCTCCCCAGACTGAAAATGTCATGAAGGCCCTTTGTACACTGGCAGGAAAATGTGGATTAATCCCACATTTTCCTGCCTGTGTAAACAGGACCACTACATTGCAGAGATAATCCAGGTCAAAACTGGCTTTTCTTTGCATAGGTCCTTCTGGCATCCTGGGGTTTTTAGTTTGATGATACACCAGCACACTTTGGCAGAGAAGGCTGTGACACCTTGCAAAACTAGAAACCCCAGAAATGTGTCTGAAAGAGCTTTGCAAGTGAGCCATGAACAGGAATGTTTCAGCTGTCCTTGGAATCTCAAGCCTGTAGCTTCCAGTCAAGTGCTGAACTTCAATATGAAATGTTCAATTTAAATATCTTAGAATACAGCCCGAGATGTAATTTGTGAAATTGCTAGCAAAGGCCATTATTACTCCAAGGGAAAAAATTCACCTACTTGCCATCTCTCCTTGTGTGTCTAGTCTCCTAAGTTTTCAGGTGTCCTGGTCTCCCAAATTTTCAGGCGCCCTGGTCTCCCAAGTTTTTAGGTGTCCTGGTCTCCCAGGTTTTCAGGCACCCAGGTCTCCAACAAACTGTTTGGGTGGCAGATTCAAAAGATTCAGTTTGCCTATTTTGGCACAGGATTTGGATTCCCGAATCTCGAATCCCTGCTGAGGATTTGAAGATTCAGTTGGCCCATCCCTAATGTGTAACTCAATGAATCCATCTTCATATCTTTCTTCTGAATACTTTCAGGAGCAGAGATGGGACAATGCTGACAGATGAGGAAATGTTTGGAGAGCAACAGTGAGCATCAGCAGTGAGACTTTCATATGCTGTGTAGGCCACATGGTTCCCAAGGTCTTTTCTGTGCCCCCCCCCAGCTACTCCCAATTCCCACAATCAAATGTTCAACTGAACAAAAAACATGTTCAACTGAAAATGAAGAAATATTGCTCCTTAAAAGGCTCCAAGATTGGATTTTCCCCTAGAAAAGGTAGACATCTTTGCTGGGGCTGGGGGCTGCTTTAGTGTATGTGATGTTTTAATTGGCCGCAACAGGTATGCCATATTGATGGACTTCACTCTGATTAGTAGCTGGTGAATGCTTTCCAAAGCAGCCTCTGTACTGCTGAGATAATTCACAATTGTTTCTTGTAAGGAAGAATTAATCCCTTCTTGATCACAGAGATGTAAAGCTCCATAAGTTTTATTCTTGCAGAAAAAAATGAATAATTTTATCTTTTTTTTCTCTTCACTCTAAGGAAGCCATTGGCAGTTTTCAAAGATCATTCCCATTTCAGGACTAAATGGTAGAAAAAATGTATGTAGCACTCTTTCTTTCTCTCTCTCTTTCTCTATTTCTGTATTCTTGTTCTTTGTCATTTTTTAAAATGCTTTTAAAAATAGTAGGATATACATGATTATTAGTATAATTTCAGTTAAAAAAATAAATGTACAGTATCTGAAAACTGGCAACATATTAATCAGCTGCTGTCTTTGTTTTCTTTAGCTTGAATGTAAACAAATATCTTCAGTTTTAACTCATATGCCTTGTCTTTTTCACTGTCATCAGTACTCACATACTTTAAAATCCAATTCATTTTGTTAGTACTTTTCTTGAAGTATAATGATTGGAAGTGAATATAGCGCACCAAATAAAGCATTAATCATGCATACAGTATTCTTGCTTGAACACGCAGGATAACATATGATGACTAGACAAATGTAGATTGGTTTTGCCACAGGCAAGTCACTCTTCTAGGATTTGGAGACAATAAACATTGCAGAGGCTGAAAGGTTTTAACAGGTTTATTGTTACAACAGGCAGTTTTTATAATATAAGATAATAAAGATGATGTTTTTAAATATATCTACAAAACCAGCAAAACCCTACTAAGCAAACTTACTTCCCCATTCTGCTGTTGCCAGCTCTAGGAGACAACAGCAGAGATATCCCTGGCTATTAATGTGCAGAACCCTCATCAGCTGACCTGGTCTGCACTGAGTTTGCCTAGGGCAATTCTCCTGAGGTTTATGTAGGCAAAGCCCAACTGGTCTATATGCTACTTCCCCACTCCAACCTAATCATACCTATCTTATACTGGACTTGTGCCCCTAATTAATTACACCTGTAATTTTACTTATTCATCTAAACAGCTATATTAAACAGATAACAGAGTGACCATATCTACACTTATCACTTAGGGATACATTCTAGCTTGTGCTTAGTATAAATTCATCCCTCTATTCCAAGACAAAATTAAGGATAAACATGCTCAGCTGCCAAGGTTATACAAGTATGAATAAAGGCAGCCAAGGTCAAAGTTGCAAAGGCTCCTGAGAGAAATATGCCAAGTGGACCAGTGTAACCAAAAAAACTCACACATGGCAACCTAAATCTCCTCATAAAATTTTCTTTTGGTAATTTCCGCTACAAGATACTATCTTGTATTAGATTAATCAGTGGAAGACTCTCTTTTCTCCTTACTTAGAATTGCACTTAAATATAATTAGTTCTACATTCCCATGCATTCTTGAAAAAAATGTTATTTTTCAAATTTTCTTAAAACTTTTCTTAAAAAAGAAACTTTTCTAAATATCACATTCATAATGAAGTTTCTGTCATACCCATCAACTACAGAAGTAGCACAAAAGAAAACTTGCTTTCTTTCCCCTCTTTTAATTTTCCAAGCTTCATTAAATTTATTAGACCTGCTCTATGGCAAGAAAAGCACTCCTTGAAGCAATATCTATCATACAGTTTTATTTAAAAAATGCACATCTGTATTTTTGTTTCTGTCAGTTTTAAATGGAGCTTTGCACAATTCATTTGATTGTTTCCTCTCAGAGGCATTAAGACTGGATACACCAGCAGAGAATACTACTTTTAGTGCCAACAAGTGAAGGCAGAACATGTGAAATCATGTGAGGCCAGTCACAAGCATTTAAATCACTTTCCCTCTTGGGAATACTTCCAATCTTTGTTGCTCATTGACTGTTGTTGTTTCTTCGCACATTGGCTATGTGGAGTATATTCCAAAACTTCACAGCACTGTAAATAAAATTATGAAATTTCTCCATGGAACCCTGATTTAGAAACATTCTCTCCTCATAATGATGGGCCAGGTTTGCAACTAGAAGTACTGCAGAGGGCCAAGTGGTTTTCATGGTCTGTAGCAGCTTTAATTGTTGCAACAGCTGGGACTCCTCTGAGAGACTTCACCATTGTCTGGTAACATCCCATTTGGACTACACTAATGTGCACCCTGGAAGACTTTAGAAATGTAAGCTAGTAGAAATGACTCTGATGAGATTAGATGTGTTGGCAAATTGTAGTGACCATGTGTATGTGTTGGGAGGAAGTAATTCAATGGAAAGACAAGAGGGGAAAAAAGTCTGTATTTAAGTATAATTCATGGCATATAAAGGATCAGCATATCTCAAGTGAACCTGCCAGAATACTATTATTATTCTTAGAGTCACTTCTCCAGTAACATTTAATGTATGTAGTGCAAAAAACCTCCAAAGACAGAAACTCCAATGTCAGAAATTTCTCCCTGCCAAGCCACAGCCAGCAAGGGAGGAGGGAGGTCAGGAATACTTTCAGGGAGAGTCTGAATATATCAAACACCAGGAAAACACAAGCTGAGCCAGGTCAAGGTCCAGTCCAAAGGTTCAGGAGAAGGAGATTCTTCTGGAGGGTTTCAGGGAGCAGGAGACATGAAGGTCATGAGGGCTTGCTAGTAATTTGCTGCAAGCAAAGAGCAGCCACAGCAGCAGACTTAAATAGCCAGTGTGAATAGGGGCTGCCTGTTATTGTTTCCTCAACCTAGTCCATGCAGCCTCCCTCTGAGCAGATCGTTTCAGCCTTCTGTGTGATTGAGGGCTGATGGGCACAGGTGGCTGCCACTCCTCTGCATCACTGCTGGTTCCCTGTCCATCATGAGCTGGCTGGGGCAACTCTGTCTCTGTTTGACCTTCCAGTGCAGGGGAGGTTTGCAAGTTGACTTGCTCACTCACTGGCCCAGTCCTTGGCACAATCAGTAGATTGGGCTGTGCTTGGCCCTGTGAGGCCTGTTTTACCCATTTGGTCCTGCTAGGCCTATCTGTCTTTTGGCCTTTTAGGCCCTGGTCATCAGGCCTCAGTAGGCTGGAAGCCTGTTAGGTCTGGTTGACCCTAGTAGGCCTTATTAGGCCTTACAAGGCACTGTAATCTTTAGGCCCTTGTAGGAACTACTAGGCCTCAAATCAAGCCTGGGTAGGCTAGCCAGTTTGGTTTAGGCACTGCAGTTTTAGTTCTGAAGTTTTACAGATCAGTTTGAGTGTTGAGCTAGGATCTGGTCCTTTCAAATTCTTTCAAATTCTCATGGCTACTAGGAAAGGCAGCAGGGAGATCTAAGAGCAAAGGCCCAGATATAAACAACACCCAGCCAAGGGGTGAGGAAGGGGAAGCAACGGTTTGGCTCTGGTCTTTGTGCAACTAGAGGCTTTAGAACAGGCCTATCAAAGCATACTGTTGTTTCAGCTAAGAGGAAAACTAGATGTGTGAGAGAGGCAAATCTCACTAAGAAGATTTTGGGTTTTTTTTTAGATGTGCTGGAAAAATGAAGCCAGAGTGACCACACCAATTCATATGGAGATTGGGAGCAGGTTCTGGTAGCCCTGCTGGCTGGTGTGGATGACAGTGCTGGTGAGTACATCAGTGAAACCTATTTCTGGTGAGCATCATGACATTAGCATAGTTTCAACAGGTTCTCATAATTGGCTGTGGAGGGTTAGAGTATTCTAGGTGATCAGACAGCTGTAGGTTCCAGCATTGATAGAGGGAGCCCTGGAAGTGGTAAATTTCCTATACAGCATGGTCTGGGTTTGGGGCAGGCCCAAGTGTCTCTTTAGCATTGATATCCCCAAGATGCCTATTCTCCACAGTGGTTTTATGGCTATTTAAGCACTATGCAGTTATCTGCCAGTAGTGGATACACTGCAGTCCCTTATAGTACAATTCCTTATGGGCAACAGATGCTTCCCTGGGAAGACCATTTATTACAGGCCACAAGGGAAAGATCTGACATATCAAATATATGAATGACTTCACTCTCCTTTATTGTGATCTGCAGAAAAAGGATAAAGATGACTTATGACAAGAAGAAGGACAAACTACATAAGTGCAAGGTAGATAAGACACAAGAAGATTGGTTGCCTAGGATTTTCATCTATGCTGAAGTGATTGCTAGAGCACAACTGTGGAGGGTGTTATTTATGGAGCTTACATGGCTTTCTCAGGGCCAGTCTGGCTTCTTTATGACAAGAATGCTTGTATGAAGGCAGGTATTAAGCTCACCCTCAGATGGCAGCAAATTCAGCCACAGTTATGGATGCAGATTTTGACACCTGCTTGACTAACTCAAAGCGAGAAGTCACACAGTGGTCATATTGTGTGGAAGGAACAGGGTGGTGATAGTAATAAGCTACAGGTGATAGTTAACCAGCAGAACAAGGTATTGTGTTGGGAATTTGGGGTTCAGGGTGCATATGCATGCCAGTCTTGCAAATTCCATCAAGGGTGTTCTTTTTATGGGGTTTCTCATTCCTTTCAGAACTACTGAAAAAAAAATCCTTGATGAGGGAGCTTTAAGCCCTAACGCCAGAATTGCTCACAAGAAGATGGAGAGACCCAGTCAGTGTTGTTTTTTCCCAGTACTAAGATTGATACCATGCAACAGCACTGCAGGCTCCCAGGGAAAGAGCTTAGGGATCTGAGGAAGAGGGTTTCTGAATTTATGGTGCATAAGAAGACTAGACCCCTTTTGCACCTTACCCTTTCGTGGTGCTGGGGTGTGGAGCTTGCACGAGAAGCCTCTGGAGGAAGGCTCTTGTGTCCCTGCTGCTTTGGTTCTGCAGCTTCTTCCTGGTTGCATGAGAGCCCCGCCTCTTCCTTTCGCAGTGCAGCCTGTGACCTTCCAGGCTGCACTGAGAGAGGAAGGGTGACCGACCCGGCTCCTGAGGCTCCACATGCAAGGTAAGTGTGCACGGGGCCCTGGAGTGATGTGTGACCGTGCAGCATTTTCGGCTTCAAGCTGAAAATGAAAAAATGTGTGCACAGTCCGCATCAGGCCCTTGAGTGTCGCACAAATGTGAGTGCGTTGTGTGGACCGCTCCTCACATTTACATGACGCTCAAGAGGCCCTTTCGCTTCAGAAATGCTGTGCAAAAAGGGCCAATGCTTAAGCAATTTCAAGAGCTCATTGGTCATTTAATTTTTGCATACAGGATTGCACCTGGTAGGGCCTTTTTGCAGTATCTATGTAACATTATGTGTGGAATTTGTAGGCCCTATAATAATGTCAGGATTATACATGGTATTAGTGAATACTTGGGGCTTTGCCAAGAATTCTTGGTTCCTTTAATAGGATTTCTTTTTGGAGGGCTGAACTGAGAATTTGGAATATATTAAAAGTATTTTTGAGGCAACAGGTTCCAGTGGTTTGGGGGTGTATTTTCATGATCATTGGTGCATCCAGGTGTAACCTGGCAAGTGGGCTGAGACAGGTTTGTTGACTAATGAATTTTTTGGATTTTTTTTTTCTAATAGCGGTGCTTGTTTGGCAGGGCACAGCATTGGCAAGCCTAAGCTCTCCACTTGGAGGGCCATGAAAAGTATATTTGTTTGGGTCTAGGCCAAGCAGTCCTCTATCTATTTCTATTGCAATAATATGACCACAGTGCATGTCATTAAACCCATGTCCTCTGGGTCCCCATGAGTTATGTGTCTGGTCAGGGCCTTTATACAGCAGTGTCTCCATAGAAATATAATTTTCATGGCCCTCCAAGTGGAGGGCTTAGGCTTGCCGATGCTGTGCTCTGCCAAAAAATAGAGCAGTTCAGACAATGGGTTCTTGTATAGGCCAATCTGCTGATGTTTGCAACCTGTGGAGGCTTGGAGGGGTGAGGTTGTCAAGACAATTAGTCTCTCTTTAGCCCCCAGTACCAAGAGACTAAGTTGCAGTTTGAAAAGTTTAGGTCTGGTGCAAAGCTTCAAGCTCTTTAGCCAATTGCTTTTTCTCATATCTTACAATTCTGTGTGCAGCTGAGGGGTAGGCACTTAGCTCTACAATCCATTTGAGCTAGGTTGTGATCATTGGCTTTTCCCTAAAAGGATGCAAGAGACCACATGACCAACTTCAGAATTAGCAAGTCCATGGGCACTTCTGATTATGAAGCCATTTTGTTTCACACATCATAACTGACTTTCCTTTTTTTTTTTTTTTTGGTGCCATGAAAATTAGTGAATTGGTTGTATTGTCTATAAGGGATGTCAGGTAGGGCATTGGAGTTAAGGGATCTAACTGTCTCTGGACAGTGTGCAGTGTTGTGGATCTGTACCTCTAAGAAATATGGGGTGGGAAATGTAGCTTTGGGTATGTGTTATGACTTTGCTTTATGTCCTGTTCATACATCACAAAATTGTAAAAGAATCAGGGGATCGAGGCCTGCTTTTGTCATGCTGAATTTTGAGCCCCTTACCAAATTCTAATTTTGGTCTGTTGTTTCTAAGGCCTTACAGCAGGTTGGGTCTGCAAGGAGTTAAATGTGAAACTTACTCATTTTTGGATTGGTGTTGCATCTGAAGCTTTTGCCATGGGTCTGGGTCTTGGATCAATCCAGTATATTGGGCACTGGAGATCCTTAGTATACATGAGATATACCTGATTTCTTCTGTTTTACTCTATTATTAATGTTGTTATCTTTTTCACATTCTAGGTTATGCTTGGAGAGTTGGTGGGTCCCAATCTGCAGCCATAGTATGACCTATGAAACTGTAATGAACCAACTATGGTACTATAGCATGCCAGGCCCACAACTGCTATATTTGGGCTCAGCTGGGGTTGAGTGACCATGTCACAGTGGAGACGCTTGGAAAAATATGTGCATACTGACATAGTTTGTTTCCTCTGTTATTCAATGAGAACAAAAAACAGACCACTTACCACAAATCTTGTAATTAGCTATGTGCCCATTCATACAATATAAAACAATATTCTTTACTTATGTATAGGCATTGCACAATGTCACAGAGTTGCTCAGGGCAGAGAAGAAAACAGACAATGTATTCTCGGAACAAAAAATGTAACTTTATTGGTTACAGCTAAAGGCAACTTGGGCCAGCATGGAATATAGATCCATACATCTGACAGCCCACCTGCAGGCCCGTGAAAAACTAATCCCTCAGCTGGCTTACCCAGGGGGAACATGGGATAGTCATGCGATTTGCTTGAGTAAGCCCTAGGAATGAGACAAGTCATTTGAAAATGAGACAGGTTTCTACTACTTCTCAGTTGAATGTGGCCTTGGCCCTCTTCACCTCCAAGCTCCTCTGGGGGTCCCACAAACAGTCTGACAAGCAGACTGACCTTGTCTCCCTGAAAAATGGATCAGTCTCTATGCCTGAACCAACAAAAGTGAGACAAAAGATTAATAACAACTGTACAAAGATATGACTCCAAATCCACAGTTTGTCAGGCATTCCAGAGTCAAAGCAGGAAAGAAGCATTTAGCAGAAAGGATGGCAGTGCCATGGAGAAATAATATTATACTCCCTCAACAGATCAATAAGGAATTCTTTGTCCAGATCTGTCTGTGAAGCCCTGCTTCCAGTCCCAGCCAGCTGGGCCTGATTGACCAGCTTGATTTTCCTGTTATTTATAGATACTTTGAGCCTAAAATGGAAGTGGCCAGAAAGCACCCAAGACTTTGCCTACCTTCAGAATTTGTTTCCATAGCACATACTTTCACAGCATAGCAGTGACAATTAGACTGAAGAGGTTACTTTTTTGTACTGCATCTCCACAAATCCTTCAGCTAACCTCTCTGTAAAGCCATAGAATCAGGTGCTGGGAAATGTATATAAGAACCTATGGTTAATATTGTATATATAATGGATCATAAGGATCAAGCTTTTAGGCATAGACAGGTCTAAATAAAGTACGGTATTACTTCAGTGTCACACAGCTGGTGTTTTGTATCTAATTCCCATAAGTTTTCAGACTGATGGATCAGTCACAAGTTGCCAATTGACCCACTGAGCAGCTTTATCTCCTTGATGTCAATTGGCTTCTGCTGCAATTGAGCAATATTTGTACAGTATCATATATCTCTGTGATGGTTCCCATGGAGCACCTTAACTAGATTTATGGAAAAGGACTTTTTCTTAGTAAAGTGACAAAGTCAGCAATGAATATATGCATGATGTACATATGTAACAAAAAAAAGTTGCTTAAGTTCTGAGCTGACTCTGGAAGATTCCTAAAAAAAAAAAAAAAAAAGATTATGGCTTGGTATTTTTCTAAACATATTCTGCACTGATTAAAAATATGAATACCATGTAAACTGTTACAGGAAATAGCTTATAAAATTCAGGACTGTGCATGTCATGAGAGTGACATAGGTGGCAAGATGGTAGGAAATGGTGACAAGATGTTGGAGTATAGAACTGTGTATACCAGTCACGTGTCTAACTTACCGTACTGCTTTCAATGGTAGTGTGGGGAAGGATGCTATTCAGTCACCAGTAATGAAATAAGATTCAGTTGCCAGTCTGGAAAGCTTATGTATATGGAACTGCTAGGGTGCAAAGGTCACCATGTTATTCTTTGCCTCAAGCAGAAAAAGCATCTTGAGTCAGTCCTGATAAAATCAATCAATGACTGAAATCAACAACAAAAATGGAACATTCTTTTGAATTAAATAGGATGCCCAAGTATACAGAAGCTCAGTCAAACAGATGAAATATCAGATGTTTGCAGATTTTATGATAGCCATAAATCTGTAGAATTTTAGAGCTGGAAGGGGCTGCAAATCGTTTAAGGTGAGAGTAGAAGATCTGTGACAGTGTTGAACTCCAGGTATGTATAACACTAGAGTTGTTGTTGGATTAATGGTTAACATAGAATCTTTCATTAATGCATATAACGCTGAATTCCTAAACATTGCTGTTGCATGCCTTCAAGTTATTTCTAACTTATGGAGACCCTAAAGTGAATCTATCATGGGGTTTTCTGGGGCTGAGAGTATGTGATGCACCCAGAGTCACCCAGTGGGTTTCCATGGCCCATCAGGGAATCAAATCTTGGTCTCCAGGGTGGAAGTCCAACACTCAAACCCACTACACCATGCTGGTTCTCTCCTAAACATTTTTTTTAGTATATTTTCTGAAATACAATTAACGGGAAAATGAACTGCAGTAAGAAATGTGCCTACTCACTTTCTAAAATCAGGCCAATTTCCAATCCACAGATGCCTACTTTGAAATGCTTATACCAACAGAATGAAATTATAAGCTCACAAAACCCATCCATATCTTCATTGATGGCAAAGAATCTATGATTTCTGTAAGGGACCATTTATCTTTTACCATTTTTGAAATCAGGTTCATTTGTAAATAACCATCATATTTCATTCACATTTTTTCAACACATACGCCCAAAATGTTTTTGCATTATACTAAACTTTATTCAGTTTCTTCCATTTCAGTTATGAACGGTAAAAACTCATATCCAGAGAGTCAACATTGTAGAGGAGCAAGAATGTCTGACCAGGCTTAGGAAAGTCCTGCTTTGGAATTCCAATAATTCTTACCAGGTTCTTTGGGTTGGTCACCACTTCACAAGTTCATTTACCACACAGCCTCGGAGGCTAAAATGGGGGAAAGGGGTAGAAACACTGTACATTGGAAACAAGCCTCATGAGGAATGTTGGCAATGTTGTGTATATTTAGCTTGGAGAAGATTAAGAGCATCCATCTTTATCATCTTTTAAATGAAATATTAACCCATATAGTAATACTTAACCTTTCCAATTTATCATTAGACAGATTTTTTTCTAAAATGCAATTACTCTTATGGTGCTGTAATTATTATTTTAATATATGCTTTAAAGAAGAAGAAAAAACACCTAGCGGCTAAGTTCTATTGTTACTCCAGCCTAAAGCAAACCCATTGAACAAATTAGATTTACCTAGAGGTTGACTCCCCATTCAGCAAGCAATTCGATGGAGTTATCAACAACATTCCAGCCTGTATGTGATTGAAAACCGATCATGGAAAAATGAGACCAGACACAGCAAATGGAGTTGAATAAGGGCCATTTTATTTGACCTAACCTATTTTAAGTTGTGTAGGCTTGAAAATAAAGCAAGAGGGGGAGGAACCTGATGCAGGTCCACCTGAAATCAGATGTTACCACACTTCATCCCTGAGGAAAATCCAAATCTTTGTGTTGTACCCTGGCTGGCAGTAATTCGAAGGTAACTCAGAGGACTTCCACCCAAGCCTCAGAATTCTACAAGTGAGAGCCCTGATCCCAGATTAATCCCAAGTCTTGTCGATCCCTTGGGCTCAGCAGCCTACAAGAGAGTTTCAGAGACCTACCCTATACCAAAAGGTTGCCAAAGGTGATAATCAAAGACTTGTATTCTCCCCCTGCTAATGAATATCTTGTATAATGACACTATCCAAAGCCAACTGTCCACGTCCCACAGGTACAGTATGGGGTAGGCAAAACAAACAAAATAGGTAAAAACTGAAAAAAATCCTACCCAGCCCCAATGTGACCAGACAAGCCAAAGACTGCACTGAGGGAGGGTGGGCCATAATGTGAAGATCCAAAGAGGCATGTGAGGGGGTGCTCAGGTCTTAAATAGCCTCCAACTCTGCCTCCATCACATGCAGCAATCTGACACCTTGTACCAGAAGCAAAGCACCCTGGTATCTACCACAGAAAGTATTAAAGTCCTACTCTTCCCCACAATGTTATTTGCAATGTGAGTCCAGCTAGGTATCAAAACAAGATGGAATCATGCAACCTACCAGATGTTGTTGAATTGCAACTCCCAGCATTCCTGACCACTGGTTGACTAGGAATGATGGGAATTTCAGTCCAACAGCTTCTGGAAGATGACAAGTTCCTATCCATAATTTAAAGGATCTTAAGATCAGTCATGAGCCCTTTACTATTGGTGAACTCCTATGGCATTTAACAGCCTAATATTTTCTTAGCTTTTATCCTTTCCAAGAGCTTCATTTTCCCATGAAGGTAAATTAACAATTTCTGGGGAGCTAAGATAATTTTCCTGTTTCAGTAAATAGTGTCAGTTCTTCAGATCTTTACAACAGCTTTTACATTTCCATCTCCCTCTCCTCTCCAGCCACTAAAGTTGAGTGCACACAAGCTTTGAACTTCATTTCAAACTAAGGTGAAGAGTTCCAGCTTTCCACTGATTTGCATCAAGCACTCTGCTATCTGAAGGGTTCAATCTGCCAAGCCGCTCAGTTGGCACCTGTGCTTTAGTTAAACTGGTGAATCATCTTGCTAGCAGGAACAATGCCATCCTAACAGATGGTTGTAATGTGTAGTTACAGCCAAGTGATCATGTATGTACATCACTTGTGCGTGTTAAAGACAGCAGCCTCCTTAGCCAGGTTAACTGACAGTCTATCAAGTGCTCTCATGCGTAAGATTGCAGAAACATGGCTTTCAATATGCTGTGGCTTGCTATTACCCAGATCAATCTCACTGCATACTTTTTATGGTTCAGTGTAAAACAATGCATTATGCTATCAGGTATCATAAATTACAACAAATTTTGGAAAATAAAGTATTTTTGGTGAAGCACAATGCTTATTGCTCCTAAAAATATTGACATCTGTTCTATAACTTTAAATATTTGAAGGGATGTCATGTCGAGGAGGGAGTGGGCTTGTTTTCTGCTGCTCCAGAGACTAGGACAAGGACCAATGGATTCAAGCTGCAGGAAAGAAATGTATAAAAATGTTTCGAAATACATGCTATTTGTAAGTTGTTCGCCGCCTCGATCCATATGGAGAGGTGGGATACAAATAAATAAATTAATAAATAAATAAATAAATAAATAAATAAATAAATAAGAAAGGAGATTTCACCTGAACCTCAGGAAGAACTTCCTGAAGTCAGAGCTGTCTGACAGTGGAATATGCTGCCTTGGAGTGTGGTGGAGTCTCCCTCTTTGGATTTTAAGCAGAAGCTGGATGGACATCTGTTGGGAATGCTTTGGTGCATGTTCCTGCATGGAACATGGAAGTTGGACTGGATGACCTCTGGGGTCTCTTCCAACTCTATGATTCTAAGTTTTGTATTTCCTTCTTTATATATTGTTCATTCTATATTTTAAATAAAGGCAACCTTTTTTTAAAAAAAAAGTTATCACACTCTGCTGGTATCACAGCAAGGACACATATGCACAGAGGTAGATAGTGTATTTTTTTCCTCTTTTTTTAATAACTTCACAAATTAAGTATTTTAGTTCAGTTTTCAAAACTGTAGTTGCAGTTTCAAAGCTCTTGTGATACAAGAGAACTTTAGAAACAATGAGACCAAGTTGACAAAAAAAAAAACATCAATTTTCCTTTCAAGCAGAAGTAGATGACCTTTGGATTTTCAACTACCAGTCTCACCAGAGGCTAGGATCTGTGATTTTGCTGCAGCCACTGCTGAAATCCAAGTGGAACAGAGGTGTGGTGTTGGTGCAGGTGGTATTAGAGCTCTCTCCTGGATATAACTCTGCCATCTACTTCTCTTCCAGAACTCTTTTTCCCCCCTCAAGGATTGGCACCACTGATGTGATATTGATTCAGTCTTATGAAAGTGACAAATGAGAGGTCAGGGAGAAGTACAAAAATAGGAGTGTTGCCTGCCTCTGTCTTACACTACTATTTTTGATTTTCTCGTATCCCAGTGAAGAAAAGTTGTTTTAAGCTCATCTACATTCCATAACAGACATGTACAACTAAAATCAAGATCCATACCAATTTGAACATTCATACTGATTACTACCATGTTTAATTTTCACAACTTTATTCTTACTGCAAAACTTGGTATTCATTGCAAAAGCTATACTAAAATGTTTTCATTAATGTGTATCTTCCCCTTCATACATTTTTTTGTATCTGTTCACACATTTTTTCCTCTTGTTATGCCATTGCTTCAGGCCTTAACAAAAAAGTACAGTGGATCCTCCACATTTGTGAGAGTTTGGGGCACAGAACTCTCACAAAAGTGGAAAAACCATGAATAATTCCCCCTGTAATTCCCCTCCCATTCCCCTCCAGAGCTTCCCCTCCTTGTCCCTGTCCTCTGGCCATGGTGTTCGCCAGGGGAAGAAACAGAAATGGTAAAGGGCTTACCAGTATTTTGCCCTCAGAGAAGACCAAAGAACTGAATTCTGGCATTCTAGTTACTTCCAGTTGCCATTTTGAGAAAGGAGAGTCATGTCATGCCCAGGGCAGACCCAACAATTAATCAGTAAGAACAGGGCTTACTCACAAGGCAAGAGCAGGGGTTGTCCAATACAAAATCCATGTTCCAGAGTAAATAAATCCACAGGCCAAATCCAAGTCATTGTCAAACAGGCAGAGGTTCAAGGTAACCAGGATGCAAGAGAACACAGTGCTGATCCTGGAAGGGAAGAGCCAGCTGGCAGCCTTTTATCTTAGTAATGTTGTTGCTACAGGTGTTCCCTCATTAGGGCTTGTTTGTTACTTAGACACGCTGAGCGGTGAAGACCCTCTTTCTGCTGTCATCTCTCTTGCATGGTCTGTGTTGTCTTATCTCCAGCTATTTGTTCCTCCTGCTCATGCCCCTGCTGCTGTTTGTTGTCTTCTCCTGAGCAAGCTTCTGGCTAAACATCTGCCTTTGGGAAAAATTTTGCCTTGGACTCAGAATCCTCCTCCACACTGTCAGGGTCTCCAAGGCAGGACATGACCATTCATCACAGAGGGGAGGGGTAGGAACAAAGACAGCACCTGACCAATCAGTAGCCATTACACAGCAGAGTGTGCAACCACATGGCACAGAGGACACACCTCTAGCAGTGGGTGGGTGGTAGGTGTTCACCAAAAGGAAAAAAAAATGTCCATTTTAAACACAAGGCTCACAAGCCTGTGATGAGGAATGTAAGAGAGCATGTAAGGAAGGAAAGGTGGCAGGGAAGGCAAGTACATGCTTTGTGAATAATCAAATTTGTGAAGGTCAAACCCACAAATGGGGAGGGAAGACTGTAATGTAAAATCATTATGCCCTGCTTGATCCCAGCTCATCAGGGTTTATGGAGCAAATGATCGTTGTGATGTCATGGCATCTGTTGCAGATCATATTTGCATATGGCAAATAAAGCCCCACTGTGGTTCACACTCTAAATAGCAAGAAAAGGGAATAGCTCTATATGGCCTACTGCCTTGATCTGTTGTGTGAGCAATTTCAATCTGTTTTAGCACTATACAGCAAGATTTTTTGGCCTTAATCCAGCTCTAGTATTGTATAGTAATAGTTGTTGTTGTCAACTTCCAACAAATCAACTTTGACTTATGGTGACTCTGAATGACAGATCTCCAAATCATCCTATCATAAACAGGCCTCCATGGGTCTTGCATACTCTGGGATATAGCTTCCTTGATTGAATCAATGTATCTGTAATGTGGTCTTCCTCTTTTCCTACTGCCTTCTACTTTATCAAACATTATTGTCTTTTCTAGTGAGTCATGTCTTTTTGTGATGTGTCCAAAGTACAATAGTCTAAGGCCATTTCCGCACCAGGCATTTAAAATGGTGCAGAACGACCTCCAACGGAGGTCTTCTACACCATAGAGTGGACTGGGGTGGACTACTTTTTGTAGTTCCACACATCAGTCTAGTTCTGCACGACCGGAACTGGTCGTGCAGTGTGCTTTTTAGAAAACTCTTTTTTGAGGTTTTTAAAAAGCACGGAGCGGACAACCCTCCACGCTCTGGAGCAGATTTGCAGGCTCGTGCAAGTGCGTGCCTGCAGATCTTCTGGGGGCGGGCTTTCAGCTGGTGAGCTTCTCCGGTTGGTGGAGAGCCTCCACCAACCAGAAGCCACCATTTTGGACGCCGGAGAATTGCGGAGCACCGAACTCGCTCTGCTGCTCTTTGCAACGGACTCGCCCGGACACAGGAGTCCCATTTCTGCCCATTTCTGCCCGATTCACACCCCACGTGCAGAAAGGGCCTAAGTTTAGTCATATTTACTACTAGGGAGAGTTTGGGCATGATTTGCTCTAGGGCGCATTTATTTGTCTTTTTACCAGCCCATGGTATTCTCCAGAACATTCTCCAACACATTTCAAATGAGTTGATATTCTTCCTATCAGCTTTTTTTCATTGTCCAGCTTTCACAACCATGGAAACTGGAAATATAATGGCAAGTACCACCCTAACATTGGCATTGTTTATATTTCAGGATGCCATCTAGTTCCTTCATAGCTGCCTTCCAAGTCCTAGCCCTATTCTTGACTATAGTCTCCATTCTGATTGATGCCTAAACCAAGGTATGGAAAAGCCTGAACTATTTTAATATCTTCTTCATCTGCTTTAAAATTAGGTAAGTCATCTGTCATCATTAAGTAAGTAAGTCATCATTATTATTATTTTTATTGTTCATCTGTAAGTGTCCTTTTTTGCTGTCTTCCTTTACTTCATTCAGTAATTGTTCCAAGTCTTTGCTATGTTCTGCTAGTAGTATGGTGTTATCTGCATATCTTAAACTGTTGATGTTCCTTTCTCCAATTCCCATGCCTCCTTCCTCCAGTCCAATCCTGCTGTATGTATGATATGTTCAGTGTACAAAGTTGAACAGATAGGTTGATAAAATGCAGCCTTTCCTGACCCACTTGCCAATTGGAAACCATTTCATTTCTCTATATTCTGTCCTGACAGTAGTCTTTTGTCCTGTGGGCACCAGGGCAATCAAAAATTATGGCACGTCACTTTATTAAGAGCAATCTATAGTTTTTCATGATCTACAATAGGTTTTGCTGTAATTTATAAAGGACAGGCTGCTTTTCTTCTGAATTCTTTAGTGTACTCCATTATCCATCATATGTTGTCAATTTGATCTCTAGAGACTTTTCCTTTTCTGAACCCAGTTTGGATATCTGGCATTTCTCACTCCATATATAGTAAAATTCTTTGTTATAGAATTTTGAGCATCACTTTTTTTGCACGGGAAATTTAGCAAAGTTCTTGTGGTTACCGCTATCCCTCATGTCCTCTTTCCTGTAGACTAAATGTATATTTAGCATTTCCAATTTGTGCACCATTTTTTTTGTTTTCCATATTTGTTGTCAGATTTTAGTTAGAACTAGAATAGATTCAATCTCTGTTGCTTGAAACAGCTCTCTTCGTATACCATTTGTTCTTTGTGGTTTAATTTTTCCAAATGCTTTAAGTGCAGCTTCCAATTCACTTTTTAAAATTTTATGTTCATCTTCAAATAGTTCTTCCTTGAATGAATCTGCCAGCCTTTCATCTCTTTTATATAATTCTCCATTGTACGGTTCCACCATCTTTTTATTTCTAACTGATTGTATAACGTATTCCTCTGGTGATTGTATAGCATCCTCACTCTTGGTTTAAATTTCCCTTTGATTTCTCACGTCTCATGGAAAATATTTCTTGTTCTTTTTTTCTTATCGTCTTCTATATATATGCATGCATTGATTATTATAGTAGTTCTCTTTTTCCTTGTGCGCCAGTCTCCAAACAGTTGCATTCAGGGTTCTGACCCTATTTCTGCTTCTCTTCTGTCCTGAACTCCTTGAAGAGTTTTATCTGGTATCCACTGATGCTTCTGTGTAATTACAAGTGTTATACAACCCGATTAGTCAAAGGGATCAAACAAAAGCAGTTGTGAGACACATACCTACTTCTGACAGATTCTACTGTCTGTGTCAAAGTTTTGCATTAAAGTCTCAATTAGTTGTTCAACATGAATACAGAAGAAGAGGCAGCAGGCTAGCCCTTCCATGTTGATTGTCTTTACGTGGATAGTATTATTCCAAAAAGGGCAGCATTTTCTTCATGGATAGCATCTCCATGTGATCAGAACCCCTGTTGTTTCAAGGACGCACATGGAGTCGTGTCACATAGCAGACACTCTCTTTCTAGATTGTCACTATCCACATGAAGAGTTACAATCCTGAGAGCACTTTAATAGTGTGAAAAAAAATCTGAAAAGGGTAGAGGGAAACATGTGGTGCTTTTTCTCTTCCTGGCAGAGAGATGAAAATTTCCAAAACCATATTTTTTGGTTTGATTCAGCATGATTTTCCCTTTGCCTCATTTGTTACCACACTTGTGTGTTGATTCATGTATCCTTAACCAAGAGTTCAATGTCCTTCTTTTCAGTGTTTTCTTTGAGAACTTTTGGTGGAATTCATTTCTCTACAGACTTGTTCTGATTCATTCAACTCATATTCAGGTATCACCCACTAGGAAACACCCTGCCATCATGCAAACATCAATGGGGGAAATGTGGAGTTTCATTTAAATTTGTTGCATTTACACTGCAATCTTACACCTGTCTATTTAAAGGCAAACCCACTGAGTTCAGTGGGACTTCTAGGCTAACATTAAGTAGAATTACAACTTTAATCTGTAGTAAGATGTAGCATTTAACAGTAATGGTGCCAACTATTATTTATGTGTGCTTCAATAGTTCACTACTCATTTCTAATATAAAAGTGAAAACAAAAATAAAAGAAATAGCATATGACCTTGAGTTTGAATAGCCTTTTTTATTGAACTGTTCATTGTTGGCCCTTGCAATTCTGGTCACATACAGAATAGATTTCAACAAAATAGACTTGACTTTTTCCTGGAAATTAATTTTAAATCAGCTTAGACATTTAAATAATGGTGAGAATATCAGCTAAATGAGAATCAAGAGTGGAAATTTAGTTCACCTTGGTTAACAACATCTCTCTTCAAGATAAAAGCACAGGTAACCATGTTGTCCAAAAGAAAGAAAAAATTAAAATTCATTTTAGCATGAGACTTTTACCAGGACAATTCAAAGGTCATCAAGTATCACACATGTTTTTGTTGTTGTTGTTGTTGCTTGTGTGTGTGTGTGTGTTTCAGAATTCTTCATGGAGCTTTTGAGTTGTTTGAAACTCCTGAAGCTGCCCAATATGATTTCCACAGGGTTACTTTTTTAAACATCTAGCAAATTATCAATGAGTTTGCCATTATAAAAACAATCTCCTTTCTCTCTACATCTATTAGACACTTCAGGCTGAGCAATTCTGATAAAACTGTTGGAATTTATATTTGGAATTAACCTTGTGGATAGATTGTCATTTTTGTTCTTTAGTCCCAAATGGCTAAACACAAAATAAAATTTAAAAAGAATGAAATAAACTTTTGCGGAATGCATGAATTAATTACTAAAATAAGACATAATTATTCAAGAAATTAAAAAAGAATGAGTGGAATGCAGGTGTTTTCCAGAACTTTGAATATTTATATTTTGTAGCTGAACTCATAACTCACTTCTAAAATTTACTGCCACAGCAAATAAGTGATTGGCATGATTGTAAAATGCATTATTACAATCCATGTAGGCATGATCCATGGTGACACAGGCACAACCAACATAACTGAGGCTTTCAAATGGAAATGGTTTGTATTTGAGTTTCATGATTTTTCAAAAAACATAGACCCTTTCTACCCCCTACCTTTTTGCAAGGTCATCCAGTGGGGATCCCAGCAGCAGCTCTGACAAGAAGGGAGTGCAACAGGAGTGCTCCTCTCCATGCTACTGGCTTCCTGCAGAAGGAAACATGATGGCCATGTCACTTCGTTCCACAGTGCAGCCTGGTACCTTCTTAGGCTGTGGTGGGATAGCAAGCACAGCCATGGCACTTCCCCTGCTTCTGCAGAACAGGTAAGTCCATGATGGTGGCATGATTGCAGGTCATTGACATGGAAAATCCTTCAATGATTTAATCTGTCATTGTGCTGCCTGGGGATGAGAGAAAGATGGGACCGTGACGATGTCATGCAGAAGCATTGTTATGGTCCCATCCTTCTCTTGTCCCCATGGTGGGGATGAAAGGGTGGCATGGAAAGGGCCATAGTGGAGATACATATACTTTGAAAAATTCACATACACATAGTGAAGATACACATACTTTGAGAAATTCCACTTATATTAAAAGTTGTTTCCACTGAGATTCTTCCAATATGTTGACAAGGCAGTAATTTGATCTTTCTTCAGAGCTTCCGCTTTGAAGAAATTTAATTGTAATTCTATATGTAACAGAATGTTTGTTTCTCATGCTAGAAAAAGGGTAGAGAACCCTGGAATCCTCTGGCGTCCATACAGAGTGTCCTGAGTGTCCTGAACATCCCAAAACAGGATATAAAAGAAGTGGCCAGGGGTCTAGCATTGAAAAACACATATTTGTTTTTATGTCAAACATGAAGGAGTGCTTGCAACCTATATAAAATATGAATTGCTATTCCTGGAGGCTTTGGGAGACTTTTGTGGCTACAAGAAAGGTAGTCAAGGGAGACCGGAAGGATCAAGGACCACAAAGCAGTATTTTGACTCCTTTGGGGCTCAAGAACTACACTTTGAACCCCCACTACGCTAGAAGGAGGAGAAAATCCTGAGAACTGAAGAGGATGATGGAGTAAACCCCTAATTCACAACACGTAAAAGTATATTTGTGTCTCGGAAGCACAAGAGGAGAAATACAGTGCACATAAACATCCTGTATATTTTAATAAGAGTTTTTGAAAGGAAATGGAAAAGATAGCATCGTAATAGGAGTGCTACTTCATTCTTGCATCTCTAGAGTACTTCATTAAGAGTTCACCATGGGAAGACTAGTTTTTGTTTCCAATTTGTTGCAGGAACTAGAAACATCAGGCTTGAAGAAGTAAAGAGAAGATTATCCTGTAGTTCTTCTATATTTACTTCCTACATCCTATTGTTTTCCATCTGTTAAAAACCCAATAGAAAACAGCCCTCTGGAATTAGATGATAACCTCACTAAACAGCAGCATAATGGGTTAATCAGTCAAGCAATGAGAAGTTTGTACTTTGAAAAGTCATAAAGAAATACTCCAAAGAGAAGCACAGCTGAGCAAGTCATTAAACTTAATGCAGATGTGTCTATGAAAAGTGCAATAGAAAGGTACAACAGTTCATTAAGTTCTCTGCAGAGTATAATTGTGTGCTACTTTTTTAAAAGCATATATTGCCATATCATACACAATTCCAAAACTGGCAGGTGATTGACCAAGGCCATGTGTATGGACTGATTTAGATTAGTAGGGTCTTCAGAAATCAAATAAAGAAGTCCATGAATAAGGACATATTCTGACCTTGCCATATCCTTATGCTGTTTTCACACACACACAACACAAACCTACAAGCAACTATAGCCACATTTTATAAGGCCATTTCTACACTACACTGTTATAGGGCTTATTCCACTTTCAGCATCCTATGAAATCCTGGGACTTGCAGTTTAGGGAGGGGTGTTTAGAATTCTTAGCCAGAGAGCTCTTTGGTCTCAGCAAACTACAATCCCCAAATTCCATAGGATGTGGAAAGTGGAATAATAGCGCTATAACAGTGTAGGGTAGAAATAGCCCAAGTGTCATGAGCATCTGAATTAAGACTCACCAGAAAAACCCAGCTTACTTTGCCACTATGGGTACTTTTTCAAATCCATATTTTTCAAGGCAAGGGCCTCTATCTGATGAAGGGCTCAGGGATGGAAATTATATTACCCACGTAAAAGGCTCATCCCTGAAACCAGCTGAGGCCTGAAACCTGGATCCACAACAGAGTGAGGGAGGTGGAATTGTATCAAGCAATAAATAATTTGAACATTCTTCTTTTTGCTGTGAGAAAGTCATTTTTTTATTTATTCTGCACAAAAATTGCATGAGGTATTTTTGCACAAGAAAAAGCACTTTCTGTGAAGGATGTGGTATTTACTGTGCATAAATACTATTCCTGTATAGAAACATTATTTTCTGTACAGAAAATACTGCTGTTGGGGAAAATGCTGTAGTTGCTTTTGTGTGTGTGTGTGTGTGTGTGAAAATAACATTTTCAACACAATCAGTAGAATTTTCTGCACATAAAATATTTCTTATGCAGATAATTCTGTTTTCCTTGTAAAAACAAACAAACAATTTTTTTGCAGAATAAATGCCAAACTGCACATATGCACATCAGTCCAGGATTTTCTTCACCCATGTTCCCTGACATTTAAGAAACACATCTTTCATCTGTCTTTCAAATATTCTCAACTATTTTAAAATAATTGGAGTTCAATTTGGCCTCCCTGCACCAGGCAGCAGAATAGACCCATAATAAATGCTGATTAACACTGTGCATATTGTCATTCTTAGTACCATGGTAGCATAATCCTGTGAAAATTAACTTCCCATTACCTTTGGCATACTTACTAGGAATATTAGAAGACATTTTTAGGTCCCAGGACTCTTTCAAACATGCAAAAAAGCACATTTGATCCCTGGAGATCCAGGAAGCCATCCTTGTGAGGATTATCAGATGATGTAGAAACTTCATTTTCCATAGATCTAGGGTGCCTGGGTTTCTGCTGAAGATTTCTGGGGTAAAATGGAGTTCACACATGAGAACCTTTAATCTCAGGACTTTTCCACGCTTGGTTTTAAAAATGGGGCAGTGCGTCCTCCTGCGAGGATGTTTGCATTTGGGGGCGAACTGAGTTCGGACTACTTACCGTTTGTCCGGACTTCAGCCTGCTCCGGAACGTCCAGAACTGGTGGTCGCCCGTGCTATTGAAAGACCGATTAAAAAAGGACTTTCAATAGCATGGTGCACCCCAGTTCGTCGCTCTATAAAGTATAGATCTACAGGCTCGCACCAGTGCAAGTCTGCAGATCTTCCGGGGGCGGGCTTCTGGCTGGCGAGCTTCTCCGGTTGGTGGAGAGCCTCCGCCAACCAGAAGCCTCCATTTTTGTCACCAGATAGTGTGGTAGCGTGGGCGCATGCTGCTCCGGACTGTCGTGGATTATCGAGGGGTAGCGTGACTGTCTGGTGAGTAACGGACTGCCCCATTTCCCCCCTAAAGTGCGGAAAAGCCCTCAGAGAAAAGCAAAATAGTTCTCTTCCTTCTGCTGCTTTTGGGAGCAATTCTAACTGGATTAACAAAACCTAGAATGAATGAGTGAAATTGCCATATATATGACTACAACAGCACATTTGCAATACTTCACTGATTCTTGAAGAAAACTTGAATTGTTTATGATCCAAACTCCAGCAATACCTGGTAGACTGTGAAATAAAAATGAAGTAGTAGTAGTAAATAATACTTGGCAATGGAGGCACCCTAGCAATCCAGAGGGTTCAAATTGATTGGTTGGTGCAAATGGAACCCCAGACTAGATGGAGAGGAGTGAGCAACGGAAATCCAACTGAAAAACTGAGAGTTGTGATTCAGAAGAGAGAGAACTGGAAAGAATAGAGATGAGAGTTAAGAGTTGATGTAGAGAGTGGAATGTGAGGTTCGGAGAAATGTGTGTGTTCAGATTTGAGAGAGAGAGAAGTGTTTATGCTGGTTTATGAATCCTTACTTAGCAATTATGTTTTACCTTGACAGTATGTTAAATAAAGATTTGTTTACATTTTTATAAAGAGCAGTTTCAAGAGACTGTCATTGTTTTGTACTGGGTTACACACACTACCATCAGTACCATCAGTACCACAGTCATTGGAGAGATAAATCACTGATTGTCCTTATATCTGAGAAGAGTGCAGATTTAGGGAAAGCAGTAGAAGGAGATAATCTGACAGGAGAAGCCAGTGGGGGACACAAGAGTGAGAAGGGGCTGCATTCTCTAGAGGAAGAGAATAGGAGCAGACATGAGTGTCATCGTCCTGGCTTGATCCAGAGATCTGCCTGGTTGTTCAGACCTGGGCATAAAGAGGTGTTAGGCTGGGCATGCCCCTGGGGTTTTCACAACATCCACAGCATTCCCTTAATCTTCCAAGCTTATAAATCTGGTCTTTTTTGCAGAACAGTGGTGCCCTGGCATGGGGACACAAGAAGAACAGGACCATGATGATGCTTCTGCATGATGTCATTACGGTCCTGCCCTTCTCATGTCATCAGTTGGTGCAATTAGGGGGTATATAATTGATGGAGAAGCTCTGTCAATGACCCTTGATTGCGTGAGCCTTCCATCACAGCCAGCCATGCAGAAAGGTCAGAAGCATGATCACACGCTTCCTTACCCAGTGCAGCAAGGGAAGAAGGCTGGCTGCTGTGCTTCCTTCCATAGGCAGACAGTTGCATTCAAAGGGGAGCATTGGTGACATACTCCCATCCCAGCAGAGGAACTGCCAGGATAATGTCCAGATGATGACAGAGCAGGGTAAGGTGTGGAAAGGGCATCTATTAAAAGAAAAGAAAAAAAGATTAGTTTGCCATAAGTTGTTTTGAAGAAACCCATGTTGACGTTTAGTGATCACAGCATTCCTCTTAAGTGCTTAGAGACTGTCTGTTTAATGGTCTGCTCTAGAATCTTTACTGGTATAGATGTTGGGCTGACTGAGTAGTAATTCTTTGAATCTTCTCCCCCCCCTTTTGAAGATGGGGAGAACATTTACCCTTCTCCAGTATGATAGGACTTTACTCGTTCTCCAGGAATTCTCAAAGATTATTGACAGTGCTTCCGAGATTTCTTCTGCCAGATCTTTGATACCTTTGGAGGTAGTTCATCTGGTCCTGGAGACTTGAATTCATTTAGAATAGCCAGGTATTCCTATACATCTCTTTACCAAGTCTATGCTACATTTCCCCTACTGCATCATCTGTTACATTTTTCCAAAGTTGAGGAATGTTTTCCTTTTGGGAGAAGACTGAGGTAAAGAATGTGTTCAGGAATTCTGCCTTTTTCCTGTCTCATGTAGTGACCCTTTCATTTCCTTTTTCTTGCTCCTGCTATGGACATAACAAACAACAACAACATCTTTTCATTGTTTTTAACCTCTGTAACACAGGCCTGAGCTCATTCTGCACTTAGCTTTTCTGACTTTCTTCCTGTACTCGCTTTTTTTTATCAAATTCCTCTTTGATATCTCCCTTTTTTCATTTTCTATACATCGTCTCTTAATTTTTAGCTCAGTTGAAAATTCTTTAGACATCAATCCCAGTTTCTTTAAACACCTCACATTTTTCTTCCTCATTGGAACTGTTTGAAATCATGCCTTTTATATTTCACTTTTAAGAAATTCCCATCCATCATGAACTCCCTTCTCCTTTAGTACTCCTGGCCACAGGATTACACCCAATATTTCTCTAATTTTACAGAAATCAACTTTCTTAAAGTCTAGAATGTGTGTCTGACTATGCTTGGCTTCCCCTTTCTGCTGTACAGCAAACTCCAGGAGAACATGGCCATTCCGCCTAAGGATCACTTCCACCCATTCCAAGTCTTCATTGCTTGTCAGGATCCTTTGCCAACAGTGACACTGTGTAATTTATACAACATAGTTATCTTATGCAGATAGGAAGTGATTATAGCTGCAATCCTAAACTAATTCATGAAGTTAGCCTCACTGAATTTAGTCTGGTTGACTTTTGAGTGCTATACTGATAGGCTTGAATTGTAAGTCAGGTTGTACTCCACACAGGAATTATTTTGAAATCTAAATGTGAACTAGGAATCTAGGAAAGGGATATATAAATATCTACCTCTTTATAGAAGCAGGCGCACGTGCGCGCGCACACACACACGTGTGTACATATTTTTAATAAAAAGAGTAAACCTATTTTTGTAGTGTTAAGATTCAGTTTGGTGTGCTAAAAGCAAGTGAAATAAATCAAACTGGAAATGTGTGCATCTTGCAGCCTAAATACTTCCAATGACAAACCAGATGTCACCTTGGTTCATGTATTAATGCTGAAAATTTGGCAAAACTCCATGTCCTGATATGTCTTCTCCTTAGAGTGCATATGTAGAATTAATTTTCTCTTGTAATCTAAACTAATATATCCACCAACATATTTACACCCATTTTTGTCAATATGTAAATAATATTCCTCTATTTGTTTAGCTATAGTGCAATTAGCTGATAAAGGCTGATTGCTGCTAAGACCATGTTTATCACACTTGTCCTGAAAGTCATTCAGCTCAACTGTCTGTTTACAGTAAACATTCTACCTTTAGCCACACATAAAATCATTAGCATCTTCTCTAAATAACACTGCAATTCTCCTGGCAAACTTTCTCCTTCACTAATACTAGCCACACAAAGAGTCAGACACATCTCCTGTACAAGATACTGCCAAATATATATTAGAGCTGTGCAGCCTCTTTGATCAATCCTACATTTCAAATTGAATTGGGGCTCTTTGGACTTTTTCAGATCAAGTTCAGAGTCAGTGAGATCAACCCAATTGATTAATGGATCTGAAGCAAATAAGGTTCATTTGGATGAATCTCAAAATGGGTGGGGAGCGAGATATATGTCTCGAACTACCACATGTATGGAAAGCAACCTGCCAGGTGAGGATGAGTGGGAGGAGGGGAATTGAACTTGATCAGTGATAGTTCTAGCTTCTATTCTGGATCTCATCCACATCTCACCTACATTTTCCACTCATAGAAGTCAAGAAAAGACAGATGATGTGAAGTCACTGAACTGTACATACTTACTTCTTTCCTGCATGTATATCCTGCTGCTTTTCTTTCTAGCTGGTATGAAAATATCTTTGTCTCACTGCACATCCAGTTCCCCCTGTATCAGTGTAATAGTTCATTTTTGATCATTGCCTCAAATCTCAAGACCTTGTATCTGTGCTTGAACTCTAAACCTTAAAGGTATTTTAGGTGCTGTAGCACATTGCTTCCAATGTAGGTAGGTAGATCCTCTGCCCACCTGGATAGAGTGACTCAATTTTCCCCTCTTTCTCTACCCCACCTCCATGCATCTGTGTCAGGTACACAGTTAGTGTCTTACTCTGCAAACAGGAGAAATACATTACAAATATTGATGTATAGGAAGCTGGGAGGAATGAACATGCAACCAGTTGTACTTGTTTTTAAATGTACTATATTAAAAAAAAATAAAGATGGGTGACACAAATTCTAGGGGCTACTTCTCTGCAATTTGTTGAGGTTGTCTATTCTGAAGCACTTAATACAAATTTCACCTGTGCTTGTTAAACGTTATAGCTCTTCTGGTTTCCTCATGCAATCAATGAAAGGCCCCAAAATTCATGTATTTGGATCTCAGTTTGGATTTGGCACGAAAACAACTTGGATTGGGACAGAAAATTGGTCCAGATTATTTATAGCACAATCTGATTCACCAAATCGGTCTCCAAATTGAATTGGGAGACTTTCGGAGGCACTTGCAAAATCCTGCCATATATCATCCAAGCAATTTGGTAGCCTATAAGCAAATAATATAGAAAAAATGCAGAGCATTATATCATTCAGGTAGTTGTATAGATAACTGATAACCTAACAAGCCTTTGTTTAGAATTTAGACGTGCACAGCTGATGCTTGGCTGTGATGTTTACCATAACCTATACTACTCTTACAAACAAAGTATGTCATTCCCCTCCTCTTGCTGTGAGAAGGGGCAGCCTGTTGAGTGGCACTGAAGGGGCAGATCAAAGCTTGATCAAAGCTTTGTGTCTTTGCATGCTTTATTAACAGATTCAGGGGTTTGACCAAACAGCTCCTTATCTACCTGGGACAACAGCAAGGGTGGGGTTTTGGTACAGCACAACAGTTTAACATGCAGATCAAGATCAGCATTTTGCCTTATCTTAAGCTTTAAACTTTTAGAAAAAAATACATCATAGGGGACTAAATGTGGTTTTATAATTCTTTTAATATATTTATTAATGAGAACAATTTGGTGTATGTAGTTATACATTCGTTGTGGATATAATAACATCACGGATATTTCCAGTCTAGATATATTATCTTTCCTACTTATTGCATAGTCTAGAGCAGGGGTTTCCAAATGGTGTCGCCTGAAGTGTGTAGGTATGTCACCTACAATCTTGGAAATGTATGCCATTATTTATAAATCATATATCTTTAAAAATATATGAAATGTTTTCATGAGATATGTTGTGTCTCCATACATTTTGCTATTACAATTTATGTATGTGTCTGTATCTCTTATAAGGGGTTAGTTTAACCTCTGGTTTGCTAGTAAAACATGAGTAGTGTGTCGCAAAATGATGTATCTCTAAAAAGTATATCACCAACATAAAAAGTTTGGAAAACTCTGGCCTAAACACACATCTTCTTACAAAGGTTTTTTTTTTAATTTCTCATTTAATCTCACTTTAGAATCTTTGCCTCTGAAAAAGGACATTTTAAGAGGTCCAAAGTGCTCAGTAAGGCTTTTTGTCCAGGCTTTCTACACCTCATGTGATATTTTCTCCACTACTATTTTTCACCCAGATGTATTTGTTGACAGAATCTAAACTTGAGGAGTTCATGTTAATGAGCTGGCTTATTTCCCAGACATACCTGAGGAAAACAGTTTTCTACTCTGGTTTTATTTTTTTAAATACAAAACAACTTTTAGACTTGTTATTTCTAACATGCAGAACACAAAATGCAGCATTACTGCCAAATCATAATGTACTTCACATGAACAAAAGTGGGAATTATGTGGACCCTGGAGCCATTTTGATGGTCCTAGGCATTTCCTGGACTGTTTAGGCATACTTGAATTTATTATATTTTTTTTAATCATCCCCAAATGAGAATTATTCCTCCTGGGGCCCTTTCATAGTACACAATCCTAGCACTATTATTCCACTTTAACTGCCAAGGTTCCAGCCTATAGATTCCTAGATTTTGCAGTTTAGAGATGAATATTTATAATTTCCAGTCTCTAATGCCTTGCCAAATTACAGACCACAGGATTTCACACTATGCAGCCATGCTAGATAGAGTAGAATAATAGTGCTACAATTGTGTTGTGTAATTGTGAAGCCTCCAAGAACAGAAGTTCAAGGCTTTCTCTGACCTTGTTTTTCCAATAATCCTCATAAAATATTTTTCATAGGAACAGAAGAGAGGATTTCTGACCACTCCTTCTTTTCTTATAGGAAGTCCCATGGGTTGAAAACTGGTCATGAGACTGCTACCCCTAAAACATTATGTGTACAGACTTCCTTAGAGGTTTTCCAAGATTGTCTATTCTTTAAAAACTTTGAAATATTGAAAGATCTGGAGACTCCCAATTCATTGGTCAAGAATTTGAAAATGCAGAGATTGTTTCTAACTGCAAAAGACATTTAAGAGACAGAACTCTAATTTTAGCTTTGTCATTTACTGTCTTATCTAAAATTTTAAACTGGCAGCAAAGACAGCAACAGCAGCTGTCAGGTAGATAATGAGAGAGAGATCAATACAACTGGGTTGGGGTCATCAGACCTCGAAATGCATAGGTGGCTATGAACTGGACTTGAAAGAAAGGCATGGCACTTAGACTGCAGGAGTTGAGGACCTCTGCTGAAAGTAAGCTTGATGGGAAAATGGCATGAATTGGGAAGGAAGGAAAAGCAAAAGAAGCAAATATCTAACCTTTTACGTGACGCTGGGTATAATGATAAATTCTGTCATCTGGCAAGAAAGTGGGACACGCAGTTTGGATTGTCTGCATTCAGTTCTTTAGGAAAAATGTGGAATTATTCATCAGCTTTAGTAGTACTTGCTAAAGGAACAGAGGGACTATGTGTTAGAAAGTATCTCATAAATTATCTCAGTTTTCTTTACTAGGATCCAATACTGGTAATAAACAGAAGATAATTCATTCTCTTTTTGAACACAATCAAAGAATGTACATTTTTTTGCTTTGAAAAACAGAAGAGAATGACACACTTAAATTTATGTTTTGAGGATTGAAAAGTTACAGCTATTCCATCTATACTTCCATAAAATGTGGAATATATAAAAGGAGATATCAGATAGATATTAAAACATCTTTGCTTCATACTGATGGAGATAATCCACTTTACTTACCAAAATGAAACAGATAATCTTGTCCCAGTCTCTATCCAGGTACTAACCATGGTTAATGCTGCCTGACTTCCATTGATGGATTAAAGAGACTGAAGCAAATTTTCCATGAGAGCCTAACTCTCTCCTTAGTCATTACCATGACAAACAAAACACCGTTCAATTATTATACACACACACACACACACACATATATAAGAGATTATATATATATATATATATACACACACACACACACACACACATACACACACATAAAAGAGATACTTTTCAGACTAATATGTAGATTGTATTATGATACAGTAATCCTTTGGACTGCAGACTTCACCAAAAAGTTGCTATGTGGCTCTCAACTCAAAAGCTTTATACAAAAATGTATATATCAGAAAACATTGTATCACAAGGGACACATTAAGGAAAGCTGCATACAAAACATTAGGAAGCATTGCATACAAAAATAATAATTAGAGGCTGATACGGAACGGCATATGATTTAATACCTTAAAAACTGACATAAACTAGATACAGATTTCTTCATCCTTATTAGATCATAGATAGCGTGTAGCAGAAGTATCAGCCACGAGCATCTGTGCTGGTACAATAGTGTTATTGACAGACTTTTCCTTGTCCTTGAATGAGTTAAAAAAGGTTTTGCTATCTATTTATTTATTGAATTTATATCCCACTCTTCTTTCAAATGCAATCCATGGCCTCTGATTTCATAGTTGAATTCGCAGGTGTGACAGTCTAAGGTTAGTACAGGGTGCAGAATCCTGATCCTGCCAGCTCAGTCATCCTTTCCTTCTTTATCCTGCGCCTCAAGATCTGGCTATTGAAAGCTGGGTTCTTCGAAGATCAGGTGAAACACCTGAGAACAGAGAGAACACAAGTTTAGTTAGGACTTAGCAACAAGTATGTTATATAGCCTATCTCCACAGTTGCTTCTCTGAGCAATAAACAGCTGATTGGAGATGTGAGTTGTTATTTGGGATTTATTTCTTATTGCAATACAGTTCCTGCAAGCTCCTAGCAGGCAAAGTAATAGCACATGGGGGTTCTGTGAGTTGTAATTTTCTCAAACTCTCCATAAGATATAAGAAGAAATTAATTGTTTTTCACCCTTATTATTATTAGCCTCTTGCATCATTAAATTGTGAACTTGGTATAATAAGAATGTTTACATACACATCTGTGAAATGCAAATATACATTTTGTGTACAACTAATAGGACTATAAAGGGTTGCTATTCCATCCTGCCTGTCAGGTTAATAGTTCATTAAAGCATTTATTAGTTGCTGATGCTTTTGATTTTGGAGGATATGAGTTTATTTTTCTTTTTGTTTTGCATTCTGGAACAAGGAACCAATAAATTATTCAGCAACTCAGGTCAAGATTTGTACCTCAAGCTGAAGAGAAGAGAACTTTCCAACCACGTCTCTCTTCTCTCTGATTTTGTATTTTCACATATTTATGTTGCTGAGAAGAATTACCCAGGAAATAAATGGATGATAAAGTGTGATAATTATATTGCAACAATTAGAGAGATAAGAAAAGGAATGGAAACAATATGGAAAAATATTTTAAAAATTGTTGAAAAACACGTTTTGTTCAGTATTGAGATACCCTGGCAAGAATCTTTACAGTTCAGGAACTATTTTGTGCAAAATTTGCACATGGTTGCTTTGCATAAGAAATATCATTTTATGCAATGGAACAAACATTTTCTGTGTGGAAAATAATATTGCAATGAAGAAATGTTAATTCCTGCACAGAAAATGCTACAATTTAAGATTTATTCTGTGTAAAATTTTCAGGCATGCTTGCTTTGTATAGAAAACAGCATTTTTAATGAAGAAACAGGATTTTCCATTTTTCGGTGCTCTTTTCTTCACAAAACATGCACATGCAAAGGTTGGTCTTAATCTTAACTTTTGGTTCCCTCTCCCCCAAATTGGAAAAATACAGACTGAGGCAGCCACCTCACAGTTAACAATACATACTTTAAATATGGTTTTCCACACCCTTCTCCCATCTTGATCTCTACTTCTTCCCTGAACATGGCCAGTATTGCCCCTCAGTCATCACAGCTTCAGCATGTTCAGATATAATTTTCACATTTCCAGTATTCTCAGTCATGGTAGCCTGAGCTCCATCCATCTCTTTGTTAAACTTTATATCAGGTGTTGAGGTTGTATAACCCCACAATACATAATCATCTTGCCTTTCATTCCCCCTCCTCTGGCAAAATATCTTGCTGTTATTTCACATCCAAACCTTTGTTTGCTACGTTTCTTCTTCTTTGTCATCATGTTCAAAACATACATTGTCTTTTAGAGTCCCAGTCTCCTCCCTAAAATACTTTCCCATAGACTTTGGAATAGAGTTTAGCTTTTCTCTTATTTCTTTCAAATCATTAAACTCTTCCTGATAAAACACTGCCTCTACTGTACACAGAGGGGAGCCCATTTCTGTGCTGAAACACAGAGATTTAAGGAGCCCTCTTGGTTAATTCTTCTGATTTTTCCTTTGATCCAGGAAGATAATTGATGAGCAGATTGGTTAAAACACTGCCATTGCTTCCTTCCCCTGCAGAACCCAACTGAGACTATGGCATTAACTTGCCATCTTCTCCTGGAAGTAGTTCCTAAGATTATCATGACATTGGTGGTTGAGCATCTAGGGGCTAAATTAGTGGAAAGCTAAGGAAGATATGCCAGAGCAGAAATGCTTTTTCTTAACTTACGGGCCACTCTGGCTCCAAAACACTGACAAAAAGATGAGAGTGGGAAAGAGAGACCCCCTTAAACACTGTTACTTGGAAAGGTAGTTGTAATCACATTTAAACGAAGAGCCAAGAAGCAAATGAACCACTATTTCTCACGTGCCATATAAGGCTGGTTCTTTAAGTACAGAAACAATAAGCATACCAGTGAATGGAAGGTATAATAGATTTGTTCAGTACCAGGCAAGATTTACAGATATTAAAGTAACCTCTTTACCTAAAGCAAATCAGCTGTCAGAAGCCCAGAGAAGGAACTGTTGATATTTCCCAGGTCAAGATGCATGGAATCTTCTGATCTGTGTCAAGATCCCTTCAACATGACTTTTTATAGATAAATCTTTCCTGGACTACATAAACCTCTGGTCCCTAAATCTCTTACACCTGCTTTCTGCTGGAGATATGCTTATAATTAATGGTACTTGCATATGATTAATAACAAAAGCTCTGATACTGAATTAACTATATTTATATTCAATAAGTTACAGATGAATCTTAGCAGGTAGTTGATACAAAGTCCTCCCTATATTCCAAAGCTGTTCTGTTACCCCAAAAGGTGGGTGACTCAGAGGTCCACCTATGGTGCCAATGCCTCCATGGAACAGTGGGGGATTATTAACTCAAAAGGAAGCCTGTGGTGGGGGTAACCTTTCAGGATCTTTTTCATATGTACCAATACTAATGAAGGGGAGATTGAAAGTATGTTTTATTTGGGAAATATCACAACCACACACGAGATTCAAGCAATCTCACAACCACACAAGGCTAACCAAAGGAAAGGAAGGAAAACTTGGATAGCAAGAATTTAGGGCAAAGTGGGTAATATTTTGGGTGCTATATTGCTCAAAAGTCTCAAAATGCAAAGAAATAAGAACATCGTGCACATATGCTGTTCTCTCTAATGCAGCAGGCAGAAAACTTTTGAAATCCTTTTGTGTGCATGTAAGAACAAAAGTGAAGATTTACATGCCTGGCTGCATTTACATGTCTGTTCCATGTGGAAACTTTTCTACATATAACTAGCCTATTTTCTCCTCTCATTCCAGGGCTTTTACAGTTTTGTATCAAACTGTGGCCTAAATCTTCTAACTGCAAGGGGAAATCTCATGTGTATCTTACAGGTTTGGAATTAAGGTTCTTATTTAAATTATGATTCAAATCAATTGAGCTATCATATGATATGATTTTTACTTATTTCTGTCATACTAATTGGCATTTGAATTCAGGCTGAGAAGTCTAATCTTCACTGCCTGCAGTCTAATATTCAACTGAGAAGTCCATCTAATAACAGCTCAATGTTAAATTTGTTTCAGACCTATTTTGCAAACCTTAACCTTGCTCACAGAGTTCTAATTAAGTATCTGCACAAGCTTTTCTGAATTAAATTCATGAATATCTATATTTCATTTTACTTCTAATTAAACTATAACTGTTATTTCAATATTTTACTTGCTTTAAAGGGAAATAAAAGATAGCTACTTTGAAATAGTCATTCAATTTATCTGGATTGAAAATATTGCTGTGTGCTAATGACCTATTTAAATTCTCCATTGTATTTGTAAACAAAGAAACTGGAAGAGTCATTTTGATGAACTTCTTCAGTGGAAGGAGAAATCCTTCCTCACAGATGGGTCCTACCTTTAGCTATAGTGCAGCCTCTTTTGTTTCTCCCAAGGAAGTATGTTGGCAGCCTGGCCATTATGAATCCTCTTCGTTCAAGCTACAAAATGCATGAAAGCCACCACTCTTAAGAGTCGCACCATGTGTTATTGATTCAGTATGACTCTGTTGTGTAAATGCTGTTGTTAGATAAAGCTTCATTAATCTCTTGGCGCTGAATCACTGTTTGTGACAGAGTAATGGACCCAAATTCCAGATTGATCATTTAAACTAGGCATGTGGAGAATTTGCAGCTGAAGCTGTAATGAAATTGAAGTTACCATTCTAAATTACAGGAATAAAATTGGCCACAATACCCCCCACATACAATGACAGAATTGGAACACCTCTTGATGAACATCTAGCCTCACTCCCTACCACATGTAAAACATTTTAAAGTATCTTCTACCTCAGCCAATTAAATGAGATGATGGACAACTTACTGTGAACTGAAGAACATGGGTAGTTGATGAGGAATGTCAGGAGAGGCAGCTTTAGTACTGGTATAGTGTTCCACTGCTAACAACAAGTGTCAAGCGTTATTTCTGAGTGGCACAGTGGCAGAAAAATCCCCACAATTATACATTCATTGATCCATTTCATCTGACTTTCTTGTATAGCTGCACTCTCAGTGTATACAGGCTACTCAAGTGTCATGTGTTCTAACTGTAAAGTCTGTGAGAATTGCGATCACACTTATCATGGCTGCACTTTTATACATCACTGTTATATGTCTCTTTATGGTCACACACACACACACAAATTATGGAGTGTATCCAAAAACATTAGAACCAAATATACCATTTGTTTAAATTTATATTCACACTGTTGCCCCAATGGCTATGTGCACTTCTGGCTATGATCCTACATCAATAAGGTAGAGTGCAACACTCTGCCCATCCAGTTCTGCATCCTCCCCAGCCCCAGGAGTTGTCAAAGTATGGAAGTGGAGAGGCAATTCAGACGAGGCACAAGCAACTGGTTTCAGTCCGGGGGTGAGGGGAAGAAATAAAAATAGCTTTCATAAATAGCATGCATTTTCCTTTTCTGTGCCCTTGGAGACCAGCTAAGCCAAATTTTGTGGTCTCAATTTTATCCTTCCTTCCCACCTATAAACAGCAGCAGCGATGACTCCTCCCAGGAACTGAGAAATGAAGGTTCAAATGGGGGACAGAAGGCTGGAGAATAGCCCCCTGTGCCCCATCAGGAAAGAAACATATATGTTCATAAGCCACACTTAACAGTCATATACATCACTAACAGAATGCCAACCATAGTGTTTCAGTGGGAAATAAAATATCTTAGACCATTTCCACATGACACTGTTATAGTGCTATTATTCCACTTCCAACATCCTGTGGAATTCTAAGTTTTGTAATTTACTGAGGCCAAAGGGCTCCCTGGTTGAGAATTCTAAATGCCCCTCCCTAAACTGGAAAGTCCAAGATTCTATAGGCTGTTGAAAATGGAATAAAAGCACTATAACAGTGTAGTGCAGAAATAGCCTTAGTGAAACCATAAGTTGGTTGGTTTTTAATGGCTTTTATATGTTGGTTAAACTGTAAATGATATTATGCTTAACAATTAACCAAGTAGTTTATTAGCATGTCTTTCTTGGACTAGGAAGGTGACCAAAATGGTGAGAGGCCTGGAAACCATGCCCTGTGAGGATAGACTTAGAGAGCTGGGTATGTTTAGTCTGCAGAAGAGAAGGTTAAGAGAGGACATGATAAATATTTGAAGGGATGCCATGTAGAGGAAGGAGAGGGCTTGTTTTCTGCTGCTCCAGAGACCAGGACAAGGAGCAATGGATTCAAGTTGCAGGAAAGGAGATTCCACCTGAACCTCAGGAAGAACTTCCTGACAGTCAGGGCTGTCTGGCAGTGGAATATGCTGCCTCGGAGTGTAGTGGAGTCTCCTTCCTTGGAGGTTTTTAAGCAGAGGCTTGATGGCCATCTGTCGGGAGTGCTTTGAGGATGTTCCTACATGGCAGGGGGTTGGACTGGATGGCCTGTGTGGTCTCCTCGAACTCTACATTTCTATGATTCTATGAATGGAAAGAATATTTAAGAAATTGTCTATTTATATGTGTGTGTGTATGTGTGTGTGTGTGTGTATTGGCATGCTGAGAAACCTAACGAGAAGAATCCTGGAATGACAAGAACCTATGCAGTTTGGGACTTGTTATGGACAAAATTCGCACATGGAAAATAATATTTCAGTGTAAAAGTACTAATTTCTGCGCAGAAAATCTTGTTTTCTGCACAGAGAATGCGGTAATTGGGGATTTATTCTGCATAAAATTTGCAGGGTTGATTTGCATAGAAAACAATATTTTATGCATAGGAATTAATATTTATGCAATGAAACATTATTTTTCCACAGAGAAAATGCTGTTTCCAACACAGAAAGTGCTATTTCCTGCACAAAACAACCACATGCAAATTTTGCACACAATGAGTTCACATAATGTGAATGGAATTCAAAAACATCAATTTTCAAAGACTTTCTCACAGTAGGAAGAAAACTGCTGAAACTACTTGTGGCCAACTTCAAGAAGAAACATAGTGAACATTTCTAGTATAGTCATTTGTTTCTGCCAGCTGAGAGTTAAATGCATTTCCTTTCTGTGTGTGTGTATATATTTGCATTTAGATACATTTAAACTGCAGAGACCTGCATCACAGCATTCAGAAAAGTTTGAAATCTGAGGTATACCTATGTTTACATTAATTCAAGAAGTGTGGATCAGGTGATTTCACGTAGGAATGTGCAAAAATAAAACTTCTAATCAAAGCTAAAATGAGAAAAGCAAAATTAAAATATATACAGATGGTAGAGAATAGATGCATGTAAAGGCAAATAATGTATTTTTTAAAATAATATATGTGATAAAGGTAACAGAGAAACACGTTTATATTTACAAAATTAAATGTGTATCACAGCAAAATGCAAGATTTAAATAAAAAACTTACCATGCAGTCTTACTCAGAAGTAACTCCTTTCTGCACTAGATTGTTATAGTGCTATTATTCCACTTTCAAGCTCCTATAGAATCCTGGTGTCTGCAGTTTAGCAAGGGGCCTTTAGAATTCTCGGCCAGAAAGCTCTTGGGCCTCAGTAAAAGACAAACCACAGAATTCCACAGGAGGTTGAAAGTGGAATAATAGTGCTATAACCATGTAATGCAGAAATGACCTAAGTCTCATTGACCTATTTTCAGATAGTTAAGGTCAGCATTGAAGCTTCAGAGTGCAATCATAGTTGGTGAAAATGATCAAGGGCTGGTTAAACTGACACTAGACTGAAGCTGAGATGAATCCAAATCTCACTTAGTGTAGAGATTTCACAAATTACTTAGGACTAACCTCATTCTGACCAGAATTGTAGCCATGTCCCTGGACTGAAGGAAGTTTAGATCTAGTGTAGCTTTCTTTTTTTCCTTTTCCTACTCCCTTGTTTGTCCCTCCTCCCCCACCTTTTTTTTTTTTTTTTACCTGTTCTGCCAGCAGATTGCACTGTTGGCAAATGTCTAAGAGCAGACCGCAGATCTGATATATAGAATTGAATTGTAATAGAATGAAACAAAAGGAAAAATAAAAGGAAACACCAAACAACTACTTTGAAAAATTCACCATAACCTATCCTATAATTGTTGTTGTGTGCCTTCAAGTTGTTTCTGATTTAGGGCGACTCTATGGTGAACCTACCACAGGGTTTTCTGAGGCTGAGTGTGTGTGATGTGCCCAAGGTTACCCAGAGTGTTTCTGTGGGCAAGCGGGGAATCAAATCCTGGTCTCCGAGGTTATAGTCCAATGCTCAAACCACTATAATATGCTGGCTCTACACCCTATAATACAAGATATAAAAGATTGTGTTCACCTAATGATTAGTCCTGTGACTCTCCCTGCCTCTCATCTTTCTTATGGTGTACCCACATCCTTGCCCTTCTTGTGGGCAAATTGGCAACACTACACTATTGGGAGGCTTTCTATGCTCCCAGAGGCACTGCCCATCCCCACTTCATGACAAGTTAGGGTTTAAATACAACTTTATTTTCTGCTAAAAACAGCAATTTCAGACATGGTTGGTTTAATTTCTTGTTGTTCCTGAAGGTTTTTATTACTATTCTTTTGTTTGGTTTTGATTCAGACAAAAACAAATTAAATTTCCTTTTCTTTTAAGTAATGAAGAAACAGCAACTTGCTTTGTTTATAAGGTCATAGAGATAAATTGTGTTGTTCGATTGTTCCCATGCAATTTGTCATGAGAACTAACTACTTTTAGTTCCTATGTAAATGCAATTAATGGACTCTAAAAATGTAAGATAAATGCCAATGCTCTGGAATAAATTAATAATACTATCACAGGTATAAGAGCATAATCACAAAGATCTCAGTATGGACAGATGGAATTGTCTATTAGGTACTTACTGCAAATAGTAGAATGTCTTCAATAAATACTTTATCATACTCTTATCAATATCTCCTTCCAAATTGCACTATGCTGCTGTGAAAACAGAGTAAAATAAATATATTTATGTAGCTGTATGTGTACTCAGAAGTAAACCATATTTTATGTGACATATTTCTACTTAGTGGTGCAGTGAATTCCACCCTTAATGTATTTTTTCATTGTTAGTGAAGATAAAGATTTTTTTAAAGTACCCTGTAAAGGTTAAGCTGTAAAGGTAAAGGTTAAAGGATTCTCATCACAAATAGGCACCCTAAAAATAATGCTTGTGTTGAAAGAAATGGTCAAATTTAGTGGTGAAAAATTATAGAAATAAATATCATAGTGTTATTAAATGTAATATATAAATGAATATGTTTATAATCTAAATACAAGATTTTATTTGAAAAAATGTTATCTGTTGTTTTCAACAACAGCTGATGTATAATATATGTGAAAATCAGGACATCTCAAACACTTCAGTTCTCTTTAGACTTTTACTCATGTACAGTGTATCTGGAGACTCAGCATGGTGTAGTGGTTTAAGTATTGGACTACAACCTTGGAGACCAGGGTTCGAATCCCTGTTTCGCCACAGAAGACTTCTGGGTGACCTCGGGAGCATCACACACTCTCAGCCCCAGAAAACCCCATGATAGGTTCACCTTAGGGTCACCATAAGTCAGAAATCATTTGAAGGCACACAACAACAGTGTATCTGGGGGACAAAACAACATTGTGGAGGGGAGGCAGACATCTTATAATTTATTCATGTGGATTATAATGTGGATTTAGAGCTGAAAAGCATCCCTACCTTCAGTTAAAGTTAGTCAACCACTTCAGGCAGCAAATTCCTGAGGCAACTGGCAGCCTTTGTTAATTTTTCCTTAGCTCCTCCCTTTCTCCTGTCTTAGATAACAGAAGTGTGCATGCAACATGTGCCTGCCCTAACCTTCTTGAATTGGCCTGGTACCACATGGTTAGTGGAACATTTAATTTCAGAAGAATTAAAATAAGACCAATTTGGAATAGTGAAGAGAAAGTATATTTTACTTCTGCTTAGGCAGCAAAATATCTTCTTACACTCCTGATATACCCTTCCATACATAGAATCATAGAACTATTCGGTGGGAAGGCACTGATAGAACCATGGATTCTAAATCTCTGCCATGCAGGAATACACAGCTAAAGCACTTCTGAGATATGTGCATCCAACTGTTACCCCCTTGCCTAACCCTGTCCCAGGATTTACAACTTTGATATAAAATTAATCTAACCCACCAGAGAGGTCACTTGAATGTGCACGTAGGCAATAAATGGTCGTACAATCTAAAAAAAGAAAAAAAACCTAGACCAGGCCAGTAAATATCCCCAGTCACGTAGCAACAGAAGACCGCATGTTATGGCCCTGGTGGACAAATGGTCTTTAACCTTTTAAGGAGTCCACTTGAAGGGAGTCAAAGTGTTGGGCACTGGAAGTAATAAACCTTATCAAACCCATCTCCAGAAACACACACCACAGCCTCAAAGCAGAGAAAGATCCTGTTATTTCGATGATCTTCCGATATCAGAGAAGTGCCAGGTGTGGAGGTGTTTTGCTTTCTGCCCTGTTTGTTTGTTTGTTTTCCCTGGGAAAGGATTTGCCTTCAAAGTAAATTTTTCCTACAAATAGTCCATGTTTTAAGGCTAGAAAGGTCAGGACACAGGAGAGATTGCAAGAATAAAAAGGCGATGCAATGCTGTGATGTTCTATCCCTGCCTCTCTAACAGAAGACTTCAGGAGGGGTGTAGTATACTTCCTATTTTCTTTTCACTCTTTAAGTCTATTAGCCCTTGAATGAGTGTGGGTATGTGTGAGCTTAAGTACAAACTATTGTTACTCAATAAAGCTATTCATTGAATCTCTTTGTGTGATTTCTGACTGAGCAAGATCCCATAAACATTGGGTTAAAAAGATCCTAATTACCCTGCCCTCTTTGCATTGCTAAAGCAGTGCTCAGAGCTAATTTTTCCCCACAATAGATGATTTTGATAGCCATTGGGACTCCCCGTAAGGGACCCCCACCAAGCAGGGTAACACAACCTCCGTTTAAAAAACCCCAAAGAAGAGTCCATCACCCTCTGAGGCACCCTATTTCAATGGTGAAGAGCTCTTACAGGAAATAAGTTCTTCCTAATGTTTAAGTGGAATTTCTATTTTTGCAATTTTAATTGATTGGTTCATGTTCTAATCTCTGGAGGAGCAGAAAACAGATTCCCTCCATTCTTTATATAGCATCCTTTCAGATACTTATCTCTCAGTTTTCTCGTCTTCAAACAGAACATACCCAGCCACCTAAATCATTTCTTATAGAGATTGGTTTTCAGACTTTTGATCATCTTGATTGCCTTCCTCTAGACATATTCCATCTTGGCCAATAAGCTTTGTGGACTGGTGGTATTACTACAACAGGAAGAGTTGTATTGCTATTTCCCTTGATCAGGATACTATACTCCTGTTGATGTAGTCAAGAATTCCATAGGCTTTGTAGATTGAATCATGTTTACAGGTTTACTAAGACCCCCAAAGTCAGCCTAAATACCTTAAAAGCACCAAATCCTGTCTGATCTTAGAAACCAGGAAGGGTCAACCTTTATTAGTGCTAGAATGGGAGACTGCCAATGAATATCAGGTGCTGTAGACCGTATTTCAGAGAAGGAACTGACAAAATCACTTCTGAATATTCCTTGCCTAAGAAAACCCTATTAAATTTATGGAATTGCCAAAGTGTACAGGTAATCTGAAGGTACCCACGCACGACCCCTAGATTATTTTCACAGATACCCTTTCAAGCCAGGTGTCACCCCTCCCAAATTTATGCATTTTATTTTACCTGTCCAATGTGCCATCTGATATTTATCCCTGTTAAATTCATTTTGTACATTTCAGCCCAGCAAACCAATTTGTCAAGGTTATTTTGAATCCTGATCCTCTTTTCTGAAGTATTAGCTACCCCTCCTAATTTGGCATTGTATACAAATTTGAAAGGAATGTCTACTATTTCATTATCTAAGTCATTTATAAAGAATAACACCAGGCTCAGGGCAGAACTCTGAGGCACCCCAGTAGTCACTTTTCCACAGGATGAAGAAGGACTGTTGATGAGTACTCTTGGGTTCAATCCAACAACCAAAGACAAATCCACCGAACAGAAGAGCAGTCCAATCCACAGTTCATCAGCTTGTCTACAGGAATATCATGAGGGATCATGGGAAAAAGCCTTCCTGAAGTCAAGATACTACATTCTCAAGATGCTACATCCCCTTCCAAATTCATTAGGCAACTAACACACTTTAGGGATGGATGGATGGATGGATGCAAACAAATGGCCCAATTTGCTCCCAATTCACAGGTAAAATCTAGGGCTATTTTATTAGCAATAATTTAGGAGACAATCTTTGAGCTTCAAAATTATATTGGAGAAGGGATATAGCAGGGTGACGTTGGGACTTTTCTCTTCCTCCTTTCCATTCTTAGAACTTTTAACAGTTTTTATCTTTTATGCAAAGATGCATGTATATATGTATTATTTAAAGCAGAAAAATCCTGCCCATTAGTGAAAGTGACTTAGAAAAGTCACTATATGACAATCTCAACCTTCAGATTTATAATCTAAATGAAAAACATCTCTCTCTCTCTCTCTCTCCCCCTCCCCTACATGCACACACACACACACACACGAGATGGGGAGAAGCAATTGAAGTGTAATGGATGGAAATGGTTCAGTCAGCCTTTTCGAATAGCTGCTGCTAGCTGACAGTTGAGTGAGAAAGGCAGTTTCAAATTTAATGCCAAAAACTGTATTTCTCGGTTGCTGCTTTCTCTTCTCTTGCAGCTGCATGTGTCTAAGTAGTCAGATGGTAACTGACTTTGGCCAGCTTCCTTTTCTATCCTTCCCAAATTGTCACTAATTTCCTCCTAGCCACTGCCATTAAAGAAATGGGTGAGGAGAGAAATAAGTAAAAAGTCTCCACACTGCTAATATTAGTCTCTTCGTGCACAAATAATTATCCAAAGAGGCTACTCTTCATCTCAGGATTGGATTCATATACAGCTGCGCTCAGAGTAGACCTGCTGAAATCTGAGAAGTGAAAGCATTGCTGAGTAAACTAATAAACTGGCATGATCTTAGATATGAATAAATCTGGGTGCAGCCCAATATTTAACACATTATCTTCACTAAGGGTCCTCATTTGTCATCCTGGCAGTACCTTATTCATGTTTGTTGCTTAAAGATGCACCTTCCAATTTCCTTACTTATATTCAGTCATTACAGATTTTCAGATATGTCCCACAGCTAAGAAACTTGGGACAAAAATCTTTCACATGTGCAGTTATTTTGAATTTTAATTTAATATTTATGCAAACATAACCTTTTCTTATAGCTAGCACGCATAGAATAATCTTACTGAGACTTGTTTATCTTGGATATAATAATAATAATAAAAAAATAATATCTTGGATATAACACAACAAACAGATTTATACTAAACTTATAGCATCATAAATCCCTACTTTAAAATATCTTCCGTCTCACTCTTCTTATCAACCCAGTATTTTATAAATCAGCATGAAAATTCTGTGCCATTTCGCCTCATAAATTTTGCTTTGCATCTGTGCACTTGTCGATATGTCAATCAAAACTGATATTTCTAGGAAGAAATCTACATACTTGCTTCCTAGAACTAGTTTATCAGGTGGAGGCAATTGGAGATAAATTTCAGTCTCTCCCAGACTGTACTGTTAATCACATAAAGCTACAAATTTATAACAAACCCTTCTCTCCATGCATGTATACGTGTGTGTACATGTGGGTGTTTCTATTTGCTTGTGGTTAACTTACAATCAAGATACCAATTAAGGCAAATTTTGAGACTGCAAACATTGGTAGCTTTAGTAATGGCAGCAACTATATAAATCATCTGGAGAAAAAAGGAGACTAATATAAGAAACGGGCTACAGATTTACAGTTCTGAGAAGCCAATGTTGAATTAGAGGGTTAGTCAGAAATCTGTCAGAATTTTTAGCATGTTGCGGTACTGTGACAATCACACTATGGAAGCACAGGAGAAGAAAGACATGGAGGTCTGCATGGAGTCCACACCAATGTTGAATCAAAATAATAGATTGAATTGTATTGGTTAGTCTCAGTTACAGCTGACCTATTGAATCAAATGCTGAATGTAAGGTCATTTCCGCACTAGAGGCCATTAGCATGATATACCATAACAATAGCGGCATTACTATTTGTCCAATGCCTTTGGGTGGGGAACTCTGTTTTCCACATCTTCTGCCTTCAGTGGATGGGTAGCAGTATTGCCACTGGTGTTCCTTCTGCACCACAGTGTCCTTGGCCACTCCCTGTCTCCACCTTCACCCCACCCCACCATCCTTGATTGGCTGGGGTTTTGTTTTGCTTTTCTTTGGAAGCCATACTAAACATGGCAGTACACTATTGTATTTTCATGCCATAATGCCTAAAAATGTATTTTAAAAAATAAAAAGTTTTAACTCAAAGGAGAATTTTCAAATAAACATGGAGAGGTGATAGATTTTGAAATTAACACTCCATGGGAGTCACTGAGGAGGGACAAGCCCACAGCCTACCCACTATTGGATTTGCAATGACTGCAAGTGCTATCAAGTGCTATAGCAGTATCGCACTGGGACAGGTGGTGGAATTGAAGTGCTAATGGAGACTCTTAATTTTTTTTTTTTTGGAAATAAAATATGGCAGTTTCACAATGCTTGGGGACAGGATAGCAGCTGGATAGTGATGACATCATGTGGTAGCTAGACTCCTGACTCAGAAACAACCTGCTGCTATGGTGGTATAGTAACAGCGTGCAGAAATGGCCTAAGTCTCAGTGGCTGTTCCCAACCTCTGGAATTCCCTTCCATGGTAGACTGAGCTGGTCTCCTCCCTTCAAAACCTGCAACACTTTCAACAACTGTCACAGTAAGGAGAAAAATGATTATACTATTCATTTTTGCCTTGCCAGAACATAATTTATAAAGATTTATATCCCTAGATATGGAATTTCAGCCATCTAGAAAGACAGGCATGATAAACAATAAACGAGATTAAGAAGGAAGGCATACCAGAAACATGGAAAGAAGCTAATGTTGTATTGATCCCAAAAGAAGGCAGAAACTTAACGGATGTAAAGAATTACAGACCCATTTCATTATTAAATACGGACTACAAGATCTTCGCCACCATCATGGCAGAGAGACTTAAAAAAGTACTTCAAGAACATATTCATGAAGACCAGAATGGCTTTTTGCCTAAGAGAATGATGCGTGACAATATCAGGACAGTTTTAAACATAACTGAATATTATGAAAAGCATAATGAAAGAAAGCTGGCTATGGTATTTGTTGACACAGAGAAGGCATTCGATATGGTCAATTGGTCATTTTTGAAGACGACTATTAAGCAAGTACAAGCGGGAGAAAAATTCATTTCATGGATTGAAGCAATTTATTCTCAACAAACAGCAATATTAATTATAAATGTAGAGCGTACTGCACCAATTGGAGTTTTGAGAGGCACCAGGTGGGGTTGTCCCCTATCACCTTTGTTATTTATTTTGACATTAGAAACACTCAACAATAATATAAGAGAAGATGTGGCAATAAGAGGAGTCCAGATAAAGAAATTTCAATATAAACTCAAAGCTTTTGCAGATGATTTGGTATTTTTTTTTGATGATCCCCTCAAGAGTGCCCAAAGATTTATGGATACTATTCAAGAGTATGGAGATTACTCCGGTTTTAAAATTAACAAGGAAAAAACAGTATATATATCAAAAAATATGAGGGAGAAGGAAGAAGCTGAATTCAAACAAATTACAGGATTTAACAAAGGACAGAAAGCTAAATATTTAGGAATTTGGATTGCACAAAGAAATAATGAATTGTACCATAACAACTATGATTAAAAAATGGAAGGAGATAACTCAAGATTTGGAAAAATGGACTCAATTAAAAATATCTTTGCTGGAACAGATATCAGTGATCAAAATGAATGTTTTACCAAAAATGAACTATCTCTTTTCAAAATGTGCCTATTATTACAAGCATTAAATCCTTTGGTCAATGGAAAAGAGATATAATCAAGTTCATATGGCAGGGGAGGAAACTAAGAATTAAATGGAGAATCATGATGGACACAACAGCAAGAGGAGGTCTAGGCTTGCCGGACCTACAAACATATTATAAGGCTGCAGCATTCACATGGATAAAAGACGGGTTAAATCTTCAAAACTCAAGAATGTTGGCGTTAGAGGGAGCAGACTTAAGAATGAGATGGCACGCCTACATGTTTTATGGAAAAGCATCAGCAGACAAAGATTTTATGCATCATTTTATAAGGAAATCGCTATTTAGAATATGGAATGACTACAAGAAGAAGAATATAAGGCAGTTACCTAATTTGGTCTCCCTGCAAGAAGCCTTTTTTGGGAGATGGAAAGACACAGATGAATGGCTACAATATGAAGACTTATTAGACATAACAGATGACTCCAGTGTGAAGATGAAATCAACAGAGAAATTGGAAACTGAAGGAATAAAATTAAGCTGGTTTCCCTAAAGACAACTAAAGGAAAGACTTCAGATGGATGTACAAACCTATGGAATACAACAAAAGGAACAAATTCACTTGTTGAGAATGTTAAGAGAAAATCCACCACATTTATTAGCATATTTGTATAAAGAAATTTTACACCAAGAATGCGAGGAAGAGACATTTAAAGCTGTAATGATACAATGGGCACAAAATGTTGGACACACAATACAGTTAGAATGGTGGGAACAGAGCTGTCAACGTACACAGAAATTTACTGCTGCCCAAAATTTAAAAGAAAACTACTATAAACTATTTCATAGATGGTGCATGACACCAGAAAAATTAAAGACAATTTATAAGACAGGTACAGACCAATGTTGGAAATGTCAAGAGAACTCTGGTACACTATTTCATATGTGGTGGTCATGTCCTAGAGCACAAAAATACTAGAAAGAAATACATAAGAAAATAAGTTCAATTTCGAAGATTCAATTTGGGATGACACCTGAATTTTACTTGTTAAATATGACACATATATTAGATGGAACGCCAGCTAGAAGACATTGGAGAATTATATTGTACAAGGTGATGACAGCCCTTATTAAATATGCACGACTTTGGAAAAATGAAACTACACCCACAATGGAACAGAGGCGGACAGCTTTTATGGAAAACAGAAAAGTGGACATACTCACACAAAGATTGAAAGGGAAATCAGATGAGGATATTAACAAAGAATAGAAGATTGTTATAGACTTGGGTTGAGGGTTGACAGAGGGTAATGCATTTTTCATGATAACAATTATTATACAGTTAACAGTTAAGGAAATATCATGTAACAAGTAAAGTAGAGATATATAGCAGGAACTAACAAATCATAGATTATTAACATTTTATTGCGATACATGGTATAACAAATAGAGGGAATAGAATCCAGAAAGGAAAGGAAGAAGGAATAACATTACATGTAAACATTGCAGAAATTATTGTTTGTTTTATCTGTTGAAATGTGAATAAAATTATTTTTTAAAAAAAGGAGAAAGACAGTCATGATAAAACAGTGCAGAACTTGATACCATCCCCCATTTTTTTTTACTCAATTTATGTGCCCAATTTATTTGAGGACAAGATAGGTAATGTTGGTTACTTCTGGCTTAGAAAGATCTCTTTTTAACCCAAGAACCTGACTGTCCTTGCTCACAGCTTTGTTTTGTATTTTTTTAACCTCCATACCAAAGTAAAATCAGACTAAAATGATATCAGAGTAAATATCAGAGTAATATCAGAGTAAAATGATATTTCAGTGGGTGATGTGAGTTAAATTAAATCCACTGGGAATATTAGCAGTGGAAGTACTGGAAGTAAGAACAATGAATGCCCTTAAATACCTATATCATAAAAATAGATTTTCCAGATTGGCCCCTTGAGACTGTGAGAATGAAAAATGCTTATCTGGGTCACGTATATAAAAGTTTACAACTTTGGGGTAGTGAATTAGAGAGGAAAGTCCTCCCTTAGAATTTAAAAGGATTACCATGAACCCCAGAGCCAGTAGCTGCAGGCTGCAAGTCAAAGGAGGACATACTGACTCAGATTGCTGCAATAGGCATGGGGACACATTTAAACAGTTCCTTTTTCATTTCATAGACACCTGGTGTTTTAACAGCAGAGCTCTTGTGCAAATCGAAAATGTAGTCATACAGGAAGAGGAATAGCTTGACTCAGATATAGAAGAGAAATTAACTGAATGAGAAGAAGCATAAGAAAATTAAATATTTTATTAAAATTTTTGTCATGGAATGTGAAAGGACTGAACTCAAATTATAAATATCAACAATTTAGAAATGTCACTATTTAGAAAACAAGTAAATTGGATGTGATATGTTTACAAGAAAGCAAAATTTGAGAATCTGACACTAAATATCTAAAAAAAATCTTAAATTTGGGAAAAGTTTCTTTTCAGCTTACCAAAAGAAAAAAAGAGGGGTTGCTATTGATGTAAACTCCAAATGTCCCTCAGAAGAAGTTTTCTGTGATGATTAAGGCCACTGTATCAGAGTGCAGGTGCAATTCCCTGATCTTACACTATTGCTGGTTGGAATCTATTCTCTGTTAGAAAATAAAAGTGAGTTCTATAAGAAAATAGAAGAAGAATTACAGAGGCACATTCAAGAGAAAAAACAGGAAAACATTTAAATCATGGGTGACATGAACAGAGTTTTAGAACTTGAGAAAGACAGATCAACAATGATCAGACTAAAGAAAAAACAAGGAAAATTGCCAAAGAGTTTCTTTAAACTAATAGAAAACATGTCACTAACAGATATTTGGAGATTAAAATATGGGAATGCAAAAGAACTCACCTATTACTCAGTCAATCACAAGTCAATGTCAAGAATGTTTCTAATCTCCAAAGTGTTACATACAAAAATAAAAGACATGGAAATACTTGCAAGAATTGTATCAGATCATAACCCAATCCAGTTGAAATTGATTGTAAGGGGGGGAAAAAACAAAATGGAAATTGGAGACTTAATGATTTAATACTTCAAAATGAAGAATTCTTTTAAAAAAAGCAAAAGAGGAGTTGAAATACTACTTTAAAGAAAACATGTCAGAGGAAGTAACAATGAAAACAATCTGGGATGTTGGTAAAGCAGTAATTGGGGATCAATTCATTAAATGGAATACAGAATGGAAGAAAAAAAAGACAAGAGAAGATGAAAAAACTAATGACAGAGATCAAACAAAAAGAAGAAAAGTTAAGAAACGATACTGCAAATAATAAACTAAGGAAAAAGATTAAGATATTACAAGAACAAATAAGATCAGAAAATTCAATTGAAATTGAGAAGAAACTAAGATAAATTAAACAAAGGCACTTTGAAAGTGTGGACAAACCAGGCAAGTGGTTGGCCTACAAATTAAGGAAAAACAGAGAGAAAAACCTGATCTTACAAGCTAACAAGGAGAAGTCGATGATCACAGATCAAGACTCAATAAAATATATTTTCAGAAAATTCTATAAAGATCTTTTTGGCAGTGCTTCAGATTTGGACAAACAGAAAAAAAAATTAGAAGTTTACCTAGAAGAACAAAATATTCTTAAATTAACCAAAGAACAAAAAAAAGTTTGAATTCTACAATAACTCTAATGGAAATTACAGAGGCAATTAAAAAATTGAAAATAGCAAAATCACCTGGTCCAGATGGATTGACAGCATGATATTACAAATCTTGCCAGGATGAATTGATCCTCCCAGTGCATAAAATGTTCTATGAAATCGTAAACACTGGTAAACCACAATCATAGAATGAGCTAAATATAACTTTAATTCTAAACAAAGAGAAAGACCCACGGGATCCAAGTAATTACCATCCAATTTCACTGTTAAACGTCGACTATAAGATCTTCACTAATATAATAGCAGACAGATTTAGCTAATGGATTAACGTGGATTAATGATTGGATCACATTACAAAATGAAAGAATATTGAAATTAGAGGATCCAGATGGCACACGTATCTATGGTATAACAAAGCAAAGATCGACAAAGACTTCACAAATCGTTACATAAGACACTCTCTCTTAGAAATTTGGTTGAAATTCAAATGTAAGATTTATAGACGAATTCCACAATGGATATCACCATACAAGGCACTATTTGGAAGGTGGAAAGACCCTGAAGAAAGATGGCTCAAATACAAAGATATAATAATTGAAGAAGGGGAAACAGATCTAAGAATAAAGACAAGAGAGGAGTTAGGGAAGGATGGATTGAGCTGTCAATGGTTTCTTCACCTACAACTGAAAGAAAGATTTAAAATGGACTTAAAGCTCAAAGGTTTTGAAACAAATAAACAATTTAATGAATTGGAGAAGGTCATCTTTGAGAAATCAGATCACTTAACATCTCAAATCTACAGGATTCTATTAAATCGGGAACTAGAAACAGAAGTGATTAAAGACTCCATGATTCAATGAACTCGTAATATAGGATATGAAATAAAACTGGAAAATTGGGGGAAAAGCTGGAAAAACACCCAAAAGTTTACACTAGCCCAAAATCTGGAAAAAAAATCTTCTTAAGATGATGTATAGATGGTACCTAGATCCTGCCAAGTTGAGTAAAACTTATAAAACACAGAAAAACAACTGCTGGAATATAATGAGGAAAATGGTACCTTTTTTCACATGTGGTGGTCATGTCCCAAAGCAAAAAAAAATACTGGAAAGATGTACACAAAATAATAACTAAAATCTTACAGATAAATATTCCACTGTCCCCTGAAATTTTTCTATTAAACATGTTACGTGAAATAGATAAGATGTCAACAATTAGGTATTGGAGGGCAATACTTTAAATGGCCACTGTGGCAAGAATAGCATATGCTAGATATTAGAAAAATAAGGTTATTCCAGAAACAGACGAATGGTTAATTAAACTAATGGAATTTATGACATTAGATAATTTAACTTTTGCATTGAGGGGAGAAATGCAAGGGAAAAATGAAAAGGAATGGCTCCAATTAAAAACTATTTGAAGCATAACTGGGCACTGTAAAAAGTTCCAGAATAGAAAGAAGCAATAAGCAATATCATAATGGAATGGGAATGGGGATGGTAATTAAGCAAGAAGCATGCAAAAAATATGATTTTATAGTCTTTCTTGAGTTGCTAGCAAGCCATCAGGGTGATGTACAGATATAGAGGAAACTTTAATGCATACAATTGTAAACCAACCAAGAGAATGTGGGAAGTAAATATTATATACTTAGAAAGTAAAGATATTAGAAGAACTATATTTTAGGAAAAACTGTAAATCATACATTGTTATTATTGTTGTGTATTTATAAATATTGAAGATTTTAATAAAATAAATAAGTAAAAACAAAATGTGGTCATACAAAAGATGGTCTTTCCTCTTTATTTCTGGTAAGGTCACAAAAAGAATTTGAGCTATATGCTATTTAGTCCTGTTAGACCAACCCATCTTCCTCATCCTGATAGGTATGGTCCAGTTCATCCAGTGTTCTGACACCATCAAAAGATACAAGTGAAAAAAATGTTGGAAGGTTTTAAGGATCAAATTCTAACAGTTCAGTTCAAAATCTCCCCTTTGTTACTCTTTAAGTGGGCATAAGAATAATATCTCTCTCTTCATTCTAGAGCAAATCAGTTACATTCACTGTGATGAGGTAAATGAGTCTGAGCACTAAATTGACACATTGTTTAAAACACTAACGTTAGAGATCTGAGGGGGAATAAGCTGGGGAAAGTTGCAAGGTCTCTTCACATCTGTCAGCAACATGCCTCCATATCCCCAAGATACTGCTCCAATTATTTTCTTCACCTTCTCTCTCCACATGGAGGTTGTAAACTCATTCTTTGAGCCTGCTTTGCACAGATGGATACAATGCATATTCAATGCCAGTTATCTGTTGTTGTCACTGTTGTTGACATTGATGATGATATAACACTATAAGTTTACATAGTCCTTGACAAAAGTAACATATTGTACATTCCAAGGAGCTTACAATCCAAATTTTGACAATTTGATTTTTGATTGCACCAAATGATGAACAGGAGGAGGAAGAGGTATCAAACCACAACTAACAAATGAATAGAGGGTATTTATGGGAGAGGAACAGGCAGCAACTATGGATCTGCTTCATATTTGATTAAGTTCCAAATTTTGATCCAAGCCAGACAAATTCAGAGAGATTGAGGAAACGTGACTGAAATGCCTGGCGCCCTCAGAGGGAACTGAATACAAATCTGAACAAATGTTCCATTTGAGATTCAAATGTAGAGAGATTCAGAGTTCCAAACCATCTTACCAAAAACCTAATCCAACTCTCCCAAAGCCCATCTTACAATATAACAACAAAGTAGGGAGAGAGACATACAGGGGGAGAGACAACAACAGAAGCATTTGGAATCCTCAGTTGTAACTACTAATTGCAGAAGACTAAAAAAAAAAAAAAAAGTGGGGCTCTCCAGTCTCTTTGCTTTGGGGCAAGAATTGTCAAATAGTAAGTTAATAGAACTTTTCATTGTGTAGTGCAGTTTCCTCAGCAACTAAAGTAAAGCATGTTAGGTCTACTTGGAGAGTGACCACCAAATTTCGCAGTAAGAGTTACATTCCCTGAAGCCTCCACAAAGTGCAATTCTAGTCTAAAAGAAGATTTTCACTCTTTACCTGCCTTGCCCTTGTATCTAAATCTTTTCTGCAAACCACATGTGCATTTTTCCCAAATCTAGAAAACGTATTTCATAAAAGGCAATCAGGGTATGCAAGGCATATAGCCTACAGTGATATCCAGGCTTCTGAAATGGACTGTTAAATTCACAGAATTTGCCCACTAGCAAATTGGTCTCTGCCTGTCTCTTTTCCCTGTGTGCATGTATGTGCCTTTTCCATTCTCCATTCTTAGAAAGGGAATATTCAGAGATGGTTTTGCCAGTTTCTTTATCTGAAATATAGCTTACAGCACCTGGTAACCATTGCTGGTCTCTCATCCAAGTACTAACCAGTGCCTCACTGATATTTATCTGTTTATGCCCAGAACATATCATATGATAATAGAAGCGTTTATGTGCATGTGTTTGCAGATATGTACTTGAGTAATGAGAAGGGCACACAATAGTATAAGCATATGAAAAGAGGAGCCAAATATATGATGCGGTGCATCACCACTGCAAAACTTTTTGTGTTATCTTGATTGCAGTCTACCAAACTTACCTGTAGTTTCCAAGTATGCAAATAATTTTCTCCTTCTGTTGCTTTTTAACATAGTATTGCTAATGCAAGTCCTGCAAAGATATTTGCAATCTTATTTACATTTCCCCATTAGATGCTAACTTTGTATGCAGCACTGGCATGTGATGAGAGAACAGAAACAAATTATATGCATTTGACTTCTGCTCAGCTTGACAGTAAAAAGTGGTGTTCCAATTGGATGTAGCCTAGGCATCAAGGGGTATACGACTGCTGCAGCAATATTACACTGTCAGAGAAGATGAATGATTTGCTTAGCACTGAATACATTTAATTTCAGTTCATCTCTGTAGTCTTATAAGCACCAAGAAGATCTGAGATTTGTCATGTAGGCATGGATGTATACCTGACATTTACCTTTACAAAGTGAGAGCAATGAAAATTCTCCCCATCAAAGAATTTGTAGTAGACTGGCACCTACTGTTTACACAGGTTGTGTTGGTCATCATTGTGATTAGGTTGCTGTCTTAAGGTAGAATGTTTTAAACATTAATCCCAGCTCAGAAGTTATTTTACTGATGAAACAGTGAGGAAGTAAGGTCCAGCAGTACCACCTGCAGGATATAACTCTCAGAAATGAATATTTCCATTATTCCTGGAATGAATAACAATGTATTCTTATAAGTAATCATGTGACTGATTTTCCTACTAAAAGTTATTGTATTAGACTCAGGCCAAAGCCTAATTGGATATCACAGAACAGAATAGAAGTATTTAAATCAATGAGACTTGAGTGGTTTGTGACTGACACTGATTCCAACAGGTCTGCTCTGGATGCAAACTGTTGCATTTTGCTGATGAAATAAGAACACCCAGAACATACACATGGTACCATTTCTGTCCTCTTGATAATCTTCTCAGTAAGAGCCCTTTCAGACTACACAGTATAATACTAAGGGTCCACTTTAACTGTTGTGGCTCCATACTGTTGAAAGGGGCAGGGAAAGTGATCATGGAGATGCAAATACTGCAAATATCAGAGTCTTACATGTGAATGAATGTCAGTGTTGTGCTCTCTCCAGTGTCAGAAACTCGAAAGAAAATTTCATTTGGGGAAGCAGAATTTTTATTTATGGGGCAATGAGGAAACACATCTTTTTATTTATTCAGAGAACTGGATGAAATTTGGATGAAACATAGCTGTATTTTCTCAGCCTGTCAAGTCTCAGATGAGTAGGTATTTTGTGCAAGAGCTGCCTTCACAATTTGGAGAGGCTTCAAAAAATGTTCTGCTTGTACCCCTATTTTTGTGAGCAGTTGTTATCAAAATGACATGCAACGTCAAGATTACTCTACCAAAATCAGAAGAATGAGTGCAGTGGTTCTTGATATAAGAGACTTCAAAGCTGAGATGCAGGACAGTTATATGTTTCTTTTTTCACCACACTTGTGGTTTTGGAGGTCACTGCAATCTGTATATGAAATGTCCATGGGCAAGAAACTTTCAGAAATACAGGGAGGTGCAAGATCTATGAAGATTGTTTTGTCTCCTGCTCAGTTGGCAGAGACAGAGTAAGCACACTAAGAGAGGGGTAGAGACTGGATTTGAATGATGGTAGAAAAAAAGAATCTGAGCATCCAGCATTTTTCATGTATACATCCAATGCTACACCCTCCCAAGTCACACAGATTCCACATAAATGTTACAGGAGAGAGAACTGATTTTAAAACATTGTCACAATTCGCTAAAAGATTTGCCAGTATATCTCATTTAGGCTTCTACCCAGTCTTATTATAAAGCACATGCATTATTTAGTTGGAATCCTAAGAAGAACCTTGTAATACAAGCCTATGACATATATAAGCATCCCCACATTGCAGATGGGAAGATGATAGAAAGTGTCTTTTTTTGAGCTATCAAAAGACTTAATGGCAGAAGAAAGATTCAAGAAAGGGATTTCCTGATCTGTAGCTCATTCTCACCTCACAGGAACCGTGGCTTTGAGTCATTTCTGACTTATGGCAACCATAAGGTGAACTTATCACAGGGTTTTCTGGTGCTGAGAGTGTGTGATGTGTCCAAGGTCAGCTGGTGGGTTTCCATGGCCCAGCATGGAATCAAACCATGGTCGTAGTCCAACATTCCAGCCACTACAACTCGCTAACAGTTGGAGTAGTAAAATATAGCAACCTCGGATTGTGAATGAAAATGTGATTGCTCGTTGTCAGTTCAAATACATTGGGATGAGAGGGCCTGCTGTTCCATCAGTCAGGTTGTGACAGTTTCCTCAGGTAGAAAATACTAGGAGATGGTGAAGTGTTGGAGGACACGGATGTATATATGCCACATGGCCAACTCTGCACCATCGTAACTAGTCTGCTGTGCTCCCATGTGGTGGAGGATACTGTCACATCTCCAGTGTCTAGATTAAATTCAAGTTAAAATAAAATAAAAAAAAAGAAATAGTCAGGGCCAGGGCCTGAGGTCACACACACACACACACCAAAAAATAAATAAATTCAACTGTTCTGGCATGGTTAGCTTTGTATGTGGAAGTAGAGGTGGGACACAATATTATTACTGGCCTTCGGCAGCAACATTTGTGGGCAATCATGCACTGCTCTAGTACCCTGATGGACAAGTTCCCCCTTTAAACTGCCAAAGGGCAGTGTTATTATCTTAGTCTCTTAACCTGCTTTTTCAGCAGTGTTTATTAAAACTCTTGTAATGTCTACAGAATAAGGTAGGAAAAGAACAATTGCTCTCAACAATTGAGAGAGCAATTGTTTGGAAAAACTATAAATCTCTCTTTCCTTCTCCCTCTCTCTCTCACAAACATACAGAGTAACAATTTAAGCAGCTACACTTGGCTGCAGTATATTTCCTATGGTTACTATGCTTGTTTGATTGCTGAAGAATGTAAAACTGTAGAGCAAAGGAAGCTGCACCCCAAAAAGGCAGCAAAAGAAAACTGTTGGATCCCAGAATGTACTAATATGCCTATAAATCTGATTTTAAAAACAGTAACAATGCATACAAGGGAAGTCCAGTCCCAACAGCATTAGCCATCTGAATACAAATGTACATGTGTTGATAACAGAAATATCAAAATGGGTTAGTTTTGTGGTACAATGCCTCTGAATCAAATAACGTTTTTAAAGAACCATGTATTTCTATGATCAAATGAACCACAAAAATCACTATAAGGAACATTCAAAAAATTTAAAGGGCAGTCCCATATCCACCTACCTTAAATAAAGTTCTATTGGATCAGACACACAGGAACAGACCTGAATGGGACTGTACTGTCAAGTGAATGGTTTCCAGACATTCACACATCCGTTTAGTTGAATAAAGGCACTTTTGAGTAAGTGCTAGAAGGAAAGGCTGCTACTCCCAATCTTTATTATTGTTGATGAGAGTGTGTTATCATAATAAGAATGAGAGATTTACAATCAAAAGGTTTTCTCTGAAAAAGGTATGAACTGGCTACTTGTAAGACGAGACAGTGTTGTGTCATGGTTGGGCATTGTACTATAACTGTGGAGACCAGAGTTCAAATTCCTACTCAGTCATGGAAATCCACTTATTACTGGCCCGCCCGCCCTCGTCTAATATGGTTTAATTGGCAAAATACATTAATTGACATTGATTTAAAATGTTTAAAATGATTTAAAACCTGAGGTGTCTGTAAGACCAGACTGGGCAGAGAAAAAACACTTGCTAAATGTGTGTGTTTCAAAGTAGATCAGAGATCACCTCTAAGTGTAACCAAGGTTATTGTCAGGATAATCACCAGGTAACTCCAGAGATAACAGGCTTAAGCTGAAGTTGTAATGTATCTGCTACCACACAATAGTGACAGGAAGTTCCCACCAAACCACTGATTGTTTCAACCTGTCTTCCTAGAACCTGGACATTACCCTTCATTGTTCCTTTTCCTGTCCACTGTTATAAAGCCATTACAACAGTCATTCATCCTTTGTTATATAACACTAAGACCATTAACTCTGTCTGGACCCCACTGTCCACATTTCAGCTCCCATTATTTGCTCAGCCAGACAGCCACTCACACCCTTGCCCTCCAGGAAGATTTTGGGCATAAAAATCCTCCATTTTGGGCAGTCAGATACAGTATCTCACTTGCTGAATGAAACACTATACTGTCACTCTGATTCCCGAATGAGTACTGTCTTTAGGTGCAAATCTAAGTCACATTGCTTCTTTTTTAATGCTTTCCAGATTGGTAATTATTGTCCATTCCCTAAAACTCCACTAACAACAACTTTCCTCCCTTTATCCTTCAGTTAGCTCTTGTGTGAGTGTGTAAGTGCTTGATCTTATGTGTGCATGATTGAACCTTTTTCAATAAAACACAGTGTATTTGGAGTTTAGTTTAATTTATTTGGCTGGTTCTTTCTTGCAAGCATCTCATAAACATTGGTGGAAGATTGTGTTAGGTTACCTCCCTCTTGCAAGTCTCTTAATTTGAGCTAGTAATTCCCCACCTTTGACCGGAGGCATTGAAATTGCAGGTGGACTCCTGAGTCACTCACATCTTGGGGTAACAAACTGGGTGATCTTGAGCAAGTTACAGCTCACATCCTCAGAGGAAAGCAAAGGCAAATTCCTTGTGAAGAAATCTTGCCAAAAAAAACCCATGATAGGTTCATCTCAGTGTTGCCATAAGTCAAAAATGACTTCAAGGCACGTAACAACAACTCAAAACACAGAGCAAATAAACATTTATTAAACAGCATTGAATCTACTGCAGACCAAGTAATGAAATTACAGCAGTAGTTTCTTCGATTTCATCAAGGTCTGAGTTTTATATCCAGCTTCTTATGAAAATATGACAGCCTATATTAATTTACATGGTTGTAGCTTGTGTTTCTTGTTATTAATTCAATTGTTTTTTATAAAACAGCCTACTGGGAAATTACATTATTTTCATTATACAGTTTCAGGTGTTCCCTCCTCCCCAATTTCCCAATGCCTATTTAAATAAATAAATAAACAAACAAACCAGAAAGAAGGTATTGTTGTAGTTGTTGTTTCTATTGGTACAGAAAGAGCTCTTAACACTCCACTGCAGTCAGTTTGTTTGTTACACACTGTAAATAATAATAATAGATAAAGGAAGAAAGGTTTCACTAAACAAGAATGGTTAAAAATGCACACAAAGGGTCTCATTCAGTAAGTAACAATCTGATGCCAGGTGACATGTTTATTATAGTATTTAGTGCCATTGCAATGAAACAAGAGCATACCTGTCAGATGTTACTTCCAATTGTCAAATCAAGTTATTTAGTTACTGATATGACAGCAGTCAACTCCAATTTATTTTTCATTCTCCTGTGCCAATTTTACTATTAGGGGGAACATTTCAGGGTTTTTTTCTACTTCTGAACAGATGTTATAAAGAGCATGGCAAAGTAATTTATAAAATGCTTACCATATGTGGATTTTAATTGCTTAATTCTGGAATTTTGAATACCTAGAAAAGAGATGTTTGATTTTTCTGAATTGTTTCTAAAACTTTTTGATCTCATACCGCTGTCTTTGTTTCTCAGTAAAGTAAAAAGGAAAAACGCACCCTAATTTATCTGTCACTCACCCTTCTCTGTTTATCTTTCACTTTTCTGTCAGGGTAATGAAAATCAATAAAGTAGTTTCACTTCCACGCATTCACAGTTTGCAGACTGCTCCGTATATTATAACTGAGTGCCGTGATTCTGCAAACATGTTTAACCCTAGGCTTTGCTGATCGATATGAGACAATTTTCAATTTTAAAGTTGCCATGAGTGGCTAGATATATAGTTCTGTGTTTTTAGAGTGATGCTCACAACTATAACATAATTTTAGATTTCCATTATGTGTAACACTTTCATAGATCATGTCATTACTAGTTTATTACTTGGAAGTAATAGTAATACTCATACATCCTTTGCTTATCAATCAATAATCATGGAAACCCAGCCTCTAACAAGATTTGCCTATCAAGATTTATTTTTTCTGTCAACTGCATGTACATCAGGCATTTACATCACGGATGACAATCATGTGGACATCCAGATGTTGAAATGCACCTACTATCAGTTGTTGTCATTAACAACGCTAACAGGGGTTGCTGAAAGTTGCAGTTCAACATCTGGAGGGCACCACAATTCCCACTGCTGTTTTACATGCATAGATAAATTTGTAGAGGAAACTCAGAATTTGCATACAATAATATATTATATAGAAAGTAGCACAAATAACCAAATGCCTGTATTTTGTTAAAGAGATGTACCCATCTGACATATCCATTTTATTGACCTCTCTCATTTCTATGTATTTTGTCAGTGCTGATTCTGTGAACTGCTGCCTTTTAAGAACAAAAAAAATTTATGGGGTGGAAGTTAGCACATTTTTAGAACCATCCATTTTGGGATCCCCACCCACCCAAACTGTGTGCATTTTGCATGGGGTTACACATAGTGACTCAAGTGTGTACACATTTTTGAAAGGTACATTTCTTGTCTATGAACATTTTACAAATATGTTCATGCTATAGGGTACAGCTAACGTGAGTTATGATGGCATAAGATGGATGACATATCACATTACAACTCATTTTTATGATTGTTGTATAGATTGAAATAATGTTCTTTTAAAATATATCTTTATTGAAATTTTCCATAATTACGACAGTTAAAAAGATTTCTAGCACAGTTTCATATACACAAAGAAATAACAAAATATACGTATTATTACTCCTCAAGTTTGCAACCCTATTTATAAATTTTCTTTCCCATATACAAATATCCTATTATCTTTTTTAAAAAATTTAAAATAACAGAATCCTGAATGGGATATTGGAAACTCTGATGGTGATGAAGTGCATTATTGATGTAATCCATAAAAGGAAGCACTTGTCTTCAAAGTTGTCTTCTTGATGAATCCTTTTATCACTCTCTCATTGTGTACAGGCTTTTCCATTAACCATGTGTCCCAGATCCTTTTCCAAATACCTTATTATATTTATGTTATATTCCAGGTGAGAATTCTATAACCTAGATTGAAATTCTGATCTAACCATGCAATGACAAATATCCTCCCCCAAGCTCAGCCTGTACACAGCACCACTCTCCCAAACATGTCCATGTCTACTATGTTGTTGATAACTAGGGGAGTGACTGGATCCACTGTGACAGACAACTGCAGAGACTTCCAAGGGTCCTTGTTAGCTTAACAGATGTCTGTAACAGTGCATACAGGAATATATCTGAATATGTCCCCACTTATGCCTCTACTCTCCAATAACACAGAAATTGGGAAGCTGCACTGCTTACACGGTGAATTTTGGGAGACATTCTTGAGCCACAATTACAATTTTGAACCCAAGGATGTAACATTATCTCATCTCCATTGTGCTGGTTTTGTACATAAAACAAAAGAGAGAAAGTACCACCCCTAAACTACCTATAATTTGTATAACTACCGGTACTTCTTTCTATTAGTGTGCCAGTTACCTTCCCCTTTCTTCATGATGTTACCCTGTTCTCTGGGGGTCCCGGAAGGGGCGCCCAAATAACCAAACAAGAACAACACAACTTGGGGAAAATTAGCTGGAGCACTCACTAAAGCTAGCGAGAGGCAGGGTAACTCAGCAGGATCTTGCAACCCAGCATCTACGGTGCCAGGTCAGTCAAGCAGGCAGACGGTTTAGAGTAACAAAAACAATGTTTTATTAAATACAGACAAATACTGAGGACAACACAGTCACATAGCTAACTAAAGAATTGGAAATATAGATTTGTCAGAGGGAAATGGGTGATACGACACCTGTCTTGTAGTCCTGGAGAGCTATGAAGATAGAGTTCATTGGGGTGCAGGGAAGAAGCTCAGCCCGGTTCACTGAGGGGAGCTCGCTGAACAAAGCAGCAGCAAGGCGGTCTGGAACTTGGGAGTGATCCGAGGATGGTCTCGGAATCGGGGGCTTTTATAGGGTGAATTGTGACTGCAGGCCATACCTTACTCAGTGAGAACAATGTGATTTAGGAGCGGGACAAAGCTTTGGAAAGGTCAGAGTTTAGCATGATTGGCTTAGTGCTGATTTAACAATAGTGTAGCCAGTATGCAAATGCGGAGCACTTAGTACAGTACGGAGTGCTCGGGGCAGGGTGCCTTTGTTAGTATCACGCATAAGCAAAAGGGTGTTTGCCGGAGAGGTCCATGAAGTGACAAACCGGCTCTGTCCGGCCTGCCTAGGTGGAGAATGGAATGTCCAGCAATTATCGGCTGCACCTGTTTATGTGCTTGTCTGGAGGCCTCACAAACACGTGGAGCGGAGTGGCAGAGGAAAGCCGAATGATTTGATATCAAAACGATATCAAGTGCTATCTCCGGGTAGGTCTGAACCGCAGTAACAATGAAACCATTCTTTATGATATTATGCATCCCAAAGTAGTCATCTTCCTCTCAATCTCCATTTACCCTAGCACTGTCTAATTGATCAAATTAACTTTCAACTCTTCTTCTTCTGTCTTTGGATGACTAATATGTTGACTGTACGCCTACTGCATATGTTTATTTTGTTTCACCCAAGTATTCCTTTTGATAGACACTGATAATTCTATATTGAAATGGTCCCCAAACACATCTACAAGGTAGCACCTCAGCTATTCCTTTACATTGCTCACTTCACTGATAGTAGGAAACTGATTGATAAAGGCACAAAAGTTTTCCATTAGGTCTGCGAAGAAATTTTGTAAATTATCTTATTCTCTTTGAGACATCCTATTGATAATTCACTTAAGTTGTAAGATTTTTTTCACTTGAAATATAAGAATGAGACGACGAGTGCTTGCTTTTTTTTTTTTTTTTTTAATGATTCACATTTTGCATGAAGTATTTTTGCAGAAAACTAGTGTGGGAAGGTTCCATTTGTGAAGTAAGCATTCATATACATCTAGCACAGAAGGACTGGCTAATCAAAGATAAAAAGGAAAATAACTCATGAAATGATTCAACTAAAAAAATGCAAAAAAGCATCAGCTATCATTTTTTGCACAATTGTGCAACTGAACAATTGGGATAAAAATCAGTCTTGCATACCTTTTTGTTGAGCAAAAAATAGCAAACAAAAAAAATTCTTGGCTATCACATAGATGAGTAGAGACATATTTGATGTTTCTTGTTCTTGCATGAAAGAACAAAAGAAGCAAAGATTTTCACTTCCAGTGATGCTGGCTCAGAGTGATGAAATTTTTCATTTCATTTGCCTAAGATTATAGACGTTAAATTTCTAAATTGAGTTTGGATGGAATAACCATAGTTGAGAAACATTTATAGAAAGACACCATCTAATAAATAGTCTTCAATTCCACATCCATTTCCTCTTCGTAACTGCCTTTTGAACTGTTAAGATCTTGAGACAATTTTGTTTTTACAGAGTAACACATTTTTTTTTTGTTTTGATTTGGATCGATCCCAGTTTGGGGTAAATTAATTCTCTTCTTAGTCTTTAAATGAAAAGAATACTTTGCTTCTCCAAAAATTACCTATCTGATATTGAATGGGTTTCTGTTCCATCTTTCTGTAATAAATACAACTTTTATCAGTTGTGAGATTTAATATTGTATTCAACACATTCATAGTAGCTTTAACTTTTAGTTTTTGTTTAATTTAAAAAGAAAACTGTTATGATAAGTTTGCCAACATATCTTGTTTCAGAAGCTAGCGAAGGACAGTTTATCTATAATATTGAGAGAGAGAGAGAGAGAGAGAATGTGTCTACCTGTCTGCTTGTGACAGCCTTAAAATTTAATAACTGTTTGTGATAGTCATTCAAGTTCAGTAGTTATCCAAGTCAATGTTCTAGGGGGAGCATTGCTAGAAGGAAAAAAGGGCAAAGAAGTTTGTCTCAATTTTGTTATCACCACAGCATCTCTCTTCTTTCACCCCCTCAGTTGTTACAATCCATACTGAAATTTAACATCATCCACATGTCCTACTTAGTCTTCATGCACACCCAACACATAACACTAGAAAGTCATGCCAGGTGCTTTTAAAAAGTAGAGAGGGGAAATGGAGCAGGAGGAAGATCTCATAGACTCATTTAAAGGCATTAGGTACTGACCAAGGCAGTAGCAGGTATACATTATATAGAAAAAGAAGCTCTAACATTCCTGAAAAAGGAAAAATTGGCAGGAAAACAGTAGAGAAATAACACACTACTGCTAGAATTTTTGAGGTAAAAAAAAAAAGGACATTAAAACAGGAGACCACATGGAGTCTCTACTTTCTTGGGTTATTACGTACAGACCTGGCAAATCATGTGTGCACTTCAGCTAAATTACATAATGAATGAATATAGGAGAGCACACTGAAAAAAATCTTTAGTAATGTCCTTAGGAAGAGGAGTACCAGTGTGAGTGTAATACAAGTATTAGAAGGTGTTTGTTTTTTACAAGTATTGGAAGTAAAGGAGAATCCTATATTTTCCTGCATGATATTGGATGCTGTGGAAGCCTCCAAGTTATGGGTGATGTCCTGGTCACTGTAAACGTGGGCTATACCTGTGATAGATGATGATGCTGTGATTGAGGAGCAAATGATTATGCAGGGGGCCGAGCCAGTAACTGAGTAAGTCAACCTGCAAACATCCCCTGCACTGGAAGGTCAAACAGAGACTGAGTTGCCCCAGCCAGCTCATGATAGAGAGGGAACCAGCAGTAATGCAGAGGAGTTGCAGCCAGCCGTGCCCATCAGCCCTCAATCACACAGAAGGCTGAAACGGATTGCGGAGAGGAAGGCTGCTTGGACTAGGCTGAGGAAACATTAACAAGCAGCACCTGCTCACAGGAGCTATTTAAGCCTGCTGGTGTGGCTGCTCCTTGCTTGCAAGCCCTCACAACCTTTGTGTCTCCTGCTCCCTGAAACCCTCCAGATGGATCTCTGCCTCCTGAACCTTTGGACTGGACCTTGACCTGGCTTGGCTTTCTTGGTTTTGGTATATTCAGACTCCCCAAATGTTCCTGACCTTTCTCCTCCCTTGCTGGCTGTGGCCGGTAAGGAGAAATTCCTGACAATACTCCTAAATTTACATTGGAAAGTTTGTGTGATGACATCCTTTTAATTATTTGGGGGGAACATTAGTCTGCTGTAGTAAAAGTAAACCTTGTAGCAAGTAGTAACAAAGACTAAACTATTTACAAATGAAATGTGTGTGTGTGTGGACATGAATAATAAACTATTCATGTTTAAAGAAATCCTTAATTATGTGTGTTTCTCTTTCTTTCTCTCTCTCTCTCTCTCTCTAGCGGTGTGTGTGTTAAGTTTTAGAATTCTTTGTCTGAAGACAGCAAATGTCAACAAGAGTTATTCATTCACCTGAGGCGACAGAGTAAGATTAGTCACTTGATAGAATTGTGGAGTTTCTCATAGATAATGCCAAGAAAGGTCAGCACACTGTGTATCAAGAACAAATTGAAACAGTAAAAACACCAGTACTGTACAACCAAAAAGCAAGTTGTCCTTACAAATCTTTTTTCTAAAAAAAAAAAAAACCCTGTGTATTTATATACAGCATGTGGAAAGGTTAGAAAATTGCAGAAGTTATCATAAGTTTTAACCTCTCAGCAATTTGCTGTGGAAAAGATCTTCCTGGGATAGAAGTAAGTATCAACCAGCAAAATTGAGTCTGGAAGCAAAACTGATTTCTGCTGTCTCCCATTCCTCTGCAAAGCAGTGAGGAAGAAAAATGTAAGGCTTTTTGTCAGGTAGCCCTCCATATTTCAGTTATGGGACATGTAGTAGGAGTTAATTAGCAGCTTGGTTGTAACAAGGTATGAGAACCAGAGACCATTAGATAAATAAAGCTAGGAATATAGTGATAAGCTCTTCCGGGCTGAAACCAGAATTCCAAGATCTCTTGCAGGTGGGATGGGAAACTATTTGCTTTTAATGTTTGGATTTTGCTAATTGCCTTCAGTCTGCTCACTGAAGTCCTGTACTATGTAACTTTCCTAATAAATAGTGTATTTGCACTGTTACATTTGTGTGCGTGAATTCGGTTCCTGACACCTTTACAGTACCTTTTCCAGTAAACATGATGCACTGAGTTTGTAGATTCAATCATTTGGAAACTGAGACAGAAAATAAAATAAAAAAAAATTCAGACATAAGAGGTTCAAATCTAGCATTCTTCACAATATGCTGCCCCACAAAACTGTCTTAGCTCTCCAAATGGTAAGACCTTTTTTTTTCCTTTCAAGCAAATTGGTCCATACACATGTTGGAATGTTAAGCATGATAGATTAAAACCAAAATGGAATAACTCCATACAACCTTAAACAGGCAAAAAGAGAAAAACTGGTATTGCAATAGCAGAGAAATTTCCAGAAAAGCAAAAGCAACCAAGACAGAAATTATATTTAAGAAGCACTTTTAAAAAATGGTTAAAAACATACACTTCTGAAATGGCCTAATGGGCAAGCTTGTTGAAGCAAATGCAGCAATGTAATCAAGAAGCAATTAGAAGGAAATGATGTATTAAAATGAATATATTTCAACAGAGTAAATTGCTCTCATTTTGAATCATTTTTACAGCATTGTGAATTGAAAACGTAATGGGCAAAAAGGCAGCTTCAGCCTCTTCAAATTCTGGCAAGCTAAGAGCATTCTTTCCACTTGATTAAGTCACTGTAGGAAACCAATATACATTGATTAACTTCCATATTTTTTTCCAAGAAAGAAAATGTTGTATAGGTGAAAGCAATATCACATGACCAGATTCAATTTGAATCCAGTTAATGGAAAAGGATGAGAGCTCTCCATTTTAACATTTGGAATGCTAACAAATAAGTTTTTAAAACATTTCCTAAATCTGATGTAGAAGAAATAGAAAGGTAGACCTTCAAATTTTGCCATGGACTTGACTCACTTGTCAGTCATGCTAAAAAAAAAAAATGGTTTTCTTTTTCTTGGTTCTTCTGCTGCAGAAGATGAAAGATGAAGGAGGCAGCAGGTACAGAAGCCAGAGGCAAACTTAAGCTGGGAAAAATTGTGCCTGACTTTGGAGTTCAAATGGAAGCCTTGGAGAGGGACCCACTGAAGAACAACACCTTCCCACCTATGCTGAGCCCCACTGGGCCTCCTTACGTGAAGCTGGGCCGACCATTGTCTAAGCTGTCTTTTATTCCGTCCTGTTCTTCTTCATTTACATTCAGTTCTGGTTGGTCCTTCACTACTGGCACAAGAGGTTCAGTTACCAAACTGTCTTTTTATTTCTGTGCCTGCTCTGGGCTTCTTTGAGGATGGTACTTTTCTGTTTTACTTCAAGGACTTCATCACAGACAATTCTCTCAGCCCCTTTGCCTTTTGGCCTCTTTACTGCTTCCCTGTGTGTTTCCAGTTTTTCATGCTGACACTGATGAATCTTTACTTCGTTCAGGTGATTTTCAAAGCTAAATCAAAATATTCCCCAAAACTACTTAAATACAGGTTGCCTCTCTACCTAGTTTCCTTCTCCATCAGTCTCCTTTTCCTCTTGGTGAATCTCACATGTGCCATGATTGTTAGAACAGAAAATATAGAAATGGAAGTGATCGTACTGGTGAGGGTTGCTATAAATGACACATTGTTTGTGCTGTGCACTATCTCACTCTCCATTTGTCTCTACAAGATTTCCAAGATGTCCTTAGCAAATATTTATCTGGAATCTGTATGACAAATGACAACCATAGGAGTGACTGTTATACTGATTTATACTTCTAGAGAATGTTACAACCTGGTCATTTTTTCATTTTCTTAAAGCAAGATAGTGAACTCTTTTGACTATGATTGGTACAATGTATCTGATCAGGCAGATCTGAAACACCAGCTGAGTGATGCCAGATATGTAGTATTCAGATTAGTCCTGTTTATGTGGAAGCTATTGCCAACTTCCTTAGTGGTATTTTTCTTCTGTGTTCAAAACCCTACAAAAGACCTAACAAACCCAGGAATAGTACCAACTCATGTATTCAATCCAAGATCTTACTTTTTTTGACAATCCTCACAAATATGACAGTGACGATGATTTGGCATGGAGCACATCAACATACAGTATACATAGAAGTTTCTCACCTGAGTACTGTGATAAGGGACATCAAAGCAATAGTTTCATGGCTCATGTTGGATCTCTGCAGCATGATAATCTATCAGCGACTGAATGACCAAGCCCAATGTAACACCAAACCAACACTAATTTTCCTTTTATCCAACATGAGGAATGCAGCACAAGTTACACAGGCTTTGCACAGCCCATGGAAAAGTGTAAGTGGGGAAAAAATCTAATTTATAAAGCCACACACTAGTTATATACTTGTTACAAGAAGTAGCATTTAGGCTGTGATCTATGCTAAAAAAAAAAATGATGAGAAGATTGATTGATTTAGTATCAGATTCACAGGAAATAAATAATTTCATAGGAGTTCAGAGAGTACCATTTGCACATGAGTTATCAGGGTTGTGTTCTATAAATATGCATACTGAATATGTACATGGTTTCCGTATACTCTCTACAGAAGGATTTATTCAAATTCAACATTTGCATGACCAGAGAAAGTACGTAAGTTGAATGGAGTTTATTACTTTGAATGGAGTTTAGAATGGAGTTTTTTTGCTTTGTTTTTGATGGTTAGAAAAAGGGGGTGGGTCTAAAAAACTTTAAAAATCTGCTGTGGTATTACAAATCTTGAAAACTTTGGCCCAGTGTTCTGCCCCTGCCCTTTCGACAAAGAAGTGAGACAAGTTAGATTAAAATTGGCCACATTTTTATTAGAGGCATCCAATCTGCAATGGGTCAAATTAAGTGTGGCCCTTTGTGTTGCCAGATAAAAGAAGGGTCAGGGTTCCTTTACTTTTAATAGTTGAGTGGAAGAGAGAAATTGTGTTGCTTGTCGTTTTGCTGGTCATGTTGCTTGTGTAAAATTCCCTTTTTTACACAGCCATTAAAGGTACAGAAGTGTGTGTTCCTTCAAGCCACCAGTCATCTTATGGTGACCCCATGGATTTCGCAGGGTTTTCTTAGCCAGGGTATGTCAGAGGTAGTTTTTTTTCTACTTCCTTCATCTGAAATACAGCCTTCATCTGGTATTCACTAGGAGTTTCTGATCCAAGTACCGACCAGAGTTGACTCTGCTGTTATTGCTCCACATACCCTTCATATTTGGCATGGTTTGATTGGAAACTATTATTTAATTGGCACAATTAATGGGTGTTGATATAAATAATACATGAAGTGACTGAGAGCTCACACTGGAAGAAGCATATTACTGACTGTAAATGTAAGGTTGCAAAGCAGGTCAGCTACACCTACCTCTTAGGCAGGAACCAAGTCATTTTCAGGCTAATACCATGGACCCTTTCAAGAAAACAGGCTTAAAGATAATGAGCTGGACATCTCAGAGCTGAAAGGGGAAATCCCTACCAAATTGTGAATGTCTTAATTCTGACCTTGAACACCTGGATACTTCCCTATTGTTTCCCTACCTCTCCACAATACTTGGCTATTACAACAGCCATTGTCCTTTTGTCACCTAAACACTAAGACCAATAGCTCTCTCTGCTTTCCTCACTGGTCTCTGGACCAGCAATTAACACATCATCCCTGAAAGTCCTCTATCACATTTTCTTCTTTTTTCCTTCAGCTAGTATTTGCATGCTTGTGTGAGTGCTTGGATCTTTGGTGCGTGTGTGTGAATTTCTTTCAATAAAACATATACATAGCTTACAATTTAAACTCTCTGGCTGGTTCTTTCCTGCAAGGACCCTGTGAACATAGGTGATACATCTCATTAAGTTACCCCTCTCTCAGAGGCCTCATGATTTTGAGCTAATTCTTCCCTACTCTTTGAACAGAGGTAAGGAAGCTGAGGCACTTTGCTGGTAAAGAAACTGAGGCATTTTTTGCTTTTTCTAGGAAAAAAAAAAACATTCACAGTACAAGCACAGGTATTTCAAACAAATAGCATCAAGGTGAATATTGAGGAAAAAATAACTATGACTAGAAAATGTTATCTATGTAAAGAAAAAAATAAACTTATTAGTTTGTGCAGCAAGATTGCACAGATTTACTATAAGAAACACTATGATAAACCAGTTGCAATGATATAGTGGAATCTGTGGAAAAAAACACTATTTCCCATCCTCAAAGGACTGCTGAGAACATAATCCTATAAAAGTTGTCAAAATGTTGATTTGAAAGCCCTATGAGTTTGAAGGTTGACTGATTTAGCAAGGTCCATATACCACACTGAGACCATTATTCTTATATTTATGGATGTCTGAACCTGTTATGTAGTGCTACGTTTAAAATAAAATAAAATAGTTAAAAAAAAATTCTCTACTTGTGTCAAATAGGACTCCCACATTGCATTTATGTTGATGACAGGCATTAACCGTATGTAATTTAATGTGTTCTCCACAAGTGAACTCTAGGCATTGTCCAATTGTAGCCATGGCCAGGGATCCAAATTATATAAACCAATCATTATTAGTTGTTATTCAACAAATCAGACTAAAAAAAAACCAGAACTTTTTTTTAAAAAAAGAAAGTTTTAATGTTAGCTTGCATTCATAAATCAACCAAATGTTGCATTAATTTGAAATTACTCGGCAAATGATTTACAAATGTCTAACACTCTGAGGCTGAATTTATGCAAATCGAATAACTGGGTATCTTAGTAATGCAGATGACAATTATTAATGTTTTTCCATTAGTGCAGTTAAGATGCATGAAGTCAGTTATATTTATGAATCCTAATGTATTCATTTTGCAAGCTATAGTGTTTGGTAAGGAAAAGAACATGTAAACTTCCTAATAGAAAAACAATGATTTTAATTAACAATTACCAGCATATTATAACAAGTTGCAGATAACAAATTTTAAATAAAGAATTAATCCAATGTTTATCTCCCAGACTCCCATTTTATATACTGTAGACAAGCAGGTATTTAGAAGAATTTTTTTAAGGCATTTAGGATACTTGCTTCTCTTTATTTCGAGTTGTTACTTTCTGAACACTACTTAAATGAATGTATAATCTGCTATGAGAACAGGAGAAAGCAATGTCAAAGTGGTTTTCAAAATGGTTTTTGCTCTGTTTCCCAGTTAGCTGACAGCCTTACCATTCTAGATTTTTTTGTACCAGGTTTTCTTAATGTTAAAACATGACTGAACTGAAAGAAGAAACAAAATAAATCCTTTCCAGTCCATCAAAAATCTGCCATAGATTGAGAATCCAAAACACTCTTACAATCTACTTTAGATACACACAGCAAAACTTAAAGGAAAACAAGAGATACCTTGTTGTATTATACCTATTCAGTAAGAAGTAAGAATCACAAATTGCTGATAGGTTTTTCAGAAAGCATGAGAATATATGACACTTTAGTACAGTTTGTTTACTTCAAAATGATTTAAAATACAAAAATTTAAAAAAGCATTAAACAACCCACTCACAAAACATTAATTAGAACAGTTAAAAGCACACTGGCCCTTTCTGCACGAGGAAATTAAGACGGGCCAATGAGTCCTGTCACAGAGGTCATCTGCACCTTGGATCGGACTAGGTTCAGACTATTTACCTTAGTTCTGCACATAAGTCCGATTCAATATGCCCCCAAGTGGTCCTCTAGCATGCTATGTGAAGACTGGAAAAAAATCAGTTTTTAAATTTTCCAGAGCGTGCCAATTCATTCCTGCTCAGTTGTGCAGATGCACACCAATGCGAGCCTGCAATCAGCAGGGGGTGGGCTGTGGGCGTGTTGGTCCGGACCCACAAACAACAGGAAGCCACCATTTTGTCAGCCTCACCAGTGAGGATCTAAAGACCTTGCGCTGCTCCAAATCACCCTGGAACAAACAGAGGAGCCCTGCGGAAGAGAAGCCCTGCGGAAGAGAAAGTTTGCATTGTCTTGAGCCCAGAAGAAGCAGTAAGTAATGGCACAGAGTGATTCCTGGCCTCATGCAGAAAGGGTCATTAAAATCTCTTACATATTAAGTATCAGCACATCTGTTGCACTACTCCAACCAGTTAAAAGCTGAAGGTTCCATTGGTGGCAACAAGGAGACAGCCTTCTCGGTGGCTGCTCCTAGGCTTTGGAACTCTCTCCTGATGGAGCTTCAATCTGTGCTCTACCTGTTATCTCTTTGTCAGAGGGCAAAGATCTTCTGGTTTAAACAGGCCTTCAGCCCTGGCTAACAAGGGTGGAGTGATGTGCAACTTAGCGTTCTGTTTTAATATACATTGTGTATTTTAAATGTTTTAATTATTTTAAATGTTAATGTTTTAAAAATAGTGTTTCAGTGAAAGGTATCATTTGGTGCTTTTGAAACTTTTGTACTTAATACAGTTTTAACTGCTCTGTTTTAATTTATGCTACAAGTCGCTTTGAATCCCATTTTAGGAAAAAGTAGAACATAAATGAAGAAATATTATTTTAAATTTTATTGTAATCTGCCTGACATCTTCAGATATAGGGCAAGTTATAAATATTTTAATAAATAAATGCATATGATACTTCCTTTCCCATTCTCTTCATTTAACTCATATTCTTTTATATTACTGATAGGCCAAGTTGCTGTTTTTTAAAAAAGTACCTTCTAGATTGCAAATAAAAAGCAATCTCTCCCTCCCTCCTCAGTAAGGAAACTGCTCATCACACCACCTTTAAAGAGATAACTTGCTACCTCAAGAAACCAGCTGGTACCCCCTTCTAAGAAGGAAGAGGAAGTAATCTGCCAGTAGCAGAGAGGGCCTGGTCTGGCAAGGGATGTAAGTCTATCAGCAGGTAGTTCACAGGGAGAAAGTAGCAGCAGGCATGCATTAACAGTTCTCTCTTTCTGGGAAATAGGAAAGTGTGGTGGTTTTGCTTCTCTACTGATAAACTAGCTCTCCTTAGTAAAGCATTTACTCATGTTAGAATATTTGAAAACATGGCGAAAACGTGGCAAGCATATCCAGAAGGCTGGGGTTCTTCTGGCTTACAGTGAAACTCTGAATTTATTCTGCTTGTTTTTGTTAATTAAAGAAAAAAAACACACCATAAAGCAGGTATAGGAATTGTGTAGCCATATAGCTGTCACTTCAGCTCCCAATAGCCCTAGCCAACACTGTCAATCAAAAAGAAGTTTTCCATTCTAGTAGACCATCCTTGAAATTTTTCATTATATTATGAATGCGGCTATGCATGGGGGAACAGATGTGTCAAAACTATGTGAAATTCAACTTTTGAAAAAGATGTCCCATCTCTCCTCTCAGGTACAGAGCACAGCTGCCTGGAACCCACAACAAGTAAAAGAGCAAAACAAAGAAGTGAATGGAAGTATGAAGTGACATACTGGGTTCTCTTTTAATTTCATTTTTACTCTGTAGGTGATACATAGGAAACTATAACTACATAAAAATGTAGAATCTGACAGGCAGAATGCTGAACACTGATCAGCTTCCACCTTCCTTGACCTTCACATGGCCAACATCTGATGGAAAAGCTTAGTTTTTATCAACAAACAATTATTTATAAATTCAGCTTTGTAGTCCTCTGCTGCAGCATTTTTTATTTGTGGAAACTTAGCTATTTGCACCCATAAGCTGCTAGAGTTATTGGTAGTGAATCTCTCACCAAAGTAGAAAAGCAGTTAAAATCAAATAAGCTCGAAACCTGTAATTAGTTTATATGACCCAATAAAGACACAGATCTTGAAGGACGCATTAGGACAGAAAGGTCAAATGTACAAAGACAACCATTCATTATTTTGGGACAAGGCCTTTGCTTTTAACATATCCTGACAAAAACTAAACAATTTTAAAACATGTTTCACACAAAATAATAATTATAATAATTATCTTTTGCATTCAGAGTGGGCAGAAGTCTCTCTGGTGTCTATCACTTCAAAACTGTACATGAATCAGCAATTCAGAGCTAGAAGGCTCACAGCTTATTATGAGCAGAAAAATATATATCAGGCCCTTTCCACACCAGCCTCCCAACCCAGCATGGGGATGGAGAAAGACAGGACCACAACGATATTTCTGCATGATGTCATCGCAGTCCTGTCCCAAGGCAGCACAATCATGGATTAAATCATTGACAGATTTTCCTCATCACTGCCACGCAATTGCACCACATTGCAGACTTACCTGATCTGCAGAAGCCCAGAAAGCACAATGGCTGCACTTCCTGTCCCAGTGCAGCCTGGGAAGGTACCTGAATGCACTGCAGAAGGGAAAGGTGTGTCCATCATGCTTCCTTCACTATGGAGCCAGCCAGTGTGGAGGAAGCACTCCCATCATGCTCCCCTCCCAGCAAAGCCAATGCCAGGATTCCCACAGGAGGACTTAGTGAAAGGGAGGGTGCAGAAAGCGAGTGAATAGAACTGTTAGCACTTTCAGAAAGGGATAGAAATAATATTAGGATATTCAAAATATTAAAAAATGACTGAAAAACATGGAAGGTTTCTTGAGTAATGAGAAATTCTGATGAGAAGAATCTGACAAAGACTGACAAGAATCTTTTCTTATCTGGTTCAAAATTTGTGCATGGTTGTTTTGCACAGGAAGCAGCATTTTTCTGCATGGAAAACAGCACTTTCCTGCACAGAAAATAATATTTCTATGCATAGACATTATTTCTTTTGCACAAAATTCTGTAATTGATTCTTTTGTTCACAACAAAATTCACACATGGTTGATTTCGATAGAGAACAAAGAAAATGTACAGAAAATGCAGTTCACTGTGCAAAACAACCGCATGGATATTTACTCATTGCTTCTTTTGAGAAGAAACTTTGGGAAGAACTATGCCCTTACTTTTGATATACCAAAGGAACACTATGGCCATTTCTGCATGGGATGAGGGAATCGCCCCGTGCCGCTACTTACCGGATCTTCTGGTGGTTGAGTCCAGTCCGGGGTGAGGAGGAGCAGTGCAGAGCGATGACCATGCACTGCTCCGGCATCCAAAATGGCAGTTTCCATTTGGTCGTGGGTCTCAACCAACTGATGAAGCTCGCCAGCCAAAAGTCCACCCTGGGCAGATTGCAGGCTCACATTGGTGCGAGCCTGTGAATCTGCACAAGGGAGCAGGCTCGCAGTGGTGTGCTCCATGCTTTTGAAAGACTGGAGGTCATTCCGGAGCGGACTGAGGTGCGGATCTATGGTAAGTAGTCCAAACCCAGTCCGCTCCAAGGTGCAGACATCCTCTATGGAGGACACACTGCACCATTTTAAATAACCCATGTGGAAATGGCCTTTGTAACCCAACTAAGTACTGAAATCATTGATGGTGGGTATAAATAAAGGATATTAAGGTACAGGCAAAATAACTTTGCTAATTTACCCATAGAAATTTTCATATAGATATAGACTATACAAGAAGCAGCATATCATGCCATTCTGATACGACTCCTAACCTGTCATCACGGAGCACACATTTTGCTTGAATGATCAAGACTATATATAGATACACACATACTATAATAACTATATTTCTACAAAGACAGACCCTGACCAAAAGATACCAAGATGCATGAGATATTTTTTCTGCAGATTTTCTACAGAGGCCAATTCCTCCACTCAATTTTAATGTAAAAGCAAATGGGTGAACTCTGAATCCACTTCCATGTTGCACAAACAATGAAACTTGAATATATACAAAATCAGAGATCAATATTGTCACCTCTAACAGTGTTGATCATTAAGTTTTCACAGACAGAATGACTTTGAAGAACAGACACAGATAGAGCAGGCTAGCCAACTATATTGTCAGAGAAAGTATGAGGGAGGGAGGGAGCATATAGATCATCATCTAGATAGAGGATAGCTGTAACTGATTGATTATTTCAGATTGTCCTGAAAACTGCTGTGAGGAACCTTTAATATCTGTAGGCCTCCATTTGAGGTCTAAGACTAATGCCTAATCCCAACTAGAGTAGATCCATTTACTCATTTGCTGAATGGTAAGTCAATGGGTATGTAAAATCTATTTATTCAGTGGGTTTACTGTAATCCCACACTACAGCATGGTTTATAAATACGTATTTATGAAAAGGCACAGCCATCTTTTGCATTGTTTGTTGTGAAATATCATACTGTTTCTTTTTAAGAATGTTTAATACAATAGTTTGCATTATGGCAAAACAGAGAATCAAACCACTATGAAGAACAGACCATTCTGTTTTTTTAAACAAAACAAAACAAAAACTTTCAAAAACTTATCACACGGTCATTTAGGTAACTTTCTTCATTACATTGTTGACAGGAAACAATTTTTGGTACTTGACTGTCAATACATGCTCATAATGATTATGATTCAGCTTACACAAAGAGTCATGGCTTAGGGCCTAGTCAAATTATGTCAGAATATCTTTGTGTCAAGCATGCAGCCACTTTGTTCCATCTACTTGATTCTCTAATAGTGGAGCTAGACAACCTGTGGCCCACCAAAATTGCTGAACTACAACTACTCTTGCTGCAACTCTGGATAGTCTGACTCGTACTGACTGAAGGTGGAGTTCAACAACATCACCATTATCAGAAGGCAGTGCTGCACTTCGTATATTTGAAACGTAGGGTGGATCTTTTTTAACACCCTTGATGTCTCCTGAAGAATTGCAGTTTGCCCTAGATCTCATTAATATTTTGGAAACTTGAATATTGTGTATAAGAAGCCAGTCATTCACTATATGCCTGACTATTCCTACTATGCTGGCTAGTTCCTTTCTCTTCATTAACAATTAGCTTCTCTATCTTTAACAAATTAGAAAGGTTAAAGAAAATACACACATATACAAACCAAACCACCACTGATTGCCAGGGAAAGTATTGGCCCAGTCATTTAAGAAAATTCAAATATTTGTGAAGGCAAGTTTTATGTTGTTTTGCTATCCATGGAACCATGGATTGGATTTATAGGTTGGTCATGTTTACCCAAAAGAAGTCTCATATGTTTATAATCCCTTATCAAATGACTACAAAATGCAAAAATCCACAGCCAGTATGGTCAATGAGCATCTGGAGGATGCTGCGAGTTGTAAATCAGGGTGCAAATTATTTCCAGAGAAATATAGTTAGGATCACAACATTAAGCTATTTGCTGAAACACAGTGAAGCTTACTTCTAAGTTGTAATGCATACTTACATCTGGAACTTATAAGTGAACTTCTCTCTGCATATTTACTCAGAAATAAGTACCTCTGAAGTCAGTGCTACATAGACTTCAACTGTTTTGAAATCTGAACAGGTTAACTTGTAGGTGAAATTCTATTAAAAAATCTATGTAGGTTTGCTTAGAAAGTGGATAAAATCACATTAAGGTTAGTTAGTTATGCTTGCTTTTTATTCCAGATTTTAAAGATGATCAGATCCAGTGCATTTCACTAGTAAGCACCAATGGGACTTTTTTGATGAACCAAGACACATAATGATTGAGCTGTGCAAAATTGGCCATGGGCAATTAGCTTTCTTCTTTTTTAAAAAAAAAATATATAAAAACTTTAATCAGCAGACAGGGATCAGCCCTAAATAAATTGAAAGAGTTAACCAATCCAAGCCTCTGAAAAATTCTACTTTCAAACTCTAGGTTTCCTTCCAAAATAGAGTTTAGAGAATAAAATTAAAGTGTTAAACCACACATGCTTTAAGAATTTAAAGGGGAGGAAAAAGAGAAAAGGAAGCAGGATTGCTACATCACCCCAGTAGTTGTTAATTCAGGCTGCTGAGATAGCAAGGGTGTGTGCTGTGCATATGTGATTGTGTGCCTTCCTTTCCCCCTTATCTTTCTTCTAGTCTCTTGCATATGCACACAGCAACAACAGGTTGACAACATGGCCTTGCTACTGCACCTGGGGTGTCTGGAGCAGAGCATGCACTGTTGACCTGTGAGTGGAGGGACCATTCAGGAAATGGCATGCCTAAGAATACCCACCACTCATGCTTGCTGAACCACTGTCTGGTGGGCAATAGGCTTCTGTGTAGTGTCCCTACAGCCCAGTAGTGGCTCAAGGCCATTTTTTTTTTTTAATTTCAGATTGCTGGTGCAATTTAAAATATACATCACAAACATTTGGTGAATAGCAATACTCCAGGTTTCCAAGAGACAGTGATCATAGTCTCTTTTGTCAATAAACAGTGGTTCTTCCTGAAGAAGATCTGAAGGGTGAAAATTCATGATTTTGTTAGAAAACTGTAGAGTAAACTTACAATGCTTAGATGTCTTTTTCTAGAAGAACATCCAGAGTGACAACAGATGGACCCCTGGAACTAGTCTGCATTTTCACCAGCATTACTCTATGTTGAGGTTCATTTGTTGGAATATACCTTCGGCATGCTTATATGCTTCTTATATTCATACTGGTTTAAGAATATTGATACATTTTCTTCATTCAAATGGCAACCAGACAGCATGTCCCACTAATCCTGAAATCATTAGACATAGTGGAAGGAAGCTTAAGAGAGCTGTGGAACTTTGCTCCAGTCCTTATTATCTACTTCCTGGAGCCATCATGGGAGGGATAACCTTGCTAATCCCACCACTATAGGCCTCCATATCATTTCATTAAACACTTTGAACATTTTATACAAATGAAAACCTTGCGGATGAAAAGTGCTGGTATGGTATGAAATAACAAGTAGCAAAAGCTGACAGAAATGAGGTAAGGCATTAAATACAGAATGTACCCTTTTCTCATCAAACCGTAGCCCTTACAAATTTACCACATAATGCTATTTAATCAATATTTCATTTTGCTGGTCTAAAAAAGAAGGCATCTTTGACCATAGATCATTCTAGATTGAAAGCTATAATTCAGGGTTTGAGTGAAGGTCTGCTTTTACTCTCTTGATTGCTCCTTTATTTAACTGTATCAGATGAAAGAGTTTTCATTGTTCAGTTCAATTCAGAACAAATCCTCTGCTTTCAGATATTATAAAATGATAGACTATCAATAAAGTGCTCCTACTTAGGAAGAACTTACAAGAGTGTGTGTCTTGGGTCCCTATGAGCATTTAACAAAAAGCCTAATATTTTAGCAAAGTGAAATAACAGATCATTTCAATTTAACTGCTGCATTGGGATTAGAGTAGAATTGAATAAGCTATGGCCCTCCAGACTTCAATTCACATCAGCTCTAATTGGCAGCCACAGCTAGGCATGATAACAGTTGAACTTTAGCAACATCTATAGGTATATAGGTTCCAAAACCTAAATTTGTCTGTTTACTTATTGCATTCTTTTAGGCTCCACGGTGTTCCTTCAGTCCTATCAATTCACTCGGAGATTCAGACCCCCCCACCACCATCTTTATGTTACAGGTGCACATATACACTTATGAAACTAGTCTTGGTGTGTGTATGTATGTATGTGTGTGTGTGTGTGTGTGTGTGTGTGTGTGATATATATATATATATATATATGATAGTATCAAGATTATTTTTCTGCAGTTTTTCTGATGTGTATAACACAAATATGCACACAATATTTAGACAGCCATACCAACAGTCTTTGGAGGGTAACAGGCACAAGAGTAATGTTTTGGAGGATGGTGGCATCAATAATACAAATCTTTATGTACATTAGTAAATCATTCCAAAAGTGCATCAGTAGTGTTAATAGGGAAGTGATATACAAATCAGTTTAGTTGTGTTTGTGCATGCACAGTATGCTGTAATGACTTGATTTAATACATTAAAAAAGGGGGATCCCTAATAAATCAGTTCCACTGCAGTAACAATATTAGCTAATTTGGAAACCAAAGTCACAGGATATATTTGGATGAGGAATGTTTGGTTTACTTTAAGACAGTTTAATCCTGAAATGTGAGGAGACGGTTTGGTTTTAGAGACCAGATTGCTCCTAGTATGTATCTAGCAGGGTGGATGACATCAGAGTGCAAAGACTGACACAGATTTCAATCTTCTCAGAGCAAAAGTGAAACATGGAGTTCTCTGACTCTCTCTGCATGGAATAATAATAAAAAAAAAACACTACATTGGGGAGCAACTCAAGTCTGTGCATATTTTGCTAATTGTTCAAACTGGGATGACAAAAAAAAAATGCAATCTGACAGCACTTAAAGGTATCACTAGGTTTGCAACTCACAGGGATTCAGTAAAAGCTGTATCCCCTTGTACGCCAGCTGCCCTCTCAGTGGGTAAGCGGCATACAGACAATCTCCTTGCCAGCATGCAGGAAGCAAGGCATATATCAGGACATGGAAAAATTATCTGCCTAATTTTGGGGGTAGGCTGGAAATTCCCTATGTTGTTGTCATAAGTGTTGTTGTCGTTGTTGTACTTATTTATTTATATCCCACCTTTATCCCAGTTTGGGACTCTAGATGTCTTGTTATTGTTGTGTGCCTTTAAGTTATTTCCAATTTATGGTAACCCTAAAGTAAATCTGTCACAAGGTCTGGAGCTGAGAGTGTGTGATGTACCCAAGGTCAACCTATGGGTTTCCCTGGCCAAGTGGCAAATCAAACCCTGGTCTCCAGTGTCTCAGTCCAGTGCTCAAACTATACTGCCTCTCCACTTTAAACAAATATAGCTAAAAATTCACAACATGCAAATGTTAAAAATTAAACTATCAAAAATTAAAGCCTGCCAAAAACATGTGTTTTAAGGTAAAGATAACCTGTTCTTTCCAGATATTTTGAATTACAAATCCCATAAGATATAACCAATGGTCAACTACTGTAACATGTGGGAGGTCACCTATCTATGGTTTAAGGCACTGGAGGTAGTTTTTATTAAATTAAAAAAAAATCACACAAAATATTTATTATTTGATCAAGGGATAAAATAATAGTATAATATTACATTTTGCAGAATAACTCTATTTCTGCTCATATGAAATGTGGAAAAACAGAAAAAAATCAGTTACTAAGAATTGACATTTCTTTTTCAAAAAATATATTTACATTTGATTATTATTTTGTGGTCAAAGAAAAGAGAGCCCTGAAAAAAAAAAAAAAAAAAATTCATCCTGTTGAGCATTTTCAGCAGTATTCTAGTTATGTTAAAACTACTTTCAGCTTAGCAGTTTCTATACACTGGTGTAATATTTACAACTGTGGATAGAAATTTATTATGTGAGGAAATTCCCAGATGAAAGATGCTGGCCATTTTGACACGTTACCTGATCCCATCCTCCTCCTGTTGTGATCCCAGCAGCACCTTTGGCGAGAAGGGAGCGCAACAGGAATTCTCCCCTCTGCACCCATCTAGCTCCCTGTGGAAGGGAGTGCAAGTGACACAAGCCTGCCTTCCGCAGTGCAGCTGGGCTCTTTCCCATGCTACTCTGGGGCAGGAAGTGCTTCCATTGCACTTCCTGCCCTTCTGCATGGCCAGGAAGGATAGAAGCATCGCGTGATCAGGGTTCATTGACAAAGAAATTTCATCAATGATTTACCTCGTGATCATGCCAGCTGGTGATGGGAGAAGGGTGGGACAGTGACAGTGACATGCAGAAGCATTGTTGCAGTCCCCTTCCTCTTGCATCCCCATGCTGAGACACAGAAGTTGTACAGAAAGGACCTCAGTATTTTGTGTTGATTGGGAGCACATCAGTTCCACGGACAGACTATAAAATCTGGTCCCACTCATGTTCTTCTCCACATGTTAAGGCCACCTGCTGAAAAGCCAGAGCAATGTGGAGGTGTTTTTAGGGGATGGAATTCATGACTTCAGTTATGAATGTGTTAATTAGAGTTACATTTTGTAGTTGCCTTGGATCCCATTTCAAGAGAAAGACAGAGTATAAAGTCAACAAACAAACACATTGTTCTGTATTTGTGGTTCTGAGGCACTAACGGGAGATAGGTTGGGAGTGTAAAAGTATCCTGATATGGGGAGAAATGACATATTGAATTTTAAAATATTATTCATATTTTATAATGGCTAACCAAGACAGATGTTGGTAGAAGTCAAAAAGATGTTAAATTACTGTCTTTTTATAAGACATTTATAAAAGAAAAACAAATTAAATGTCAAAGTGATTGAGCTTTGCTCAATGGAAAGATATAAACCTCCCCAAACTCATTAAAGCCTAAATAACATTCAGAACAGGTTTGTGTCAGTGAAGATACCTACACTTACCATCTTTGAAGGAAATTATGTGGTAGTTACAGGATAGCCTAAAAGTACTGAAGCATTTGATACATTTTATAAAATATGGGGCTGGGCATTTCTTGATTTGAATTATGTTTTAGAATGTAGTCCATCAAATTTAATTCTTTACTTGGAAGAGTTAACTACTTGGTTGACCTCCAAGAGTTTTTCTAAAAATTATTTATGAACCAAAACCAAAGCAGCTGAATTTAAATATAAACAAGACTGGAGTCTGAATGTTATTGTTTTGTTATAACTTTACCTCCAAAATTCATCATAGAAAGAAATTAAGATTTAAAAAATGAACTTGGAAGAAAGTCAAAGTCCATCCAATCAGAGACTTCCAGTTGTTAGTTCTTACTCATTTATGTTGAACCTACGACTTTTCAACTATATCTGTGGCACTTCTTTTTCTGATTGTTTTCTCATGTTCAGCAGTTATATGATAGACAAAATATTGCCACTCCATAATTGGAAAAACTGTCCATCCCTCTTGAATCTGACCACTGCTGCTGGTTCAAAATTGTTTGATTTATTATACCAACATTAAAACATTTTAAACAAATGGAATGCAAGGTGTGAGAAACATACTACATGTACCACCAATTTTATTTTAATAACCCCAAGCCCTCTCCCCATTACTGAAATTGCCAAGGCTGTACCAAATCCATAGTAACAACAATCACTTTTTCTTTAAGAAGCTGTACAGGGATTATATACTTGTTTTTAAAGCACAATTAACTTCCCAAAGCCTTCTGATTCTGTCATTTGCTTTAAAGAAAGATACAGGCTCCCTTTGTCCTTCGTCCTTAAATAGAAATGTGCATTTGTTTGTTTGTGGCAAATTTGGCAGTGTGATAATAACAGTTGCAGTGGAGACTGTGCAACCCTCTGTAGGCTTTTAGGAGCAAAACAGGAGCACATTTGCAAAAGTTATTTGCTGCCACTTTAAAACATCAAATGTGAGATAAAATGAAACTGACAGATTTATCCATTGCTAACCACATCTTGGCTTTGCAAAATGAAGTGGGTACATCACAATAAGTTCACCTAGTCAGAAATAAGTTCATTGCTTTTATTGAAATTTATTAATCACCAGCACATGACTTTTGGTATCATATGTACAGCATAGACTTATATTATGGAATTTGCTAATAGAAGTGGTGGTGGTGGTCAATAGGTTGATTGTCTTTAATAGTATATAACTTAAACTCATGAATAATCAAAGTGTAAATGGCTACTAGTCATGATGACTATACGTTTTCAGCAGGATCAGACACATCATACTGTTTCTTTCATGTCCTGCTTGTGGGCTTCCCAGAGTTATCTACCAGGTCACAATGAGAAACAGGATGTGGAACTAGACAGACAAGACATTGTTTGTTTCAACATCTTATATTCTAATATTCATGTAACCATTAATGTTTGACTATGCGATAACCTCTAAATGCACAGTGAATGAGGAGGATGCTTCCTGTCTCACATTGGTAACTGTAACATAAAAATAAAGGGAAAGTATTCCAAGGAGAGTGTGTAATCACCATCACTATTTTGAAGTAGAGAGAACTTCACAATATTCCCTGAAAAATCACTAAAGGTTTCCTCCTCAACTATTTGTGAAATTATAGTGGCCATTTCACCCAAAACTATCTTAAGATTCCTCCAGACAGAGCAAATGTGTTTGAGAGGTTGTGGTTGCTTTTTATTATTTTATTTTATTTTATTTTTGCGGTTTATTTATTTATTTCTCAGGATTTTTTAAAAGATCCAAACAATGGCCCTTTCTGCATGAGGAAATTAAGACAGGCCAATGCATCTTGTAACGGAGGCCGTCTGCATCTTGGAGCAGACTGGGTTCGGATTATTTACCTTCATCCCACACCTAAGTCTGATTAAATGCACCCCCCAGTGGTCATCGAGCGTGCTATTTGAAAAACGGAAGAAATCGGTTTTTCAATTTTCCAGATCGTGCCAATTTGTACTTTCGCAGTGGTGCAGATGAGCACATTCGCACCAATGCAAACTGGTGATCAGTGGAGGGCAGGCTGTGGGCACAGTCAGCTTCAGCAGTTGGTCCCACCCAACAAACGACAGGAAGCTGCCATTTTCTCATCCTCATAGTGCGGATCTTTGAACTCGCACTGCTCTGAATCAGCGCAGAACATACAGAGTAGCCCTGCAGAAGGACATAGGGGAAAGTCCGCCTTGTTTCGAGCCCAGAAGAACCAGTAAGAAATGGCACAAAGCGATTCACTAGCCTTGTGCGGAAAGGGTCAATGTTTCTGTTGTCTCAGACAATGTTCTAGCAATTCCCGGCACCAGCTACAGTACTTTAATTCCAACTTTCAAATAAGTTCCTTTTTCATTCCAAGACACACCAGAATTCATGATTCGTCATCTTTTCCTCACTTTTTTCTTTCTTTTTACATTTTAAAAAATAGAATTATGGTGTTATACTCCATCAGTGAAGTAGCACTGTTGTACTACAATTTGTCAACTCTTTTTTTAAAAAATCAGAGGAAAAAATTTGTCCTTCAAGCTATAGAATCACCTTAGCAAATCATTTCCCAGTATTTTGTTTTGTTTTTCAATGGAAAAACCCTAGTGTACATTCAAGAAATAGCTAAAAACAGCCCTTACATAAAGAATGGAATGAGTGGGTGCAAAAGTGACAGCAGACAGACCATCAAACTGACAAATCCCAAGGATTTATATATCAAGAAGTTATGCTTCTTTAGACAAACAAAGCCTTTAGTTGTCCGAAATGGTTCCTCTTTTTATGATCACCTTCTCCAGTTCCTCCTTTCTTTTGCTCAGATATACAGAGGACTGGGATTTCAGGAGCTTTAGAAGTTAACTATTTCTAAATTACATACCCTCAATACATTTGGTTTACATTCAAGTGGGCTACCTTCTTGACAAAATCACTACCATTATACATTTCAGTGCAAACTGTCTCAAGTTCATTCCCTAGGATCTTAAGTTAAAAGAATAGGTAGCAAGCTATCAGAAATACATCTATCTGAGAGATTGGAAAGCTACTTCCAATCAGGGTGGATGATATGAACTAGTGACCAGTAGTCTGACTGAGGAAATATACTACAGCTTCATCAATTTAGATGCACTAAGGAATGAGGAAGTTAGAAAATAAAGTCACAGGAAACATGCTTGTTGCCCAAAGAAAGGTTCTCTTATGATACATGATTAATTTACTTGTTGGCTTTCGGGTTTTAATAACTGTATTCCATTTAAATAACTTCTCTGATCAGTTATAAATACAAATTATTGAGTGTTCCATTGTAATATTAAAGCACCATATTTTAATTGTACTGAATGTGGATTATAACTTGATAAATACAATTACAACTTTCAAATAAGGTATTCTAGAAACAGTTGTGTTATGATAGAAAACAGGACTCTTGAAAAAGCTGCAGCAGTAATTGAATAGTTGCTTATTGTATTAATTAAATGTCTTCACCAGCCATTAAAAATGTGATGCTCAAATAGGGCTTTAAATTTGCCTTTATTACTAGCATAAATTTGTATTAGAGGAACAATATCAAATTCAACTTTCATTTACTTACTGAACTTTAGAAATGTTCCAGATAGTACATGGAATGTAAACAAGAAATGTATTCTTCATTTTTTTTTCTTTTTTTGAAATGCTTTAAAATATCATATGAAAGGGTTTAATGGATATAGTCTTGGGAGAAGCAGTTCAGCTTGGAAGGTCAACCATGGCTTATTTTACACTGTGCTGCATGAATCTTGTCTCTTTTAATAGATACAGGGATCAAATACAACAACTCACGGACAATATGCCAATAAAATGTGTGAACAAACGCATTGTGAACAAGTCTGTACTCTGTCATTGAGTTGTTTGATCCTTGTATATAAATCAATTGATCAAAATACTACAAGAGAATGTTTTACAGTTTACAATCCAAACAGCATTTCAACTCTAGATTTGTTTTAAATAAATTGTTTTTCTTAGTAGTAGGTCATAAGCTAGTCCATGATGATTTGCAAAGAGAAAAAGAATCATAAATAAAGCAAAGGAAAATAAAAGAATTATTCAGCGAGAATATGCCACTGAGAGATGGTTGTGCAGTGAAATGTTATTCATGTGTCTATTCGGAAGTAAACCACATTGATTTAAATTGGAATTACTTACAAGTAAGTGTATATAATAGTAGTAACTAAACTCTTAGGGAAGGAAGGAAGGAAGGAAGGAAGGAAGGAAGGAAGGAAGGAAGGAAGGAAGGGAATGACATATTAAATCTTTCTTTCTTTCTCTCTTTCTCAAAACCCCAGGAATTTAGTTACCATTATTATATACATTCACTTATAATATGTGTGTGCATGTATGTGTGTGAATACTTAATTTTTTTTCTGAGTTCTTTTTCAATGCAATTGCACAGGGAGGCACCTTTGCTTGCCTCTGGGAAGAGAGACTACAGTGGGTAAAACGGTATGCTGGTACCTATTATAGCACGCACAAAGAGGGAGAGGTTGACCCTGCCTATTGATAAGCTTATTCTGCCTCAAACTCTCCCCTTGTCTTCACTGAAAGTTCAGGATACAAAGAAGCCATTCTCTTTCCAGGTGGCCCTACTTAAGAGGCAAAGAACAGGAATGTTTTTAATGAGGGTTTGATGTGCGCAAGACTTTCAGGAGCCCAACACTGATGCAAACAAGGTTGCAACCTTGCCCTCATTTTCCTCCTTTGAAGGCCTGAAGAACATAGCAGCAGCAATGGTGATGGCAGCACTCACTCAGAAGCAGTGAAGTTTGCAAGGAAGAGAGCCTGCTGATCTCTCACCCACACTCACATAGATGGGGAATAAGGTGAGAACCTGGGTAGTAGAAGCATTGGGAGGGGGCTGGATCTTGAGGCCGAGTCAAGTCATTTTAGCACCTTTTGGGGCAATTTGGGTTGGCATTGGCTCTTGTGAGGATCATCCCTGTCTTGGATGTTTTGGGTATAAATTCCCTTCCCTCCCACATACACCAATAATGTTATAGGACATTTGCTTACAATGTAACAATTTCTAGCCTGAGTCAGACCAATTCCCTTCTGATGATGTGATATACTAGTCTGGCCAGTTGGGAATCTGTAGCTGTAGTTTTTTTCCATTGTAGTTTCAAACTGAACTTGGGATGGACTGCTTCGCTGCATGAGAGAGAAGGCACAGTCACAGCCCTTTTGCCTGGTAACCTAGTGAGTATATACCAACAATACAGTGGCCTCTCCACTATTATGAGGTTTCAACTTGCAGAACTATAGTGAAGGTGAAAAAAATGTGAATAAGTGCCCCCCCCATTCCCATGTTAGTCTGTATCAGCATAAAAAGAAAGCATAGACTGTCATAGACTGCCACATAGGCTTACTTTTCCATTGATATAATAATAATCTCTTAAGAACATTGCTAGGTTTTCTATACCTCCTTAGACACAGTTATTCAGATTATCAGACACTGCAACATATAAAGGTGATACTAAGTTGGCCTTTTGCTGTCTCCCAGTTCACATCAAACATTTTGAACTAATGGACTTCTACATAAATCAGGCCAGGCCTCGTGTTCTGCTTTTGGAAAGTTCCATGCATCCTCCACTTACCTCCCCTATGTAGATATAAAACTGATATCATTTAACAATGTTGCCAGCTCACAAATGGTAAATTGCAGGTAAATTGTAGGAACTAAGGAAAGTCACTCTACAAGAGTATGAGATAGCTGTTCATCTTAATTTTGCATGCCCCTTCTTGCATTGTTTTTATGATGCAAGACTGGGGTGCACAAATTTCACCATTTATAGTTATATCTGAGGCCAACATGGAAGTTTAGAGTGAGTTTCTAAAATTTTAATGGAGTGTCATTCTGGAGGGAGGATATTTAACATAAAATGGGAGCTTCAGAAGACCTTTACACATCAGTTTACTATACAGGGAAATGGTGCCAGGGTTTGTTTTGGAGTCAGGCATGTGATGTAGGTCTAGGAATTTTCCCAAAAAATATGACAGTTTGTTTGTAGATTTCTGAATTCACAATTTGTCAGCCCATTCTTGGTTAAAATATGACCCTGGTCAATGTCATTAATTTGCTCATCTCTAGATCCCCTCATGCCATGTGCCTGGTCCAAGCCTTCTCAGTTAGAGGTCTCTAATATAATGTCTTGCTCACTGTGAGACATACAACTGGAGTAAGGAATTGTTTACAATCAGAGGAAACAGTTTCATTAGCTGCTCTCATAGTACAGTCAGTATCAGAGCAGATTTCAGCAGGACTGTGGCCACTTGGTGGAGTGAAACCATAAGGACTACTGAGTTGCCTTCAATACCAAGAACCAGGAATAGCTTTGAAAGGGTATGTAGAATCTTCCGAGCTTTGATAGTTAACATTCCTTGTTTTTGTTACAGGTTTATATGGCCCAAAGGTGAGGAGCCTGTGGTTAACATGTGGCTACCTCACATACAACTGGACTGCCAGGCAAGCACTTTCTAGTCATGTTGGATCCCAGCCTGGGATGCAAAGGCCTGCATTGAATGGCTTGGAGTATAAGATCAGAACTGAAATGACCTTCACCCATTGTTCTTTGACTATCCATGTGGAAGAAATGATTGAGTTTCTTTAAGGGCAAAGTCCTCATCATTTAAGCTATTGTTTATTGAGCAACAGTTAAGGCTGAATGGCTCAGAGTAGTTGGTAAAGGAGACTACTTTTGGGGCCAGACCGGGGTGTATTTTCCCTTTATATCAAGGGACATGGAGGGCAGTTCCCCAGGAAGGTCTCTCTTGATGACAATTGGCTGGGTGTCCAGTTAAAATGGTGACAGGCACTCAGAACTTGGCTGTTTCATCAAGGGCTTGCTAAGGAGACCAGGTTGGGACCCCCAGCCTCATTTGAAACCCACTTTTGGATCCTCCCACTACAGATCATTAAAGTTTAAAGTGGAAGATTTAAATAGTTAATAAAGTGCTCCTTTTTCTGGTCTTGTCATTTCCTAGTTGGTAAGCAGTTCTGTTTCCCTGTCATAACTCTTAGAACAGAAAAAGAATACCTCAAGTAAGAATTCAAGTTTCTTATAAGTTTACAGGGCTGATTTTTATTCCCTTGATTTTGTAATAATTATATAGATCTTAACAATACTTGTTGATAAGATGATGGCCACTTCCACTTGTGTTATGGGAACAGCAGAGATCAGAACCAATGTGTGACAGCTTAGAAAGTACATATTCAGGAAGAATAAGGTAGAATTTAAGGGCATGAAAAATGTTATCTCCCACGTAGTTATCACTTGATAATTAAGTGGTTTGGTGACAGAAATGAACAGAGCCCAATTCAATTCCTTTTACCCAGTGAGATCATATGTGTTCCATTTCAGACAGTGACTGAAGCGTACCCCCTTAGTCTCCATTTTCAGGCAGTTCTGATAGGAAAAAAAGTCTGCAGTTCCTAAGGAAATTGAACATAAGGAAAACAAAATGGTGAGAGAGTTTCATGATTCATGATTAAATGAGTGAATAAAGGATTAGTATTCATTTTAAGTGGATTAAGCTCAGTGTGTGGCCTTGAGCATATCAATTTTTTGTATCTTAAATGACCTCATAAGATAGTTGTAAAATTAAAAAACACAATGAGCTATTAAAGGAAGGGAAGAGAATAGAAAGAGAGCAAGTAAATAGGTCTATGGAGGACAGCTTGTCAGATAAATTATATCTAATCTTTTAGGAAGGGAAGGACATGCAGAAAAGTTGGAAGATTTCCCAAATTTATGCAAGCATAATAATTTTGTGGATATACATGTGTAGATCTAATGAACACTGCAAATTGTCATAATAAATTATAACATTTTATTGGTATTGATCTGGATCTGTTAATGGAATGGCAAAGAAGGCAAAGTTCTATTATTTTCTCTTCTAACTGCAGTCTGCTATACTCCTTCCGAAAACATCAGTCCAGGTGGTTGGAGGACCTTCCCATATCTACAAACTGTACCAATTTGGCAAAGACAGTTTTGATGAACCCTCTGTTGCTCCACTTGTTCAGCTGCTTTTAAAATATTCCAGTCTCTCCACCCAAGTCCCCCTTTGTTTTCAACTTGCTTCACTTGCTGCAAACTGATATCAAAATGAAAATGTAGCTTGTCCTCAATTAGCTCAGTAGGAAGAAGAGGAGAGGAGAGACAGAATCTTGCCCTTCCCACTAGGCTCAGGCAAAAACAAATCACTGCAGTCTCTCCTGGCCTGTGTATTCTTCCCCATTAATAACTTTTGTCATCTTGACCACATTCTGATATTCTTTGGCTACGCAAGTTCCAGTCTTCATCTGGGAGTACGCCTTCAAAAAGGTACTGAAGAGAAAAACAACTATAGATCTAAGTTAATAAATTTTGGAGTAAAATATCATGTGTTGCTTCTCATTTCCATTGTACCAACAGTCTCCCTACAGAGTTTAACTTAGCAAATTTTAAAAAATAAAGAATTTTGAACATATTTTATTTGGATAAGTTTTTGTAAACTGTAGCCAACATTATTAAATGCATGGAGTTTGACCTGAACAGGCCTCTGCAGGTATATTAGGATGGGAGCAGGCAACATAACACATTGTTAGGGACTGATTTACTCATAACATGGAATGTTACATTTTAGAAGGAATTAGAATGGTAGTCCACAAAATAAATCATGGAATTACTATTCTGTTTCTGTTACCATACCAGAAAGTATTCCATGGTTTACCAAAGCAGCCGATTCAAGCACTGCATCTTGGAAATTCTCAGGAAGAAAATACAAACACAGTTTACAAATCAATCTGCCACTAGTGCTTTCTTTTCACCCATATGTCTCGGAGCTTTATCTCAGGAGGCAGGTAAATCACATTTACAGGATAAAAGCATCACATCACCACGTTCCTTTTCTGTTGTTCTCCCAAAGGAAAGCATTTCTTTTACAGAGGAGGTTATTAATGGATTAATCTTAATTAATAACCTCCTTTATAAAAGACACACTTTCCAAATTGTCTCCCACTGGGAAAACAACAGGAGAGGAAGGACATCATGTGATTAGTCCCAGCCAAAGACACTACTATTCTGCTGTAAGAGTGCTTTACCTGCCCAGTGTGATAAAGCCCTAAGACTACAGTACTATAATCCCCCTGAGAGCTAGTGTGATGCTGCAAGTCCACTCTGAACAAATCTTGCCAAGAAAACCCATGATAGGTTCACCATAAATCAGAAACAACTTGAGGGCACAAAGCAGCAACAACAGTCCTCTTGTGCAATTCAGGTGGAGAGAGATTTCTGGTTTTGTTTTTTTTTCAGATAGTCAGTGCTGCTTCATTTTCAGTATTTGTATGATTCTGGGCAGACAGCTGTTCTGAGCAGTCAGCATTCTCTTTTCTTTTTCCGATTCCAGCAACAGTTTGTTTCATTTAAGCACAGTGGAAGAGGGCAGAAAAAGCAAACTAAGTTTTTTTTTTAAATAGAATTAACTTTTATGCAGCTCATTTTGTAAGGAGCTTTATCCTCTCTACCACCACCTTTTCATACTCCTCTCATTTCTCCTTCTCTCATTTTTGTTATTTTCCTCTTTTTTCCTGCTATTCTACTCTATACCCCATACAGAGGCAGCCTGGATGAGTCAGACCACACACTGTAAAGATAATAGGCAGAACTCCTGGTATGTTCCATAGAATTACAGCCCTGACCATTGCAGGAAAGTAAAGTAACAGAGCTCATTACTGGGAAAAGTAACTATTAACCAGAGTAATCAATTTAAAATCAATTGTTTCCTAGACCTGAATTTAACTAGTAGAAAAGAGAAATATAAGTGTACGAAGAAACATTTGATATAATGACTAAAACTCATGTGAGATAAGCCTTAACAAATTTGTTACTCTCTACATGACCAAGATCCTATGGTCCTCTTTCTCCATTTGATGTATAGCAATACAGTAGGAGTGAGAATCATATGGTCTTCCAGAAGTTGCTGGACAGTAAATCTCATCTTGTATAAATCTCATATAAGGAATGTTGAGATTTCTAGTTCAGCAACCTCTGCAATTTTGCATTTAGCTGCCTGTGCAGCTAAGACATTGTCTAGAACTTAACATTTATGGTGCAGTCAGATAAATTTAATCTGGCCTAATGCTGTATGAAGAGAGGATAATTATATTTAGCTAAAATTAATTGACAGCCTTTTGAGTGATCCTGGTTTATCTCTGGATTTTAGAAGACAGGCTCTGAAATGCATAGCACGAAATACATGCCATTCACATCATGAAGATTTAAAAGTGAACTTTTAAAATACATTTAACATTTCTTTTTTCATTTGATGTTGATATCACTTATGGTTTGAAAGTATATCAGTAACACATATGGCTGGTGGCTTCCACAATCAGAAAAAAACAGTTAAAACTAAAAATAAAGCCAAGATTGAATTTTTTTATCAAAAGCCATTATGCTATAATGACTACAGGTGGGTTAAATTCCTTTTTTAAGTCAAGCAAAAGGAGGACAATAAGACAATCTTTGCTCACTGACTTTTCTGCTGAATATTTAGATCTCCGAATTTAAAGGTTTCTAATAAAAGACTGCTGCAGCTACATTTAAGATTAGTGTCACTGTCTCTTCTCACTCAAGGGAAGCTTAAAAGCACTACATATTAAGGTATGAAATTACAATGCATTTAGCATTTATAGCTCTAGAATGTTTAGAAGAACCATTTATAGTTCTAACTAAAGGTTAGGAATTAGATTGGTTTATATTTATCTTAAATCCCAGATTTTTTTTTCTAAAATGAGGACCTAATACTTTTTACCACTTTTTCACTTATTTTCTTAGGCTCTGGTTTGAGTGGTTATTAGACAAGAAGCTTATCCAAGTATCTGGGCTTGCCCAAAGAATTCTATCATGGCTGGGGAAATCTTTTGTAGCCATCCAGGTCTTAAACAAGCTATAGTAAGCAGTTTCTCAATTTGTACCATCATCATCATCATCATCATCATCATCATCTACAAAACAGGGAGTTGGGAGGGATGGAAAGTGGGTGGGGGTGTGCTAGGGAGAAAACAGGAACTTCTATTTAAACTTATCAAAAAACTGGAAAATCAAATAATGTGCTAATAAGGAGGAAGGAGAAAGAGAGATTGAGAGAGAGAGAGAGAGAGAGAATGAGAATTTCCAGATACACTCCTACTGGGTAACTATCAACTGGGATACAAATTATAGATTAGAAGATTTAATTTGAGTCCCATCCATTTGTTCTCTGTAGAGCTTTTGGCAACCATCTTACAAGGTGGCAAGACACTGCAGAGTATGTCAAGATGACATTATTGCAAGACAACAGAACCCCTTGGAGTCTCCAGCCTCAGTTTTTAGCACCCTTGATGTGAAAATAATTTTTTTTTAAAAAATATACAACTCTTCAAAAGCATACAATTTCTTCCACTGACATGAGTAGAAATGAGCTTTTCATTTTTTTTTTTCCTGCTGTAATTAAGTGCTGAAGTAGTAAATGATTTGCCATGAACCTGAATGTCAGGAATACTTCATTTCTCAGCATGAAAGTAGGATAGAAATCTTACAGTTCAACTCGTTACAAAGAAAATAAAACTCAGAGTCTTAATATTCTGGACTTAGGAAACATGTGTAATGCTGCAATTCTATACATAACATATGGGGGAAAGCAATATTACTTCCTCTAGAATTGACTTCTGTACTGCGACTTCTGTAGCTTGTGCTGTAAGCAATTCTATCTTTACACAGAAGAAATTGCCACCATATTCAATGGGGTTATTCCCTAACAAGTGTACTTAGCATTACAGCATTGAAGAGTAATGCTGTTTTGATGTCTAAGCACAATAGTATGTTGACAAGGGCCCTTTCCTCACGGGCCTATTAAAATGGTGCAGAGCGACCTCCAACAGAGGACTTCTGCACCGTGAAATGGACTGGGGCGGACTACTTTTTGTAGTTCCACACCTCAGTCCACTCTGGAGCGACTGGAACTGTTTGCACAGCGTGCTTTTTAAAAACCTCTTTTAAGAGGTTTTTAAAAAGTACGGAGCGCACAACCCCGTCTCGCTCCGTCCCTGCGCTCCGGTGAAGATTTGCAAGCACGCACTAGTGCATGCCTGCAGATTTGCTGGGGGTGGGCTTTCAGCTGGCGAGCTTCTCCAGTTGGTGGAGAGTCTCCACCAACCGGAAGTCACCATTTTGGATGCCGGAGCAGTGCAGAGCAATGAGCTCGCACTGCTCCTCATTCCAACGGACTTGCCCAGACCCACCAAAAAGCCGGTGAGTAGTGGCAGGGAGCATTCCCCTCGTCACGTGCGGAAAGGGCCTATGTGATTTGTTTCATTTTTCTACACTGTAACTTTGGAAGTCTCATCAGCCTACTTGTCTCTCTTCAATCTATGGAGAAAATGTATACAGAAAAGGAAGAAAAAAATAAAAAAATATTAATAATACAAGGTTACAGCGATCTCTGCTTTACTTGTTTTCTTATCTCCAATAAATTATAGATGTATTTTTTTCCCCATGTCTCACTTTTCTCTGTCTAGTGAAGCTTCCACTGCCTTTGGAAATATGTTTGATTTCTTCTTCTCACAAGGTCATTTGAGGATTTCACATACTACAAAAGTTGCAGTGAAGAGTAAGAAAACAATACATCCACCTGATATTTTCCAAAACATCTCCAGTTGTCCTAGTATAGATTGGGATCTTGTGCTTACTGCTGCTAGTTCTGTGTTCTCTAAAGAAAGTTCCATTCCCATCAGTGAAAAGGGAGAAAGAGACTTTAATGCTTTCCTCTGCTCCCTGCAGCCACTAATGCAATATGAAAATCTGTTCCTCTGAGGTCTAAAAAGTGAGGAATGGTTTGCAAGGGAAATGGAGATTGACAAAAATTATCTTTCTTCTTTTTCTGATTACATGGAGGCAATAGAATAAGTGTTTCCCATTCAACTGGTATCCTCAGCAAGGGATGCTATTATCTGGGAAACATTAGTATGACTGGTCCTGTCTACTTGGTATTATTCATCCACAACCCTACAGCATGGGATCACCACACAGAGAGCAGTAGTTCATGTGATGTAAAAGAGGCCACTGTAGAAGATAAGTATTTTCCCTTGATGATAGGAAGATGGATATTTGCTCTCTGTTTCTAATAAAAACAAGCCAAGAAACCAGAATTATTTATTTAAGCAAACATATTATAGCCACTACAACAAAGGAATGTTGTAATACTTACAAAGCTGTGCTTTCAAACTTAATGGTACACTCACCACAAAAGCCATCATTTGCAATAGACTTGAACAAGAAAATAAGTGCCTTTATCAATTTCATGTGTATCTTTGTCACATGAAACCAGTGTTCAATCCCAGAAACTCAGCATTTGAATTTGTATTTAAGTCTTTTTGTCAGAAGCCTATTAAATAAACTAAAGCATGAATAAATAATTTTAAAATTTCTTTATTCACCGAGTCTTATATTATATAGGAGCTTGAATAAAAATGATGAAAAAATGATACAAAAAGTGAAGATAGATATTTTAGCAAGTAACAATGGTAATGCATATTTAACAGCTTATATTTCACTATTTTTCACAGCCCAAAATTTCTGCTACCATCAAAGCATATCCAATAAAAGAATTCAAGACACATTAATTTTTAAGTGATAAAACCTGTTGGCTAGTCCTTAATTTATATCAATAAAGCATTTTAAAAATGAAAAAGCGGGACAACAATTTATACTTAACTATCTTGTCCTACAATTGAAATGTTATACAAAAGTGTTCATTTAAAGAAATATATTTCTAGAACATGGACCATTAGTACCTTGCTTGTCTAATTTGCTCTTTAGGGACAATGATATATGCTGTTTCAGTTTCAAGTGAAGTACATAAAATGAAATTATATTCTTATATACACTAATGATTACGGACAGGCTGTACTCTCCACACACAGGAGTATTAATAGTCTTTTTAGTACAAAGCTCATGCTGGGAGCATAATTCACCAGTAATCTTCACTGTGCATTATGATGTTTGTCTAACTGTGGTGATGCAGTGCTATGACATGAAGAATCTGATCCTGTTTTTTACAGTGTTCATATTGGAACCTAGAAATGCCTCAACTATTTGAAGTCTTTTAAATGAAATAACTCATCCAAATGCTACTCATTAGACTAAAATAAATCAGAAAGTATAACATGTACATTCATCACTATATAGGTACGGGAACACTCGTATGTTAAACATCACTGAAACAGATTTAATAAACATTCCAGTTATTTCCATAGAATGCATAACTAGATAAATGTGCCTAGTCTTACAGCACCTGAGTTCAATGGGAGTCATTTCTAACTAAGGATGGATAGGGATCATAGCTTTAATATATGAACTGTTTTAGAAGTTACCTTGAAGCAGCGCATGTTCCCATGATACAGATTTACTCTAAGCCTCCCACATCTCTTATGCATTCTATATACTGAAAATGTAGCCACATCACTCTGTGTAACACATATCAGCAACTCTTCATTATCGCTATTTCATGGGTTACACACCCTCATATTTTCTATTTTATTTCATTATTTATATATATTATAGGATATTATTCTAACTTTCATTAATGAGGACTTCCATTAATAATTTCATTAATATTAACTTGACAACTACTTTAGTACTGATAATTTAAACCAACTTTGATAGAGGGTCCATGGGCTTTAGGAGAGCTTTCTCAAAACAGCATCTAATTTTGTTCTTCAGAAAGATGAGTATTTGATAAATGAGTCTTGTTTAGCTGCTTTCTTAAAAGCCATCTGTCCTTTATAATTGCTATCGAAATAACAAAGATGGTATCAGATGTTTCAACAGTTGACATAGCTTCATTAGGCATTCAATTGTCCTCTTCTTTCATATACACACAATACTGTAGAAGTGTAAACTGAAGAAACAGATTTTTTTCTTTTAAAAAAAATGGAGTAAAGGGCAAAAATTGCCTAATAAGAAACACAGAGATACAAAAATACAGATAATAGTTTGTGTATACGGAAGAAGCAAGAAGATTTGAAACTGAGGAAATTTCTGTAAGGAATGACAGGATTCAATGAAATTTGAATTGAAAGATCTAAAAAAAGAGGCTGCTTAAAGTAATGTTAATAATAAGAATATGAACACACACACACCAAAAAAAACAAGGAAAAGAAAGTGAATTCAAATAGGTTTCATTTTAACACTTCTTAGCACTTTCAGGGGGGAAACGTGGAAATAACATAAGAACTAGCCAACATATCAAAGGATATGGAAATCAAGTCCAGTAAGGAATATCTGGGGCAAGTGAGTATGTTTCATCTGGAAAACAGAGGACTGGAAGGTGATATGATAGCAATCTTAAATGGAATGGAAGATGGAGAGAGCCTGTTTTCTGTTGCTCCAGAGGGTAGCAGCCAAACCAGTGGATTCAAATGAAAAGAAATGAGAGAACAACTAAATATAAGGAGGAACATTCTAACAGTAAGAACTGTTGGGTACTGAAACAGTGAGAGAGAAAGCACAGGAGGTACCAAAACCCAAATTGAGCAGGACTGTATGAACAGAAACATGCATTCAAAATATATACAACATAAAGAATACTATAGGTATGTATGTCCTTGGTTTTAATGCCCATGGTGCTTTCTCTACTACCATCCCTGTCGTCGTCACCATCATCACCCTATAATTTTTATTTGTTACCCATCCCTCCCCAAGACTCTACCTATCTAAAAAATATGTTGTTGTTGTTGTTGTTGTTGTTGTTACTGTTGTTGTTGCTGCTGTTGTTTCCGACACTGGAATAGACCACTTCAGAAAGTGGTTGACTCGGCTTCACTACAGACTTTTAAAGAAGGGTTGAATAGCTACCTGTCAAGGATTTTAACCAGGCATTACTGCTCTCATAAAATGTGCTTTAGGATTAGGAGGCAGACCTGAATCATTCATCCCCACTGCCCCTTTCTGTAACCTGCTGATACATTGACTTCTTATCAAGTGTAGTCAGCCACACTACAGAGAGAAATCCCATTCCCCTAGCAACAATGCTGCTACATTCCTTTCCACTTCTCTCTCTTCCTTCCTCCTTTTTATGCTGTAAAAGTCTAACATTGCTACATCCTTGTAAACGCTTCTTCACTAGTGTTCCATAAAAACTGAACCTATGAAGACAGCCGTATGTGAATCTAATGTTCATATCTACTTAATAATGAAGTTTTATTGTTAACACTGCGATGTTGCAGTTGTCATCACTCTGCTGATGGCTTTGCACACTATGGAAAAAGATGTTCCAGCTTTGTTTTTCATAGAATTAAACCAGTCCTCTCCCAGTCTGCTTTCAGGTATTCCTTTCTGAGGGGAAAAAAGCCCACAATGGACAAAGTATTCTATGCAAAATTCAGCCAGAGATGAAATCTCAGCCCTAATAGCTCAATCTTTACTCTGAAAGGTTAATTATAATTTGATTGGAATGTTCCAGAATTAAATATCTAAGCTCACTGAATAGCAATACATATCTAAAATTAGCTATCTTTCTTTTTTATGACAGTTCCTTAGTTACATACAAATTAGCCTGATTAGACCTGCAAGGTTTAAAACCTAAATCTGTGCACTTGAATCGCCTTTGTTAATTCTAGCACTAATAAAAGATTGTATCACCCTCCTATTGTCTATGTACAATGTAAATAATAATTTTTACAAAAGACTTGTCACACCCACAGATTCCTTATAAAGTTGATCACATGGTTTAACCCATTACTTTAAATACATATATTTCACTTAGAATGATGCTTTAACAGTCCAAGAGTCAAACTATGTCTCACAAACCATAATAATGGGTAAGCAATAATTTGGCATGACTGCCTGTCTGTGTGGACCTTCTTTCTTCCACAGTGCAGAGAGAAATTGTATATCCACACCATGGGCCTTTCCATACTACACTGTTCTAATAGTGCTATTATTCCACTTTCAACATTCTGTGGATTTTCTTTGTAGTTTACTGAAGCCATTTAAGATTCTGGTTGAGGATCTTAAATGCCCCTCCCTAAACTGCAAACTCTAGGAATTCATAGGATGTTAAAAGTGGAATAATAGCACTATAACAGTGTAGTGTGGAAAGGCCCTAAAACAAATTGTCAGACAAATAAATCTCTTGAGATGCAGTGGGCACCTGTAGATTTCCAAAATTTGTTGGAATAAAAATACTGTAATTCCTGAATATTAGCTATGATGGCTGGGTCTTATGGGCATTGTAGGCCAAAACATCTGGACAACCACAGTAGCCTGCCAGAGTATTAAGAGATCTTGAGGTTTCATTTCAAGACTGATTCATGGACCAGTTCAGGAACTGCCAAGGTTATTGGTTTGCACTGTGAGGTGACTGAGATTACAATAATTCCCACCAATATTATCCCAGAATGATGGCTCTAGGGTGGTATTTGGCATAGTATAGAGCCACCTGATGTCCCAATGTTTACTGTGCCAAACTCATTTTAAGCCACTGTCAGCCCATGCTTAGTCTTGGCTCCCACAATCCATCCAACTCTATGATGAAGGAACAAATCAGAAATTCTTTCCTTCCATGTTTCCAGATCTTCCTTTAGTCCTTTGAGTGCATCTGCCTAGCACTTCCTGAGCTACAGTTAAGTGTACAAAGCTTTACCAAGGTGTAGAAAAGGAAAAAAAAATTTTTTTTCCATGACTGCTTACATACGGAGATGTTCTTTCGTTTCAGACAAGTAGATTCAATTTACCAAATGAAAAGTCACAAACATTTGACTGAGCTCCGACATAATTCTAGCAGTGTTTCAAAAAACTTTGTGGTCTAGTTCACACAGAGAGGGAATGTAAACACTAGTTATAGTTCATAGTTCATAGTCATAGTTCAGAGGGACTCTCATGATTGAATGCTCTTCCAAAACAAAGACAAAACAACAACAACAACAACAACAACAAAGTAAAGCTTATCTGACAATAGGAGGCTAGATATAGAAGGAAGATTTCTATCCTAGTCTTTTTTCTAATATATGCTAACATTTTGGTATGTATTAAGGTTTTCTTTTCCTTCATGGGAAAGTTCTCAGTCATGCAATTGTTGATCTGTAGTCAGAAACAAAATAGTAGCAATTTTTGTCAGATCATCTATTGTATGTGAAATCCAGGCCACTAATATTTTTCAAAGCATTCTCTTCTGAAAATATTATCCCACTGAGACTGCATGCTAGTCTTATATTTTAATAAATGGTAATTGAGAAGCAGTGTGGTGTAGTGGTTTGTGTGTTGGATGTTCACAGCCCCAGAAAACCCTGTGACAACAACAACAACAATTCCAACAAGAAAAAAAATGCAGATACTCAAAGGAATTCCCATCTTGATTAACCCTGTATGTGTGACTGATGTGAGCTCCCAATAATTTATAGTACCATTGTCCTATAGTGCAGTGTTCTTGTTTCCACCCATCTCATATGACAATGTCATTTCATTCTATCCAGCTTAAAGCCAACACAAAAAAGTCAAGCCACTGATCTTACTGTAAACATCTGCACAGTGAGCAAGGAAGAAGGAGGTTTCAGGCCAGCCCTTGTACTGGTAGCCATCTCTAGAAAATATTAGACACAAGCTGTTGAAAAAACATCTCCACAACCAGTTGGTCTGGACCTATCCAGATATCTGCTGACCATTCACCAACTGTGTTGCCACTCACCAACAACTGAAGCTTTCTTCACTCTTCAGTTTTGTTCAGTGATGACTTTATGTACCACCATGTTTATCTACGCAGATTATTACCCTCTACAAATAGATAACTAGAATTAATTTAATTATTCAATGATTTTATACTCCTCTTCCATTTAATTCCACATTTCATCCCTCGGTGTCATAATTTTCTCTCTGATTACTGTTTTCTCTATGGACAAATAATATGACTTAGGAATGTCATGGGAATTCATTTTAATTTGAATGTTTCCTTTTTATGGTCACATACATCATACCAGCATGTTTTTTTCTAGTTTTTATATGTATAATCAACATTTATTTTCTAGTTTTGATTTTATATTTATATTGCCTTTTTGAATCCAAAATTTCTATACAAGTATGATTAGGGGGAGTCTTAGAAGCCTGCAGCTGAGATAGACTGCAAATAACTGAGATTAACACAGAACCTGCAATAGCAGCAGTTGGGTTTCACTGAAAAGGTAATGTATATAATCTCTGAATTCAAAGCTATAATTGGTATTTGTGTACAATGTGTGAATTAATTTTTTTTAAATGAATGTAACCTAAGTGCTTAAATATGACACACAAAAGAATGTTTATTCAAAGCCATTATTACTTGGTTATTTGGTATGCGAGGTATGAAAGTTTCTAACTTGTATTTTTGATCAGTCTACATTTATTTTATTTAACTACATGTATTAATCTGTACAATAATGCAAGAATGCACATGTCACCAATTTTTCCAGCATTCTGGAATACAACCAGACCTTGAGATCATAGCCTGAATTTAAATCTTCCCAGAAGCATAAGTTGGCATATTTGAGTTTGTGGCTGGGATCCTGTTTGTGACTTTCACTGGTGTAAGTGTCCATTGTTATTGTTGTGTGCCTTCAAGTCATTTGAGATTTATGGTGACCCTAAGGTGAATCTATCACAGGATTTTTTGGGGGGTTGGGAGTGTGTGGAACTGTGTCTCCATCAGAAGCTGGGTAGTTTTATCTCCTGATAATATGAGCTATACTTCTATCTCTTTCATTACTGCAACACTGGACATTTCCGCACGAGGTGAGGGAATCGCTACGTGCCATTAGTTACCACTTCTTCTGGGTCTGCAGTAATGCGGACTCTCCCTTAAGCCCTTCTGCAGGGCTCCTCCATTTGGTCCAGGATGAATTGGAGCAGTGCGAGGTCTTAGATCTGCACTGCTCCGGCTGACAAAATGGTGGCTTCCGGTTGTTTCCGGGTCCAGACCAACCGCTGAAGCTCACCATGCCTGCAGCCCGCCCTCTGCAGATTGCAGGCTCGCATTGGTGTGAACCTGCACATCTGCACAAGTAAGCAGGAAAATAAAAGTAAATAAATAAAAGACCGGTTTTCTTCTGTTCTTCAAAAAGTTTGAATTGGGGGTGTTTCAGAGCGGACTGAGGTGTGGAACTAAGGTAAATAGTCTGGACCTAGTCCACTCCAAGGTGCAGACGACCTCCATGATAGGACGCACTGGTACGTTCTAATTCCCTCGTGCAGAAAGGGCCACTGATAGGCACCACTGATAGGCCTCTACCTCCATACTGTTGCCTGAACCACCTCTTCCTCTTGTGTATGTGTGCATGTGCCTTCAAGTTGTCTGTCAACTTAGGCAACCCCATGAATTTCACAAAGTTTTCTTAGGCAAAGAATATTCAGAGTTAGTGTGCCATTGCTTTCCTCTGAAATATAGCTTACAGAATCTGGTATCCTTTGACAGTTCCCCATTGAAGTACAACTAGGCTTGATCCTGTTCAGCCTCCAAGATAAGATGGGATCTTGTTCTTTCGAGATTTATTTTATTTTATGCATGCATGCATGCATGCATGCTCATCATCTTGAACTTATATAACTAAACTTGTCAATAGGATATTGCCCAAAATTTCCCCATTCCATTTTATATAATCGTTCATTTAATCTTTGTTAGCTAGTTAATTGTGCTATCCATTTACTATTTGTCATCTGTGCAGCTTTACCACATTTGTTATTTCCCCAATGTAACCACTGTGTTATAAAGTTCATTTTCATCTGTATGGATATGACTTGTTGAGTCTAAAGTCTCTAAGAAGCCCAATCTTGGGTTTAGAGATTCCCTTACATACGTACTTAGACCCTTTCCACATGCGGGCGAAGAAACAGGGGAAACCACGCTGAAACGGAGCTTACCTTAAACCCGGTAAGTCCGTCACTGCGTGGAGCAGCGTGTTTTCACTGCTCCACACTCGTTGGCGTCCCGCGGCGTCCTGCGGCATCCAAAATGGCAGCTGACGACTGGTGGAGGCTCTCCAACAACCGGACAATCTCTCTAGCCGGAAAGCCTGCCCCCGGCAGATCTGCAGGCACACCCTTGCGCATGCCTGCAAATCCACACCGGGCGCTGCGATGGGGCTGCGCGCAGCTGCACGATCGTGCTTTTTAAAAAGCATCAGAGAAGTGGTTTTTAAAAAGTATGTGGCGCCGCCACTTCCGGGCACCCTAGCGTGGATTGGGGTGCGGAACTACACAAAAGTAGTTCACCCCAATCCACTTTACGGTGTAGACGACCTCTGTCAGAGGTCGCTCTACACCGTTTTTAAACCCCCGTGTGGAAAGGGCCTTACTCAGAACATATACGAGTTCATACATAGGTTCTAAAAATGTACCTGGTAATAGCTCATAAGCCATTGTGCTGCTAGCCTTCCTCATTCATGTACAAGTGCAGCCATACTTTAAATAAAACCTGTGGAAATTTGAGGAAAAATTTTGAATGGATGAAGGTAAGGGTACAAAATAAAGACAGAATTGACTCGAAAGGTTCATAATTTTTCACATGTATTTTCCACAACAGAAGCTTGATTAAGGAATTATGTCTAAACAGGACAGATTAATGATAAAAAGAACACATTAGCTCCCCTTCATCACAACATCCTTGTGGCACACTGACCTCTCCCTCTTAGCTCCTGATCTCTCCAGGTCTATAGCAGGTTTCTGTTCATGCTAACTTTAATATAAGTATTCAAAAGAACATGAGTAAAGGCTGTTGAAGAACTCCTTATATGCTGAAGTGGCAAAGCTAGAGGAAATGGCTTCGTACCTGAATTAGCCCACCTTGGATTATTCAGGCTTAATCCCTAAATATAGCTAGAAAGATGAACAAGAACTCCAGTGTTGCATATTTCAGAAACATGTATTTCTGTGCAATCTGGTATTTACATTTTACCAGAAGTATAAAGGTTTAAAAAGGAGCGGGGGGAGGAGCTACCTGCGATGGCAAAAGGAGGCTAATTGTTCTTCTCTCCGAGCAGACAACTATAAATAACCCCAGATGCCCTTTCCAAAACAAAGATAGACTGTGAGTAATTAACTAAATAATGTGGGAAAGAATGTAAGATAAAATAGGGGATTAGTTTTGATTCTTCTCCAACTAGAACAAAAATAAAGGACTCTGTTTAAACTGCAAATAATTGCTGAAACGGACTGAAAGCAAAACAGTTCCCCCCCGGTTTTTGGAGATATATGTCGTCTAAACAAAAAAAGAAGGCTTATAAACAACCTACGTGGAGACGACTTACGGCAACAGATAAAACATATAATCGTCTAGTTAGAGACTTTGAAGATATAAACTTAAACTCTAACGGAGACGAAAAAGTCATTAAAATGGCGGCGAAGAAAGCCGCGAACGGAGCTAATGAAGAGATAAAAACTTTTATTTACAGAGTCTAATCAAGCTCTTGTTACTACAATAACATCTAATATAAGGGCAGAAATGGGGCAATTGCAGGAAAAAATCTCACAGGAGTTAAAAGCATTGGACCTTAAAGTGGATGATATAAAAAAAACCCAAGGGAATCAGCAGACCAAACTAGCAGAACATGATGGCAAGATTTCTTTGTTAGAGAGACAAATTATCCAGCTCCAAGACCAGAATAGAAGGAACAACGTGAGGATTCGTGGATTCGCAGAGCAGCTACAACAAAGTCAAAAATCCTTGAAAGAGGAAGTTTTAAAATGGCTAAAAAGCATTGTTCCTGAGATTTTATGGGAGGAAAATGACATAGAGAGAATTCATCGTGTGTCAGCTGCGAAGAGAGGAATAACTCCCAGAGATATTATTATGAAAATTGCGAATTTCAACAAGAAAGATGATTTGATGAGAGCTATTAGAAAGAATCCAGGAATATTGAAGTATCGAGATAATACAGTGGAAATATATAATGATTTATGTCGCGAAACAATAAATTGGAGAAGGGAAATGAAACCTTGCATTATAGTTCTACAGAGAGCTGGAATAAGATACAGCTGGGGATATCCTATTTTTTTGAAATTCCAATGGGCTGGCAAATATTACAGAATAAATTCTCTTGAACAAGGATTGCAACTCCTGAGAGAACTGAAACTGATCCAGCAAGAGGAAAAGGAAGAGGAAGCGGTTAGAGGAGCGAAGAAGGAGCAGTGGGAGGAGCAACTGAAGAAGGAGCAGTGGGAGGAGCAACAGGAGGAGGAGAGAAGAAGACTTCGGGAGATAAACGAAAGGACAGAGGCTGAGGAGGACTGGAAGAAACAATATGAAATAACAGAAGAAGAAGAAAGAGAACTTCATAGAGTAGGAGAAGGGTAGATGATTAGTGATTAGAATATATTCTTGTAGATTGTAAATGTATAGAGTTTGATCTATATATATATAAAGTAAAAGGGTAGAGAGAGGGAAGGGAGGGGGAAGAGAGGGAAAAAGTATGGGAAAGAAAACAAATCGGGAGAGGATATTGGTCTCTATGCCGGGAGTAGGTATACCTTCACCCCCCCCAAGACCATGGGAGGTCGTTGCCAAGGCAGAAGCGCTTTGGAGGGAAAGGGGGGACGAATGTTTGTGTGGGTAGGGGAGGGGAGGGAGGGAAGGGGGAGGGGAGTGGGAGGGGGGAAGGGAGGGGGAGGGGGAGCACCATCACACTAAAGAGCCAATGGGGAGTGGGATTAGGAAACGGGAAATATGAAAAATGGAGAATAGACTGAAAATATCAACATTGAATGTGAAAGGCTTAGGGACAATAATAAAGAGAAAAAGGATAGAATCGATATTAAAAAAAGATAAGGCTGATATAATTTTTTTACAAGAAACTCATGGAAAAAGAGATAAAAAAAATGAGCTTAGATTGAATTGGGTAGCCACTTATGAGGAAGCATTTGGTACATCCAAATCAAGAGGAGTTGCAATAATAATTTCCAAAAGATGTAATTTCATTGTAACAAGTGTGGAGTTAGATGAAAAAGGTAGATATGTAATTATACAAGGTGAAATAGATGGAGAAACATATGTCATAGTGAATATCTATGCACCTAATGAGAAGCAAAAAGAGTTTTATGAAGAAATATTTAATAAGATTAAAAATATGAAAGGAGATTACACAATAATGGCAGGTGATTTTAATATGGTGATGGATAGATGGAAAGATAAATCGGATCCATTAATTAGAGATAGATATAATAATATAACAATTTTGAATAAATTAGTGAGTAGAAATGATTTGATAGATGTTTGGAGGTTAATAAAGGGTGAGGAAAAGAAATATACGTATTATTCATCAGTTCATAAAAATTATTCAAGAATAGATTATATCTTTGTCTCAAAGAATATGATACCTAGATTAATAAATACAGAAATAGAAACAATAAAAGTGACAGACCATGCTTTGATGAATTTGGATATAACTATGAAAAGGGCAGATGATACATTGTTGACAATTAAAGATCCGGTTGAAAAGATAGATAGATAGAATAGATAAACATTTAAAAGAGTTTGGGGAGAAGACAGGATTGAAAATAAATTGGGCCAAATCAGAAATAATGTTATTTAATTATACTAAAGAAGAAGTACAAAAATTTATAAGTAGTAAAAGAGGATTACTTAAAGTAAAAGAATCAATTAAATATTTAGGAATAGATATTACAAAAAATTTACAAGGACTACAAGAAAAAAATTTCAAGAAATTAAGATTAGAAATTAAACGGAAATTAGAGGATTATAAAAATATAAAGTTATCGTGGTTTGGTAGAATAGCAGTGGTAAAAATGAAAATTTTACCTAAAATTAATTTTTTGTTTAGAATGTTACCAATAAAAGTATCAGAAGAAGAGTTAAAGGAGTGGCAAAAGATATTAAATAATTTTTGTAATGGAAATAAGAAATCGAGGATTAACAAGAAATATTGGTATAAAAGTCAAAAAGAAGGTGGCCTGGGACTTCCAAATTTAAAATGGTATTATTATGCAAATCAATTGAGATATATCATAGATGGAGTTTCAGGAAACGGCGATTTAGATTGGTTAGAGACAGAAGATAAGAATATTGAGATGAAATTAGAGAATATATTTTTTAGGAATTTTTCAAAGAAAGAAATGGAAAAAATAGAAAATCCTTTTATAAAAAATATAATAGAAATATGGAAGAAAAATAAAAGAAAATTGATACCGAATATATCAATATTAACTCCGATAGTAATGATGGAAAAATTTCCAATAAATTTAAGAGAAATAATAGAGAAAGAAATAAAAAAACAAAAAATATATAGATTAAAAAATTGGATGAAAATAATGATAAATAAAGAAAGAATGAAAGAGAGATTGCAGGAAACTAAGATATCTTGGTTAAATTATATACAACTAGAGCAATGGACAAAGAGTATGAAAAGATATGTTAAGGATTTTAAAGAATATACTAAATTTGAACAAATTATTATTCAAAGAGAAAATATGCAAGAAAATGAAATACTAAAAGGTATAAAAAGTGAAATATATAAAATATTAGCAAAAGAACAAGAAGAGGATTATCTTAGAAAAATATGGGAGGAAGAGACAGTACAAACTATAGATATACAAGAATGGAGAAAAATTTGGGAACAATGCCATTTAAAAAAATTATCAATAAGAATAAAAGAGAATTATTATAAAATAGTTTGGAAATGGTACTTGACTCCAGTGAAATTAAATCAAATAGATGAGAAATATTCAAGATTGTGTTGGAGAGGATGTCAAGAAATTGGTACATATATGCATATGTGGTGGAATTGCAACAAGATAAAGGAATTTTGGCAAAAGGTTTTTAAAGAGATAAAAGAGATTATAGGATTAGAAATACCAGTATGTCCAAATATAGCGTTGTTGTCCATATATAATAAGGTAGAGTGTACTCAGGCAAAGAAAGAATTAATAACAAATTTGTTAACTGCAGCGAGATTAATAATAGCAAAAAAATGGAAGACAAATGAAAAATTTCAAATAGAAGAATGGTATAAAGAAGTGTGGAAAATTGCAATTAATGATAAACTAACATGTAGAATTAGGTTTATGAAAGGTTTGGTAAAAACAAATGATTTTGAAGAAATTTGGAAAATATTTTTAGAAAAAGTTCTGAAAAGAGATGGTAATGCTACCCTGTTAAAAGAAGAATGGCAATTTTGGAAAGTGGATTAAATAAAAAGTTGGCTCTGGGGGGTGGGTTTTTTTTATTATTATTACTTTTATCTTTTATTTTGTATTTTTATATTGTTTATTATTTGTGTGTGTTAAACTTGTGATTTATAGATGTAATTTGATATGTGATGTTCAATGTTTAAAAGGGGGGAAAAAAGTTAAAAGGTAATTGGTTTTAGAGAGAGGTTATTATTAGAGATATTAAGTAATAAGTTTATAATTAATAATAGTAAGAGATTAAATGGGAGTGAAAAATATTGAATTAAGAGTGAAAGTATAATAATAAAAATGAATATAATGAAAATAAGAATTGAAGATACGTAACAAAAATGTATAAGTTGTATGAATGGAACAAGCTGAACAAGTTTATGATTTAAGGGGAAGGGAAAAACAATAATATAAGTTTGCATTGTTTAAAAGAAGGAAAAAAATTTTTTGTCTTGTTTTGTTTGTTTGTTTTTTAATTCACTATTATGTATAACACATGGTGTTTTATTTTTCGTTTGTTTTTGTGTTATAGTTTAATAAAATTAAAAAAAAAAAAAGGTTTAAAAAGGAGCAATGATGTGAGATCTAATATTAATAGCCTGGTCCATAAATTTGAATACTACTGCCATTGCTTCAGGATGTAAGATTGTTATTACATACATCTGTTATTACATACATCTTCCCAAAAACTGCTAAGTGTTTTTGGTAAACACAATTAAGAAATAATCTGTTAGGCCTCTGGCTAATTAAGCTACCATTTGTTTGGTCCAAAGGACAGATTACCCATAAATTTGTCACACAGAGCAAGGTATAAAATTACCATAAATTGTAGGGTCTCTACTCAGTAGAACAGATGAAAATAGCATCATAAAGCATGGTAAATGACAGAATTATTGACACAGATTTTTAGCATTTTAGATGTTCTTAGAAAGATTATAGAATGGTCTGAGTTGTAATAGGAGTATTTACATCCAGATTTACAGAAAGGTTGTATGTATAGTATTGCTCTAGAAAATTAAATACAGTTTTGATATACCTGAGTTGAGTACATATGATTTCTTTTTTCCTAGATGGAAGATTTAGAAATGGTTGAGCTAGAGAAATGTTTTAAACAGTCCTTTTAACAGTGGTACAAAGCAAATGCTGAAAGGTTGATCCAACCGGTATCTTAGGTATTTGCCTGGTAATATCGGTTACATCAGTTAACAAGATGGTTCCTGCATCACCATTAGAAGATAATGCAAAAAACACCACTAGTTATATGATGGTCCCTTCACTTTCATGAAGATTTGGGGCACAGACCCCTCTCAAAATCCAAAATTAAAAAAAAATCCTGTGAGTAACTCCTCCCTGCCCAAGTGAACATTTTCCCTCCCATTCCCTTGCCTTTTGCCTGAGTATACATGCCTTGCTTCAACACACCAGGTCAAAAAGCAAGAGAATGGGGGGCAGCCCCATGAACAGAGAAGGCATGTATGCCTACCCCCCCCCATTTCCCTTTCCTTTTGCCCAGGTGCATATGCCTTCTTTCCACATGCCTAGGCAAAAGGCAAGGAAAGGGGGGCACCCCTGAATATGGAGAAGGTGCATGTGTGCCTTCCCTCCCATTTCCTTCCCTTTTGCCTAGACACATATACCTTCCATCCATGCAGCCAGGCAAAAGGCAAGGGAATGGGAGGGAGAGAATGGGGAGAGGCAACTGGATGCCTTGCAAATAATCAAATTCACAAATGTCAAACCCACAAATGCAGAGGGAGGACTGTATTAGCTATTTTGAAGACAAAATATAAGTGAGGAGAGTTTACATGTGCCTGCTTAGGGTTTCAAAGTCACTGTGGATACTGAGCATCAATCACTGAAGGTTCTCTGGCCTAGACAGTTAGTTTCCAATTTGAAAAAAAGTCAATAGTAGTGACTGATGAAATGGCAGGTGGGTCCTCTGTCAGTGGGTTGGTGAATCTGCAGAGGATTTTAGTCCTTAGAAAAAAAAGGGGCAATTCTAGGTCCTGAGCCTATTATTGGAGACAGGGTTCAGAACCTGAGACTGTGTTTTGAAATTTACAATCAACATACAAATGGGAGCCACTGACTGCCACTGAGTAGCTGTCTTCTGTATTATCGCATGCATCTTTCTGGGAATAAAGAAAATTATTTGTAGGTACATAGAGAAAACGTAAATTTCTCAACCAGAGAATTTTTCAAAATCTTGAAATTTTGATTTTGAGGACAGTGCTAGAAAATTGTGACTCTTAGTGATATATTTTAAGGCAAAACATGAATTAAAATACATATTGAAAAAAACTCTTTTGTTTTGTTCTTTCATAAACTTTTGTAGCCAGCAAAATAAGAAAATTGGGAATGCTATTAGCATTCAAATTAGAAGGATTTGCACATTTGCATCAGAATTCACTTGAATGCTTTTCGCAAATTTGTTCCAGCTTTACATATTTATTTAGGTATAATTGTTGCAAATTAGAACAGCTGGGACATAAACCCAAAATTGCTTTTTTATAAATGGAGTAATTTAGTATGGCATATAATGGCAATGTAAAAACAGATGCAAGAAAGTCTATCAGGCAGGTTTCATGTGGTACCTTTTTTGTGATTGTTTCTTAAAATAACTTGCATCCAAAACACACAGTTCAGTTTAATGTTGTTTTCATAGTATGTGAATATGTTTTTAAAAAAGACTCCCTTAGATGCAATTACAAAAATATGTGCCATATTGATATAAAGCTTACATGGCAATTATGACTATAATGTGTAACAGTTAGTCAGATCTCTTGGTCATTGATCCTGAAGAGAAACAAATATGTTTTTAGTGAGCTGACTTGACTAAGGTTAAAAATAGACTCTTGTCTTCAATTGAGCGCCCCCACACATTGTATCTTTAAAGTGGAATGAAGATAGCAATTTAAAATTCCAAAGGAGTGCATATGGTGCTTCTAATCTGTTAGAAAAATGTGTACAAAATGTACATAGTTGAAGAAGTAAAAACATAAATGAACATTCAGGCATACTGCTCTTAAAAACAGTTTCGATGTTGATGACGAATGAAATCTGACAGATTTTCCTATGCCCTAAAAGCACTAGATCCCCTCTGATCTTGGAAAGTAAGCAGGGTTAGTTCTGGTTAGTACTTGTATGAGGGACTGTTCATGTACATCAGGTGCTGTAGGGTATACTTCAGAGGAATGAACTGGCAAAACTACCTCTGAGTATTCCTTGCCTAGGAAAACACTACAGTAAAACCCTAAATCAACAGGTACATATCTATGTGAATATTGTAGGAAGTGAATACTGTAGGACTGAACTATATATATATATATATATATATATATATTTGGCAATAGTAAGTTGTTCTTAACTCTCTTCAAAAGAGAACGCGTCTCATTATTCACTTGCAGAAAATCTATTGTATATTAATGTATACTGACAATTTGTTGTGCTGCTGTGTGACTTCACATCATTTCTGACTTACGAAGAGCCTAAGGTGAACTTATTGTGAGACTTTCATGGAAGAATTTATTCATAGAGGGCTTGCCCTTGCCTTCCTCTGAGACTGAGGCCCTTTCCACATGCGGGCGAAGAAACGAGGGAAACCATGCTGAAACGGAGCTTACCTGAGTCTGTCACCACGTGGAGCAGCACGTTTTTGCTGCTCCACACTCCTTGGCATCCCGCGGCATCCTGCGGGGCCCAAAATGGTGGCTTACAACTGGCAAAGGCTCTCCACCAACCAGAGAACCTCGCCAGCCAGAAAGCCCGCCCCCGGCAGATCTGCAGGCATGCCCTTGTGCACGCCTGCAAATCCACACCAGGCGCTGCGACGGGGCTGCACGCGGCTGCACGGTCGTCCTTTTTAAAAACCACAAGAAAAGTGGTTTTCAAAAAGCACACTGCGCCGCCACTTCCAGGTGCCCTAGCATGGATTGGAGTGTGGAACTACGAAAAAGTAGTCCACCCAATCCACTTTATGGTGTAGACGACCTCCGTCAGAGGTCGCTCTACACCGTTTTTAAACCCCTGTGTGGAAAGGGCCTGAGAGACTGTGACCTGCCCAAAGAGACCCACTAGGTTTCCATGGCCACACGTAGATTCAACCTGTAGTCTCTCAGTGTCCTAGTCCAACACTCAAATCACCACGCCATGCCATCTCTCAAACTGACAATATAAACTTAATTTGCCACAGTTACAGGAATTGCATCTGTATCAATGAAATGATCCCCTGGTCTGGCTAACTACTATGACTTTTATAAATTGGATTGTTCTCATATTTATGTAGTAGCTGAAGACTTGACATATCACCAGTATTGTTTTTTTTAAAAAAATGTTTTGCTTAACAAAAACTTGACAAGATCTATGGTCAATTAAGATCCAGTATCTTAAATGTAAAGCATTTTGTATATTTATTAATTACTTGGCAAGCAATTTCAGTAGATCTTAGGACCAGTTCTGCCCTCTTTGTCACTCGCTGCATACTGTCCACTGCAACTCTCAAGATTCAGTAGCAATAGCCCCCTATCTATGGCAACTACTATTTTCACAGTTATTTCTTTCAGTTCAACTTCAGTGCATTCTAATACTGAGAAATCCACTCGATAATTGACTTCTCATGCCACAGTCAGAAATAAGGTTATTGGCTTAGAAAGGTACTATACTTTAAAATACTCATATTCTTTACCTTATGTCTAGTAATTCAATAATGAGTCATTAAACTAATAATTTTATTGCCATATAAATATTGCAGTGAACTATTAAAGATCCTCTGAATACATCCCACACTTCTTTAAAATGAGAGAAAAGATTCTGTCTGGCTCAAGATCCTTTGCTGCCTGAGACATGACAGAAGCATAATCCCAAAATGATTCCAAGTCCAGGTGCTTCATGTGAAAGGCCATGAGAAATAAAATTTCTGAGGTAGAAATTCCAAAAACACATCCTAGGCAGTTAAAAAAGAACATAGCAACAGCAGCCACAACAGCAGCATTTTAAATAGATAATGCTTTGCCATTCTTTCATGACAGTTAATATCTGCTGCCTGAGGCTGCCAATTTTAGGGAACATCTATAGTCACAGAGTTAGATCACAGAGCAGCAGCTTCTATTTTCATTATATTTGCTTAACTACTTCATGAGATTTTCCATTTTATGAAACTGCTTATATTCAACAGAATATTACAACTCATGACACTTGTCTCAAGGACTATAAAAAGAAAAAGAGAGGGAAGGAGAGAGGGAGGAGAGGAAGAGAAAGAAAGAAAGAAAGAAAGAAAGAAAGAAAGAAAGAGGAAGAAACAAGGAGTTCCATGTGATCAGACCTCCATACATTTATTGTGATACCAACCTCCTACATGGACAAATCAGATCATGCAATGATTCCTTCCGGGCCAGTTAATACTGATATGGGATTTTATCACATGAACCATATAGCTTAGGAAAGCTCATTACCGGTGTTATGGCAGCTGAGGAGAGCTTAATCATATAGAAGCATTTTTTTGTACAGCAAATCAATCACCAAAGCATTTACCAAAGTTAAAAAAGATTTCTCTCTTGCCTCTTTCTCTCTTCTCAAAACTCTATCTTATATTTTGCAAACATACATGAAAACCTAGATTAAATCATCTTTAGCGGCGGGGGAACCATTTCTTCTGTCAAAATGGTTCTCCCTTTATGGACTTGTTTCATGCTATTTTTTAAAAGGTTCCTTTGCGCATTATGGGCAAATAAATATAAAATGAATGTGAAAAGAGTGATGTAGGCCATTGGATTACATCAATGACCTACCTAACCCACCATTTTGTTTACAGAGGAGCTTATCGGTTGCTCATGGAAGCCCTGAGTAGAACTGCTGTCTCCATCTCACACACCCTGGCACCCTAGGTATATTGCCTCTGATACTGGCACTAACAAATAAACATTGTGATACCATTGATGGCTATAATTTCCACAAATTTATCTAAGACCTGATTTGAAGTAGTCCTTTTTTGTCATCAACTACTTTTTTTTGGTCACTTTTTTGCTGCATCTTGCGACAGTGAATTAACTATATGATGTAGGAAGAATTACTTCTATTTCTTCTGAATCTCCTGTTATTTAGTTTCAGTAGATGACCCTAGGTTTCTTAGCCATAGGTAGTCCTATTCTCCATAAATTTAACCAAATTCCATTTAAAACCATCCAATTTTGCAGCCATCACTATATCTTTCTGGAGTGAATTCACAGTTTCACAAGGCACTCTATAGTGGTGAAGGGAACTTATTTTTCTCTGACCTAAATCTCCCACTGTTCAGTTTCACTGCATGACTTCGGGATTTTTTTTGTGCAAGAAGAAAAAAAGCTTTCTCTTATCTATTTTCTCCACAGAATGGATAACGTTATATAACTCTATCATGCTTCCTTTTTCTCCTCCTCCTTCTAGGGTAAACAGCCCAACACGTTGTAACTTTTCCTCACAGAGTTCCAGTCCCTTGAATATGGGAGAAAAGTGGATATTTATATAACAAATGATGTTATATATTTGTTGTTATTTATATAACAATTGAATAAATAAATAAATAAATAAATAAATATTACTATTAAAGGAGGTCTCTACTAACTGTCTCCTGTCTAAAGCACAGTTTTATTACAGTACTTTTTCCCCCCCAAAAAGAAGGACAGCAGCAGCAACAATAATGACTTTTTGGAGAAAGATGTAAATGACTAGATTTATAAAAACATTAAGAGTACACATTTGTTTAGTCAAAGCACAAAGTATTTTCCTCTTTCATTAATAAACGTTAAAAATATTATGTTTGCAGTATCTATTCAAACCTAGATATGGAGACCAAAGGCAAGGCTATATTAGCATCTAGATTATTATCATCTCCCATCTTCTTTCTTTGACTGATAGACAAAAGTCAGCATTTTTTTCTCAGTCCAAAGAACAATCCCAGATGGTATAAAATAGCAAATTCCTAAGATTATGAATTTCAATAATATGGTTAATAAGGTTAACCAAAGAAATATGACAAAGAGCTTTCCAGAAAGAAGTAGCCTATTGAAAACACTTATGTTCCATTTTCTACTGTGCAAGCAACTGAATGCTGGTCTGGCTGACCTTGAAACACTTATTTGCAAAATTCTGAATTGTTGGAATGATCACAAAGATATTTCTTTTGTTAGCTTAAACGTCTTCGCTATCACTAAAGAGCGTTCGGAAATAATCCCCCATAGCAGTAAATAATACTTTAAAATCAATAAACAGTTCCCAAAGCATCACTCCACACAGACAATATTGTTATATCCCTATGTTATTGGCATTCTAGTCACTATTTAATGAAACAACCTGCCATTTCTGTAGCCTACATTCTTTCAGGTCTCATGTCTTAAAAGAAAATGAAATAGTCATTTAAAATTTTCATCTCCATGGTAATGTTTAGATGTTTTTAAGTGTTCAGTTTATTAGCTTTCTCTCCCTACCCCAGCTGCTTCCTCTAAAAATTATCTCCTTGAAATGGTGTGATACCTAAATAAATTTTTAATATGGAGCAGTTTCTCTTCTGACTCTTTTGTCTCACTATCCAAAAGACTGCACAATAATCATTCCCTGATACTCTGTTGGTAAAAAATATCCCTATGAGGCACTGCTGTGATATTAAACCTCTAAATATTTTAGTAAAACTAAAATGAAGCACTTACGAAATTAGTCACATCTGCCATTGGGCCTTTCTTCACCTCATACTTCCCAAGTCTATTGCCTCAAACAAAAAGATTTAAAATGTGAAAAGCTATTATGTTCTTATAGGCTGCTCTTATAGCCAAAAGTTTAAATTTAATATTACTAAAGAAAATTACCTGAAATACTCCTGGCTCTTTTCTTTCCTCATTCTCTGGTTAAAATGCCCCTTTGTGTGTGTATGTGTGTGCATTGTTTACATATGGAATGTCCTTCAGCAGCTGCTTTAAATATTGACATTAAAATAACATGAATTAAGGTTTTCTTCTGCACACCATAATTTTACAGACATCCCAGGCTAGCTGATTTCCAAGGAATCAGAATAGCAAATACTCAAGAGTTTCAAAATACTCAGACTTTATTTCAAGCTGTAAGTTTGTCTATGTTAGAGGTAAACTGGAAGTTAAAACACTGCAGGTATTATTATTATTATTTAAACAGTTACACAGTAAAGAGCAGTTGAGGTCCATGCAAATTTGAACTTGTCATCTTCTAATTACAATTGCTAAAATTTTCTAGTGGCTCTACTTAAATTCAGTATTATGGAAGTAGACATTTGTTTGTACAAGATTTTTTTCCCCACCCTATATCAGCATGCCCCTAATCTGCCCCTTAGCAGACCAGATATGGAGTCACTCAAAGGACTTTAGAGAAAAATGGTAATTTGATCCATCAGCAAAATGCATTCCACTGATGGGAAGGACAGTTGGACAAAATCCCATAAAAACATTAGTAATGGTAGTAGTTTTAGTATTTATAGTAGTATTTTGTTAACCTGCCTTTCTCCCAACATGCGATTTAAGACAGCTAACATTAAAACAATGCAAGTTAAAATATGCATAAAATTTTAAATATACAATTTAAAAAACAATGAAATAATTTATAGTTTAAAAACTTTAAATAAAAATATTAAATGTGTTAAAATTATACTAATATTAAAAACAGAACCACATAGTATTAAAAGTCAATTTATAACAGCCTGATGACACAAAAAAATGTTTTAACTGAGCAACAGAAGAAGAGTATAGATGGGACCATCCTTGCCTCTCTCGGGAAGTTCCAAAGTCTAGGAGTAGCCACTGAGAAGGCCCTCTCCCTTGTTCCCACCAAACGTGCCCAAGAGGATGATAGGAAGGGTTATCTTAAGGCTCTAATGGACTCATAAAGAGAAATATGGTCCTTCAGATAACCTGAGCCCAGGCTATATAGGGCTTTACAGGTCAAAACCAGCACTTTGAATTGTACCCAGAAATGGAACTGTAGCCAATGGAGCTGTTACAACAAGAGAGTTGTGTGATGCCTGTAATCAGCCCTGCTTAGCAACCTGACTAAAGCACAAAACTATCTTCATCACATCTTGACAAAACTATCATATTGATAAAGAAACAATGTCCACGACAAATTATTTGGACCAGAGCAATGCTGAAGAACATTTTGTTCCATTTTGTCACTGATCTAATCTAATATCTTTGTTTTAAAAAGTGAAAAGCAATTAAAAGCCTGCCTCTGTATTTCTGTCTTTAAGATGCCTTTCATAGTGACAGCAAATTGGGAGACGTTGCTAATACACCAGAGGACAGGATCAAAATTCAAAATGACCTTGACAGATTCAAGAGCTGGGCCAAAACTAACAAAATGAATTTCAACAGAGAGAAGTGTAAGGTCCTACACTTAGGCAGAAAAAATGGAATGCACAAATATAGGATGGGGAAGCATAGCTGAATAGCAGTACATGTGAAAGGGATTTAGGAGTTTTGGTGGATCCCAAACTGAACATGAGTCACCAGTGTGATACGGCAGCCAAGAAAGCCAACGCGATTCTTGGTTGTATCAATAGGAATGTGGTGTCTAGATTGAGGGAAGTAATGGTACCACTCTATTCTGCATTGGTTAGGCCTCATCTGGAATACTGTGTCCAGTTCTGGGCACCTCAATTCAAGAAGGATATCAACAAGCTGGAACGTGTCCAGAGGAGGGTGACCAAAATGGTGAAGGGTCTGGAAGACACACCGTATGAAGAATGGCTTAGGGAGCTGAGTGTGTTTAGGCTGCAGAAGAGAAGGTTAAGAGGGGGCATGATAGCCATGTTTGAATATTTGAAGGGATGTTATTCGAGGAGGGAGTGGGCTTGTTTTCTGCTGCTCCAGAGACTAAGACAAGGAACAGTGGATTCAAGCTGCAGGAAAGGAGATTCCACCTGAACCTCAGGAAGAACTTCCTGACGGTCAGAGCTGTCCTGCAGTGAAATATGCTGCCTCAAAGTGTGCTGGAGTCTCCTTCTTTGGAGATTTTTAAGCAGAGGCTGGATGGCTCTGTTGAGAATGCTTTGATGTATGTTCCTGCATGGCAGGGGGTTGGACTGGGTGGCCCCTGTGATCTCTTCCAACTGTATGATTCTATGAGTTTATGATTGTGAACAGAAACAAATATTAACTGATCTGTCTCAAACCTGTTGATACAAATCAAGTACCTGTGTCTCAGTTCACAACACTAAGTGCTATCATAATGCCACTAGGCTTTCTAGCATTAGCTTGACATGTGTGCATAGACTGCAGGCTATGAAGTCGCTAAAATCATGAAGAAAATCTGAAGAGTGCCAAGACTTTGGCAACTATACAAATCAATCAATGCATCACTTCACTGTTGAAGACATAATGACAAAAACTGATACCAGGTATGACAGGTTCACTGACACCATTTTTTTCTAAAGAAGCAAAGATCAGCAGATGTGCATTAGCCAATTTCGCCACCTACAACGAAGATAGAATATGAATCATATACTAGCTAGAGCACAGAGGGAATTTAGAGGTTGCAAGGTGCACATGGTAAGCCTGATCTACTTCAGTTCACCAGTAATTTTCTCAGTGGAAATGAGGCTTGGCTTGCAATATACAGCTGGTAGGAAATTTTGGACCACCAGAAAAAAAGGGGAGGGGAACATGTGGTTTGAAATTTGTTCCAAATAGATTTAAATTGTCTAGGCAGTGGTTCCAGCTATCTCATTAGCTTACTGGAACATACTCAAGTAAAGGGAAAGATGTCTCTCATAGTGAAATTTTAGTTTGAGAAAATGATTTTAGATTCCGCTTTCAGAATTTTATTAGTGTCCATTAGTTTAAACTGTGACCTTTTTCATTAATTAATAAGTATAGAATCCTGGGTTCAAATAATATAAATAAAGAAAATTATTGACACTGAAATAATCATCTGTCTCCTTGTTTTCATAGATAATCTGTTGCCACTTTCATTATCACTATTTTTGCCATCTTGCCTACAGTTCTTAGTGCACAATGGCTATAGTAATGATTCAATGTTGATTAAATCTGTGAATTAAAAAATGTAAAATGAACAGGATAATGCTCTACAGTTATTCATCTGGACATCAGTTAATGCTACCAACAAAAAAATAATGGTGTGATTAAGAGAATAAAGATCAACCATGGTGAGAAAGTCAAGTTTTAGAAGTCTGTCTCTATTTGATCTATGGCTGTTTGTCTTTTTCCCCCTTAAATATTATACTCCATAGCTGAAATTGAAAATTAAACATGTTAATATGCTAATAAACACAAATTATTCAAACTGATTCTGACACTCAGACAGACAGACAGACAGACAGACACACACACACACACAAGGTTTGGGTGGAAATGTGTAATTTGTGCAGAATGCATTCACTTCATGTGTAAAAAATTTTCCTTGATGCTGAAAATATGTTTGTTACCCCCAAAATATGAAGAAAAACTACATAGGATTTTTTTTTCCTGAAGGGTGAAAATTTGAGACTGTTCTCCTCAGTGGGGTTTCTCAAGATTTGTGACACTGTTTTTACTTCAAGGGTGCAAATATTAACAAGCATTCTTCACACCAGTAATAGCTGCAACAAATGATTTGTTTCATATTGCTCTAATTGTCACAGTTCTAGGAAAGTACCTAACCTCAGAATCTAGTAGTTTGGTGAACTACTTAGAGTGCACCAAAGTAGTGGAGAAGACAGTGCTTGAGGATTAAATAAGTTTAATTCAGATTATCTTCAGATTTGTAGCTCAGGAAAGTGAGCCAGAGCTGTTTAGCAAGGAACTTTAAGCATCTCACCAAGCTACAAATCTCAGATTACCTTACAACACAGCCATGACAAAACGGTCTAATATAACCATATAGAGCACATATGGCTTATATCTGTTTGTAGAAACAAAGATATAAGACAAAATATTTAGTTACTATTCTGCCCCCGCAAAACACAAACTTGCTATTACCATTCAGTGCATTTAGCTGTAGAGTGAAGTTACAGAACTGATTTATATCATATGTTGGGGTCTTAGAGATTTACAATCATAGAGTATCCTATTTATCTCTTCACAGAACTGTCCATGATAGCTCGGGAAATTTCAGAAGTTTTAGTCCATAAAAGAAATGTTTCAAAGTTCTGCTTTTCTGAACATACATCATTTCTCCATCATTCGCTCAATAGCCTTTACTGGAACCTTGAATCAGGCAAGTTTGATTGTTCTTTCATCCAGGCTGTGGGACTGTGATTGAACACAGATGCCTCAACCCTATTAGAGGTAATATGGACTTCAAGCAGGATTCCAGTACAGTTTCCAGTCCTGCAAAAACTAAACCCGTTGAATACTTGCAGCTCCTCATAAAGACATAGGAACTCTGTGTGGTGAAAAGATGACCAAAAAAAAAACCAAAAAAGGGTGGGGAGTAAAGAAGTCATGAGAGATACACTAAACACAGTTACATGTAAAGAATTCAGAAAACACAACATTCTATTTCCTATCTATACAATTTCTTAATCAGGAAACTGATTATTTTCATAAACTGGGGATGGAACCCCATGAAGTGTAGGGAGGACAGAGGAGGATTGAATAAGTGAGAGGTTGGGTACGGGCTAGCAATGAAGCAAAAGGATTTGGGGAGGGGGGCGAGCCAAGTGAAAGAGGAAAAGGGAGGAATATACATGGGAGAGGTTGAAACTCGGTATCTAACTGTGATAGGCTTTTAATTCTCTACAGACTGGTTTTGCAGTTCCAACCTAATACGGCATCATAACACTATCACTTAGCCTTATGCTACCCTTTAAACACTGCCTTTGTGTAAAAGAGCTAGTGACACATATTTTAGCTAACTAAAGAAAATCTATTTGAAACAACACTCTTCTTTTCCATGTCATGTTTAGAGGCAAATACACATGACTTGCCTATTCTGAAATGCTGCCATGAAATTCAAAATATAGAAATCTACATCATACATTGTATGGGGATTTTTTTGTCTGAGCATTATGCATGTGTAAGGGAATATAGTTTGAAAAGGACCTGGATAAGCTAGAAAACTGGGCTGAAATTCAACAGAGACCAAAAACCTACATTCAGGACCAAAAAGTCACATGCACACTCGGCTCAGCTGTGGTACAAGTGAAAAGGACCTTGGAATTGTTGTTAATCAGAAGATGAATATGACCCAGCATGTGATGCTGCAGCAAAGGCAAATAATATTTAGTAGCCTGAATTACTTTCCAAGTCAAGGGAAGTAACAGTCCCACTATACTCTGCACTAATCAGGCCTCATCTGTTCAGTTCTGAGCACCTCATTTTAAGAAGGATATAGACAAGTTGGAGCAGAGAAGAGAAACAAGGACAATAAGAGGAATGGACAATGAAACATATGAGGAAAGGTTGAGAAAGTTGACCATGTTCAACTTCGTGAAGAGAAGACTGGGGGTAACATGGTCATGCTTTAAATATTTAAAGGGCTGTACCAGAGGGTAGGATCAGGCCTAAATATTTTAAGTTAAAGAAGGGTAGATTTTTGATTGAGCATTAGAAGAATCTTGAAAGGAAGAGTGGTTTGGCAATGGAACCAATTACCTAGAATGAGAGTGGGTTCTCTTTCTCTGGACATCTTCCAAAACAAGCTGGACAGCTACCTGCTGGGAATTTCCTGCATTAGGGAGAGGGTTGTACTCAATGGCCTATGAGGCCTCTTCCAACATTATGATTTCATTATTCCAAGAATAATGCTAGCAAAGGTCTAGGATTTACAGTGCAAACCTATACATGTCTCTTCAAAATGAAGCCTCACTGAGGTCACTGGGACCTTTTTCAATCAAGCGTACATAAGATTGCAGCCTTGCAGACAGGGATATCCCTATCAGTCAAATCTGTTTCCCAAAGTTTTCTTCCTCTAGTTACCTACAAGCAGGGCGCAAGGCTGGCATACAGGTGATAATGAATTGTTAATACCTACAGGTATGATTTTACAGAACAGTAAAAAACAACAACAACAAATGCCACCAGCTAAAGCAGCTACTAATGTGATTACAATGAAGACACTGATGAAATAATAAATGAAATATTATAAAATTGTTTAAAAATATAAAATTAACTTATTGAGGACAAGGGAAAACACATGATTCTATGCAAACATGCATATGATGATTGATGATGATGATGATGATGATGATGATGATGAATTTTATTTATTACCTGCCTCTCCCCAAGGATACAGTTAAAAACAAAAATGGAAAATAAACTAGGATACCTGATTTGTTCTTCAGGGATCTCAATTACATAGGAATCTTGATCATTTCAGGGAGCCCTCCTGCCTTCCCTGTTCCAGGTCCATGCCTCCAAGTCCACTTTTAATGCCACTTCTTTGTAGATACCCCTATTTACATATTTTTTCATAATGTGCACATTTTCAAATTGTATGCATTGTTTACGTGTGTCACTCATTTATTTAACTGTGTGTGAAATTTTGAAATGGACATACTTTTCATTTTATTAGATGTAGCCTTTCCCCCCCTATTCTACAGAATACATTCTTCAGATTTCATCACAAGTCTGGAAAGAAGAAGATTTTCAAACAAAATCTATGCTCAATCTATGTCCATTTCTGAGTGTTGTGGTCTGAGAAAATGGGGGAAAATAATAATCAAAACTAGATTCTTCACACATCCCTACTCAGAGACCTAGTTATGATACTTAGTTGAGAAATAAATGTATGGCTATCATGCAAGTTCTCCTGCTGTGGTTAGCAAAGGATTCCAACTGTAGCAATGAGATTTACATACCATTTGGCTACCAAAAATCTCATTCATTAAAACAGACAATACTGTATCAGTATAATGAGGAATAATGTATTTTCTTAAAGACATTGCCAAATTAATTAATTTATAATTCAGTGGACTTTTCAAAGAAAATTTCTAATAACCTAATACAGTTCATTGGCCCACAACCAAAAATGTATTCTAATATATTTCAGCTAAGTACAAATCCGACTGTTGAAAATTAACTTCTGTCACAATGAAGGATCAGTGGCAATATACTTTATTCAGCTCCTAAGGAATTTAGCTTTAGCAAAATTCCTCCCAAGTGCAATGTGCCGATAAAATGTGGGGATTTTCACTGTGCCAGCTATAGAAGGCCAAGCTCAACCTGTAATTTTCCTTTGTGTAATGAGACATTTGTCATTAGTGTTATTATTACTTATGCTATGCAGTTTTGAGAACTTCAGCTCTTCATTTATAGTCTTACTTCAGTTGCAGTATTGTATAACTCTCAAACATATTTTGATTGCTATAAATATTTCTGTATCTTGGAAAATCTCCCATGCTCATAATTTAAATAAAACCTGTTTTGTTGTGCTGAGCACAGTCAATAGGTTTCAGTGGCTATGGGTAGTTTGAATATGCCATTGTGTATGACAACCTACCTGAAGAAACTTTACTTGAATTATAGTACTGAATGCCAAATTTTCCTTGGATTTGAAATCTACTATACCAGCAAGAACTCTCTGAACTAGGCATGTGCAATCTATTTCCTTCTATTCTATTTCATATTGTTAACACACTATTCTGCTCTTCAGTGTTCTGCTGATTAATAGGGAAATCTCTGTTCCTTTCCTCAGTATACGTTTCTTTCTGTCTTGACATGTGTAATGCAGGGATGGGCATTATACTGCCCTCCAGAGATTTATTGAACTGCAGCTTCTAGCATCCATCACCATACTTGCCCAAAGCTTGTGATCTGTTTTGAAACAAGTGTGTACAAATAGTGCACACATCTAAAGTAGTGCACAGAAAACACTGTCCATATGAATTTGATCAAGAGTTGAGATTGTCAGGAGAAATCCATTCTTCATTCATACTGCCCTCAGAGATTCATTTCATGAGGACATAAAAATGGGCTTTTTAAAAAATTATTATTTTTATTCATCTTTAATAACATAAAACAAACATCACATCTTACAAATTTACAATAGAAAACAATCGAAAAACATAAAGACAAAAAGGTGTATCCATACATCCATACACTTTCACATCTCTTCTATTGATTCCTTTATCTGTTCTAATGGCTTTATCTCTTACATTTTTAATTCCATATAAAATTACATTCAGTACCACACTTTTCTCATACAAAACTGATTTTCTATACACAAACCTATTCTACCTTCCCTTATTTTCTTCTTCTGTTTTCTTTCCAGTGATTCTCTATTTAGTGTTTACCAGCAATAAACTATTGAATGAAATTCATTTCCAAAAGAAAATAAATAAATAAATAAATAAATAAATAATTAAAACTCTACCTTTCTCTAAGTTTCTAAATATTAAATCAAGATTGCTAACTTTATCTTATCTCCAACTTTAGTTTAATTGAATTAATCTATTCCCCTTTTTATTTTTATGTACTTTATATAAAAAAGAAGAAAAAAAATTACCGTATTTCTACATTCTTCTCTGTATCTTAATACTAATAATTGTTTTTACTTTTATTTCTTCTTTTCCCTATTCCTCTAAATTTTTGGATTTAGTTTATTTTTATGTATCTAAATATATATTTCTCTGTCTCCTTCTTTAAGTTTCTATCCTATTTCAACCTTATAAAATTATAATTTCTAATAGTTTCCAGTAGCTTTTCTTTTATGAGGAGATTTCCTTTTCTATCCCCTTTATTGCAATTTCCCCCCATTTTTCTTCTTCTTCTTCTTGGAGAGGGACCCAAAAATTCTTAAAAAGTATGACTTTACGAGAGAACTATTACAAAATCCTACATAGATGATATCTTACTCCAGTAAAAATTGGAAAAAAATAACAAAAAATACTAAGAATAAGTGTTGGAAATGCTATCAAAAAGGAACTCTATTCCACCTTTGGTGGACATGTATTAAGGCGAAAAAGTTTTGGAAACAAATCCAAGGAAATATCAAAAAAAATCTTACAAATAAAATTTCCAATGATACTAGAGATATATCTCTTAAATATGACAGATGAAATACAGCAACTTAGGAAAAAACAACAAAAACTATTACTTTTTATGGTGACAGCAGTTATGCTAAAAAGTGGAAACAAAAGGAAGCACCTAGTACAGAAGAATGAGGGATAAAAATAGACTTTCCAGTGTTTGATCTCAAGTTTTGGAATTCCCTTCCAAGAAGACTATACTGGTCCTCTTTCTGCACCCTGGTCTTCTGCCTATAAGCAAAGACATTTTTATTGAGATGACCTTTTGCCAGCTGACGTTGCTGAGAAATGAGTTTTAAATGGGAAACTGCTATGCTTCTCATTATGTTTTTAATTGTTTTAATTTTGTTGTATTTTAACATGATAATTTTATTGGGCTTCATTATAATTAGAAGCATTATAATTTTGTGCTTTTCTCTCTACCATTATAGTTAATCTTTTAGCAGAAAGACAGGTTAAATATCTAATAATACATACATACGTACATTTTAACAAATATGTATAAACAATGTGGCTTTTAGGCAAAATGAGCACAACATTTTTTATTCACTTGCCAAAATGTGCACAAATTTTCCTTTGAACTGACAAAAAAAAAATCTGATGTAGAACTAGGACGGAACCAATTTACCAGTGGAAAGATGAAAATCTGAGTGAATCAATTTCAACTGGTTTTCCCATCCAAAGTGCCACCCAAGATGGCAGACACTTGCCATTGATTTTGACTGATTTTTGATTGATTGATTTTTGGGAGGAAAAGGAAATGCATGCAAGGCCTTGGATTAATACAAGAGGTCATGTGTAAGCACACACAAACACGTGTTGTTTTACTTCCTATTTATAAAATACTGGACATCTCTCCACTTACATTTTATACATTTCCATGGTGCAGCTTTCCTTCAGGCAAATGGGACACAGCAAGGCAAACATGAGGGAAATTATCAGAACCACAGATACACCATTCTGATCTGTGTACACTGGAGTCCATTGAGAACATTTTTCACAGTGTTATCTAATGAGATAAAAACCCCACAACATCCTTACTTGGCCACTCTAATAACTATATCTCTTTATGGTCAGGCTCCACTGAAATATCATAGTGCCGTCACATACAGAGGAGAAAATATATCCATCCTATCTACAGAGTTCCCCTGATTTTCCAGATCATCAGTGCTGCTTAGTTTTTTAAATAGCATCCTAACTATTACTATACTATCCACTGGGAAGAGCAGAACAAGGCATTTTGTTTTCCTCCTAGTCTTAAGCTAAGTTGAGCACATAACTCAGATATTCCTAAATAACCATACTTTGCATCATTCATACAACCCTTCAGAAAGGTTCTTTTTCTCACATTTGGCTTTCAGACAGCAATTCTCATGTTTCTGATTTTGTCTCATAACCATAGAGTTAAAATTAGGTCTATGAACTTGCTTTTTTATGCTACAATGTTTAAATTAGACTTAACAAGCACCAATCTACTTTGATCAAACTAATAATATTATACATAATGTCATCTGAAACTAATGGGACTGATTGTTTTTAAGTAGAGAACAACTCCATGATATAGTGTCCTCCAGAAACACCAAATCAAACAGTGACTTCTGGCCTCTTCTGGCATTGGGGGAAAAAACCTGAAATGAGCGTATTAGAAGTCACAGAAGATTTTTTTTTTTTAAAAAAAACCCAAATACATAAAAATGGACCTGTGAAGCATGTCAGAGTTAGGAGGGTGTAAGCCTAGATGTACAGAGGGAACTTTATGTTGATCCTGGATGCTTGAAAGTTGCCCATCTCTGATTTAAAGAAAGAATCACACAATTTGGTGTTTTATGAGGGAAAGACTCTCCATTTTGGGGCTATTTTTTTTCTGGCAATGGGAGAATTTTGGAAGGCATAGGGTACCCTGGGAGTCACATGTGGCCCTCATGAATCTCATCTCTGCTCCAGATAAGTGTAAATGTTTAACCAAGGAAGATGAAAACATTCATTTTAAAAAAAAATCTATTCAAACATTTTTCACTCTGAAACTGACAAATCTTAAACTGGAATGAAAAATAATTGTAAGGCTTATGCTCTAAACAAAAATTATAGAGTATATCAGTTCAAACATAAAATAATTTCCATTAGACTGATGAAGGACAATTATTTGCATTCTCATATACCCAGAAGGAATACCTACTGATCCATCTGTTACAGGTTTTCCATCTCTCTCTCTCTCTCTCTCTGTATATATATATTATAGAGGGCTTTTTCCTCCTTTCCTCCTACCCCCAAGGGAAGGTTTTCATGCTGTCAACAGAAAGAATATGATGACAGTGTTAAATTGTAAGAGAAAACAAGGAAGTAAATAACCAAAGTGTCAGGTGGAATGCTGTTGATGGTTTGAGGTTCTTTATTAGATTTGACCTCCTTTCTACTGCAAATTAGTAATAAATTAGTTCATTGTCTTTTCCCACCCACTTCTCCCTAATAGACTACAGATAAGCAGGATAGTTCAGTGAGAAAATAGGGCTGCCAAGAACAAATTATGATCCATGGTGCTTTATAAAACAAGATGGAAACTGTAAAATGGATTATAACTCATTGCCTAATATTACCTTATCCATCAACTGTCACTACATACAAGATATAGAATTCTTTGAAAACTGATGAGTGACAATCCAAAGAAAAAACCTAAAAACATGTATGTCTACGCTACTAACAGAAATTTGTTATTGTTGTGTACTTTCAAGTCATTTCCTTTTTATGGTGACCATAACTGTTACAAGGGTTACCTGGCAATTTTTGTTGAGAGGGAGCTTGCCATTGCTTTCCTCTGAGGTTGAAAGAATATGACTTGCCCAAGGGCACCAGTGGGTTTCCATAGCTGAGTGGGGATGTGAACCCTGGTTTCACAGAGTACTAGTCCAGCACTCAATCCACTTCACTACATTGGATCTCGAACAGACGTAGTGGATGTATTATTGGTAAACATGATGTTAAACTGAACCAAAATAAAAGGAAATATCTAGAAATGTTTAAGATATTCACTGGATTCACCTTTTAATTGAACTTTCCTAAATACCACCTCCTGGACCTGAATGAGAAAACAAAACCAATCTATGACTGGAAATTTAGAGCTTGAAAACTGAATTTGGAAATCAAAAATTACATTTTCTAACAAAACATGAATACTGTGCTCATGCTGTAATCACCTCTGTTTGGAATATTCTTGCCTTTCTTTTGAACATTTTGAATATCCTTTTAATGTGGGAGTGATACGAATTACGAAGCCATCTAATACAGTCAAGTCTATCTAACCTAGTATTAATGACACAGACTTGCAGCAGCTCCCCAGGCAGGAATTCTTCTAGCTAATTTTGATGGAGATGCTGGAGATAGAATCTGGTTCCTTCAGCATGCAAAGTTCTACCATGGTGGTTTTGAGTTGAGAAATAAAAATAACAGTAAAAAAAGAATCTTCACACAACCTGATTACACTGATAAGGCATCTGCCATCCTGTTATTTTGTTCAGTTTGTGATGCAAATGGATTCAATTTTTATATCTTCCAGCTGAGCAGCAAGTACAAGCTTGCATGCTACAGGGAAGGCAACCTTCTTGACCTTTTATATTTGCCACAGATGCATCTTGTAATGAGGTCTTCAACAAGACAACCAATTGATCAATAGGCCTTTCATACTCTCCCCCCCAACACCATCTTAATTTTAGTTCTAGAATAAATTGAGACTTTGTTAAAGTCATGCATGCTTTGTTCTTTCTTATAATAATAGCGATCATCTATACTGGAAAGTAGAGAGGGAAACAGAGAGAGAATGTGAATATGGATCTTTTTATACCATTTGCTTTGACTTTACCCTGCAAAATCCACTGTGATTCCTGCTGTTTTATCACTAATTTATTCTCCTGTGGATATTTTATTGGTACGTGTATTTATCTTTAAAGCTAATTTTATAAAGTATGGTCTATTTTTTTTCTATTTTCCCTTTCTTTCCCCTCAAACAATTCCTTCATTATAACTTTAAATCTCACAGACTGTAAGTTCTTTACATCTCAGAAAATGTACATTTAAACAGTTGGATAATGGCTGGGACACTGTTAGTGAAATGTGCATGTGTAAGTCTGGCTTATGCATGCATGTGTCTGTTTTTCCAAAGGTTGTAGGGGACTAGCATTTTCAATCCATCCAAAATCTCTCTTCTCCATGAAACTGTCAAGTATAAGGAAGGCTACTACTCTTGTTTCTTACTAGTGGGGAGGAGATTGAGTGGGAAGGCAATGAAGATGATGAAGATGTAGCTTATCTGGGCTCTGAGTAGAAGGAAAAGCAGATTGGATTCTACCTGTGAGTGCATCTTCATGCCTTCCCCTATCAGCACTTCTCTGGGCTGAGACCAGCTGCATATTAATTGCTTCCTCTGTCCAGCCCTACCTTGCTGGTTACCAGTTGAAGAAGCAGCAGCCATTCTCCTAGGGCTGGATACTGGGCAGAACAGGCAGAGACCTGGGACATTATGCTGTGCCTGCTTTATGCAGGATTTCACTCCCTGTATGCCAGTGGTTTATTAGATGGAAATCCAGTATTCCAGTAGTGCTTGGTAGCCTGGTATGGGGTGGAGAATCTGTGTTGGGCTTTAGTCTAAACTTTAAAGGAGATATCCAAGGTTCTAATCTATTTTGGGAGGAGGGTTTAGAACTTGAATATGTTGGAATAAAATGTGAATATCTCTAAAATTTAAATTAGAAGTAAAACTCACAGACATGCAAGCAACCAGCCACCACTGTCCGGGAACATTTAAATTACTTCCTTATACCCTTGATGAGACTCCATGAGAAATATTCTTAACTAATCAATAGCCAAGGTAGTGAAAGCCAAACATGCTATCACAGTGAGTGATGCTCCAATCACAGCAAGTTTCACTCTGCAGAGAAATATAAATATTACATATTGCAGAAGCAAAAATGGTACATCCACAGTGCAATATATGTTTGGATATCCATATCCAGGAAGTTGAACCATGTGTACCAGTTGTTGGCCATGAAAGAAAGCTAAATATTCACTCCAGTGCATTGCACCTAATTAAAATGAGAGATGGAGATAGTATTTAAATAGTAAATAAATGCAACTGGTATGGATTTAGCCTACTCTGTTGTATGGTAGATGAAAACTCTTGGATCTTTAAAGAAAATGATAGGCAGCTTTCAAATATCGTAAATGGTGTTATTACTATTATACATTCATTCTACTAAACACTTAAAAGTGGGATCAAATAATCTACTTCCACTGGATTTCACTGTTTCTGTCAGTGGAATTGGGTAAGGGTGATTTACCTTCCCTCTGCAACATGCAGTAGACCTGTGCAAGTTGCTGGAGCCAAGTTTTTGGTAACCAAGAAACAAAAATCAGTAGTGCTTGTGTTAATCACAGCAACCCATATCTTATTGTCAGGCCTGTCTAGAATAGATCAATTTAAACAACAGGAACTTGGTGAGTCGACACTTATGTAAATTTCTCTCACATAAAGAGTTTACTGTAGTTGGAACTAATAATTGGATTTGGGCCCTGCTAGCAACAACAAACAAGAAGCATGATATGAGCTTTACTGAAGATAAAAGAATGGAATACAAAGTGTGCATACACTTTGTTCAAATATTATAAAAATTATGGGGTGAAAGGGAACTCATATAGATCAGCCATCACTTGAATATTGGTAGCTTTTAAAATTCATAATTGAATGAATTTAAACCATATGAAATCATATAAAAAGATGGGTTATTTATTATTTAAGTAAGGTCATGAAGATGCATGATGGTGATGTCTAAGGTTGTTTAAAATTTCTTTCACTTAGGTTCCTACTAGACTATTTCTCTCATTCTTACTGTTTTTAAATTTTGAAAATGTATAATAAACTATTCATTAATAAGTGGAATTAAACTAATGAGTGAACAGACACATTTACTTTCACCAACCACCGTTCTGATAACGGGAATCACTCTTCTTTTATTCTGTAGCTAAGTAGACAGAAAGGTTTTCTTTTTTTCTTTTTTAATGTTCTAAATACGTTCTTGCCTACTTTTCTGTGGCCAGTAAGAATTGCAGCCAAGTAACCAAGCAAGACACTAAATTCTTTTAGGCCATAAATTATGTGCAGGCAGGTAGTTTTTTTTTAAAAAAAAAAAAAAGTAATGAAGATGGTAACACACAGATTTTGTTCATGGTATTTTTTTTTTACTAAATTTTTAGATGCTACTAAAGTCATATTAAAGTTACTAATAAGTTAATGTTTAGAAGATAGACAGTGATTGCCCAGCTGTTCAGCCTTCAACAGTGATGCACAATCCACCCATTACAGAAGAATCACTCATCTTTAAAAAACAAACAGTAGAAACATTGCTACCATGCAATGAAACAAAAATAAGACTCTGGGCACATAGGAATGCTTACAAATAAATGTATTTGGGCAGTTATTCTATGCAAACTTATTTAGGTGTAAGCTCCATCGAACACAATGGGACTTGCTATACTTCCAAGTAAACTTGCACAGGACAGCTAGGATCCCTTTTCCATTATAATGTTTGCTTGTTTTTCTTTCTTCAGATTCTCAATTGGGATGGATTTATCTGCTGAGTTCCATCTCATAGGAGTTCTTTTTCACCACAAAGTTTGTTCCATTCTGCTTCCAAACAATCATTGTTTAAGCTTCACAAAGATGTGTATGTGTATGTATGTATGTATGTGTATGTGTGTGTATGTGTATATATATATATATATATATATATATACATACATACATACACATACACATCTTTGTGAAGCTTAATATATATATATTTCCCTCATTTTTCAAATGCATGAATTTTTTGCTGTGAACCCATTGAAACTATTAAAGTGTGTCTGCATATTTTTGGATTGCATCCTTTGCATATTTTATTAACTATCCATATAGTTGTCACATACATTTTTCTTTCATTCACAGAAAATATCATAAGCTTGGAAGTATACAGAATTTTGACTGTAAATTGCATTCAGTTCCACGTTGGATTTTAGAGGTGTAAATTGAATAAATCTTTTTTAAAAAGAAATTTCTCGGGAATGAATTGCTCTTCCAGTCCCTAGTTCTGAAGATATCCTTTATAACACTGGTAGGAATTTGTAGGCTGGATTCAACATGTCAGTTGAGATTAGTTCTAATGGCAGGCAATGGGATTTTAGTCATCACTAACCTGTTGCACTGATTTCAATAGGAACTAAGTTCCATCTAAATTGCTCTGGAAATCCCATATAACTTGCTGCCAACTTGAAAAACAAATAAACCATCCTATGAAATCACTGTGAACTGCAAAAAAGGAAGTGCAAACTATTATCTCTCCTTTCCAGAAAGAGTCTATTCAAAGTATCATTGAAATAGCTTGGAAAACTGACAAAAGACTGCTGGTGAAAGATCCCATTATGCTAATTCATTTCTAAGCATTTCAGAATCCAGATTCAAATCTCTAGAAATGTTGACAGGCCTCCATCGTTCTTTTTATTTAAACATGATAGCTCAAATCTTACAGGCTAAGCAATGGATGCACTTTAACTGGGAGACAGATTTATATATTACTCAGCAAAAGCAAATATATTCTCTAATATAATCATATCACTAAGAAATTAATCAAGGTCTAATTAAAAATGTATCTAAATAACTTCTGTTTCTTGGAAACGCTGCTGCTATAACTTCTACCTAATTAAATTGGTTAGAGTAAAGTTTGGCTTTGAACAGACTAATTTTACCTCCTGGGTAATAATGGCTAGCATAACAAATGTATGACACTTCTTTAATATTACATCTTCTTGTATTAGAAATTGAATTTCTATCACAGTGTGGTAAAAGGCCATCAGAGATGAAAGAACAAAGAGATCAGTGAAGATTACAAACCTGAAAAGAACTAACAAATGATCTTTGCATAACTTACAGCTTTAATACGAGTAAATATAAGAATTACTGAAACGTAGCCTTCCTACTCATAGGTTTTTTTTCCCTTGAGGATTTAGTATGCATGTTAAAACAAACCATGTAGATTGTCTGAATAGTGGAAGGCAAAGATGTCAAAAGGCATAAAAATACAAAAGCTGTGTTGTAAGCCCTAAGCACTTCAGAGTTCTGCAATTTCATGGTAGGATCCAACCTCCAGCATCTGTGAATGGATAGCAGATGAAGAAATGAAGTCATTAGGAGCCAGGAGAACCCTTCAGAGGTAGAGAAGCAGTCTCACCTAGAAGGAATGGTGGTAGCAAGCAGGGCTATAAAGAAGAAAAGTCATTATGGACTGGATGGGAAAAGTTGTTACTCGAAAAGGTGGGGGACCTTGAAGTCTTCTTTGAAACTGTGAGAGAGGAGATAACAGCAGGATCTTTTCACCCGTGTACACCAGCACTAACTGTAGGACTCCAATTAAAGGTTTAAACAGGGTGTTTTTGTTGGACATTGATAGACGCACAAAGAAATCAAGCAGTCTTATAAACCACACAAGAATGAAGTGAGAAAAGTTGGATAGAGAGAGAGATTTCAGGTGTAGAGGGTGATATTTACTGGTCCAGAAGAAGGCCGAAGTGGTGTGACCAGTCAGACCATAGTCCATGGTCTGGGGACCAACATCCAGAGTAACATGCCAACTTGCATCCAAAGTACTACAAAATGCCAGGGTTAGAGCTAGGGTTTAAATAGCCTTATTCTACCCTGAAGGGGTGAGTGTTAATGGCTGTCTGGTAAAGAAAGGGGGTCCAGAATGGGCTGATTGTCGTACTTTGGGGGGGAGATTGATGAGAGTCCTGATAGCCTCAATGTCTTGGTTTGATACAGAGGCAGATCTAGGGTGGGTCAACTGTGGCTTGTGCCCCAGGTGCCAAAGTCAGGGGGTGCAAAAAAGAGGAACCCCCCACCTGCCCCACTGCCACCACTCGCCCTTTCCCCTGCTTCTGCTCACCCATTTCCCTGCCAGTGCCAATTGCCCCTCTTCCTACTGTCAGTTGCCCCTCTCTCCACTGCCATTGTAACTGTGATGTAAGCATAAACTTTGATAGCACTAGATATCCCTTTGTGATATCAAATAATTTGACCTTTCCATGGCACCCTGGGGCATGCATTTGTAAGGATCTCCAGGACACACAAAAACAAGGCGCAGTCATTTTATGACAGGAATTCCAACTTCTCTTATCTCAGGCGGGCACTTCAAAGCCTTGGGTGTTGTTCTGAGGATCTATTCCTTTCATTTCACAAGATGCCTGATTCGCGCCCATAAATAACAAGATTGGCACTTGGGCTGCATGACTGATCTACCACGGATGTTTTGATCCACTTCTAAGCCTTTTGGTGCATTTCAAAGCTAACTTTGTCCTCAAAGTTTATGATATGGATCCAGGCACAATCTCTGTTATAAAAACCCCTGGTTCTGATAGTTGAGAGAGCCGCCTTTTGAGTTTCACCCCGCTTTGCTGACAGTCTGTATAGAGAGCTCCCCAAGGAATCTTATTAAGTCTCATTTCCTTCAGCTGTTCAGGACTATGTGATCAGGTGTCGTATTATTTATTCCTAAAATTCATTTCCCTTTTCCTACTTCTTATTTAGTTAGTGGTGTGTTTGTTTGTCTTATATGTTGCTTTTCAATAAAAACATTAACTGGTTTATTCTGTAAATTGCATGGCTCATTGACCTGCCTCTGTAAACATAGGGCTAAAAGACCCCCACTAAAGTTGCCCTGCCTCTCCTAGCCAGCAAGTGTGCTCTAGTCAATTTCCCATCTGTGTTAATATTTGAATATTTGGGTGTCCCTTCCAGGACCCCCTAAATACAGGGTAACACCATTGCTCACCCCTCCCCCCACTGCCAATCACCCTTCTCCCCACCACCGTAGATCACTCCTCTTCCTGCTATCTATTGCCATTCCCTCACTGTCGATTGCCACTTCCCCCTCTATTGATTGCCCCTCCCCCTCTGCCAATCATTTTTCTCCCTGCTGTTGATCATCCCTCTTCCCATCTTTGATCACCCCTCTCCCCACTGTTCATCACTCATCTCCTGGTTTTCAATTACTCCTCCCCCATTTGTCAATCACCCCTCCCCACCATCAATCACCCTTCCCTCTGATGCACTGATCACCGCTCTCTCCACAGCCCCCATCACCCCCTCTGCTGCCCCTGCTCACCCCCCCCGTGCCCTAGGCACTGCTGAGCCTCAATCCGCCACTGGTTTGGTAAGGTGAATGGTGAAGGTCTCAGTAGGAAATGAGCACAGCGGGGCCATCTGTCTGCTGTACCTGGGCAGTTTCGTTGACTACTGTATTCAGATGTCAGGTTGTTGACAGGATTACTAGTGTCAGGACCCTGGCACTCCAGGACTCAAGCTCTGAGTCTGAACCAGAGGACTTCAAAGCCATGGAGCCTGCTGCACCAGCAGAGCCCACCCCAGAGGCTGCCCTGGACACAGAGCCCTTGGCCCCAGTAGCCCCAGCAATGGAGCCAGGGGCTGCCTTAGACCCAGAGATTCAAGAGCAGGTGCCTACTTACCAGTAGCACTGGGAGCAAAAGAGTGCTCTCAGAAGGTCAGAGCGTTTAAATAGGAAACAGCAAGCAATCAAGCTCCAGCTGAGGTAGCACCTGGGCGAGGGCCTGCTTAATAAAAGCACTCACTCAGCCTTGGGTCTTTGTCGGCTCACAACCGTCCATTTTGGGTGTGCCTGCTAGGCTATCGGGGACTCTTTCCTTGCTTCCTGAAATGCTGCCCGACCGGCTGAGGAACAAACTCTGTGGTACGTGGACTCGGTTTGCTGTTTTGCCTGGCTGTGACATAACAGCCAGGGAATATCTTTGCTGCAAAAGTCTCTTTAGTTCACTGCTGCCTTATCTACCCACTGCTGAAGTAAAGCCCTTTGATTTATTGCCTGTCTGCCTTATCTGGGAAAAGACCTATTAGCCGGCTCTTGGCTGCCTGCCACGCCTTGGCGTTGACAACTAGAAACCTATTAACTCTGGGCTTTTCTGCCTAATTCTTCTTGACCTTATGACCTGGCCATGCTGACCTAGCCCAGGTATACAGCCAATGTCCTGCTTCCTGCATATTTCCCAATCATGTGTCAAATTTTTATGTGAAAATGATACTTCTTGCCAATTTTGCTATCCTGCAGGATGGGATATGTAAGATCCTCTGTCACCACTGGATAAGTGGAAAGCTGGCCCAAAGGGAAGTGTGGGAAGAGTGATGTGCGTCAATTCTAAAGTCTTTCTTGTTTGCTCAGATGCCTTTCCTTTTCTTTTCCCCTGAAGGATAGGAATATGTGCATGTATGAAGCCTAGATCCACAGATTTTCTACATTTCCCACTTCCACATCTAGTCCAGTATTTTGAGAGGATTTTAAAGAAACAAACCTGACCAATGGACTCATTCCTTACATGTATTCACTGGTTAAAGCATATTTATTTTCTATCCATACTTTTCAAGAGAAAGTAAACCTATCCATCATTTTCTCCAGACTACCCCCACTTTATATGGTGTATGTGAGGGGATTATTTCAAATGCATCATTTTCTATTTAGGAAGCTCTGCCACATTTCCTGTTCTCTCTATATCTTGTTTGCTGTGTGTTCAGCAATTTATGTGTGAATGTGCATTGTAATTCAAGTTTGCCTATGACACACTATTGGACAAGGTTCCAAGATCCCTTGTAGACATGTATATTCAGAACATCTGTGAGTTTATATATGTACTCTGAGGCCACATATGATAACAACTTTCACAATAAAAGTAGAAGTTGTGTACCTCCTAAGTCTTATTGGTAGAGAAAAATAATTCATAATGCACAGAAAAATGTTAAGAATTTAAAATGAAAATGGCTAAACTGCACACAATGGGGAGATATACTTTACTCAAAAAGGAAAGGCACAAATAGGCATGCACATTGAGAAAAATTTATTAAAATGAGAATAAATTTGAAAAATTAAAAAGGCTCACAACCTGATAGGAGACAAGGGTGAGAAGAAAATACAAGTAGTCTTTGGCGACATAGATCAGACAGACAGACAGACCAAGATAGATGATCACCTACTTAATGGGGGTGTGAAATCATACTGTACAATGGCATATAATGTACTCTCATTGCATGAAGAGGTTTATGTTAGTCCACCTATTCTGAATACTGGGTCAGGGGAACAGGAGAGAATTCAAAAACTTTGATGAAATGCAAGTCCGCAGGGTATGTTGCCAAAGTTAATGGAAGAAAAGGTATTTACGGTTAAAAATGAAGTCTCACAATCTTTCTCAATTTTTGTAAATACTCTGTTTATTGTTTCTAATACATGAAGACTCTTGATTTATCACATTCTGTGACTACATACTCATAACAAGTAACATATAAGAAAATTAAATATTGATGCTCATGGTAGTACAGTAACAATATTTCATAGTCTTTCACCAAATAAGCAGTGATCTTTGTTGCTTTACATTCATTATTGAGAAAATATTCCCATCTTTCTCTAGAAAAACTCAGAAAAGATGTTCTGTCTCAACAATACATACCCTGTTTTCACTTTAGGAATATATAGTTTTGGGACTGGACAGTGCTGATGATAAAGTACCTTTAACACCAAGCTCCTTTTGATGCTTAAGTCTCTTTCTGAAATGTTTCTAAAAAGCCCAATGGTCATAGAAAGCTATTGTAAAACACATACTTTTGAAAAGAAACCCTCACAATGGTTTGTGCTATTTCAAAACTTCTCCTATTCAAAAAGAAACAAATAAATATGATCTACCTAGTTATAAAATTTTTAAGTCTAATTTATTTTAGTCATGGAAATTGTCATGGAAACTGTCATGGAAACTACAACTGATTGCCTTTGGCAGGTTTTTTCCCATATATTAATGAGATACACACCATCCAACTAAATCTATCAGTCTCCTTCAGTCTACTGAAATGAAAAGAAATTACTGAGCAGTGAAATCATACATTTGTGTGACCCTGAGTATGTTTGGGCATGTGCATATGTTAGGTTGTTACTAGAGCATGCCTAAAATGAGTTCCAAAGCAGATTTGGCATTTCTTCAAATGAAAAAACATAAAAGAATTTTAGGTGGAAATCAAAATATTTCTGGTGAGACATGCGAAGATAGAAAGACAGATGCTTGGACAAAAATCCTAATTGGGGATACAGAACTAGTCATGTGTTTGTCTAGATTGTGTTGAGCTGAATTTCAGATTGGGAAGCATGCTGCAAGACTTACCTCACAGCGCCAGTTGCAGGGTGGAGTGGGAGGTGAAGATGGCTGCCCTGCTGGCCTCCTGGCTGGTATGAGGAGTCATTTCCAGGTGTGCAGGCCTTGAAGGATGCCCCAGATGCCCAGGAGGTGGCAGTCAATCAAAGTGCACCTCCCACACTCCAATTGGTTGCCTTGGCCAGTTGGGTAGCCATAGGGGATCACCTCCCCGCGACCACGTGGGAAGCTAGCACTCTGCATTCAGGCTACTTGCTTCCTCATCATTTCTGGATCTTCGTTTGTCCCACAGCAGTGGTGGCAGCAGTGGTCAAGTGGTGGTGGTTCAGTGGTGGTGGTGGTTCCTGCCGGTGGGGGACTTAGTGGAGCAGCAGTTGTTACCAAGCAATGGGTTAGCAGGGTTTTCAGTGGGTGAGAGGTGACGCAGGTTGGCAGTGAGTGGCAGGGGTCCAAGACAGTGGTGGTGGCAGTTGAGCAGTGGTGCAGGACGGCAGCCAGCTTATCGGGCTTGCAAGCAGTGGAGTGGCAGCACTCCTGAGTGGTGGCAGCAGTGGTGGTAAATGAGCAGTGGTGAACAAAGAGGGTATTCAGCAGCTAGGCCAGGCAGTGGAGAGTCATTTGGTGGGTGGTGTCAAGGTCAGAGACCTGGGCGGTGAGCCAGCCCAGAGAAGGGAGTGTGAGAGCCAGCAAAGTCCAGCCAGGAGGAGACAAGCAAGCATTTTACACAAGGGAGTTCATTTACCAGAGCATCAAGTGAAAGCTGTAGTCAGAGTTCCAAATGCCAAAGGTCAAGAGATCAATTCAGGGTAGTAGGAACTGGGTGCTGGAAGCAAGGAAGAGGCAAAAGGAGGGCTTGAAAGAAGTTTGCCAGAAGCAAAAGAAAGCTTCCAAGTAGGAAGTTATATAGCCCAAGACACAGGTGTGGCTAGTCACTGCTTCTTGAACTTAAACAAGGAAGCCTCCCTTTGCTCAGCTCTCTTGAGTCTCCATCTTGTTTGTGGGCTGATTGGCACAGGCTCTAAACCATCTTCAGAATCGGATCCCTGTTGCCCTAAAGGAGCAGGCAGAGGAATGTCCGAGCCTGCTTGGTCCCTGGCAGCAGGGGGAGCTTTTGAGCTGCAGGACTCATCTTCATCCAGAGCCACAGGGACCAACAGCTGCTGCTCATCAGCAGCAGCTCTGACAGGGGCTTTAGTTATCACAGGTGGGCCCCTTGAGCCTGGGGGGCTCAGGCTGCCTGGGTGTGGGAGTTGCAGCCATTCAGTCATTCTAGGGGCAATAAGGACTGGCATTTGGCTGGACCGGGGTCTTGGTGCCTCTGGGCTGTTTCATCTGGGTCATTGCCTGGGGTGGTCTGAGGGCTCAGGCCATGGTGTAGCATGATGCACTATGCTTTGAGTCAGCCTTCACCCACCCCCTAATTCTGGCCACCCCTCCCCCAGTGGCATGGTCCTTCACCCCCTGCATCCCAGCTGCCACCACACTGTCAGGGGATGATGGGAGTTTCAGCCCCACAGAAAACACAGCAGAAAAGCCAGAGCACAGCTAGCCAACAGCAGCAACCTTGTTCCCCAATAAGGCTACTCACACACAGGAGTTTCTTCCAAAACAGGAGGCACTTTATCTTGCAGCAAAGTTCCATTATTTACAAAACAGAGGCTTACACCAAGCACCAGGTTTGGTCAACAGACAATATAGACTGGGGATTGCTTTCTTATATACATATCTACAACCAATCAGGTAAGGGTTTGCACACCTCCCTTTACCTTCTGCACACGACCCCAGTTCCTTATGCAACCTTGCAATTACCCACAGTTGGGGTGTGATGCAACACCTTTGCAGTGGGCTGATCATTTTCCAAGGTTCCCAGCCTGGAATCCCTGACACACCCCTCTTCTCCTCCACGCCCATTCTCCCCTCGGGCCTGGTCCCTGCTGTCACTGCAGCTTGAGGGAGCATGCCTCCCAAGCATGCACCTCCTGTGCAGGAGCCTCTGCCTCACACTCGGTGCCAGGCGGGGTGGCAGAGGAAATCCTGGGACAGCCTGGCCCTGGTCTCCAGGTGATCCTGCTCCACAGAGTCGGCCGGGTGCTCCTCAGACTCTGCAAGGGACTCTGCCCCATGCAGCATAGCAGTCTTGGCAGGTCTCACTCAGACAATAGAGTTATTAGCCAAGAAAGTGCAATGGCTGGACATGCAGCCTGTACCTGCCTCCTGGCCCCCTGAAACCCAGGGTGAGGCTGCTGCACCTTCTGTGCAATCACGGGTTCGACAGGGCTGTTGGCAGTGATCACCATCTTCATCACCCCCCCCCAGCACCTCATCCTCATCAGATTCCAGCTCTGCATCCTCTAGCCTGGAGAGGCACGGCAGGAAGAGGAGTAAGAACAAGCGGTGCAGAAGGAAGAGCAGAGGGGACTCAAACATCAGCGGGGCATGGGGTGAGTCCTCAGCCAATGGACTGTGGGCTCCAGAGTACTGGAAGGCTGCAGCATATGTGCCTGGGCTCTCTGTGTAGGCCATCTGCAGGTGCTTGGGCAAGAATCAGGAGGGAACCGGCCCAGGGCCATGTGGGATGGCACATCTGGGACCAAGGGGAGGTGACTCTTGCTACCTTCAGGGATCACGAGGATCCTCTAGGGATCCATTTAGACAGAAAGACTAGGGAGCGTATTCTGGATGGCTATTATTTGGATTTTTTTTTTCTCCTCAAGCCTGAGGGAGAGGAGGGACAGGTACCCAAATCCAGAAAAAAGCATAGAAAGGAGGGGGAAAAAACAAGTTGGCTGAATGCATGTTCAGCAACTGGCTGGCAGGGTATAATATTTTCATGGGGGTAGTCTCGGTGGCATACCCTGACAGAGATTGGCACCTTTCCAACCATTTGGGTAATGTCCTCAAGGCTAGGTCCCTGGCAGGTGAGTCTGTAGCCATCAAATATGACTGTGCCTTCCACAAGCAGGCCTCTCAGAGTGAGTCCATGCATTGGGACCTGATCAATGACAAACTCTGGCTTGTGATCGTTGGCCCTCACATCAGGGGCAGAGCGGAAGGTAATAAGCTTTTTCGTGGGCGGGGAAAAAAGATTTAAGGTGACTGGTGTGCTGGGAGTTCAAGCAGGTCAAGTGTCAATGGGCTCAGTGCAAGTTTGCTCAGTGCAAGTTTGAACACAGCTGCAAAGGCTGCCTGGGATCCCAACCCAGGGTGTCCTGCCCTTGGCATGGCGGAACCCAGTTCTCCCACTCGGGCCATGGTGGTGGCAACCAACCCAAGTAGGAAGGATGGTCCCCTGTCTGCTCCCCCAGGCAGCGGTGCAGAGACCATCAGGCGTTAGTTTCACTCCCTCTCATTCCCCAGTTTGCCTGCCTGTGCTCCACCCCCTCCTGGAGCTTTATCCGGACCAGAGGGCAGTGCATTTCATTGAGCATGGATTCATGGTGGGCTTCTGCATCCTGGCCATTGGGCCTCGGTTGGCCTTCAAGGCTCGCAACTTGAAATCAGCCCATGATCTTCCACAGGTGGTTGCCAACAAAATTGCTGAGGAGGTGCAGGCAGGCAGGGTGGTGGGCTCCTCCTCCTCCCCACCTATGCCTAATCTCAGGGTGTCTCCCCTCGGCGTGGTCCCCAAAAAGACCCCTGGAGAGTTCAGGCTCATTCATAACCTGTCCTTCCCAAAGGGTTCATATGTTAAAAATGCCATTCCCTGTGACCTTTGTTCAGCTCATTATTCCTCTTTTGATCAGGCCGTTGGCCTGGTGAGGTCATGCAGACAGGAGGCACTCATGGCCAAGTGTGATATACAGTCTACCTTCAGGCTACTTCTGGTTCATCTGGATGATTACTGTCTCCTGAGATTCAAATTTGGTGGGTTTTGGTACTACAATAGGGTCATGCCTGTGGGGTGAGCTGTCAGTTGTGCAGCTTTCGAAACCTTTAGCACCTTCCTGGAATGGGCAGTTGAGTGCCAGGCGGGATCCTCACTGGTCACCCATCACCTAGACAATTTTATGTTTGTGGGGAAGAGTGGGTCGGGGGATTGTGCCAAATTGTCAGAGGTTTTCCAAGAATTGGCATATGAGCTTGGAGTTTCATTGGCACAGGAAAAGAAAGAAGGCCTTTCCACATCGCATTCTTATTTGGGCATCCAGCTTGACTTGGTCCAGGGAGTGTTCTGCCTGTCAGCTGACAAGCTGGTGGGCATCAAGGAGCTTATTGCTTCCTTCATGGAGCAGAATAAGGCCTCCTTGAAGGAGGTGCAGACCTTGCTGGGGCACCTCAACTTTGCCTGCAGGGTCATGCCACTGGGAGGGCTTTCTGTGCCAGGCTAGCAAGCATTACATCGGGTGTGAAGGCCCCTCATCATTGCATCCACATCACCAGGGGTTTGGCTTTCCTTCCTTGAAAATTTCAATGGGGTGTCAGTTCGGCAGGACAGATTTGAGCCTGGTCAGGCACTCTAGATTCAGTCCGACGCAGCTGGGTCAGTTGATTTTGTAGTTTTCTTTCAAGGGCGCTGGTGCGCTAGGTGTTGGCAGCAGGCATGGCTGGCAGGAGATGTGGTTAGGGACCTCACTGTTTTGGAATTTTTTCTGATCCTGGTGGCAGTTTCCATTTGGTCTGAGGAGTTCAGCAGTAAGAAGATCTGCTTTTGGAGAGACAATCAGGCGGTGGTGGCTGTCATCAATCGCCAGTTGTCCAAGTCCAACAGAGTTATGAGAGGTTTGTTCTTGTCTCCTTGTCCACTAACATATCCTTATCAGCTAGATTTGTTCCAGGGCTGGACAATGTGATTGCGGACTCTTTGTCTCACTTCTAGGAAAAGAGGTTTCAATCTTTGGCCCCAGAAGCAGACCCCGTACCAGCAGCATTCCCGGAGGAGCTCTGGGACCTTGGGTACAATGAGTAATGGAAGGGTTGTTCCAGTCCATTGCACCTAGCACCTTTCGGGCTTACCACAAGGCATCAGAAGGTTCCAGGACTTTTGTCGGTTCCAGAAGTATCGTCTTGTGGGCAAGATCCCTGAGTGGCATGTGTTGCATTTCATGGCTCACTTATGGGACCATGGACTTTCTCCCCGTTCTCTTGCAGCTCATCTGGCTGGCATCTCCTTCTTCTGCAAGGCTGCAGGGTGGGGTGATCCCTGTGCATCTTTCTGGGTCAGAAAGATGCTGGTGGGCTGGGGATGCTTGCCTCCCCGTTCCATGGACATGAGGCAGCTGATTTCATACAACCTGCTTGGATACCTGAGCCAATCCCTGCTTGGAGTTTGCCGTTCCCGCTTTGAAGTGGCACTGTCAGGGCTGATTTTACCATTGCATTCTTTGGCGCATTCAGGGCGGGCAAGCTTGTGTGCAGCTCCAAGAAGGATGCGTCCAACAGGGCATTCTTGGTTGGAGATGCTGCCTTCTATGGGTCTTCTCTCACCTTGCGCATAAGGTACTCGGAGAATGACCAGCAGGGGCGGGGGACCATGGTGTGGCTCCATGCATGGCATGGGAATGGCCCTTGCCCGATTAAGGCAGTGACCAGGTACCTGCATTTGACGCCCAAGGGACTGCCCCCCCTGTTAATCCACCAGAATTGCACTGTGTTGTCAAGATTCCAGTTTGTGGCCATCCTATGGGCGGCCCTGGCCCCCCTTGGGCTACCTCCAGCGCAGTTTGCGAGTTACTCTTTTCGGATCGGGCTGCTACTGTGGCTTTGGAATGGGGTCTGTCGGACGGGGACATAATGAGGGTTGGAAGGTGGAGATCCAGGGCCTTTGCGGGTTACATCAGACTTGAATTAAAACTCTGAGCTTCCCACACTGGCCTTCATCCATGGCCCATGTGGGACCAGTTGGGGAGAGCGTTCCTGGCCTGACACACCTCTTTATTGGCTGCAGCTGTGGGGTTGGTGATAGGCAGTGCCCCAGGCAGCCCTGCCCTGTTGGTGGTCACATGGGTCTTGGATCCAGGTTGGTGGGGGCCAATGGCCTTTGGGCAAGGTTCACTGGCCCCTTGCGGTTTGGAAGGGGGTGCAAGGCAGCAGTGAGCATGTCCAGCTTGGGGGGACATACCTTGCTTGCACCTCCTGGTGACAGGGGGTTCCACCGTGGGATCCCCTGATGGCTAATTGTGATTCTGGCACCTGGTAGATAGCCTGGGTCAGCAACAGGATAATCGATGCAAGGATCCAGACCCATGTTTGGCCAACCCATGGTATGTTGTAGCCAATAAAATTGTGGCCTTTGTTTCCCAATGTTTGTGTGTGTTTCATTCTGTAGCCTCATCGCCCCTACCCACACAAGTAGATCTTTCTAAATTCTTGTAGCAGTTGCCAGATACTCATCCAGTATGTACCCTCCTACTCATTTCCAGTGATGGTCCCCATGCATTATTCTCTGATTGGCAATTGTAAACATATAAGAAAGAGACTTGGGGCCTTTCTGCACCACCTTGTTATAGTGCTGTTATTCCACTTTAAACCTGCTTAGTTTACTGAGGCCAAAGACCTCTCTGGCTGATAATTCTAAATGCCCTTCCCTAGACTGCAAACCCCAGGATTCCATAGGATGTTGAAAGTGAAATAATAGCACTATAACATTGTACTGTGGAATGGTCCTTGGGCTGGAATTAAGCTCACTTAATTTTTTTACATTATCTTTTTTTATTATTTGTGTGTCTGAGGAATCAACATATATAGTTGGCCGTTCACATTCGCTACGGTTAGGAGCAGAAGCCCACGCTAAAGTGGAAAAATCACAAATATCAAAACATGTGTTTATCTATGGGAAGTGGGTGAAGCATACCGGGGAGAGTGAGCACTCAGGCTCCAAATCAGGGCCATTTCCACACAACACTGTTATAGTACTATTATTCCACTTTCAATATCCTGTGGAATTCTGAGGTTTGTAGTTTTCTGAGGCCAAGGAGCTCTCTGGCTGAGAATTCTAAAGGCTCTCTCTCTAAACTGCAAACCTCAGGATTCCATAGGAGGTTGAAAGTGGAATGATAGCACTATAACAGTGTGGTGCAGAAATGGGCCAGGTCAGCAAAGGGGAGGGAAAGGGGGTGGTTTGGCATGGTGGCCCTATGCTCCTTCCTTCCTGCCCATCTCCTTCTTCGGGTGGGGGGCACCAAAAGAGAGTTTGGGGTGCTGAGAAATTGGGCTGCAAGCCATCCTTGTCTAGCCAAGCAGTGGCTAGTGGAGGAGGAGGACCACAGGCAAGTTTTTAAAGCAGCTTGATTGAAGCCACTGAGAGGGAAGGTTCCCCTGAAAAAGAAGTGTCTGAGATGAGGGGCAGGGGTTGGAAAAACTCACATATAATCAAATCCGTGAATGTGAAACCTGCTGATATGGAGGGCTGACTGTATAACAGGACACCTTGGTGAAAATTAAAGAGAAGAGCCAGTTTGTTTCTTCCAATAATAATGTGAATTTAATGGATCATGATCTTTTACATGACATTTTCAACATTTTAAACCTTAGCTCTTTTCTAAGAAAAAATCTATACTGCTGATTGCCATCAGGTCACATGCCTCCCACGTTTCTGACAATGATACATTGTTAACTGTTGCAGAGTTTGAAAAAGGCATGTAAAAATCAGAACCTTGAATAAAAATATATTTTACAGCAAGAAAGGGAACCCACTTATGGAATTTCTAAACAAAAGTTTCATGTATTTTAAGTGAAGAAACTTGCATATAATTTGACAGGTTAAAATAGATTCATTGTAATCAGTACATTAACATAATCTTAAAAGCATACAAGTAAAAGTCTAGTTAAAGAAAGGACTATCAGAAGAACACACAGACATACTCATACATACACCTGCCAGCAAACCAAGAGTCATTGGACATGTATAAGATAAACGCTTTACAAGTGATTTAGAGGAGGCAGAGATATTTTCAAAATGTTACAGGAGTGATTTGTATCTACACTCACAGATGAAAGATTAGAACCAACCAATAGATCAATGGCAGTCTGTCACCAGTACCAGATGGTATTCTGATGGGACTTGCATGGATTGTTGAAGGATTATGTTTGGAATGTACCACACAACTGAAAGGTAGCTAATGCAGTGCTGTGTAAAAAAAGATCCAAGATTTATAGTATAAACTGAATTCTTGAGATTGATTATCCAAATTAAATGGATCTCAAGGTTTACACAGGTGGTATACTGTAAATTCTTTGCAGTTTATTTGCTCCATAGTAACATAAATGTTCTTCTGTGCCAGTTTAAAAACTTATAATTAACTACAGGTCAACACTGCTCTTTGGGAAATGAATAGCAAAACAGATTGTGTACATTTGTGCTTAGACAGACAGCATGTTTGTTAATTAGAAATAAAATATAATGGCTTGGATCCTAACTAGGCTTCTGCAGACTGAAACACCTTCTGTTCCTGGACAAGAGTAAGAAACAGCAGAAGATCCAAGTGACAGAAGGGAGGAGATAACTGTTGTCACAATGCCCACACCCACACAATGCTTTGTGGGGAGGAGAGGGTGACAAGGAGCTGAAGGGAGAATGGTTATTTGTGAATGTACCCTCTTCCCTGCTGATGGGAGCATCTTTTGTGTAAAACAATGGAAGCAGTGAAGGACACAGGCAAAATATATAATTCTGCAAGTTAGACATGGTTCCCAAAAGGAAACATTAAAAAGGCTTTAGCCATGGTGTTCCATACCATGCAAGTGTATTAACCATGGTTTGAACAGGCAAGCCCTCAGCAACTCCTTAGGCAACCAGTTACAGTCCACTTATGTAACATATGGGCTAAGTAGCTTAGTCCATCAGATGTGAGATCCAAAAGAAAGATCTTATAATCTTGAAATTGTTGTTCAAAGGGAAACAGAATTAAGATGGAAAGGAATGGAGCTGCTGTTTCCGAGATATTTGGAATTACTTCTTTCAGGAAGCCCATAGCAGAGAAGCCACTATGCATTCTAGAGCCTTGCCCACAAACAGCTGGTCTACCATATAAAAGCTGGTCTTCCATATAAAAACTCAGGGTGTCCAACTTTTTCTGACAATTTAGTCATGGGAGGAATCTCAGTATAAATCAATCTCAGTATAGATTGATTTATAACTTAGACCATCTGGTGTAAGGTCATCTAATGTTAAGACCAAAAAGTATACACTCAATATTTTTAAAATCTTATGTTTCATAAGTTTATACCAATAAACCTCATTATGATGACATCAAGGATCTTAATAATTCCCAACCTAGAAAAGAAAGCATTATATTCTAGTGGGCACACCCATGGTACACAGTGAGCACATATATAGCTCTATTATATGTGGATTTATTTATCGGTGAACAAGAAGAAAAAATCCTCAGGTCATCCAAATACAGCTCATTTTTATGAAGGAAATATATTGGTGACATTTGTACAATATGAACCATCAGTAGAGAAAATTTTGAATAGTTTACTAAAACCATGGTACATCCTACTGTCAAATTCACCTACAATCAGTGGCGTAGCTTGGCACAAGTGGGGTATGGGTGGGGGCAGGCGGAGACAGAGGGGTGTGGTTTGGGCAACGGTGCATGTGGGTGGGGTGATGGTGTGGGGGGGCAGGCAAGGAGCAGTGGCACTCCCCAAAAAATGCCACCCAGAGAGCACCACTTCCTCATCCCTGTCCCTACGTCACTGCCTACAATATTACTGTTGAAGATCCACAGATCATTTTTCTAGATTTTATTTTCCTAATCATTACTCAGAATGGGATAGTTACATATTTTTTGTCGTAAACCAATAGATTTTCATACCGATTTCAACCTGGAATGCCTACTATCACACACATATTTATCCAAAAACCAATACAAAAAAAAAAAAAACCCTCAAGAGTAAATGTATATGTAACAATGATATTATTTACCAGTAAAGAATTCATGAACAAAAACACCATCCACTTGAAAAACAAGATCCATCTCATAGACCATGATCACTAGATATTCACCTCCAGAAAGAAAAAGCAAAAACAGAGATGGTTGTGTGCTTTTTGTGACTAATATCTGCCCATCATCCCTAAATTGCCATTTGTCATTTGAGGAAAGCTACCATTTGCTGGCTAATGAACCACATCTTACAAAAGTTATTAATAAGATCCAATCATTTTTATCTGTTAGCCACTTAATCTAAAGATAATGCTGGTGCGATACAATATCAAAGTACAAATAGAAAATCATTCCTCACAGCACCCAAGCATTTATCACATGTTCATAAATTGATAAAATGTTATATCATTGAGGTATATACAACTTATAATTCCATCAATGTTATATATACATCTGTGTATGTGTTATGTCTCTGTGTGTGACTGTGTCTGTGTATATAAATTAAATGCCAGCACCTTGGGTACAACATACGATATGCTTAAAAGATGTTTTTATGTGCTTGGGGAACTTTGAGAGTGATTTTTCAGGAACGTTTCACCCAGAAACTGCATTGAAAAGGAGAGTTGGTATGTTGGGTAATTAATGAAGGCCTTCTGTGGCCATGAAAGTGGGGTTCCTGGGGGCCAAGGAGGACCAAAGCCTACACTTTTCCCCCTCCTGACTTAGAGGATAATGCCATTCTTCCCACCAACACTTTCCTGTGATTTTCATGTTCTGATCTTGGACATTCTATAACTGGAGGATGTTCATTACTCTAATTCCAACTGCCATTACCAAAGATAGAAGATGAAATTTCTGATTCGTGGTAATAAGTTGTTTATTCTGAATCCTATTGGTTGATGTAACTATGCTAATGTAACTAACAGCACAGCGAGAGTAGCCAAGGGCATAACAGTGAGCAGGGGAGGACATAGAACAAAAGCCTTAAGACAGAACACTGTCCTGTTTATTCCTGAACCATTTAAGAGGTAGCAGAACAGCTTTCATCTCTGTCACCACTAACAACAGGATATTTTGGGAATCCTTGCCATGTTTCTGTCTTTTCGATATTCCTTTTAAAAAAAGTTAGCCTATAGAACCCAAAACAAGAGTTTCTGGCATCAGATCACCATGAATTAGATGAGGCAGGGTAGTTACCAAATGTATCTAGGAACCTTAGTATGAAGCAAGATCACAGTGATGAGAATCAGGATCATGGTTATGAGGAGGATGTTTGCATTTTTAAAGTATGATTGTGGAGAAAAGAAACATACAGGAAATAGGGGGACAAAGAAAAGGGATGAGGTGCATAGGAACATGGTTGTGAAAATAAGCTGGGCATAATAGAATTTCTGTTTAATTGTTGTCATAGGATCATTGAATCATAGAATTAGGAGGAGCCACAAGGGCCATCTAGTCCAGTTTTTTGCCATGCATGAATGTGTAGGGGGGTGGGGTGGGATTAAAGTTGCCTGTCAACTTATGGCAACCCCTTAAATTTCATAGGGTTTTCTTAGGCAAAGCATACTCTGAGGTGGCCTTGCCAGTTGCTTCATCTGAAATATAGCCTATAGAAAGTGTTATTCATTGGCAATCTCCCATCCTGGTATAACCAAAGCTGATCCTGCTTCTGAAATCAGATGGAATCTGGGGATTTCAGGATATTGGGCCCATGCAGGAATACAGTACCAAAACAAACAAACAAACAAACAAACAAAAAAATTGTAATTTAAAAAAGTTTAAAGTTAAGTTTAAAAGTGAAAGGTCCAGTTAAAAAAATCTTTTCTAACCTTTATAAAATAAGACTTTAGCTAATTGTTTATTTTAGACTATTGTAGGATGCTTTGGGTTACTGCAGGAGAAAAGTGGGACACATATTGTATGTAGGAATGAATAATAAATTAATAAATATAATAGGAATATACGTTGATATAAGCTGACCATATTTCCAAAAATATATTTTTTTGAGGTTGACATCTATAATAAAACCATTCATGTTTAGCTAATGTGGTACAATCTCTTGGCCATTGAACAATAGATGGTTAATGTTCAAAGTTTCTAGCACTGAAGTGTGAGTCTTTTTGCAGCAGTAAAAGCACACAAATTCTTACAGTGTTCACCTTCAGTTAAATTCCACGTCGCAGGAATATCATTTAAAAGAAAGCATGCATCTACACTTGCCAAAGATGGTTCTAATGCAAAGTTCTAACGCAAAGTTGCATCCTACCAAAAAGGAGTAGCCACTGAACACATTAACCCACCAACATGTTATATCACAAGAAGGCATTAGATGAATTACATCATCAAAATTTAGCTGAAGCAGACAGTTCTTACTTAAAAAGCACTTAGAAAGCATAATGATGTCCAGTATTCCCAAAACAGCACTTTCTTTTCTTGTTCAAATGTAATCTTAGAACTAAAGAGATACAGATATTTACTACTGTACTTGAAGAGCTTCTGTGTTACTTGACATTTTGCAGTTGAGGCTCATTAATATAATCATTATCCATCGCCAGTGTCTCCGGATCTATATCCTATCCTTAAAAACACCAATATATGGTTGCTCATCTGCGTTACAAAAGGAGCACTTACATAATGAGAAACACAAGCGAATCAAAACAACAGAGCCTTCTTGTATTCTGAACTCTAATTCTAGAATCAGAACATTAGCTTGCCCCAAAAGACATAATGTACTATGTATTTCCCATTTTAATTTTGGTATTAGATACCACAATTAGATACAGCTACCCATAAGAGAAATAATTAAAACAATGACTGTTCCATGATGTTGTGGATTTCACATGCAACATAGACAGTTACCATGACATGATATGTGATAAACGAGTGATTAAACAGTAATATAAACTGAAATCTATTAGGATGAAAATCCTGCTCAGTTTCTCTCAAGTCACTTTGAGTCTTTACCAGCTAAAAAAGCAGAAACAACAACAATAAACAACAACAACAACAACAATAATTATAGCACTTCCAATAACTTTAACCAAATTATAGTTTTAACCATCTAGTCATGCTACTAAAAACAAACCCTGTACTATATTCCAGCGGCCTCCTACCATGGTGTATTTGAACTCTGGTATTCCCAAATTCTATCCAATACTCAAACCACTACACCGTTCTGGTACAATTTTATTCTTAAGTGTAGCTCTCAATAATTTGACAATAAATTGATTGAGTAGTGCATGATAAATCGATCGCAGTCATGAACAGCCTTTGGTTATTTCTGGTTACTCATTCTAGCCCAGTGGGACAAACAGAAAACTTCCTTTTCAAAGCATATTAGTCTTTTTGAAGACTCTCTGTTATTTAGAGGACACTAGACTCTCTGTTATTTAGAGGACACTATTGTAATGGAGCTAACCTGGGATTTTACCTTAGATTTAGCATCAGAAGAAATGTCTATTACAACCACCATAGTCTTGTTCATGTGTATGCCAGCATGCATCTCTTGTGTTTTCAAACTTATTGGATGCCATTTTTGTTACAGCCGGTCACACTTCTTTAGTTTGTTTCTTATTGCTTCCACAGTGCTAGTCAATCAGACAACATGAAAGCCCTCTCCCTTTTCTTCTATCTTTTCAGCTCTCTCTCTAGCCCTCCCTCCCTTTGTTTCTTCTTTCCAGTCACACCTGCTGCAATGGGTCAGATGAGTTCAGGGGCTTGGCTGGAGCTATTAAGCCTTTTTAAAACTAACAGTTTCCATACACGTTAGACTCCCACCAATCCGAAGCAGCAATCATGTTATGGGCTTTGTATTCCATCTGAGATAAAGGTCCAGGTTGGGGGAAAATAACGTTAAAATGACAAAAAGGGAACTTTTGTTTTTTGTCCTATTTCAGCAGGCATTTTATATATAATAACTGGGAAGAAAGGTGATGGTTATTTTAATTGTGATTGATTTGATGTTTTTAATATGTATTTTAATTACTACTGTTGTTTGATATGTGTTTTAACTTTTATATGTTATAGTTTTAACTATGTTTTCTTTTTAAACAACTTTGGAAACTGTTTCAGTCAATGCAATCAATTAATGACAATGTAATCACTTAAAGAATATTAACTATTAGTAATTACACATTTCCCTCTTAACTGCTAATGTTAAACATTATCCAATTAATGTTCAAACCTAACATTCCAAACTCTGAATTTCCTTTATCAAGTAGTCAATCTTCTGTGACATTTATCTCACAAGAAACTTTCCATGAAGACCATTGGCCAACCTACCTCAGGCTTCTCATAATTCCTCATAATGTACAAATTACAGTACTAAGACTGAGCTTCCAGGGGGCTTATTTTGGCTTATAATGTCTCATTAATGTTTGCACAGACATTATGTCTACATTTTTTTCTTAGCAGCCCTGACTCAAATAAGGATATTATTCATCAATGTTTGGACTACAGGTGTTTTAATACGAATAATTCCCATATCTCTGGTCACTGCCTTAAGAAATGAGTATGAATCTTCTTACTTCCTTAAATCTCATCACACCAAGTTGAGGCTCAGGCTGGATTTTTGTGAGGCTGACTTCTCTTTCTATCTGTCTCTTCTTTTGCCACCATCACATTAAACTGGACAGAATTACTTAATTTTTAAAAAAATCCTTGTAGAATTCACAGAAGTGAAGAAATGGGATTAAAAGAAACAGTAGAAATGGGGTAAACAAAAGCAGAATCTAATTAGAGTGCTGACTTGATTAGAAGTTGCTTAACTGGTTGTTCAGTTTGTGATGATTCTGCAGTCATTCCCACAAAAGATTTTATTCCACGAGTATGCATTCTGTGTTAGATTCCACCCTGAAACTAAATGTCTACAAACAAAACTGCTTTTGCACTTGTGTAATGACAGTGAAAACTTTCTAGTAGAAATCCCTACCCCTACCCCCAAACATTGATATGATATGAACAATATGATTCTGCTGTCTGAGATCCTGGCAAACTCAAAATGGCTGCAACATCTGTAAGTGATGTCTACTTTCTCTCCTAATTTAATTCTACACCTCCCAGTCCATTTGGTCCTACTTCAACAATACTTCTGTCTGAATCTACCTCTGTCTCCTTTATATGTCTTTGAAACAGTCCTTTAACCTTTTATTCACTCTTATACAGCTTATTTCCATTACCTATACATCAAGGGAAATCAAGAAAAAAAGCAGTATCCCTAATCATATAGACAAGTCTACACAAAAACAGTTTATATGCAAATACAGTCTCTTCAGATACTCTAGTGTCCTATAATATTTTCATTTGTACAGTGAGCTTGTTGTCCGTGAAAGCTTAATATGAGACTTAGCTAAAGAATATGAAATTTAACTGGAAGTCAAACTTAAGATAATTAACCAAGAATGCAGATCAAATAAACCAATCACTACTCATGACATTTAGCATCAATATATGGTACAAAATCATGACAAATTGATTTCCAGGATAAAGACTAACTCTATAACAAACTTTTAAGAAACTTTTAGAGACAATCAGTACCAAGATTTGTTACTTGTTTGACCTGGAGAATCATATTTTCCACTACTCCACCTTGTATGCATCTCATTTCAACTCCCTGAGCCACTAGCTGTAAGACACAATATGTTCAGCATTTGGAGGCGTTTTGGGGAATAAAAATTGGCAAGGACCTTGAAAATGAGGCAGACAGACAGATGATACCAAAGTCAGTCTGAAGTTTGAACATATAATGAAATAGAAAGAGCACATAGTATTCATCAGCAACAAATTCTTAGACTGAGAGAAGGAAACCAAGTCATGCATTCTTATATTTGCAAATCTTTTTATATACTTATGTATAATTTCCTCCCTGCTGCTTAGAATTCAGGATAGTTCCCAGAAAGTCTCACATCAAGGCTTGGTCTACTCTATTTATCTATTGCAAGGTGGATGCAGTATTATGCAGTTTCGACCAGTGGGGAGGTCCTGCATCATAATAATCCTGCATCATAATAATCTAATTCATGTTCCACAAATCCATTTGTGTTTATTTCTGGGAGTGTGGTCTTCTCAGTCTGTCCAGTATCTTACCACAAAATGTGGGTGACTTGGGGTCCATCCACGATGCCAGTACTTCAGTGAAATGATAAGGAATATTAGCTTAAAGAGGAGACCTGTGGTGGGGAGTAACCTAATGAGATCTTTTAAACCTATATTTATCTGTACTAGTGCAGGCAAGAACCAGCCATTGATCCAAAAAGTAAGCTTAAGGTGGTTTATTAGGGGAACTGCAGTCACACACACAAGATCCAAGCAAGCACACATTCATACAAAATTAACTAAAGGCAAAGGTAGACAACTTGGATAGCGGGATTTTCAGGGAGAAGTGGATGATATTTACCAATCCAGAAGAATGGCAAAGAAGTAGTGAGGTGCTTTAGACACAAATCTAAGGACAGTACACAATCACGAATTAGAATGGCAGAGTGGCAACCAGCAATCAGTGTACTGTGAGTTGACTGAACAAAAACTGGGGTTTAAATATTATATTTCTGCCTGGAGGACTGGGGTGTTAATGGCTCTCTGGTAGAATAAACAACAGAGTTCTAAGAGTGGACAGTGGGGTCTGGAATGTACTAGTGGTCTTAGTATTAGGTGACAAAGTGCTAATAATAGTCCTGATAGCTCAGTACTTGGACATGTGTGGGAACAAAAAAAAATAGTTTGTTTGGTCAGAGGGAAAGAAGTTAAGAAAATCAGTTGTCTTGTGAGAATCTTCCCGATGTTACTGTCTCTAAGAGGCTGAGTCATCAGAAGCTAATTGCAAGTTCCTTGTTCCTGGAGTTTAATGGTAATTTACTGTGACTGGCTCTGCCTGGAGGTCTCTTCTGATCTACATTGCAAAGCACGTATTCAGTCAGTCTTTTCCTCTTATCCAGTATGGCCATACAGTCAAAGCTGGGTCTAACTTATATTTAATATATTTTATATTTAATGTATTTCGCCAATTAAACCATATTTTTAACAATTGAACCATTTCAAAGCATGGGGGTGAACGACCTGTAACAAGCAATTGGAAGGGCTTTCTTGGGTAGTGTGATAGATGCTGCTGCTGTGATTGAGGAGCAACTGATTGTACTTGGCACCAAGCCAGTGAGTGGGATAGGTGATGCCTCTGAGATTGAGGAGCAACTAACTGTGCCAAGGACTGGGCCAGTGAGTGAGCAAATCAACTTGCAAACATCCCCTGCACTGGAAGGTCAAACAGAGACAGAGTTGCCCCAGTCAGCTCATGATGGACAGGGAACCAGCAGTGATGCAGAGGAGTGGCAGCCACCTGTGCCCATCAGCCCTCAATCACAAAGAAGGCTGAAACGAGCTGCTCAGAGGGAGGCTGCATGGACTAGGTTGAAGAAACTATAATAAGCAGCACCTGTTCACACTGGCTATTTAAGTCTGCCGGCGTGGCTGCTCTTTGCTTGCAGCAAATTACTAGCAAGCCCTCATGACCTTTGTCTCTCCTACTCCCTGAAACCCTCCAGACAGATCTCTGCCTCCTGAACCTTTGGACTGGACCTTGACTTGGCTCAGCTTGTGTTTCCTGGTATTTGGTATATTCAGACTCTCCCTGAAAGTATTCCTGAACTCCCTCCTCCCTTTCTGGCTGCAGCTTAGCAGGGAGAGATTCTTTGTGCTCATACAATAGATCTGGAGTCTCAACACATTCTTTTAGCAGAACATAGCAAATGTGTTTTTTTAAACAGTCTCTAATGGCTTGAACATATGATCCAAAGGTGATTAGATTAGATTGTACATCTAATCCAAAGGGGAACTGATAGAATCATTCTGATTGCAACAATACTGCTAGCAAATCCTTTTCTATCTGTGCATACCTCCTTTCTGTTTGAATTATTACTCTGTTGATGTATAGGTTTTGCACCAAATCTACTTTGAGACCTCCCCGTGAAGCATCACATTGAAATGCCAGTGTTGGAGCTTTACTAATGAATGCTTTAATTATTTGGAATCCTCCTGTTGGTTCCCATTTCCAAACTTTGTGTTAGCAACTTCAGTGGATCACAAGCATCAGGCAACTGTAGATACAATTGAAGAAACAGCTGATCATCCCAATAAGATACTGTACTCATTTGTGTAACTCCATAGTAGCCTTCACAAAGGTTGCTCTTAATTCCTTTGATGGCAACCAGTGCCCAAGATAGGGTATTTCTGCTGTTCTCACCTGTATTTTGTCAGCATTCAGTAGGAGTGTAATTCTTCATTAAATTTCTTCTCTTAAGTAGTGAAGAGTAATTCCCTCCCATTGTGAGAAAGTCTTCAGAAACCATGAAGTTTTTGAAAGCTGTTCACAATTCAGGATTTATTCTGCACAAAGCTCAAGTATGGTTGTTTTGTGCATAAAACAATATTTTCTGCATGGAAAACAGCATTTTTAACACAGAAATATTAATTACTACTAATATTAACACAGAAAATGCTGTTTCCTATGCAAATCCACCATGTGTAAATTTACACAAAATAATATTTTTATGCTGGAAATAATATTCCAGAATTAAAATATTATTTTCCACACAGAAAATGTGTTTTTTTTTGGTGTGGAAAATGCAGAGTTTTTGCATAAAACGACCATGTTTGAACTGTGCATACAGTAAGTCCCAACCTGCAAAAATTCTTGATATTCTTTCTAGCCCTAGCATTCAGTTAAATGTTCTTTTCTCAGCATCTCAGGAGAAGCTGATGTAGCCAATGACACAATCTGTATGATCACATTATTCCAATTTTTGGAAGTAGACTCCCTTGAAGATACTAAGACAAGAACTGTGAGCTAAAGGGAGCTAAAGACTCATTTTGCAAAATACTTGATAATCTGGTTTCAGGCAGTGGCCTGTGATATACCTCAGCAGAATCCAAATGCTTCTGCACTAAGTGAGAATTTCTGCATAAAACATAATGCCCTGGATATCCCCTGTGCACTCATAGAGACTAGATTGGCAGTGAAGACAGGAAAAGAAAAGGAAAGGAAAGCAACAAATAAGATTGGATTCAATCCATATCTACCTTTATTAAATTGTCTGAATATAACCTCACAAGAAATCAACAATAGCCCCAGCAAAAGATTGATAGGACATAGAACTAGGACATTGCTGCCTATAAAAGACTATTTACTACAATTTCCTGGTAGCTGAGGTAACGATATGTGAAAGCAGCTGAAGAGTCAACAGTTGAAACAAGTTGCAGAGTATGACAACAGAGCCAGAGTCCTGAGGTGTCTTTGAAGAGGAGATAAGGTTTGGGTGCAGAATCAAAAGCAGCTCCAGAATTCAGGACAGGGGAAACACAATTGCAGAAACAAACTCCATACGAGGACCAAGACAAGATTGACAATTGGTCCCACATGGGGAACAAAGATATCTGGAATTACACAAAGGAAAACAGTGACATCAAAAGAGTCCCACCCATGGCAAAAATGGTACTTCTTTTATAGAAGAAAGTATAGAACTCAAAATGACAAAAACAACCAAGAAGCTGGAAGTTTGTATAATGACCAAACTACCAGGATGATTATCAGCCCTAAAAGAACACAACAAACCAGTATAGTGGGCTATGTGCTAGTAACCTATAGCCACAATCACCAAAAACACATTTTAGACTGAAGCTATTGAAGAAGGTGGATGTAATAATATCTATAAGCCTCAGAAGTAAAGCCAGCAGTAGCAGGATGGTGCAGTTTGAAGGAAGATCAGAAAGAGTGGAGGAGGAACCATTTGCAGCTTGTGGGATAGGCAAGAATAGGATAATAAGCTCAGCAACTGCTCTACAAGAATGCTACTAAATGAATTGCACTTGTTATATTAAGATCATAACTGTTCTTTAATTGTAAAACAATGTCAAATAAGACAACCAGTAGCCTCACAGTGTGTGAAAAATCTGTGTGTCAATAAATATGGTTATTGATAAAAAAAGTTCATTGGTACCTTACACTAGAGGTCAAAAATGTCCAGCTCTCCAGGTATTGTTTGACTGGACATTCATTCCCACAGCCTTAGTCAACATACACAATAGTGAAGAATGGTGAAAGCTGCAGTCTGATTATATTTGGAGGGCTACGGGATTCTCACCCTGCCCCTATACCATCTTAACAGTTTTATTTTTCACATTCTGTTACAAAGAAATGTAAGTATTACATTTGTGTCATCTCTCTTTTCCTAATTTCCAGAAGACAATATTATTTATTCCACATGGCAAAATCTGTACTTTATTCCACATGACAAAATCTTCATCTCTAGAACTATAACTTTGATACAATGTGTTGTTTCCAGACTTAGCTGTGCATTGGGCAGACCCACTGAAACTAGTAATCACAGCTAATTTGACCCTTATTGATCTCAAAGCATAACTCAACCTGGATCCAACCCAATACATGTTATTTCTTGTTTACAATTCAGTTTAAGCACTTTCAAAGAATCATAGAATCATAGAAATGTAGAGTTGGAAGAGACCACACGGGCCATCCAGTCCAACTCCCTGTCATGCAGGAACACCCTCAAAGCACTCCCGACAGATGGCCATCAAGCCTCTGCTTAAAAACCTCCAAGGTAGGAGACTCCACTACTCTCCGAGGCAGCAGATTCCACTGCCGGACAGCCCTGACTGTCAGGAAGTTCTTCCTGAGGTTCAGGTGGAATCTCCTTTCCTGCAGCTTGAATCCATTGCTCCTTGTCCTGGTTTCTGGAGCAGCAGAAAACAAGCCCCCTCCTTCCTCTACGTGGCATCCCTTCAAATATTTAAACATGGCTATCATGTCCCCTCTTAACCTCCTTTTCTGCAGACTAAACATACCCAGCTCTCTCAGTCTATCCTCATAGGGCATGTTTTCCAGGCCTCTCACCATTTTGGTCACCCTCCTCTGGACTTGCTCCAGCTTGTCAATATCCTTCTTGAATTGGGGTGCCCAGAACTGGACACAGTATTCAAGATGGGGTCTAACCAAAGCAGAGTAGAGTGGTACCAGTACCTCCCTCGATCTAGACACCATACTCCTGTTGATGCAGCCGAGAATTGCATTGGCTTTCTTGGCTGCCGCATCACACTGCTGACTCATGTTCAGCTTGTGGTCTATGAAGACTCCTAGATCCCTTTCACACGTACTGCTATCCAGCCACGTGTCCCCCATCCTATATTTCTGTATTCCATTATTTCTGCCTAAGTGTAGGACCTTACATTTCTCTCTGTTGAATTTCATTTTGTTCGCCCTGGCCCAGCTCTCCAATCTATCCAGGTCATTTTGAATTTTGATCCTGTCCTCTGGCATATTAGCAACCCCTCCCAATTTGGTGTCATCTGCAAATTTGATGAGCATGCCCTCTATTCCTTCATCTAAGTCATTGATAAAAATATTGAACAGCACTGGGCCCAGGACAGAACCTTGTGGCACCCCACTAGTCACTTCTCTCCAGGATGAAAAGCAGCCATCCGTGATCACCCGTTGGGTTCGGTCGGTCAACCAATTACATATCCAATTAACAGTAGCCCTGTCTAGCCCACATTTTACTAGCTTCGATGCAAGAATGTCATGGGGAACTTTGTCAAAGGCCTTACTGAAATCGAGATATGCTAATGTTGTTATTTCAATGTTTAAAGAAATCATGGGCACTTCAACATTTAAACTGTAATTTTTATTATTAATCTATTCAGTCGTATATTATAAAAGTATTATTTTTTTCATAATCATGATCTACTGAATTATGGGATATGCAGAATTTGTTTCACTGGTCAGTATCACTGAAACTGATATTAACTACTAGTGATGGTTACTTTTAAATTGAATGGTACCTTGCATTGCAACATATTGAGAATGTTTATTGTCTATAAATACATTGCCTGATAAGACAGTGATGCATAAAAAAGTTAATGCAGATTTTTTTCTTAACAGCAGTGTAGAAACACTGCCCTCTCCTGCTGAACAGCCTTCCATTTTCAGCTCAGTAAAAGATTAATATATACAATCACATACAGCTGCGCATTATTTGTACTGGAATAAGTTTAATTTAAAAGGCTATCCATTGTCTCTCCCTTCTACTGTTCTCAAAAATATTTAATTTGTTACATCATAACTGTAATATCTAATGAAAAAAGCTTGCAAGAACATGGCCCAACACAAAGTATTGAATTCACAAGTTTGCCCAGCATGAAAAAAAATGTTGTTGTTGTTGTTTTATTTAGAACCTTTCACTTTTATCATCAGTTCAGGCAAACTGAATGAAATAAGTTTTATTCTGTCATATATTTTTTTTGACTGATGTGAGAAAGGTCTTCAGAATCAAACTGAACTTTTTTTTTAACCCAGAAAAGGTTCAAAGGACACTTGGAGAGGGAAAACAGATTTTCTTTTCTAAATTTATTTTCATTCAAATTGAGAAGATGTTGGATGTTTACTTCCTTAGGAGCACACTGTGAATACAAATTTCAACTCCACTGAGTACTAAACCAAGTTTATATCCATCTTTCATTTCTTTTCCTAGCAAGTCTCAAGATAATAATTTACAGTCAGTATCTATCTTCACAGTGGGTGCAAATATTCTTCACTTGGCAGGCCAGATTGGCTAGGGTACTTTAGGCCAGAGAAAAGAAAATATGGTCCCTGAAACTACTAAGAAAATCAAAACCAAAGCTGTTCCAACAGAATAATCAAACCCCACCTTAAGAAAATAAAATTTGAACTGAGGTCTGCCATAGAATCTCCTGAAAAATCAACTTAGCAATTCAGTAAGGAAAATGGAGAGTTCTCAAGCATCATGCTGTTTCTAATTACTACTTTTTCACTTTTGGAAATGGGTTCCATGTTCTAGGAATCTTAAAAATTAATAAGGCACTACTTACAAAAGCAAATAGATACCAGAGTTTGGAGTCTGAAGTCCCTACATGGTATAGCCAAATTGGCCATGCAAGTCTATATACAAGTATTAGTCCCAACCACAGTAGACGCATTACAGCAATGGGATGTACACAAGTGCTGAATTATAAAGTGTTCAGGTACTAAGTCCCCAGAGATTCAGTGGAACTGCTCTAGTTAGAACTAACATTTGTATTTTCCCATATGCATTCTTTCTTAATAATCATGTATTTAAGTATAACACATAATTACTCAAATACTGCTGCAAATTTCACTGAATGTGGGAAAGAAAGAGTCAAAAACATGTCCACTTGTCCCCAGGCTTTACCTCCAAGCATTCAGGTGAAGATCTAAACATTATATATGATCACAAAGATTGCTATACATGTGATTTGGCAACCTAAAGAAAAAGGAGGACTCCCAGTCCTTCCTGTTGTGTCTGACTATGTACAGTTTGTTAGCACATAGGGCTGGCTGAAAATAATTTTCCTTGCCTGAAGTGAAGCAGAAAATGTGCTCCTCTCTGCATAGTTATTGTAGATGATCTCTAAGATCAACCAAGGTGCTCTGGCACCTGGCCATTCCTCATCCTCACTGTCAGCAAATAATAATAAATTAAAAAATAGCAAGCCACAAAGTTTCCATTGCAGTTAAAAAAACCATGCCACCTAAGGCAGCCTCACTTGATTTCACAGTAGATTTATTTGTGTCTGCATATGCAAATTGTGTAAACCAGCACTTGGAAATTTGGAGATCTGGAGCAAAAACAGCCATCACAATTTTCCCATTACCACTATACTCACTGAATGTCTTCATAACTTTCAGATATTATACTTTAAAAAAAAATAGACCCACTCAAATATGTCAAAATCACATTTTAGTTTTCTGGATGTCTGGAGAGTGTACACATATAATTAAAATAACGACATTTAAAAGAAAGAAAACAGCAACATCTCTTGATAATAATTTTAAAAAACATGGAAAATTAACTAATGTAATATTAAAGACAGAATTGGCCAACTAATATGCCCAAGCAAACAAAACTGTTTTAAGCTGGCCCATTGCAATGCTGGTGCCAGTACCATTCCCATCAGCAGGATTCTCCAAAGTTAGAGATTCACAACCAAGAAGATTCCTTTTCTATTCATGCATAATGCAACACGGGCTTAAGGAGAAGAGCCTTTTCATGGCAAAGAAATCAAACACGTTAGGAAGTCAGAAAAAGAAGGCTATCTTCTTTCAACACATAATATACCTGAGGTATTTGAAGAAGAGCCTTTTCCTGGCAAAATTAAGTTGTGGGAAGGTTGGTACAGGGAGAGATATTTCTGCAGATACTTGAATCTTTATCCCTTTATGGGTTTAAAGGAACGCACCAGTTATCTTGGTTTGGAAAAGAGTGATGACTTTTTTCAGAAATTTTATTTCAGTTACTACTCTGGTCACCAACTTTCTGCACTAGATGATGCTACCAGGTTGTCTTCAAAGGCCTATGTACAGTGCACTACACTTATCCAATCAGATGACAAGGAGAAATAGTTCTGAGTGTCACTGACATATTTTTGATACCCTATTCCAAATGCCTTGATGGCTTCACCCACCAGCTTCATACATATGGTGATGGTTCAAATTATCTGCCTATACCACAGCTAGATGAACAGAAAGCCAGCAGGGGATGGGAGATACCTTTCTTTCATTGTGCTGCATCTTACTATCCTCTTACTAGACTACATTTGTGAGTATGGAAAGCTCCTGGCTTTCAGGTTTGCTCCCTTGAAGTGAGGTTGCTGACCAGAAGAAGACAAAACAGGCAGAATGATTATAGCCTGCTACTTGGTTACTGAATGTTCACAAGAGGTAAGCACAATTCTGTGCCATTCTACTGAATAGTTCATAAGAATTATATTCAGACTACACTCATGCACCCTTGTCAAAGGAGATAATTGGTTTGTATAATATATTTATTAATAATTTCCAAAAAGACTAAAACTATCCTATGAAACCTGGAGCGTAGTTTGGTGAAACACTAGATCTGTGTAGTATGAAAGGGCTGCTAGTCAAAGTGCCAAATATGCTGCTAGTTCTTCCCCTCCCTCCCATTTTTTTATGTTGGAAAGACTAACATGGAGCACTGTGTCTCTCTCTCTGTATATATATACATACATATGTGTGTGTGTCTATTATTGAGAGCCGTCATTTTCTCTTATATACAGATGAATATTTTTTCAAGTTCTTCAAATTAGACATAATGAAACTAGTACATTTTATTTTGTTTGTTTTTATGCTAAATGAACAAACATTCTCTCTCTCTGTCTCACACACACACACACACATATGTATATAGTTTAGCTTTATGTTAAATGAACACACAACTAATGCTTGTTGTTTTCTTTGCATATTTATGTGAACTGTAATCCTTACTTTAAGGAAAATAAATAGAAATCGAAGCTAATCAGAATGGAGCTCTGGCAGAACAAGAAGTGCTGACATGGCAAACACAGAAAAAAACAGCCAAATCCATTTTGCAGAAGGAAGGTTATTGATGTTAATGCTATTTTCACTGGTGCTGTAAATAATATCAACAAAAAACCAGTCACATTTAAGGCATGTTGCTTTTGAGGATAGTGTTTGTGATCAAAATGCTTCAAGCTAAAGAAGGAGAAATTGGACAGGTTTTTTTTCCCCATGTTCACTTGTTTGGAGTCTCAAGTTCTTCCTGACCTATTTTGTGTGAAATGTGTGGATGTTGGTATGTTCTAAAAAACAAAACAAAAAATTGAACTGTCTGGAGTTTTCACTATTGTTGTTGTGTGCCTTCAAGTTGTTTCAGACTTATGGCAACCCTAAAGCGAACCAAATATGGGTTTTCTGGGACTGAGAGTGTGTGAAACACCCAAGGTCATCCAACAGGTTTCCATGGCTCAGCAAGAAATCAAACCCTGGTCTTCAGGATCATAGTCCAATACCCAAACCACTTTACCATGCTGACCAAATCCAGTAGGCACAGCTATTTCAGCATGCAGTAGACCATATTGTACGTTTTCGCATGTGGCTCTTAAAGAAGAGCTATATTTTTGTGGAAGGGGGGCTACTAGCAACTTTGATTCAGTACCATAATCTTGGCTGATAGAAGTTCAGATCCAGAGATTTAAAACTAAGTACATTCAACCCTTTGTTTGGATAGATGAACCTCAGTTTACTTTCTTTATGTTGGCCCAAATTTAACTGTTACTTCCAAACAAAGTAGATACATTGAATCAATGGGAACTTGGGAAGTCAACACTAATATAAGTTCAATTTATTCAATGGCTCTACTCTAGTTGGGAACATGGATATTGAAGTAAGTTTGGATCAGAACATGAACTTGACAAAATGCTCACCTATCTCTACTTCATGCCCTAAATAGCAAAAGAATTTAGGGAAAGTATATAAAGCATTAAGGTCTAAAGGTAAATTTTTCAGGCACTGACGGAAAATATGAATTAAAACTTCAGTTGGCAGCACAGATTTTCCATAGAATGTGCTATTTAACACACATACCTATGAGCAGAGATAAAAATAATAAAACAGATAATAGGACTATGCTAATCAGTTTCTCAAAAATGAGTACAGTTGGCTAAAAGAAACAGATCTACAATTTCAAAATCACAGACATTGCTTGCTGTTCTTGGCATTTCACCCCTTCTATATTTAGTTCCTTTTAAAACTCTGTTAGCTCAGCTGGAATCCATCAGCATGGAGTAATCTGAAAAGTAGAGTGTGATTTTCCTGAAGGGACAATATGGCACCTACATCCTTGCTATACATCACTCTCTTCCTCTGACTGACAGTAATGTTTCATATCACCAAGATCCAAGTTGATGAGATTCAGCTAGATAGCACTGGCCAAAAGACTTTATTGCAAACCTCAGTACACTTATGGAAAGCACGTTCAATGACTCATGTGATTTTTTCCCATTAAAGATAGCAGAAGTGGCAGTTTTTGATTTCCTGCCATAGATGAAGGATTGCATTTGAGAAAGCTTGTGGAATTTCCTTCCTTGAGGGATGTATGTCCTTATTGCCAAGACTGGTATCCTCTATTTATTTAACAATGTAAATAAATGCAGACTTAAATGTGTATTTAGATAGATAGGTAAATGTAGACTTACCTATTCATTGCTACTTATCTATTTATTCATTGTAAAAACTTTTAAACTGTTCTTTATCATATCACATTCCTGGTAATGTACAATATAATCCTTTGGGTACCAATCAAAATTAAGATTATATTTTTCTAAGGATTTTAATACATTTTAATGCATTTCCTCTTTGAACATGTTATGTTTTATTTCTTCATGAATTGTTATGAAAACATGCTAAAAAGAAATCTTAAAGTTTGGAATGAATTCAAATTAAATATAGGGAGGAAAAAAACCCCTCAGTTTGAGGTGAACCAATTTTAAAATTGGAAACCAAAAATTGATATCTTCATCTCTAGTCTAAATGTACCCTTATGCTTACAGTCCCAGAGTAATCCTTCCTTTGCTGTCCTCTTTTGGGAAGGAGTCTTTTGGGAGCAATGTTCTGATCACAGGCATTTGCTGTGCACACTGCCATGGCTTATACTTGATCGAAGGCATCACATATTAGCTTAAATCAGCTGGGGATACCGAAATGTAAAATGCTAGAACTATATTCCTCCAACCAAAATGAGGGTGAAGGAGAATAAGTTTTGACACTTGAAACTATGGAACTTTATAATAATCATATTTCTAGCAGAGCTGAAATACAATTTCTTCTTGGAAAGGTATAGCCTATCAGCTTCAGTTTGTAGGACATGAGGGGAGGGTGACATGTATTAGAGTGCTAAAAGCATTTTGAAGTTGCTAAAACTAAGATAACCACTTATCATTCCATTATTGCCTGCAGATAATAGACTCTGTATGTTATATTTTTGTTAAAAAAAATGGCAAGTAGAGTTTTTACAGTTTCATTTCTTTATAGCTGTAAGTTGGTCAAATCAATGCGAAGCAAGAACATCTATCTTCTGTCAACATCTACTTGTTTGTTCCTGTCTTATCTCCATGTGGAATTTGAACAATTTGCTCAGTTCCAATGTTCCGGCACATACTTGATTCTTTCCTCCAGGGAACAAATGTTTATACTTTAAGAGAAGGTAAATGAACACAATTGTGATAGAATACAGTCATCTTGTTCGTATGACCTCAGAGAAAGAGAGAGGGGGAAAAAATGAGTCTACCACCCCAAACCCAACTCTGAGCAGTTTTCCAACTCTTCAGAGGATGTTTTAGGGTGCACATTGGCTGCAGCAGATAGCAGTGATGTATTTAAGTCTGTTATTCCAAGTCTCAAGTCTCTACCTGCAAGTAAAAAGTTGAGTCTCAAGTCCTTGTAAGGTACTTTCAAGCCATGTCTTAAGTATGGTAGCCAACTTTAACAGAAAAAAGAGGTCGTGGTGGGGTATATGAGGGGGTTCAGTGGGCTTACAAGGGTCTGCAGCTTCTCAAGTGGAGAATAAGATCCCTCTTACTCTTCATTCCTCAAACTGGAGGCTTTTTTGGAAATGAAGAATAGGATTTTTCTTACTCCCCATTACTGAAGCTTTAAAAGCTTTAGAAGAATGGGTATTTCCTCTTCAAGTCTGTTCCTTAACATATTTGATGTTCCCCTCTGAGAAACAGACCCTGCACTCTGAGGGCGAGTCTTGCCTTCTGCTCTTAGGAAAAGTTTTAGAAGACCTCTCTAATATATAACAGGGACAGGCTGCAAAACAGACCTCAACCCCCCACGCCCCAGATCAAGTCCATTGCCTAACATGTCCATTGCTGTTCCCCACCAAGAAATGCACCCAGGCCTTGGGATTGAGACAGATTGGCACATGACCAGTAGGCAAAAAGAGATGGAAGCATTGTTCAATGTCATAAAACTTCTAGATGAATGGGTTATGTTACTGAACAGAATATAAATATAAATATAAGTATAAATATAAATAAATATAAATAAACTGGTAGCAGAATATACAAGTCACTAGTCAAGTCTAACTTTAGTGTGTCATTTATTGCTGAGTCAAGTCTAAGTCAAGGCAATGAAGTGACAGCCTCCTGCTTCCTCTTTCTAGTCCAAATGAGGGATGTGTTCCATCAGTGAAATTATTCCTTTGCCCCTAGACAACATTATTATTTACTAGGACATATTTTCCACCTTGCAAAGCTCTTTTCAAAAAAGGGATTAAATAATAATTTCCTAAGTTTGCAGTGTGATTTTTTTTCTTCCCAAAGTCACCTAAAAAGTATAAAGCGTACATGGAATATTGTTAGCAGCAGTTCAACCTCTGATATCTGGCAGCGGGGTGGTGAATCTGCTCCACATTTTAGTCTAAACTTAAAAGAGATGTCCAATGTTTGGATTAAAACCCATTTTGGGGAAAAGGTCTTTGATAGCCTCTTCACTGCTTCACTGCCAAAGAAGCCACCAGCCTCCTCTGAGCTGAAATTTTTTATTTCTGAGGACCTGCTTGAGATGGCAACATTTGGTATTGTTTCAAAGGATTGTGACTTTTGACAGTTTAACCAGTTTCTTCACCATGAATAATATTCCACACTACTGAAAGCCTCCTTAGATATGGGGTTAGTAGCAGGCTGTGTATCCTCATCAACCCTCTAGCAACAACCTGCCAACACAAGGGTCTCTGCTCCCCACCATCAAACAATACCATGGATTGTATTGACACAACACCTACTTTTTTATGGCTGTCATTTGTTCTAGCTGAAGAGCATTGCATATGTTCAACTGAGTCTAGCTAATCAATTACCTCTTGTCCTTCAATAAGGAACTTTGGGGAAAAAAATGAAAACCTGCCCTCTGCACAAGAACATTGCAACAAAGCAAAATAAAATGACATATTGAAAAATCTATAAGCCAATTCTAGGTAAGGATAAGCATTTCTCAAATCCCACTGCTTTCATTAGGAAGGAGTTTAAAGTCAGCTTAACTCTCCAGATGAAATGAATCAGTCTTGTTTGGCTCAGTCCTGTGTATATATACTCAAAGGAATTCACATGGAATTCAAACACACATCTTTCATAGGATTTCACAAAGGACTACAAACCTGTAATGTTTCCTTTGTATTAAGTTTCACTTGTTTCCATGGGCTTTTCCCCTTAATAGGTACAGCCTAAATTTTTTAAAGATAATGCCCAGTATTGGAGTATGTTAAGTGAATTTTCACTCAAAGTAAGGATGATTAGTAGGATCAAACTGGTTGTTATCTTCAGGAAATACTAATTCCAAAGAAATGTAATTCCATTCTCATCAACTAGATTTTATGTCAAGACAAACCTGATTCATGTTGGCTCTAGAAATTTGGAAAACACATTTCTGCTTTTATGGAAAAAACACTTGTAGAATGCACCCTTTTGATCTGTTACCATTCAGAGAAGCTGGCCCATTAAGCTTATCTGCTAATGGAGCTTACATTTTACTGTCCTTTTTCATGGTCCCACATGGCCAAGAGAGGAGTGGCAATTGACTGCATTAAGATCCCTCCAAACCAACTGAACTACAATAGAAATAACATTGGAAACAATGTGACTAACATCAATTTCCTTCTGCTGCATGATTTGCGAACATCTTTTGCCTGATGAAGAAGCCAAACTTGCATGATGTATTTTGTGCGTGTTGATTGGGCAACAAAGGTTTCCCTCTTTTGTGGATATTGAATTTCATTTTATTTTACTTGCTACCTGTTACACACCTGTAGAAAAGGTAGAGTAAATCATTTGACCTTTTAAAATATACACATTAAAAAGCAGTAGAGGAAAAATGAGTTCAAATTCTTTAAATAGGTGAATAGGAGTCAGTGTAAATAAATCACTTAATTACAAACAATGTATGCCTGTATTTTGAAAGCATACAAGCCCCCAGTTGAAAACTGAACAAGTATATGAATTTCAGAAGACATTAGGAAACATTCACCAAAAAAGAAAGAAAGAAAGAAAGAAAGAAAGAAAGAAAGAAAGAAAGAAAAAAAAATAATTGCATAAAACAATCGCTGTTGATAAACTTTCACTTTGCACAGACCAAAACAGGACAATCAATTATCATTACTTTGCAGGATATCTCCCTCTTTGTATCTCTCCTCAGTATTTAGGCAGAGACACAAATGGGAAAGAACAAACAAAGGAAATATCTTAATGGGTTTACATTTCAACTATTTGACCTAAGCTTTAATAGAAGAGAGCAGAAAAAAGTCAGCTCCTGAACTTATGTCACGTAACCTTTAGATGGTTATTAAGAACATTAGTTTAAAAACTGCTAGCATAGAAAAATCAGCATTAACATGGCACAGTAATGCCTGAAGGGTTACAGTTTACTATATATACATATACATATACATATACATATATATATTCATGCAAAACAAGTAATGAAACAATCTGTTCCATGGTGGCTATATGTGTATTTGTTATTAGTGAAGAGAAGCAGGGTAGAGTGTATGAAAATCTGGTTAATCAAACTTCCTTTATATTGCTTTAGATAACAACATATTGAATGTAATATGTACAAGTAATAGTATTGCCTGATTCGAGAAAGAAATCTCATTTGTGAGAAAGGGCAGAATTTTTCTTCTTACCAGCAAGATGGGGAAAGCTACATCTCTAGAGAGGTGTTTTGTTTTAGTTTTATTTTATTTTATTTGCGTTTGGATGTAACATTTTTGGGCAAATTTTACACATGTTGTAAATTGGATAGCTAGACTATGATGGCTGATTCCTGGTTCCATAGGTCTTATGGGATGTTTGTATCCAGGCCTTTTGTATTTCTTGTGAATATGCGTTGCTTCATGTAGGTGAAAGATAGTGTACTGATCTATTTTGGAAGAAATTTCAGATATCTCAGTGAAAAGTAAAAGTTTTCTTGTCCTACTTGCACTAGCGATGACAACTGCCACAAACTTTTATGTCAAAATTAAGAATTGTGCAAATATTCTTCACATTACCCCCTATAATACATTCATTTGGAGGGCATAGCAATGTTCTGTCCATTCTGTGGACAGTCAGGGGGCTGCATTGTCCTCCCAGGGAAGCCATGAACAACTGAATAAATGTTAGGAGCTTTTACAATTGAAACAGAAAAAGAAGCACGAAGAAAGAAAGAAAGAAAGAAAGAAAGAAAGAAAGAAAGAAAGAAAGAAAGACAGACAAATTTATACAGAATTATGCCGATAATGTAATAGAAATGTGTATAGTTAGTTATTTCTACCTTCTCCCCAAATCTGAAGACTTCTGATGAACAATGTTAAATAACTGTTTGATGCACTTTAGGGTTTTAAATCTTCAGTTAAGTCTTCCGGGTCCACAACAAGAAGAGATATTTAAAGGGTGTTCGTAGTAAAGAAAAGGTTAAGAACTATTGGACTAGATATATCTTTGGTCTGATCAGACTTGGATTTTCTTATGTTCTTGTGTTTGTACAATATAAATGTTTGTAAAGCTTGATGTTTGTAACATATAAATAGTTGAGGCAACACAAATTTTCTTGTATTCACTGTCAGACTGGAGTGTTTTAGCTTAAGTGCAACATCTGTAGACCATTGAGAATGAACAATATAACCATTAAACAAACTATGATTTAGGACAGTTCATTCATTCTGATCCCTCTTCTACATGAGAACTATGTAACAGTTCTTTCACCAAACAGACAGGTCCTGGAATCTTATATGAGTTTGAACTAGAAGAATTCATGCTGTGTGCAGATTTACCTAATTAAAATTTTAAACATAGCTACCCTATGATCTGTAAAGCAATTCCCAATCAATGAAGTGTGTTAATTACATGAGATGCTTTTATAATGGAAGATTTAATTGCAATATACTTAACTCCCTATTGGCAATAATGCTCAATCTAAAATATGACTAATGTGAAAGATAAACTGTTTTGATTATGAAAAAATGTATTTATTATGCCATTAAAATGCTATGTTAGTAAGCACCGAAGCCCCTTTCAAATTAGATCACCTTATAGCTTCATATACCCTTCTGCAATATTGCAGAAGACAACAAGATTACATAGAGGCTCCTCTGAAGAAATACTAGGGATCATCTCATTCCATTTTACAGGTTCTGGGTACTGGATGCAATTCAAACTTAGTCATATTTAGAATGAAATAATTGAGACTTCTCTACAATGGGACTTCTCTAAATATGGCTACATCTGGATCCAACTCAGTTATTTCTTTTTTTAAAAAAACTATTTATTAAATTGTAAAGCATAACATCCACAAATTTCAATTACTCAAACAACATCTGGATCAATCTCACTAACCTTGCACAAGCACTACACTAGTTACTAGAGTTGTTCTGATATTACCTGGACCCACATGGTAAGCAGCACTGCAAGGGAGTGTGCAAGTTTTGATGGCCTCCATGGCTAGGAGGCCAGAGGACATTGTCCTTGGTGCAGGGTGCCAAGATGCTGCACATGTTGGGGACAGAGCCCGAGACAAATTAAGCTCTGCCCACTTTTTCACATGCCTCTTTGATAGTCTCTTCTTGGTAAGATCCTTGTTGAATTCATAGTTGGTTGCTGGTAGGGTCAGAACAGAGAATAGAACTGGCTTCCCAGTGCCCAATGATGGCCATTTCTGCAGAGGGCGAGGGAATCGCCCCATGCCGGTACTTACCGGACCTTTGGGCTCGACGCTTGGGTCCAGGCTGGTCTGGAGCAGTGCGTGGCCACTGCTCCGCACTGCTCCAGGGATGAAAATTGTGGCTTCTGGTTGGTGGAGGCTCTCCACCAACCACTGAAGCTCGCCAGCCTAAAGCCCACCCCTGGCAGATCGCAGGCTCACACTGGCTCAGCACTCGCCCTTCCCAATATGTTCACACTCAGGGCAATATCTGGCCGACAAGTCTCGGCTAAGTACAAGAGACTCCCAACAACAGATTGATACAGCTGTTTGTCTGAAAACAGTTCACCACCAATATTCTTTACAAAACCAGGAACCACTGGCATTTTTACAGCTCCCTGCTGCTGCTGACTCCTTACCTCTCAACACTCAAACCCACAATAGCAAAATCAATCAAAGAAGGAATCAACTAAGAAGGAGGATCCAAGCAAAGTGGATATTAACCATTTCTGCATGGGCTTAAAGAAACAGTGCAGAGTGTCCTCCAGAAAGGACGTCTGCACCTGGGAGCAGACTGGGCCGGACCTACTTACTGTAGATCCACTCCTCAGCCCACTCCCAAATGACCTGAAGTGGTCATCCAGTGTGCTTTTGAAAGACCGCTTGAAAGAGGTCTTTCAAAAGCACGGAGCATGCCACTCTGTTCCTGCGCTCTGGTGCAGATTTAACTCCTGGAATTCCTGTTAGGCAACATTTGACAGAGCTGTCAGATCTTTTTGCTGCCTTGCGTGAAAGAGACAAAGTTTTGGATGAAAGTGACAAGGTGTTTTGTATCCTGAATTCCCTGGACTCCAGCTGGGAGATGGTGGTTGCTTCGTTGGAATCGATTCCAGAGCGAGATCGGACGGTATCCTTGGTGGCGGCCAGGCTGCTGGAGGAAGAAGAAAAGTGAGTCAGAAGGAATGTGGTGCCTCCCACACAGGCGTCTGTGGCTGCAGAGTCAAGCGCTGGGAAGAAAGCAACTCAGGCTGGTGAGTCCAGGCAGGAGGGGCTGGTGAGAGACCACACTGGCAAAAGGTGCTACCGCTGTGCTGAGCCTTTTCAATATCACTGGCAAGGTGTGAAGAGAGTGCTGAGATACCCGAAAGGTACTATGGGTTACTGTTTGTGTATAACTCCTGTACAAGTGCCAGAACTTGTGTGCTACTCTGATAGTGATTTTGCAGAGGATGTTACAGACCGCAAAAGCACTTCTGGTTATGTTGTAAAATACAATGGGTCTGTGGTTGATTGGAAAGCCAAGAAGCAAGGTTCTGTTGCAGTTTCCACTGCTGAGGCAGAGTTTGCTAGCCTGTCTGCCTTATGCAATGAGTTAGTATGGTTTCTACAGCTACTGAAAGATTTAAATGTGTCGGTAAATGTACCTGTGCAAACATACAATGATTCCCAAGCTTGTATTCAAATGGCTGTAAGCAACAGAGTGAAATCGAGGATGAAGCATGTTGATTTCTGGTATAAAAATGTGAAAGAGTGTGTGCAAAACAAAATGATTACTCTGTCCTATATTTCTTCTGAAGAGAATGTGGCTGATGTGTGTACTAAGCCTTTGTCTCCTGTTGTACATGGTCAAATGCTTAGCAGATTGGGACTGTCGGGTCCTACGGTTGCTGATGGTCATGCCGCTCCGCAGACAAGAAGGGGACTGTTAAAGTGTGAGGAAAGAGTTAATGGTCTTGTCGCTACGCTGCTCCTATAGCAACTGTAACTGTAAATAAATCGCTTCTATTGCACAGGGTCAGTGTGACCCAGGTTCTCCTGAGAAAGTAGCTCTCATATGTTTACTTCCGCCAAGATCACACAGCTGTGTGTTTTGGTTGTTCCTATTATGTCTACACATGTAATGTTTCACACGGAGCGCAGCTGTGAAAACATGTTATTGGTTTGCTGTGTATGTTTGCTACATAAGAGGCTGTTTGAGAAAAGTCTCTGTTCTGTTCTGTGTGCTCTTATGCTGTGCGTGTTTCACTCGTCTGTGAAACATGGCGTGTATTCTTAGCCGCTTGTTTTATTGCTTTACTACCCACAATAAAGCTTAATAGTTAATAAGACCCAGTGGCTGTGTGGCTATCTTTTTTCCTGGCAGCAGGATGGAACTCTGCTGGGCAGCGCAGTGAGCTTTACTGTGGGGCTTGTTTGTTTTAAATAAGTTCCCCGGGATTTTTCCGACACTAACAATGCCTCTACACCTTTTGTAAATGCCAGTGTGGATGATGATGCAGGTTCTCAGGAATGGCTGTGTGTGTGTGTGTTAGAATAAGCCCATAGGACAGCTAGGGACCGCCACTGAGAGTTCTGGGGGGAATTTGGGGGGGGACATGCCTCCTATTGCTCAAGGGATATAATGTGGGCGCTATGCAAATACCTCTTAGTTATTGTTTTGTTCAGATGACATACCAAGTTTCATATTTGCCACAAAGGCCTTCTGGTGCTCAAAGGATTAGTCAGCAGCCATCCACTAGTTTTTATAGTGGAATGGCTTATGAGGTGCAGGGATCTTGCAACCAGTGCCCATGCAAATTCCAGTATGAATGTTCAATTTGTTGTGGATCACATGCCTTTTGGAACTAGCCAAAAGAAAAAGGTATAGGAGGGTTTAAGGAAAAGCAGTCAACTAAGTTGAGATCTGGAGCCAAAAGAGGTCCTGCCCAATTAAGTTAGACAGGCTGGAGGTACTTCTGGTTGATGATCAGCTTGGAGGAAGTTGTTAAGGACAAGATTCATAATGAAGTTGCAGAAGGGAGGGTAGGAGGTCCTTCAAGTCTCCTCCTGTGCCAAATTTGAGGGTATTAACTTTGGGAGTATTTCCCAGGAAAACACTTGGTTAATACAAGATTATTTTCCATGTGTCCTATCCTAAGGAGGAGTTAGTTAACAATGCCATCCCTATGGAATTTGCACAACACATTATACGTCCTTTGACACTGTGCTATGTGAGGTGCATAGGAATGGAGTCAGAGCTAATTTGGCAAAAGGTGACATTAGGTTGGATTTCATTTTCTTCCAGTTCATGGTAGGGATTTTGAGTTGATGGGCTTTTCTTTTGAAGACTTCTTTTACCTGGACTGGGATTTTCCTATGGGGTGCTTGGTATCCTTTTCTGCTTTTGAAAAGTTCGATTCTTTCTTTGAGTGGGTCCCTAAGCTTAAGTTAAGGCACAAGGGAATGATCTGTTACTGTGATGATTTTATTTATTTATTGGTTAATCTGGAACAGGGTAATGAGACTTCATAATGAGACAATTTTATTCCCTAACAGAGTAGTTAGGTAGACCTCTACTGCATAAGAAAATGGAAGGACCAAGTACGTATTTAGTTTCCCTGGGTATTGAGATAGATACCACAGTGTTGAAAAAGCTGTGGATCTAAATGGAGGGATGTCTTGAGTTTCTTGGTCTTAGAAATGACACTCCTAGGGAATTTCAGGAGCTCATTAGCCATCTAAATTTTGCCTGTAGGGTTGTTGCTCCTGGTGGGGTCTCTTTAAGGCAGCTCTGTGATGCTATTGCTGCTGTAAAACCCTATAATTCAATTAGGCTGACACATGGAATAAGGGAGGATTTCAAGGTCTGGAAGGAGTTTTTTGCATCTTTCAAGGAGACTTCTTTTTACAGGGATGAGTTGCATATTTGGGAGACATTGAGGATGTCAGATGTAGCTGGGTCCATAAGGTTTGGAGTTTATTTTCATGGACAATGGTGGGCTGAAGTATGGCCTGAAGAGTGGGCTAGGATTAGTTTGTTGACAAATTTTATTGTTTTTTCTCCAATTGTGATAGCTGCTCAGATTTGGGCGGAGAAGTTGGCTAATGCCTCTGTCCATTTCTTGTGTGATAACATAGCTGTTATACAGGTTATCAACTCTATGTCCTACAAAACCCCATGAGTCATGAATCTTGTCAGGATCTTTGTTTTGCAGTATCTTTGCTTCAATATTTTATGACCTTCCATGTGGCTGATGTGGATAATGGGATACCTGATGCTCTTTCCTGCCAACAGATGGAGTTCATTGGACAACAGGCTCAAGATGCAGAGTCCTGTCAATTTCCAATACCCATAGACTTATGGAGTCTTTAAAGGGTGAGTTGTCCAAGCTGTTGATCTTTCATTAGCTCACAGTACTAGAAATAGTTGTCAGAAGATGAAAGTGAGTTTAAGTCTTTTAGGCTGGATGATGAGCTGCAAGCCACTTAGCCCATTCCAGCTAAACATAATTTGCACTATGGTATATCTTTGGGGGCAGGAGATTGGTGCCACAGTCCATCAGCACTAGATTGTTAGCAGTGGCCTTTGACTCTAGGGCACAGGGAGTTAAAGATAATATGGGTGATTTTAGGATTCACAAGGCCTTGGGGGTGGGGGTCGTCCAGTAGAAAAGATGGATATCTGATGGATGTGAATAGATATTTCTAAATTCTTTATTGGTTTAGGGGATGTTTGGCCTGTGCTTTGTGTATATCAATATAAGGCTGGTCTGTTTCATGTTGACTGCATTCTTTGGGGTCTTCTCAGTAAGTGAATTGGTTGCATCATGCAAAGATAATATCTCAGAACTTTGGTCTTTAGGGACCTGGTTCTGTCTGAAAAATAGACAGTGATCCCTAGTCAGCGAGTTTCTCCAGCCTCACTCTATTCAGAGACAATAGCCCGATAACTGAAAGACTATTATAAAAGTTTGTTTGGTCCTAACATGACCGAGCTAGCATTTCACAATAACTTATTTAGAATATTTCTTCTTTCTATATAATCCATATAAATAACATTCTAAACAAATGAAGCATCTGTTTGTTCAACTGTACTTGCATCTGTGTGCTAGATAATAAATAGTACAAGGTTAAATGATTCAAAGCAAGTCACAAGTAAGCATTGTTAAAGCTAAACTTTATGGAATTCGTTCCCTGCTGCCTAGCTCGCGATGGCGGGGGGGGGACGGCCTTTGCCGCCCTCCCTCGAAGCGTGACCACATGTGATTGGTCGCTGGGGACAAGGAGGGGCGGGCGCAGGAGTTTTGGCCCTGCGCCGCCTCCCCAGCGGCCATTCTTGCAGATCCGGGCAAGGAGGAGGCCGTTTTTCCGAGCGGCAGCGCCATGTGGCTTTAGAGGCCTGCGCGTCCTTCCTCCTTTGCCTCCTGATCTCGGAGGCGGCGGCCTCGGCGGCAGCGGAGCACCCATTTTTCGGTGGCGGCGGCGGCCTTGGCAGCAGAGCGTTACTTGCGGCGGCGGCGGCAGATTCGGCGGCGGCTGCATTAGAGCGTTCAGCCCCTGGCGGCGGCGGCGCGTTTAACCTCCGCAGCAGCGGCGGCCCGTCCGGAGGCGCAGGCCGGTTCCTCGAGGCCTCGCCGGGCCTTCTACAGCCAGGAGGAGCGGAGGAAACAGCGGTCGCATCCGCGGCCGCTCGGGTAGGGCCTCAGCCACCTTACAGTGGCTGAGGCTGGGATTCGGGCCTACTTACAGGGCCCACCAACAACAGTGGCTGGGGCTGGGTTCGGGCCTACTTACAGGGCCTACTAACAGCAGCGGCTGAGGCTGAGTTAGGGCCTATTTACAGGGTCTACTAATAGCAGTGGCTGAGGCTGGGTTCGGGCCTACTTACAGAGCCTACTAACAGCAGTGGCTGAGGCTGGGTTCGAGCCTACTTACAGGGCCTACTAACAGCGGTGGCTGAGGCTGGGTTTGAGCCTACTTACAGGGCCTACTAACAGCAGTGGCTGAGACTGGGTTCGAGCCTACCTACAGGGCCTACTAACAGCAGTGGCCGAGGCTGGGGTCGGGCCTACTTACACAGCATACTAACAGCAGTGGCAGAGGCTGAGTTAAGGCCCACCTGGGGCAGGGAGCAGGACCAGGGCCCACTGGGAGCGGGGTGGTGGCCTACACCTGGGCCCAGTAAGTTATGGTTGCACCTGGCCTGCGTCTGGTACATAAGGCCCTGAGGCCTACACTGTGTCTATCAACCCGTAATAGCCAGCCCCCCCTCCAATTGCAGGGCTTTAGCAGGAGAGAGAGTAATTGGCAGAACCTTGTGACTGGTAGTTGTTGCAGCATGGCTTCCAGGAGGCGTGCAGCGGCCTCTAGAGGCCGTTATACAGGCAAGAACCCTGCACCTGCAAAGGGGACAGCCTTAGGTAAAGGGGCTTCCCCTGCCAAGAAGCAAAAGACAGCCAAATCTGTAATGGAAACACGGTCAAGGGCTGTCCCAGCGCATGAGCTGGATGCTATGGGGAGTGAGTGTCAGGAAGGGGACCAAGGTAACATGGAGAGGGCTGAAACAGTTACTCTGAAATCTCATGATTTTGACCGCCTTTTAGCCCGTCTAGATGCCATTGAAAAGCGGATGGGTGAGAGGGAGAACGACCGAACTTCTACGGCACAACCTGGCTGTTCGGCGACAGGGCCCGCAGAGGAGATGGAGGCGGTAGGACAGACTGCGGGTGGAGACGCCGAGCAGGAACATAGCACAGCAGGTGTAGTAGGGCCATGGGTAGTGAATACACCGCCAGCAGACATGGTTTGGGCCCTGCCAGCTTCTCCCCCTGAACCGCTGGCTTCTTCTTCCACCTGCCCCCCTGAAAAACAGGTAGCCTCCCCCACACAAGTGACTGGGACGGGTAGAGCTTGCAAGGAATGTCAGGGAATCTCCCACAGGGGAGATGTGGGGCAAGGAGACCCCAATAAGGAGAGGGCGGCCACACAGCAGGCCGGGGGGCAGGATAGGGGTTTGGGAGATCACCTCACCATGGCCACCATCGAGAAAATACAGAAGGGAGAATATATAGACGTCTTTTCCCTCCTATATAGGGAATTAGACAAAAAAGAGAAGGAAGACTTGGATGCAGGCGAGAAAGAGAAGCTGAAGAAGAGACGGGTCGATAGGAACTGGTCTAATTGGCTGGCAGGATACTTGATTTACATGGATGTAGTCATTAAGGCCCAGCCGTCACGGGGTCATGACCTAGTGGCATATCTAAATACAATAATGAGGGCCCAGGCGGATTATTCGGGGATGGGCTGGCTTTATTATGATGAGAGGTTTAGGATGAGAGCGGTCACGGAAACAAGCTTGCGATGGGACCGCATCGACATGGAAATGTGGATGCAGTCTATGGGGCCGGGCCGCCCCGTCTTCGGGGAACTGGCCCACTCAGGCCACCTGGTGCAGTTTAATAAGACTGGGGGTCCTTCGCGCGCCCAAGGTACCCAGGAACAACATCCAGTACAGATCTGTTGGGAATTTGGCACACAGGGGTCCTGTGTGCGACGTCCGTGCAGATACAAACACCTTTGTGGTATCTGCTGGGGCCCACATTCGACCCGCAACTGTAACAAGGGTAGAACTGGGGGGCCTCCCTCCAAAGAGGGCGCAGGTAAGCGTGCGCCAGGGAATCAACAGCCTTTTTAAAAAGGGGCCCAGTCCAATTAAGTTGGAGCGGCTACTGGCATGGCTTCAGCTTTATATGGACTGGGCGGCGGCACAATATTTGAGTAACGGTTTTACAGTAGGTTTTAGAATTCCCAGTTCGGTACCCCGCAAGTTTTACATGGCTAAGAATCTTAAGTCCGTTATAGGTAATGAAGACATAGTACGACTAAAGATAGGTAAGGAGGTAGCTGAAGGCCGAGTGTTGGGCCCCTTTGACCATCCTCCCACACCTAATGTCAGGATTTCTCCGCTGGGCATAGTTCCCAAAAAGGCACAGGGCGAGTTTAGGCTTATACACCATTTATCATATCCCAAGGGAGAATCTCTTAATGACGCCATCCCAGAGGAGCTATGCTCGGTAAGGTACACCTCCTTTGATACGGCAGTGAGGGTTGTACGCAGGCAAGGTGTAGGAGCTGAGATGGCAAAGGCAGACATTAAGTCAGCCTTTCGCCTTTTGCCTGTTCACCCATCCGATTTTGAGCTCCTGGGCTTTGCCTTTGAGGGTAAATATTACTTAGACAGATCTCTCCCAATGGGATGTTCAGTCTCGTGTTCTGCTTTCGAGTCTTTCAGCACCTTCTTGGAATGGGCTGTCAAGAAGAAATCAGGCATGAAAGGGGTAGTTCATTATCTGGATGATTTTTTGTTTGTGGGACGTGGGGGGTCGGGCCAATGCTCCTTTTTACTGTCAGAGTTCACAACATTGATGGAAAGACCTGGGAGTGCCGCTGGCACACGAAAAAACGGAAGGCCCTGCACAAAGGCTCACGTTCCTAGGGATTGAAATGGATACCGTCAATCAGATGAGTAAATTACCGTTAGCTAAGGTTCAAGACCTTCGGTTAAGGGTGGCGTCCTTTTGAGCAGACGTAAGGCGACCCTGAAGGAATTTCAGGAGATCCTGGGGCATCTTAATTTTGCTTGCAGGGTTATAGCGCCAGGCAGGGCTTTTCTTAGGCGACTTTGTGATGCCACCAAAGGCGTCACCAAGCCTCACCATCGCATTAGGATTACTAGGGAGATGAAGATGGATCTTGAAGTCTGGCAAGCGTTTTTTATGGATTTCAATGGTATTTCATTTTGGTTGGATGAGCTCAGGGTAAAAGACGCCCTTCAAGTATCTTCTGATGCAGCGGGTTCCATAGGTTTGGCGTCTACTTCAGAGGTAAGTGGTGTGCCCAGAGATGGCCTCAGTATTGGGGGGACGAGGGGATCACATCGGATCTCACATTTTTGGAATTTTTCCCGATATTGGTGGCTGTTCACCTCTGGCCACATGAACTAGCTAACAACGCAGTTCATTTCTGGTGCGATAACCAGGCCACAGTTAGGGTTATCAATAAACTTTCCTCGAAGTCACAGCAGGTCATGAGATTAGTGCGGGCGTTCACCCTGCAATGCTTACGCTTTAACATTCTTTTTAAGGCTGTGCATGTGGCGGGTGTGGACCGTCCCTTGGCTGACTCTCTTTCCCGCATGCAGATGGACCGCTTCAGGGAACTGGCTCCCAATGCTGCGCTTCAACCAGAGCCAATGCCCACGGAACTGTGGACCCTTAGAGGAGGGAGGTAACAGCAATGATAGGTATGTCTATCACGCCCAGCACCCGTAAGAGCTATAGTAGAGCGGCTAGCGAATTCGCTAGTTTCCGGAAGGCCAACGGGCTGCGGGAAACCTGGCCTATCCCAGTAGACCACTTGTTACAGTTTTGTGTCTCCCTTAAACATGCAGGTCTCTCCCCTCACTATGTTAGGTCAAAAATGTCGGCCCTGGCCTTTTGGTCTAAGGCTCGGGGCTTGGCAGACTACACTGGCGATTTTAGAATTCGCAAGTTCATTGAGGGTTGTGTCAGACAGTTAGGAACAGTCCGTGACGGCCGGCAGCCGCTTTCCCAGACATCCTTAGGGGCCTGGGCAGGATATGGAATGGTGTGTGCACTTCGCCGTATGAAGCGCTTTTGTTCCATGCTGCGGCTCTCATTGCCTTTTTTGGAGCGTTCTGAGTGAGTGAATTGGTTGTGCAAAGTAGAACTGACAGGTCGGGCAGGGCCCTTGAATTCCAGGACCTTTCATGGGGAGAACGACACGTCACTTCGATCCTGAGGAGTTCTAAGACAGACCAGGCCAGGAGGGGCACTGGGGTGACCTTGAGGGAATCCAATGATGCCGCAATATGTCCTGTGAAGGCGCTCAGAGACTATACCGGCCACAGGGGAACACATGCAGGCCCCCTCTTTTGTCATGTGGACACAACCCCTCTCACCAGATATCAATTTTGGACAGTAACTAAAAAGGCCCTGTTAACGTTGGGTTTGCATGGAGTTAAGTTTGGCATGCACTCCTTTCGTATTGGTGCAGCCTCTACAGCGGCACTCTCAGGGATGAAAACTGATGATATTAAGAGGATTGGCAGGTGGAAGTCCTCGGCGTTCCGACGCTATGTCAGGCCAATCGACACGCATTAACATTTTGATTTCTTTCCAGATCGGCCCGCTGCGGCGGTAAGGAAGCGAGTGTTAATCTGCGGCCACAGCTTCATCTTTTGGATCGAGCGGCAGGCTCGCAATGATCCAATGGGCCCTAACCTAGGAATGGGTCAGCGGGCTTCCATATGCTGGTCTGGAAAGAGAGGTTTGCGGTGGCATGGCTTGCTACCTTTGTTGTTTAGGGAGTGCGGTGATCCTCCCCCAGATGTGCTGGTCATACACCTGGGCGGTAATGACCTTGGTTTGCTGAAGGGAAAGGCCTTGGTGATACAGGCCATTCATGACATGCGGCTCATTCATGAGGCGTAGCCTCACACTCGAATGGCATGGTCCGCATTGATACAGAGAAGGACATGGGGTGGGGGTGCTGATCCCCGCCGTATAGAAAGAGCACGGCAGTTGGCGAATAGGGAGATTCGCCGTGCTTTGAGACAAGGCTTGGGTACTTACATTCCTCACGATAACATTGTCTTTAACAAACCAGAGCTATATTGGCGTGACGGAATACATTTATCACCGGAGGGCAATCAGATTTTTCTACAGGACCTTCAAAAGGGGTTGGACTTGATTCTGACGGGCTGGGGGGAAAAGGACTAAGCAGACGCTTGCCCTTGTCCATGGCCGGAAGGGGGGGCTTTAGGTTCGGTGTGTACCTATGGCACCCCCCCTTGTGGGGTGTAGGATAAATCATATCCTTGGGGAGGGCCCTGGGATCACCCCACTTGCTGTGCAACTGGGGGTGGTACTCGGGACTTGCCTTCCAGACAAGGGCTGGCCACAAGCCATCATGCAACTTCAGCAATTGGCTTTGGGGCCCGGTACTTCGCCCAACGGGCTAGGGGAGATGGTCGGGAGCGGCATCTTGACCCTAGTCCGAGGATGCTGTATACCCCCCCCTGCTTTTTCCCCTCAGGTCTTTAAATCAAGTTCATGTTCAAGTTGAAATTTGAGTTGAAGTTCAACCCCTGTTAAATAGGCATATTAATAAATTGCCCTAGTTCAACCCAAGCTCTGTCTGTGGTCTCGTTATTTCGTGGGTTGGGTGGCAAATGGTTATCACATAGGCCTTCATAATCAGTGTAATGTTGTATGCTGTTATTGTGTGCCTTCAAGTCATTTCCAACTTATGGCAACTCTTAGCCCCAGAAAACCCTATCAAAGGGTTTGCTGGGGCTAAGAATGTATGATGTGCCCAAGCTCACCCAGTGGGTTTCCATGACCAATCAGGGAATTGAACCCTGATCTTCAGGTTCATAGTCAAATGCTCAAACCACCACACCACACTGGTGCTAATGTTGTGCCTCTTCTATTCATAAATTCTTATTAATGTAATGTGTATAAGTAATCTGAAGTAGCAACAGACCTTCTGACAATATCTTTGTGCTTAGTTATTTACAATGTTAAGATACTGAAATCATTGGGAGAAAGCTGCTATATGCACAACTAACTACACATCTAACCTAGTTTCTTTTCCATCTCTGAAAAAAAAAAGACGTAAATACCTTCTGGTTTTTCCAGTTTGATGATCTCTCTTGTTTCTGTTTTTCCTCCACCTTCGACTCCTCACTTTTTATTTCCTTTTGCTTACCTCATATTTGCTAACAACAACCTTGTATTGTACTTGAAGGCTGATGTGATTTTCCAAAGAACTTGCATAGAAGATTTTAAAACATTAAAGGCTTTTTTAAAGAGTTTTGTTTTCTGACGTATGTTTGAGCTGGATATTTTTACCCAAGGAAGTAGTCTTTCAAGATTTATCCTCTAACTGTCTCAGTAGCTCTGATTTTTCTTTCTTTCCTGGATTCAGAAAACAAACATTAAAAGGAACAAGTTTCTTTCTGCCAAGAGTTTGAAAGAAAAATAGCATCTGCCAGCTTTTGTTTTCTTCAGTCCCAGATTCATTTTTGTCTTTATCATACTGTCAGTACTCTTTAACTGGAAACAGGATATCAGTGTTGTCCTCTTACTTGACATCCTTTACTTCTAAGGCTCATCTTACTTAAGTTGGACTCACTGTATGCATGTGATAACACAAGGCATTCAGACTGGCTTCTGAAATGGTCATAAAGTTCTGCCTCTAGCTATAACTAAAAGAACACAAATCAGAAAGTGACAGCAACTGCTTGAAGTAAATGTGCATGATGTTTAGAAGAAGAACATATTAAATCAGCCACCCTGTCACAAATCAATCATTAGATCATGCTCAAGGCACTACATCTTCCATATGTCCCACAGTTTTAAACACAGAATCAAGCGATGTTCATTTTTGTCAGTTTTTCTCAGTGATACATCCAAGTTGGGATATATCTATGAGTGTTAAAAAGGTAACAATGGAGTTAACAAGCTTTTTGTTGCATTGTTGGATTTAGAAGAATTTGGATTGAATGTTTGATTATTTTTTTTTTAAAAAAGTGGGTGTTCTTTTTATCTTATCTACCCAACCAATTGCAACTTTTAAAAAAAAGTAAAATTATACTTCAAGTCTAAAACGTATTTGCCATCAAAATTCTTTCCAAGGAAGTCAAAAGTTATTTGTTCTGGAGGATTCAGATTATATATTCTGTACACTCGCCATGTTTCCTATGGCATTGTGGAATATACTCTGGTTGGTTGGTTGGTTGTCAGCACATGTGTAACTCATCATCTAGATGAATCATGTTCCACACAATTGGCAAGTGTTGTGTACAAGTGTAACAACTATGGAAGAAACAAATTTTAAAAAACCTCATAGTAACATGATATACAGTATTGTGCAGTTAAGGCAATTTTCTAGGCTGTGAAAGGGAGATGCAAAAGGAAACTGATCAACAACTGCATGGAAAACTACATTATAGAATGTAGAATCTGTTAGTTTTATTCTGTCTCAGGATACAGATATGATGATGATATTTAGCATTTACTATTGCAGTTATGGATTCATAGCTAGCATTATAGATCTGTCCAACTGGAGGATGTTTCCAACCTCCTCCTGCTCTACAGTGAGCTTGTAACAATAGGATGCAGGACCCCTGTTACTTGTCTTTGTCACAGCGTCATTTTCTGGGTGTAGTGGTAAAAAATTCATCCTCTTTGCACTTGAGTCAGAAGCTGAATGGACATCGTTCACCCAATTTGGTGGCTCACTCTTAAAGTGGATTGGGGAAAGCTGGGTCAGGAGACATTATTTGGTTATGAAGAGATAACTATCAAATCCAGTATTCTGATGAATAATAATTATCGGAAGATTAAGAAAGAACTAGAGGTGAAATAAAGTATTTTAAAAGGTGGGCTCAAAATGCACTCCTCAATTAGTACACACACACACAAAAGTCATTTTGTGGTGATGAAGGCACATCTTTGCATAGACAACTTGTAATCAATTGTTCCTTTCACCCATCCCAAGAAGTCTCCATCACATTACAAGAGAAAGGAGTTTCCCATCACAGCAATGGGAGTGAGCAGCCTTTCTCATCAGATACCTTCTCAGTTACTGAAGGAGTCATAATCCTTCTGAGCATGCTCACAAGTATCATTTACCTACAAAAGATAATGATAGAGTGTTTGAAAGGTGGAGTGGAATGCAGTTTTCTCCTGCCCTTGTTTTAAAAGTAGCAGAGCTCAGTTTTTGCTTACTGTTTGTTGTGAAGTATCATTATGACTGGATGCAAACAGGGGAAAAAACAACAACCTGCCTGTCTGAAGGCAGCCTAATTATAGGATAACAAATAGCGAGAAAGGGGAAGAAAAGAATGATACAAATTACTTGCAGTTGCAATTTTAAAATGAAAGAGAAATAATGATGTTTGAAAACCCAGATTCATTAATCTTCACTATAGTCTAGACCACATGTAAAGAACTTAGTGAACTGGTTCATTTGTATAAGCTGTGTATTGCTTAGAATCATATTGATAAGATCTGCATTCATGAAAATGCATACAAGAATAATTCTAGTGCATGCGAGTAGAAATAAAGACCATTATTTATGCTAAGATATACAAATAAATACTAAGCAAATCATAACAGATACTGGAATTGCTCAGCAGATTCACAAGTTAAATAGCCATTTAGCACGGAAAATACAATAAAATGATTTTTTGTATTGTTAAACTGAGATTTGCAAAATTCGAGGATGGATAATAGTTTTTATGAAGACCGCTAATGTGTTTCAAAAGTGGCTCAAGTTTCTGAGTTCTCCAAAATGCTTTATGAGCCATGATGTGTGCAAATTAGAAGATACCAGAAGAAACAAAAAGTAAAATCTGTGGCCTGGTAGATTGGCTGTTGTGTGTCTGTGCTGCTGCAAATTGCCAGATGAAATGTGAAATGTACCCAATTGACAGTATGAGGAGGGAGAAGCCCCATTCAAACATTACCCCACCCCACTTTGAGCAACACAGGAGCAGAGGAACACTTAGACCATTTCCGCACTAGACTGTTATAGCACTATTATTCCACTTTCAACCTCCTGTGGAATGCTGGGGTTTGTAGTTTCCTGAAGCCAAATTGCTCTCTGGCTGAGAATCCCTCAACTGCAAACCCCAGGATTCCATAGGATGTTGGAAGTGGAACAATAGAGTCCAGTATGGAAATGGCCTTAGTCTTGCCTCCCTCCATCATTACTTTCCCCACTTATAAAGTGATGCATCTGAAGAGTAGGAAGCCCTGATAACATGGAAGTTCCATACAAGCAAGAACCCTAGGAAATCAGGGATCTTGCTTACATGGAAAACTTCCACAGAAACAGGAACCTCACCTCTTCAGATGTGTAGCTTTGCACATGAAGAAAGTGTAGTGGGGAAGAGAGCTAGGCTAGGTAAACAGCTTCTCCTGTATTTTAGAAAGCAGAAATGGGAGAATGTCTAATCAGAACTAACTCGTAAAAATTTGGTTTGCTTTCAAGAACAGTAGGAAATCCAGAAAATTTCACTGTTTGCACAATCAAAACTATTCCATTTGTTCAGTGCCTTGAAGAAGGGGGGGGGATTGGCTAAAATACAGAACACAGCTCCAGTGAGTGGACCTTTGCCCAGCCTGGGAATGTAAATCTTCATAAATGTAATTCTTGAAAGCAATAATGAAGTTGTTTCTTTGGTACAAAGAAGCATTTCCTGCACATATACAAGCACATTGCTACACTGAAATGTTTTTATGTGCGATTAATGAAGTGGTTGTCTCACCATTTGCTTCATATAAATTTGATGCATTTGTGATATACATCTAGAATTTACACACTAGAACTTATGCCTAGAAACCCTTAGGAGCAATTTACTATAGGAGGATTGTAATTATAAGTACATTAAACAGAATGCCAAAATACATTCACTGGACATTTGATTGATGTCTAATATTAATGTCTTCATTTGTAATAAGGCTTCAAAGCAAAATGCTGGTCATCAGACACAAGGAAGAAATTTGCTGTGCTTAGTTAAGTCTGGAAATATTGTAGATTATCATTGAGTAAGACAGTGAATCACTGCCAAGAATATTTGCATACATTTGAATCAACTGATTCTGATTATTACATTGGCTTATTTTTATTGCATTGAGTGCCTGGGAGAGATCATATAGTGATCCAGTTCTTTAGGGGATGAGTTCCAATATCACCTAGCAGCATGTGGCATTGAGCCCAGTAGTCTACCCACCGTATCCTAGTGACAATATTCCAAGTCCCAGTGGTTAGATAATGGCTCCCTTGGACTGAGGTGCATCCCTTCTCTTGATGGAAGATAGATCTCTGAAGTTATATAGGCCAGAACCAAATAAATGGTATTAAAGAAAGCATGAGTATCTCATCTCCCATCCTAAAGCTGTGAGAGCAGCATAAACAAGTAACTAACAAGAAAGCTTACTCCCCTGGTCCACATCTAGTCGTGGTCTTTTCCCACCCTTAAGCTCCCAGGTCTAAAGTGAAAGTATTTAGCAGATCCTACTACAACAAATTGTGAGCCAGTATGGTGTAGTGTTTTGAGTGTTGGACTGTGATCCTGGAGACCAAAGTTTGATTCTCCGCTCAGCCATAGAAACTCATTGGGTGACCTTGGGCATGTCACACACTCTCAACCCCAGAAAACCTCATTATAAGTTCGCCCTAGGGTTGCCATAAGTTGGAAATGACTTGAAGGCACACAACAACAAAAACAACTAAACAAATCAACCTAAATATCTGACAGGCACCAGATCCCATTTGACCTTGGAAGCTAAGCAGGTTTAGTTCTGATTAGTACTTGGATGGGAGATCCCCAACAAATACCAGGTTCTGCAAGTTATATCTTAGAGGAAACTAACAAAACCACCTCTGAGCATTTCTTGTGTAAGAAAATCCTATGAAATGCAAGGGGCCACCATAAGTTGACAGGTGACTTGAAGACACATACACACAGACTAAACAAATTAACCTTTTTATGTGACTTGACAGCTGTTAACATGTGACCACGATGACAACAAGAACTGCAATTATATACCATACCCACTACAATAATTTATATATGTGACAACAGCAGCAGCAGCAATGGGACAGCCTTCTGGCTTTACATAGGTTATAAGCCAGTCAAAGAAACTTTCATGCATTCTTATCAAGACAGGTGTGCCCCTTATGTGCAGAACATAGTTGTGAATATTTAAATTTGCTGCACATGTTCAGGAATGCAACTCATCTTGGGATGAGTGGCATGATCCTTATTTCAGAACTAACAATGTATGGATGTTTTAACTGCACCAATTAAGTTACATATTTCATTTTAAATAGGTCTCACCATGAACTCAATAATAGAGGATCTTCTGGCTGCAAAATGATCATCCTGTTACAGGGAACAGGACTACTGTGAGACACATGAGTAGGAAATTCTGATTTGTTCATTTTACATGATATTAATCTCATTTAGTGGTGTCCTGATTTTCTTAGCAACAAACAAAAGATATTGGCATGATTTCACAAGGGAATACATCATTATGTAATTATGCATCCCAAACAAACTTGTTCTTTTTTCCATTCAGGGCTACACAATCCTCTGTTTTGCATGGCAGGTTATAAATAAGATTCTGTTTCTTAAAATACAGTAGTATGTCTAATCATTTATCTTTGACAATCTCTTTATCTGTGTTAAGGAAACTTTCTAGCTGCTCTTCTAGAAAAACTGTTTATGATTTGCTATCTATTCAAGACTTGTAAGCTGTGACAAATGTGTCTTTCAAGGTATGCCTTCTGTCTTTGCCAGATCTAGGCTGGGCAGTGACTATGCAGTACACAATCTGATCCCAAATTAACACCACTTATGATAGAGTTTAGTGCTCACCAAAGTATAGCTGTGTGGAAACTGTGTTACTGCGGTCCAGGTCTACCCGGAGATAGCACTTGATATCGTTTTGATATCAAACCATTCGGCTTTCCTCTGCCACCCTGCTCCACGTGTTTGCGAGGCCTCCAGACAAGCACGTAAACAAGCGCGGCCGATAATTGCTGGACATTCCATTCTCCACCTAGGCAGGCCGGACAGAGTCAGTTCGTCACTTCAGGGACCTCTCCGGCAAACACACTTTTGCTTATGCGTGATACTAACAAAGGTGCCCAGCCCCGAGCAGGTAGACTCACAAAGCTGTACTAAGTGCTCCGCATTTGCACACTGGCTACACTTTTGTTAAATTGGCTCTAATCCAATCATGCTAAATTCTGAACTTTCCAAAGCTTTGTCCCGCTCCTAAATTGCATTGTTCTCACCGAGTAAGGTATGGACTGCAGTCACAATTCACCCTATAAAAACCCCTGATTCCAAGACCATCCTCAGATTGCTCTGGACTTTCATCCCGTCTTGCTGCCGCTTTGTCTGGCAAGCTCCCCTCAGCAAACCGCGCTGAGCTTCTTCACTGCACCCCAACATCGTTCTCAAACTACAGGACTACGAGACAGGAGTTGTATCACCCATTTCCCTCCGAAAATCCCTATTTCCAGTTCTTTAGTTAGCTGTGTGACTGTGTTGTCCTTAATATTTGTCTGTACTTAAATAAAACATCATTTTTGCTATTTTAAACCGTCTGACTGCTTGACTGACCTGACCCCGTAGATGCTGGGTTGCAAGATCCTGCTAAGCTACCCTGTCTCTTGCTAGCTTTTGTGAGTGCTCCAGCTAATTTTCCCCAAAGGTTGTATTTGTTGTTCGGTTATTTAGGTGTCCCTCCCGGGACCCCCAGGGATCAGGGTAACAACTGTTATTACTAAATAAGAGAATTCATAATAATATATATATATTCTTAAGTGCTTTTTAGAATATAGCTTGTAATACAACATATAACTTCATCAATATAAAAGGTTTGTACAGAAAAAGAAAATATGCAAGAAAAATATATAAAACCAGTATAAAGAGATACTAAATCCAGTCTCTTCTTCTACTTTCCAGAGTTCCAAAATGTTCAACCTTTTTATGATTAGTAAAAAATGTGTCATTGCAGTTTTCTTTAGTTCTAAGAAATATGACTAGCATAACCACTAGCATCTCAATCTATTCAAGTTTTCAGACTTATTCGTTCTAAATATTATCCATTAAAATATTAATTAGATCTTCTATGATACTCAAGACATATGAGTAAATATTTATATTTAGTGGTATTCTTATCTCTTAAGTTCTAGAAGTTATGACCTCTCATTTGATATCCTTCATATCAACAGACATCTCACCTGTCTTAAAAGATTTTATTTAACACATTGAGATGATTTGAGGAGTGTCTTCAACAACTTCTATATATGACAGGTTTTAGGCATGAATATAAGTATATTATATGTATAAGTATAGGTTATAAGGTAGAATAAAGGTTATGAGATTAAACAGAGATTTTTTTCCCCTGTGTGATATATTCACTTGGACAAGACAAGACCTTTGTCCAGTCAATATTGATTATCAGCATTTGCTGACAGACTTTACAAAATTAACTCTACTAGGTCAGTTTGAAGGTCTGAAAAGATCTCATAATTGGCTTTTTCTGAAACCTATGTTAATTTATCTGTGGGGGAAAAAAAATAAAGAAAACATTTTTTTCAGTTGGTTCATCTGCACCAGCAGGTATCGTAATGATATCTTCCATTCAACCCTCTGAATTAAAGGTAGGGTCATTTTAAGGGCTGCCCTTAACTTTATAACTCCCTTTTTAGGAAGCCTAGTGTGGCCCACTTCTTGCCGTCCTTCCATCAACAATTGAAGACTTTTTGTCCTGTGCCAGCAGACATCCAAGTCTTACAGCTGTCTAATTAGAGCCTGTTATCATTAACCAGTGAGCAAAGTTGTTTTAGTTTACTAGCAAATCATCATTTTGCAGTCCAAGTTCACAGTAAATCCAGAATGACAGTCTGGTGGCAAGATCTGTAGATGAAGCAAAGGTCAAAGTTTCTAGAAGCACAAGCAAGGAGTTCAAATGTAAGCTGAGCTGCTTTCACCAATAGACATGGTTGACTATCCCAGTTTCCTCCCATTCTGGTCCTTCTTTATATAGGCTTAAAGCCTTCCACAGCTGTTTGCTTAATTAACAAATCCTTACTATAAAAATTCCCTGAGACTCCTGGGCTTTCCCTTTTCCACCTATACTGGCTGCCATAAGTATTGTCTCTCTTATGTTTCTGTGTTGTGGCTGTTGGTCCTGTCTGGGTCCTGAGGCTTTTTAGAGTCGAATGTTTTTAAGGACAGGTCTTGCAAGAGGGTGGTGTATTATTTTAAATGGTACTATTTTAACTACACTTTATCTTCTTAAAATTGATTTACTATTAAAAGTTTAATGTTTAAGGTTATTTAAACATTAACTTTTGTACATTTTAATTATATTTTAACAATATTGTAATCATTTTAATTTGCAAGCCATGATAAGCTCCAATCTTGGGAGAAAATTGGATATAAATAAAGTTAATAATGGATAAGATCCCTCATCATAGATGTAGCTACAAACACATAACTATCTATCACCTGGTGACCCAATACCCTAAAGCTACCATAATAACCACCAACTGCTCTGCTCTGCCAGTGATCAGGATGCAGCAAGATGACATTTCCAACCCCCCACCAACAGCAGTGTTTAGTGTGATGGAGAACTGCATCAGGGGTTCTGCTTCTCACTGTCAAACCAGAGATAACTGGCAAAAGGAGGGTGGAAATGTCATGCTGCTATACTCCAACTGCCAGCAGAATAGACCTCCAATAGTCAGTGTGGCTGCTGGTTGTTAAGATAGGTTTGCAGGGGTCATTTGTGATCATGTCAATGGTGCCATACTTGTAGACAGAAACACCAAAAAATGACAAATGGATAAGTCTGGCTTACATGTTAATAACTGCTCAACAGAATGCCAACCAACAACAACAGGATGCCAGCCAACAACAGCAATGGAGGAGGAAAAATTAGCAACAATTTATTGTTGTGAACTTCCTTGTAGTGCAGAGTATTTGGGACAGCTTCATCTGAAATGGGACAAATAAAATCAATTAGCTTTAAAAAAGGTTATTGTTTTTTTTTTACATTAATGGTATTTTAACAAAAGTAAATCAGTTGTACTCCAATCTGTTTAATAGATCAAAATTGTCCATCAGGAATTAGTTTACTTCATCCAGTATCAAATACTACTACAGTACCTTTCATTGGCTTACAATCAACTCACAGTCAGAAAAAAGTAACAGGTTTGGAATAATCCTATGTGCTGTATACATATTGCACACATAAATGCACATAGGATTATTGTACATAGTTGCCTACACTGGGAGACTGTCTTTGACGCTGTGGCTGTGGGAACTATCATGATAAGCCCCTGCACTAAAAAAAAAAAAAAAATGACAGAAGTGATCTGAACTTCTTGATCACAAGCAAACAAAATTTTAAAAAATAATCTTTTAGTTTTAAATATGGCATAGAGTTTTCAAAGTATTTAGCAAAAATGTTGATTAAATTAGTAATAGTCTACCTAATCTGATATGCAAATATACTGATGAATAGATACTCTTCTGGTAGTTGAACTTGCTTCTGATTAAATATGCAAGGGAATTGTACTGCACCCTGCTGAGAAAATGCGTTCCTACCCTGACCTGCAACCACAAGCTCTTCAACTGTTTTCCATTCTTATTGTTCCTTGCTCAAAGTCATATTCTCAACAGCATGCAAATTAGCATGAGGAAGTTTGAGGATTGGGATGGTGGTTTGGTGAGTAGCAGTAATACCCCATAACATGGGTGAGTCAGGATCTACCTTCAATGTTGGTGCCTCCATGAAACAGTGGGGAATATTAACTCAAGGGGAAGCCTGCAAGGAGCAAGGGAGGGTAACCATACAGGATTTTTTTCATCTGTGTATACTGGTACTGATGAAGGGAAAAAGCAGCTTGAGATCCAAAAGTATGCTTGTTTCATTCAGGAAATTAACAATTATACACACACAAGGTCCAAGCAGTCTCACAATGACACAAGGCTAACTGAAGGAAAAGGGAGCAAAAGTTTGGATAGAAAGAGTTTAGGGTGAAGTGGGTGATATTTACCAATCCAGCAGAGCAGAAATGAAGCAATGTGACTTAGACTAGGAGTCCAAGGGCAGTACAAACAGAAATCAGAGCAGCAGGGGGTGAAGTAGTAGTACAAATTACCTGGCACAGAGGCAAGGTTTAAATACTCTTTTTCTACCCTGAGGGAGGAAATGTTAATGGCTTTCCAGCAGAGTAGACAATGGGATCAGCAGAGTGGACAATGGCATCCGGAATGATGTTCCCCAAAAACAAAAGGGGGAAGGGCAAAAATAGCCAGTCAAGGAAAAACTCCTTATAGATTAGCAGAGATAGCTGTACACAGCTATGGAAGCATGCTGTCGGCGGCTGGGTGGGGCCGGGCAGGCTCGGGTCTGGCTCGGGCCGAGGTTAGCATCCTGGAAGCCTCAGCCAGCAGTGTAACAGTAAACTAAAGCAGTCCAGCAGCAAACTTAAGCAAGCCTTACTTCAGGCAAAAGACAGCAACAAAAGAAAGGGTTTTCCTCACCCGGGCAACGAAGAGTTAAGTTGGCTGTCAGGGCTTCCGAGCAGAGTCTCGGCAGGAACGAGATTGGAACACGGCAGCACGGACGGGCAACTCACGGAGAGCCATTGGTTGTTGCTCCGTGCTGGACTCAGCTCCTCCTGGGACCTAAATAGGGGCCTGGTGCTGGCCAATCCAGGGGTGGCTGCGCAGCTGGGAGCCCTTAGCCAGGCTCACAGCTGTGTGTCCTCAGCCAGCTGCGAGCCCTCAGCCTGCAGCCGATGTTCCAGCAGCCGGCGGGAGCAGCAGGCAGCCTCCTTGGCTTGCCGCCGCTGCAGGAACGTGGGAGGAAGGCCGACGGGCTCCTCCGGATTGGGCCTGCGGGTGGGTAGTGGCCCAGAGTGGCACCTGGGCACTGCCCACCCCGGGCACACACCTGGTCGGCCTCCTCCGATACCGGTGGCTCCAGCGTCCTCCGGGCGACTCCCCTCCGCGGCAATGGCTCTGGCGGTGTCCTCGGCGGCGGCCTTCCAGGTAGACTCCGTGGCGGCGGCAGAGCAAGCGAGGTTCGGGCGGCCTCCCGCAGCGGTGGAGGCCTCCCCGGCCTCATCCTCAGCAACGGCAGGGCAGGCGTTGTTCGGGCGGGCTACCGCGGCAGTGGAAGCCCCCCGGCCTCGTCCTCAGCAGCGGCGGTTGGGACGGGCTCGGAACGGCCGCCCATAGCTGCGGGTGGATCCGCGGCCTCCTCCACGGCGGCGGTGGCCTCGACGGCGTCCGGGCAGCTGTTCCCGGTGCCAGAGGCCTCCACCGCTACTCACAAGGAGGCCAGGTCATCCTCCTCCTCGGGCGCTGCATCCGGGGCCACGGAGGCCCCGACAGATGCCTAGCAGCAGAGAACACCATTAGCAGCACAAGCACTAAGCCAGTAACACTCACCAACTCTAAGCTGCAATCTTCCAATATGGAGGCTCTTTTTTATTATTATTATTATTCATTTGTATCCCACCTCTCCATATGGATCAAGGTAGCAAACAACTTACAAATAGCATGCATTGCAATACATTTCTATACATCTTTGTTTAATCTTTCTTACAATGTATATACAATATTTACAAAGTCCAGATGGCAATCCAGCATATCAAGCTTGCTCTCTCCAGCAGACACACACTTCAGGCAATGTGTGCATTGTTAGCTGGGATCGTGCTTCCTTTATGCAGACACCTAGCCAATCCTGGCCAACCTTTGTATTGACTGCACCTGGTGCTCATCAGCCTGATTCAGCACAAACTCAGGTTGAGTCACATTCCTTTCCCCAGGTGCACTTAGCAGTTAAAACAATTAAAGCAACATGACCTTTACACTAACTTTAGAAAGTATTTTCCAGAGGTTTGATCAAACCATCTCTGACAAATGAGCTAATGGCCTTAGCATTAGGTGACAAAGGAAGTGATGGGAATCATGATAGCTTCTTAGTGGTGTGACAGGTGGGGGACAAAAGGAGAGTTTCAATGGACAAAGGGGGAAAGATCAAAGACAATTAGTCATTCCATGGAAGCAGTTTTGGATGCTATTGTTTCTGAAGGTTCAGTCTTTGAAGAACATCTGCCAGTCTATTACCTCTGGAGTTTCCCCGACTTTGACCTAGCCATGCCCTGAGGTCTTGATCTGACCTAGTTTTGCAATGCACATGTGCAGCTAGTTCTTCTTTGCCAGCAAGCTCCCAGCCATAGCTGGATATAATTTATATCTCATGCCAATTAAACATTTTGCCAATCAAACAATATCATGGAGTTGGAGGTGTATGGCCTGGTAACAGCAGAACTGTCAACGAATGGGCACAGAAAGGAGTTATTGAGCAACAGGCAGCCAATCCACTTAAAAAAGGAAGAGGGAACACATGAAAATATGCTTTTTAACAGTTTACATTCCTCTGATACTTTTATTGGTAACATTCTAAACAAAAAATTAATTTTAGGTAAAATTTTCATTTTTACCACTGCTATTCTACCAAACCACGATAACTTTATATTTTTATAATCCTCTAATTTCCGTTTAATTTCTAATCTTAATTTCTTGAAATTTTTTTCTTGTAGTCCTTGTAAATTTTTTGTAATATCTATTCCTAAATATTTAATTGATTCTTTTACTTTAAGTAATCCTCTTTTACTACTTATAAATTTTTGTACTTCTTCTTTAGTATAATTAAATAACATTATTTCTGATTTGGCCCAATTTATTTTCAATCCTGTCTTCTCCCCAAACTCTTTTAAATGTTTATCTATTCTATCTATCTTTTCAACCGGATCGTTAATTGTCAACAATGTATCATCTGCAAATAAGCTTATTTTACTTTTCTCCTTAGCTCCAATTCCTTCCAAATTCTCATCATTATAATAATAAAAAAGAGCCTCCATATTGGAAGATTGCAACTTAGAGTTGGTGAGTGTTACTGGCTTAGTGCTTGTGCTGCTAATGGTGTTCTCTGCTGCTAGGCATGTGTCGGGGCCTCCGTGCCTGAGGAGGAGGACGACCTGGCCTCCTCGTGAGTAGCGGCGGAGGCCTCCGGCACCGGGAACAGCCGCCCGGACGCCATCGAGGCCACCGCCGCCATGGAGGAGGCCGCGGATCCACCCACAGCTATGGGCGGAAGAGTTAAAGGAGTGGCAAAAGATATTAAATAATTTTTGTAATGGAAATAAGAAATCGAGGATTAACAAGAAATATTGGTATAAAAGTCAAAAAGAAGGTGGCCTGGGACTTCCAAATTTAAAATGGTATTATTATGCAAATCAATTGAGATATATCATAGATGGAGTTTCAGGAAACGGCGATTTAGATTGGTTAGAGACAGAAGATAAGAATATTGAGATGAAATTAGAGAATATATTTTTTAGGAATTTTTCAAAGAAAGAAATGGAAAAAATAGAAAATCCTTTTATAAAAAATATAATAGAAATATGGAAGAAAAATAAAAGAAAATTGATACCGAATATATCAATATTAACTCCGATAGTAATGATGGAAAAATTTCCAATAAATTTAAGAGAAATAATAGAGAAAGAAATAAAAAAACAAAACATATATAGATTAAAAGATTGGATGAAAATAATGATAAATAAAGAAAGAATGAAAGAGAGATTGCAGGAAACTAAGATATCTTGGTTAAATTATATACAACTAGAGCAATGGACAAAGAGTATGAAAAGATATGTTAAGGATTTTAAAGAATATACTAAATTTGAACAAATTATTATTCAAAGAGAAAATATGCAAGAAAATGAAATACTAAAAGGTACAACAAGTGAAATATATAAAATATTAGCAAAAGAACAAGAAGAGGATTATCTTAGAAAAATATGGGAGGAAGAGACAGTACAAATTATAGATATACAAGAATGGAGAAAAATTTGGGAACAACGCCATTTAAAAAAATTATCAATAAGAATAAAAGAGAATTATTATAAAATAGTTTGGAAATGGTACTTGACTCCAGTGAAATTAAATCAAATAGATGAGAAATATTCAAGATTGTGTTGGAGAGGATGTCAAGAAATTGGTACATATATGCATATGTGGTGGAATTGCAACAAGATAAAGGAATTTTGGCAAAAGGTTTTTAAAGAGATAAAAGAGATTATAGGATTAGAAATACCAGTATGTCCAAATATAGCGTTGTTGTCCATATATAATAAGGTAGAGTGTACTCAGGCAAAGAAAGAATTAATAACAAATTTGTTAACTGCAGCGAGATTAATAATAGCAAAAAAATGGAAGACAAATGAAAAATTTCAAATAGAAGAATGGTATAAAGAAGTGTGGAAAATTGCAATTAATGATAAACTAACATGTAGAATTAGGTTTATGAAAGGTTTGGTAAAAACAAATGATTTTGAAGAAATTTGGAAAATATTTTTAGAAAAAGTTCTGAAAAGAGATGGTAATGCTACCCTGTTAAAAGAAGAATGGCAATTTTGGAAAGTGGATTAAATAAAAAGTTGGCTCTGGGGGTGGGTTTTTTTTTATTATTATTACTTTTATCTTTTATTTTGTATTTTTATATTGTTTATTATCTGTGTGTGTTAAACTTGTGATTTATAGATGTAATTTGATATGTGATGTTCAATGTTTAAAAGGGGGGAAAAAAAGTTAAAAGGTAATTGGTTTTAGAGAGAGGTTATTATTAGAGATATTAAGTAATAAGTTTATAATTAATAATAGTAAGAGATTAAATGGGAGTGAAAAATATTGAAATAAGAGTGAAAGTATAATAATAAAAATGAATATAATGAAAATAAGAATTGAAGATATGTAACAAAAATGTATAAGTTGTATGAATGGAACAAGCTGAACAAGTTTATGATTTTAGGGGAAGGGAAAAACAATAATATAAGTTTGCATTGTTTAAAAGAAGGAAAAAAAATTTTTTGTTTTGTTTTGTTTGTTTGTTTGTTTTTTAATTCACTATTATGTATAACACATGGTGTTTTATTTTTCGTTTGTTTTTGTGTTATAGTTTAATAAAATTTTAAAAAATTAAAAAAAAAAAAGAATGACATTTCCAGCCCCCTACAGAAAGCAAGGCAGTCTGTGATAATCAGAACGAAGACTCCTGTCATGATTCCTCATTGAACCACTGGAAATGTTATCCTGCTGTGCCGCAATCACCAGCAGAACAGACCTCCATCTCTTGCGGAAACATCTGGCTGTTAAGATAGGTTGGATAAGGGTCAGGTCATAAAATAATACTTAGTTACAGATTCATAACTAAGCTGGCAACATAGTTTCAGCCGTGATTATTTTTGCATGAAATGCTGTTTACTGAAAAAAAATGCAATTTTTACACAAAATAAGTTCTCAGTTGTGAATAGTCATTGAAAACTTCATAATTTTGAACGCTTTCTCATAGTGAGAAGATAATTGCTGAAATTATTCATTGTTTCCTTCTGTTATAATTCAGCCTTTGAAAACAAAAGAATCCAACACAGAAGAGTTAGACTATGAGGAGCTTCATGCTTCAGACAAATCTTAGAAACTGGTAGCTCAAAAGGCTGAGAGGTCCTTTCTCCAGCAAGAGTATACATTCATTGAAGACACTCACACCCAGCCCATATTTTGAAGTCTGATAAAGAGACAAGGAAAAACTGCATGGGAACTATCAATGAAATAGAAGACATTGATTAATCCATGTTCTGGCATCCAGATATAACCACCTAAAAATCTGCCAGCAGCTAGTACTCCTTGTTGTTCACAACAAAGTGTTCTACCTCTGTGACTGGCTGTGTATTTTGTTACTTGACATTTTTCACCCCTGGACTGCCTACATTTAATCATTTCCTATCCTTCATATCCTTTTTGGTTTTGGATATCTGGACTACTGGCTTTTCTAATGGCCTCTCAACTGGCTGAGACCTTGATCTTATGCCTTCCCTTCATCTTATTGGATTATCACCTAGGCAGGATTAACTTCCCTGTAGCTGCTTCTCTTAAGTGAATCTCTCCATTTGGAAATCGCTGACATAGGCATAGGACACCTTCAGGAAGAAAATTAACAAATTCAAATTGACAGAAAGACAAATGGAGAGGTTTAGTCATCCCTATTGAAAAAGATTCCTTGACCTTTCAGAGATATTTTGCATTTGCACAAATGGATCTAAGGGGGGAAAAGGAAGACATTCTCAGTTTAGGTAACTGATCCAAAGATCCAAGCCTAAGGCTGTGCAATATAGTTTGCTCTATGGGGATTTCAGTTTATAGCTTCCGTGTGTCTGATTTGCAAATGGTATTTGGACACCTAAAATGTCTTCAAGCTCTGCATATAATGAAATTGACAGGCATTGTGGTTTCACTGTATTGTCTAAACATCTCTAGCTTTGTTCATTTTATGGAGTGAAGCTGTCTATATATATATATGTATGGGTTGTCCTATAGATTTATTAAAGAACCAGATATGCCGAAAACCATACTGACGGAGAATACAGATACCCAGTAAGTCAAATGAAATATAAAATTTGTCCCCCTTCATTTCAGAATGAGTGCACCTTCTAATTCATTTTCCCCATAACCTCTCAAAATCTCTTTTCATTGTTTATAGACTAATTATAGAAGCATCCGCTGGGGTATGGACAAGTGCAGATAGTAACTCAAGCATGACAAAAAAATTGGAAAAGTCACCCATGCAAAGCCAGTAATATTATCTCATGCTTATGAGCAGTCCAAAACAATTACAGCATAGAGGTCTCTTGGTTTTGATACTAGTGAAATCAAGTGTCAGAGATAAAATATACAAAACACAAAATTCCTAAAAATTCTGCCTTAATGAAGAAGCACCTTACCTACAGATTTTTAATATTATTCTATGAAAACATACCCCAAATATTCCGAGTTGTTTGAGATATCTCATCTTTTCTCTTAAATCAACATCAGTAAATTATAGGAATACATTATAGGCCAATCCATCAGAAAATTAGAAATATTTGTGTTTGATTAGCTTTGTAGAAAATGCAAGGGTGGATTATGCCATGTATGTATGCATGTATTTGCTGCCTTTCCTCCCAAAGTATAACCCAAGGCAGCTTCCAAAAAGTTGAAAAAAAATTAAAAATATTATTGTAACATATTGTTTACATTAATTATACATATTATACACATTATAAAAGCTTACTTTCAAAAAAAATCAATAAATAAGTAAAAGTTTCCTTGTTAACTCATTAAGCACACATTTGAAAAGAAATGTCTTCATCTGCCTATGAAAGGAAAGTGGGGAGGGGACCAGCGTAGCTTCCTGGAGAAGAGAAGTCCACAGAGTGGGAGCAGCCACCAAGAAATCTCTCACCTGTGCCTTCACCAGGTGAGCCTAGGATGGTAGCAGGATTGAAAGAAGGCCTCTCCCTGCATATATTAAGGCCGTGGCAGTTTCATATAAGGAAATAGTCTTTCAAATAGTCCAGACTCAAGATGTATATGTACAAAAAAAAAAAATTGTTGATGTTAAAGCAAGGAAATTTTTGAGTAATACTTGGTTCAATTATCGGGCCAATTTCATGCTTAGGTCCAGAAACTGGGTAAACAGACTGTCCTGAATGGGGTTGCCCATTTTTTAAAGAAGCAGGTGTGTAGATTACGAGTGTTTCTGGATCAATCTTTATCACTATAGGCCCAAGTGCACTATGTGGTTCAGATGTTTGATACCAACTTCAACTGGTACACCAGCTATAGCCCTTCCTGAATCAAAATAACCTAGCCAATTAGCTATCATGCACTGGAGACCTCCTAATTCAACTGTTGTAATGCACACTACCTGGGGCTGCCCTTTAAGATGACTCTTCAAGGACCAAAATGCAGCTGCTCAACTGCTGATTGGTATATTATACAAACATCATATAATGTTAGTCTTAAAAGAATTGCACTGGCTCCCAATATACTTCCAATCTGAATTCAAAGTACTTGTTATGACACTTAAAGTCCTAAATAGCTTGGGACCACACCTTTCCTTATATACGTCTGCTCAATGACACAAAGTCTGTTCATGGGGGGCTCCTCTGTGTTCCACCAATGAAGTCTACACACTGTGTGAGGATTTAGGAGAAGGCTTTTTCAGCTGTGGCATTTTCTTGTGGAATGTCCTCCCCTTAGAGGCCCAATTGGCCCAAATGCTAGTTTCATTTAAGACCAAGCAAAAACATGACTATTAAAGTCTTTGTGCCTCACTGATTTTAATTCAAAATGCTTTGCACATAGTTTTAAAATTTTTAAACTTTTAAACTTTGTTTAATATCTTTTCATATCTTTTAATTATAATTACTGATTGTATTGTTTTGATATTGATTTTAATTTTTATGGTGCCCTGAGATATTTTAATATAGGGAGCAATAGAAATATTTTAACAAATAATATTCTTCTATCATTTCAGTTGTGCCAGAAAAAAAAAAAAGATGGCATTAGAACATACCACATGCTCCACATGCTCATTGATGTTTAGAATGCATTCTTTAGAAAAACCCAATACATTCTGGCCTGTACACAAACTGATTGACCTTATTCAGGGGCTGAATTAAAAAAATAAATACATCTATAAACTTCAAATTTTTACAAAAGGACAATAATTAAAAATGTTATAATTACCATTTTGGAATATGCTAGTTTTTTGTCAGATGATGATGATCATTGGAATGTTCTAGATTTGTGTCAAATTATTATTAATTGAAATCAAATCAACAGCATAAATTCCTGGTGTTGCAGATACACTCTTTCTATTAGCTGGACTGATAAACAGTAAAAGAAGCCTGATGATGATGATTGAATTTAAATGGATTGTCAGAAATAATGAAGAACCTGAAGAATGGTGTGCCAGTTTCAAGGACATCTGATGCAATCTAGATGGGGAAATGCTATGTTTTTTATCTTTTTATATAAGTTGCAGTGGCATTACATTAATCCAGATCTTCATTAAGACCTCCTAGTATGAACTATTTTAACTTTAAAATTTATCCCACCTCTTTTTTTAAACATCATTATTAGCTATCTTTTAGAGCACTCAAAACCTCAGATCTGATGCAAATCTAGTACAACACATGCAGAGTGTTGAAGTTCTCCACAATGACTGACCAAATCAGCTTCTATTCTTCTTTTCCTTATATTAGAGGGATGTTCCCCTTTTTGTGTTTTTAGTGGTCTTGATATCTTTCCACATACATTTTCTTTTTCTGGCACATGCATTGATAGATTACAAAACTGCTATTACAAGTGCTAAAGTGGGTCAGGATATATCTCTGTTGATCATGCTAATTTATAAATTCAGTCATTTTGGATGTGTGTTTGCAATACATGCAATGACCACAAGAGTGGTATCTTATGTAACTAGCTGCATACATTATAGTATAGTACACATTATAGTATTTTCTGATGTTTACTGAGACTCCCTGTAAGCAAGACTGACCACAATATCTATGATATTTCTTGTTTTTTCTTTTCGTTTTTAACTGTGGCTTTTCTGTATACCCTGCAATATCTTATAATATAAACCATTGCTTTTTGATGAATCCCTATGTATGTGTGTGTGTGTGTGCTTGTGTGTGTGTGAGAGAGAGAGAGAGAAAGTAAGAGAGCAGTGGAGATAGTTGGTCAGTTGGTCATCTGTGCTGTTTTTGTAACAATTCTAACTGTAATCTCCTTGCTGTCTTGGCTTCTTCTATTGCTTATCTAATAGAGTGTATCTGAAACTCTAGAAATTTGTACTGCTGATTTGATTGCAATTAATATAGTACATAAACTGACACAAAACTGGTATACTCCATTATGGTGATTTATAAATATAATATTTTTTATTTATGTGTTCTCCTTTTGTAAAAGATTCTAAGTGAAATAGATCTATTTATGTTTATTTTAATGCAGCCCCTGAAGAAGGCCAATCACTTTATGTACAGGCCAAAATGCATTGGGATTTTTTAAAGAGTAAGTTCTGACTATCAGTAAGGACATGAAGTCTGGTCTCCTTTTTGTGCTGATTTATTACATGTACTTTACAGTATCTAATCTTGCTTTTTATCAGAATATACAGTGCAAGTGCCAGAGAGTATGACCCATAAATCAGATAAAACGGTATATATTAAGGCAATGAAGTTTTTCACCTCTAAACTGATTTTAGTTAGAATACTTTAATACCATTGGATATCTGAGTTGTTCTACAACTTTCATGTCACTGTAATTTTTCATAGATTTCAAGTTTCCATTAAGAGTACTTGTTGTTTTGCTTTTTGCCAATCTCTATTTGATTCCATGGGATTGCGCCAACATATTACTGGAGTGGCTGGTGTAAATTTATACTTCTCAGTTTTTTAAAAAAGGAGTTTTTTGCTCAGAATATATTTTAAAGGTTTATTTCACGTATGCAGCTTTTCCCTGGCATGTGGTTTTCATGCTGGTGGACCACCAGCATTGGGTTTAGCGAAGATAAGTAAACTGAAGCTGTGGTACTTTGGAGATATCATGAGACAACATGACTCATTGAAAAAGACAGTAATTCTCTGTAAATTAGGAAATATTGGGTAAAAGAGGAAAATATAGGTGGGTTGATTCAATCAAAGAAGCCATGATCTTAAGTTTGCAAGACCTACTGATTACCACAGCTCTAGGAGATCTCTCATTCATAGGGTTGCCATTAAGTTGAAGTCAATCTGATGGCAATAACAGCAACAAGGCTACTGTTTGATTATTGCTTATTTACTTATATTGCTGATGCCTCAGCCTCTTAGAAATAGTAATGAAGGTGGCCTATCCTTATTTATTTATATTGTTTCTATTTCAATTCACAAACAAAACTCTCTCAGAAGCTTACCAATACACTTTAACCTATAAAATATGGAAACATAATAAACCATATCACCTGAAAACCTGAAACACCAAACCTAAAACAAAATAGAATATTCACAATCTGAATATCATCAGTACAGGTTTAAAATGCATCAGAGTAACCATGTTACTCTGTGTGTGAATTCAAACCAATCACAGTTTAGTTATAGTAAAAGTGTGAGGGGGGGAAACCTGCTGTCCTTTCCACTTCCATTATTATTATTTCTATGTATAAGGAGAGGCTAAAGAATAGCACTTTCTCAATGTGTGGTGGCTCTCCACATGAACTGAAACGCTAATTTGTTTTGTTTTTTCCTGGCTTAATATCACATGGAGAGTTTCCTCCTTTACAGGCAGTTTGCCTCCCCTCAGGGCTACACCCTCAATATGGAGAATGCTGACTAAGGGGTTGAAAATAGCATGCCTCCCTTCTTGTCATATTTATGTTCATTGAATGGCCAAATGTGACTTTGGCTAAGGCATTACCAGGTGGGCCTTGCATGACCACAAAACCTACCTGTAAAACTGTTTTTTTGGTTTTTTTTTTTTTTTATTGATCACTGCCATAAAATAATGGGTGTTTCTTTGTGGTAAAAGGTTTAGAGGACAGGCTTTAAATCACTGCATTTCCTTTCCCAGATAAACTCCAGGAGACCACCCTTCCTTTTCCCATTCTGTCTGCTTTGCCCAGTTATACTGACTGGGAATCACTTGGAAACAAAAAGTATCATGTTCTTTTTACTGTTCTTTACAGTGCCACAAAAATGAGGCTATGCCTCTAGGCAATATGATAATACAAAATAAACAACAATTATATTCCAAACTTCCTTCAGAGTACTATATGGATTTTAAATCCCTGGGGAAACAATAGCTTAGTCACAAGAGTGCTAAAAAGCTTTGTAACATCATAATGTTCTCATATTTAATCTGAGGTTTTTTAAAAAGTTGCTGTTCAAATGTTTCTGGGAGGGAAAAAAGACTTCTGAATTAAGATATTGTGGCCAATTTCCAGCATAGAAAGGATTTTATTGCTCTTACAAATGAGGCTTTTAAAAATAAAACAAATGATGAATTTACCTACAGAGGAACATTAATGTAGACATTTATAGTTATAAATTGTATGTTTACTTGGCCACCGAGGCATATTCTACTATTACTCTATGCAAGGAACACCCAAAGACATTTATTCAAGTTCTGTATAACATCAAATAAAGGATTATAAATGTAACACCAGATTCCAATATGAAGGTATAAAGAATTTCATTTAGTAACATCCAGCCAGTATAGAAAACATCATACACTGAAGTCACAAAGTCATGGAGGGCACATTGCAATACTGATCCTATGTATATTCATTCAGAAGTCCAATCAAGCTTAAGACGTATTGAAAGGTAAAGATATCCATCATGACCTTAAAATACAATCTTTTGTTCACTGGGGGATGTGGCATTTCAGGGCAGTGGAACAGAGTGGATCTTCCCAAGCTTTCTATTGTCATGGCTGCCTGGATTGTAAAAGAGTGTTTAGGTACTGAAGTGAAGTAAACATTAGGGCAAAACATTAGGGCAAAAATTACTCAAGCTCAGTAGTTACTTCCCCTCTCATTTGAGACATGGCTCAAGAACTGACAGTTTGTATATCATGGTCTTCTTCACTCAGTCTAGCCTTTCTCTAAAATGCCTTTCAGAAGTACTAGCTGGTTAAAATAAAGAGATATAGTTCATAATGGTGATACTTTTAATCACTGAACCATGGTCCAGAGAGCTCTAGTACCTCAAAACAAACTCCTGGGATTCCATAGGATGTGGTCATGACAATTAAAGTTGAATCCAAATGCTATAATAATATTAGAGTTAGAGTTGGAAGGGACTCCATAGGCCAGCAAGTCCAACCCCCTTCTCTATTCTGGAATTCTAGTCAGAGCATCTCCAGCAGGTAGCTATCCAGCTTCTTTTTGAGAATGTTTGGTAAAAGAGACTGCACCATCTCCTTAGGTAATTGGTTCTGTTGCCAAACTACTATTACCATCAAGATGTTTCTTCTGTCTTCATCTAAACCACACAGCTGCACACAAAACATCCATTTTTTAAATCTTGAAGATTCAATTCTATCTTTAATACAAAGATCACATTAATTTATAATTATCTTCTGGTATTCTCATTTCCTTAAAAAAACATGAATGAATTCTGTGTTGTAATTCTGTTTTATGCCTGAAATCACACCACACTTTTTCATTTTGTTGAAGAACATCATGACAAAATGACTATGACATTTTAGCAATGATTGAAATAAAGAGCATAACCTATTGGTCTGCAGGAAGTTTGCAGATTTCAGACTAATGTGAAAGCAAGGAAATAATGACACAGGTGCATCTATTGTTGATCATTCTTCCCCCCTCCAATTTTTCTGTTTGAGAGTGGTGGTGGTAATAATATATAGGAGTTACAGGAGTTAGCAGTTTAGTTCTTCTCTCACGTACTCAAATACAGCCAGCAAGACAGTCTTAACAGCATCAAAGAGACATACCACCTGCACTTTCTCATGCTGCAGTTTCTCATTGTCAAAGTCCAATTCAGTCATGTAAATGATTTGAAATTCAGTCGATCTGTGAAAATATGTGCACTTAATTATCATCTTTTAAACATGAAAAACTCTCATTTTATTTGTCCCAGTATTATGAGGTAAGTGCACTTATTTGAAACTTGGTTGAAGAAAGAATTTGACATAGGAGGCTTCCATTATTGCTCCATTTTAATTACAGGATTTCTTCTCTTTAGTAACTCTAAAAATTTGACAGTTCTTTCTTTTAAAAATCAGGTTGCTGGCATGGTGCCATATGATCCCTAGGCCAAAACAGCTGCACTTCATGGCAAGAGCAAAGGATGTAACGCCTTTGGTCCTTCCCATTCATTATGCTTTTACTTGTGAGTAAACACAAGTAATGGGATTTCCTGGCCCTGATGTGTGATCTCCCATTCCCCCTTTGATTCAGGACAAGTTTCTCCAGCCAGATATTCCTCTGGCCAGCAGACTTACAATGAAATCTCTCTTCACTGCCAAGCTATGTCAAGGAGTGTCTGCCATCTATCCTGCCCAAAAGTCACCCTCCTCAATTTGACTTTTTCCTTTAGCTTCTGAGAAATTCTTTATTATTCGTTTCTTCTTTTATCATTAAACACTTAGTCAAGCCCTTAGATTTTTCTGTACTTACATTTCCAGATTTTCATATTCCACCAGGTGATCCCCATGCTCATTTCTTTAAAAAAAAAAAAAAGGAACTTATTTCCAAGGTAGGTTGGCCACTTCTCCATTGGCCTTCTACCAGCAAGTAAAGACCTTATTTAGGAAGGCTCTGGTCAATTGTCTGGCTACTGCTGGGAAAGATTATTTAAATTGAGTAGTGCTGTATTTTTTAGCAATATGTTTTTAAATTGCTTTTTAATCCAGTAATATTTTAATATTACAACCTTGTTTAACTGTCTTTTAGAATAATAACATTTTAAAAATTTTATCTATACATAGTTATATCAGTTTTTAATCTTGTTACAATTATAGGTGATATGTCCATTCTTTCGTCTGTCTTTGAAGGAACTATCCAAGGTGCTGAATCTATTTTTACAATAGGATACAATGCTTCAGAAGTCTGGAGTAAGATCCAGAGCATACTCACTGCCCCAGTAAGGTGTAAGGCACCAACCACCACTGTCTCGTTGTCATTTGCATAAGTCAAAATTCTGGGAGAAAAGCTGGACATAAGTGAAAAAAGTTAAAATAAATTAACATTTCCTTAGTGCCACAAATCATAAGTACTATCTGTGCTCATCAAAATAAGGGTCCATCTTGTTCATTGCTCTTTCCTCTACTGTGGTCATCCAAATACACCTGGGAAATCCAGACAGAGTAAGATATTGCTTGTCTTGACCATCTAGTAACCTGGTGCCTTAGAAGTTGCATTTAGTATCAAGTATCATTGATCCTCATTAGTGAATTTTCACTCATGAATTTACTTGTTTTTGTTCAAAACCTTTTTAAGCTATTGGTCATTGTCAATCACAAACAATCCATGGAAGAAGAAAAATAGGAAACATCTACAAAAAGTCAATGTGGCTACATAACGAACTCAAGGAGTAAGTGAAATGGAAAAAAAGAGCATCTACAATGAGTGGAAGGAAGGATGAATCACCATGGGAGAGTACAGATGTGTAGCCCAAGTTAGCAAGAATAACGTAAGGAAAGATAAAGCTGAGAATGAACTAAGACTGGCTAGACAAGCAAGAAGCAACAAAAAGGGTCTCTCCCCCTCCCCAGATACATTTAAGGTAAGAGAATTGCCAAGGAAAGAGTGGGGTTGTTGTTCAGTAAGGATGGTAAAATTGTAAAACATCTAAAAATAATAATAAAATAAAATAAACAACAAAAAGTAAAGTGAACTACTCAATAGCTAATTTGCTTCAGTTTTGTTCCAAAGAAGAACTGTATGCTTCCGTGAAATAGCAGAAACCTTAGCAAAGATCTTTATTCCAAATCAAGATTGATAGAGAGTCAGTCAGGAATCACCTAGCAACCTAAATGATCTCATATTTTCAGGGCCAGATGAACTGCATTCCAGAATACTGGAGGAACTTGCTGATATACTCTCTGAACTTGGCATCACTTTTGAGAAATCTTGGAGAATGGGTGAGGTGCAAGAGAACTGGATGACCTAGCAAACTACAGACTTGTCAGCCCAACCTCAATACCAAGAAAAATATAGAATGGATTATACAGGATCACTAGAAGCCAGAATGGGTTTATCAAGAAGAAATCCTGTCAGACTAATCTTATATCTTATTTCAATCAAGTCACTAGTTGGATAGATTGTGAGTATGCTGTAGATTTTATTTATCTGGATTTTAACAACACATTAGATAAAGTCCCTGTAATATTTTGATTAGCAAACTTCTTAAATGTGGAACAGTGTAGACACTGTCAGATAGTTCAATAATTGATTGAAAAACCATGTTCAAAGAGTCTTTATCAATGACTGCACCTAAGACTGGAAGGAAGTCTTGAGTGGAGCGCCTTAGGATTCTATTCTAGGGCTATTACTCTTCCACATTTTTATTAATGACTTAGATAATTGGGTTGAGGGAACCATTGTCAAGTTTTTAGATGTCACAAAACTGGAAGGGTGGCTAACACATTGGAAGATAGGAACAGAATTTAAAAGGGCCTAAATAAACTAGAAAATAGGTAGAGATTAATAAAAAGAAATTCAACAGAGAGAAATGGCAAAATTTTACATTTTGGTCACAAAACCCAAATATATAGGTATATGATGGGGGATACACAGCTTAGCAATACCATGTCCAAAAAAGACCTTGGGATTACTACTGATGTAACTTGAACATGAGCCAGCAGTGTGATGCTGCAGTCAAAAGGCATATTTCATTTATCTGGACTTTAACAACACATTTGATAAGGTCCCCATAATATTTTGATTAGCACACTTATTAAATGTGGAACAGATGCAGACAATGCACACCAGACTGGAAGGAAGTCTTGAGTGGAGTGCCTTAGGGTTCTCTGCCACCACAGAGGGAAGGATCAGGTCTACTGGTTTTAAGTTATGGGAGAGTAGATTTCAACTGAACCTTAAAAGTAACTTCTAAACAGTGTGTGTAGTTTGGCAATGAAACTAATTGCCTAGATGGTGGGTTCTTCTTCTCTATCATGAGATTCTGCTTTCTTTTGTTTTTCAGAAAGCTGCCACTGGCTAATCTGAGGTCTATAATTTTAAAAACTTTTATCTTGCACCTGTCCCACCTCCCCAGCTGCACACTTCAATTAGTTGTTGCTTATCATATCCAATCAAGATGAATTCCTATCTGTATATCAGATATGGCTTCTCAGCAGCTTTTTGTGTAGGCCAACAGGTCATAATCAAGTCAAATATATTATTTTCAAGTGCTATTCCTGCATTATTTATGAATGTGCTGTAGTGATGACACCAAGGTTTACTTCATTCCTTCATACAGCAGGAATAAAGGAGCTTTCCCAATTGTATTAATTTCAACCTCTTACCTGTTACAATAACAAATAGTTATATTTCTCCTGTAATCACTCACTCTCTTAGTATAAATATTCCATTGCAAAATGTAATAAAAGATCAGTACTATCACTGTTACTTCATTTATATTATCAGCACTTTCAAATTTATTTTATTTGCTAACCCACCTGAAGGTAAGCATAGTAAGATAACTATAGTAGACTCATAGTAGTCATCCATTTCAGAAAGATTTTCCTGGTGTTTCAACTAAATCTACATTTATCAATCTTTCCCTAGATACCAGTAAGCCCTTGAGTCTATTAAACTGCAAAATCAGAAATTTCTCATACACTGCAATAAAAATAACTTTGAATCACAGTAATAAAAAGTAAACCTCCATGTCATTGTACTTTACCAAGGTGAGAAAAGAAAGGAAGTTGGCAGCTAAAATAGTTAGTGGCAAAACAAGAGTCAATATTTTTGGTTTATATAGTGTGGGGATACATTGCACCTGATTAAAGGACATATTCTCTAGAACTTAAAATACATGCATGGAAGCAAAGCTGGCAGAAGAAAATGCATTACTTTTTTAAAGCTGTGCAATTTTCTTTTTTAAAAATATGTATAGATAAGTTGTAAAAAGACAAAGGTTTAAAGTACCTATTTCCATGGTACAACTTAATTCATATTGACATCATATTGAAAATTCCTTGTGTATCAAAAAGGTTTAGTCCATAGTATGGTAACTGTACACAGGATTGCAGCCTTATTCCCAGATGTCCAGAAGAAATTCCTATGAGCTTCAACCATGCCTTGGCCTAAACAAACTGTCTCCTTTCCTGAATGCATATAATGAATTCATTTGTTTAAAGATGAATATTCTTACCTTTCCCCAGAGCTTCCAGGCTGGTCTACTTCAGTGCTGCTCAAAGGTGTGCTCTGCAGACTAGTGCCAATCCTTTAGCCATTGGTTTCTGGTCTGTGCCAAGCTTCCAGGAGATTTTGCAGGTAAAAATAATATAGCACGAATATGGGAAAAAATGTGGCCTACCACAACATATAGTCTGAGAAGCATAGGCTTATTCCATCAGCTTCATTAAAGAAGAAAGGACTAAGTCAAGGAAAGTCATAGGATTCTGAAAGATTCTAAACATGATTGATAGGATTCTGATAGGACTCTAAACATGATCTCATTTCCTAGACTGGCAATGCAAAAGCAGCCTTCAGAACCACACACACACATCTTGTTATTGTTTCCACTGTTGTCTAGATAGAGATAGTTTTGCATTCTAAGCATTTAACAGATGGATATTTACCAACCCAAATCTTTCCCCGCCTGCTGCTCTATTTGTCTGGTGTGATCTCCTGAATTTTATGTCACCCATAGTCAAATATTTTGATTATTTTGCATCCTGGATTGTGTCATTGAGAGAACAATTTCAATAATTATCCTTCCTTCCCACAATAGTTCCAAACTCTAATTCCTACTGTCTTTTAAACAGTTGGACAAGATAGGAAATGACCATACATAACCTCAGTGCCATCTCATCCAGTAACATCCCCAAAGTGATTTTCGTAACTAACAATACCAATAATCTTTATGCAGGCTTTGTCATTGAGAAAACTTGCAATACAAGTCAAGGATCCAGATTTTGCCCTGATACAGTCAGTTGAACTACTCTTATCTCTCCAACAACTGGTTTTGTGTATCAACAGGGCCATGTTCTTATTTCAGCCTATTGTTGTGTCATTATCAAGCACCTTAAATTTTATAGCCACAAACCTAATCAAATTAGCCAATCTATTTCACTATGCTCCATATTAGACTGCATCTGCTGATGTGTTGCTACAAGTCAATTACATATCCAACCACTGAGGCTAATGATGGCTTTGTAACTATTCTCATTATGCTTTAATAGGGAGAGCATTCTCCATAAAATACTAATATCTCAGGCATTGCTATTTATCTGATAACAGAAACTATTTACAATATAGCAATCATATCAGCAACAATGCAGTTTTTCTGAGCCTCATAGAATGTACATGTTTTATTTCTGGGATATATGCAGTAAATATTAAAGCAGAACTGAAAGTAGACACTGTGTATTCAATAGCCTTTAAAGAACCTTTAGAAATGACTTTCCCAGTGTTTACTGCATCACCACTACCACTATACCACCACCATTATCTTGACCACGTGTTCAGCACTGTGTGATTCCTGAAGATAATTTATATGACTAAGTCTGCCAACATTGTTCTCACAATGAATTGTTTTCATCTCCCAGCACGCTAGGGACTCTGAAGTATCTGGGCAGTGATTTCCTTCCAGATGGAATGGAGCTATTAAAAATGTTTGACTCTACCCCCCAAATAGTTCAGACTAAAACATGGTTAGGCAGTGTCCAGCTGTTTGCAGTTCAATACATGAAGATAACTGCATGTGTGTTTCATGGATGCTTCCTGGATTCCTACCCCTGCCCAGCCCTGAAATGATCATGGGGGATCATTCTGGCAGCAATGAGGCTGGTCGTATGGGTAGGAGATCATTCCAAAAAAGAGATACTATATGCCCTTTTCTGCAACAACTTCAAAATGACATATGCATGTTCAATATGCTATAATGCATGCATAGTATTTTTTTCCAGGAAGTATTTTTGTATCTACCTATGATTTTAAAATGGCAATTGGAGAAGACTTGCAAACTTTGGCAATGACCCTAGGCAAATTCCATACAAGGGCTAGGCAACTTCCTTGGGACAAAAGGCTGTAATGGGATCTGCCAACCAGGAACGTAAAGAATACTTACATACTTTCTTTGTCTTGATAAGAAAAGCTATACCCCATGGGAGAAAAAAGAGTCACTAAAATGTTTGCCTATGTTCCACCAGAACAAAAGATGTCAATAGCTGGGGGTGAAAGTATTGGCATATTTAGGACAAATGTGGTCTATTGTTCACAAAAACTAAGCAATGATTTTGAATACAGAACAGTTCAGGGTAAGTAAATCTAGGTAATTGTTTTGTATTCATGATCACTACTTAGGACCCTGTTTTAGTGTTGTATTCCACTTGAACTGCAAAGGCAACATCCTTGCAATCCTGGGATTAACAATTTAGAGAGAAGCATTTAGAATTCTCACCCACAGAGCCCATGAGCCTCACTAAACTACAAATCCCAGAATTTCACAGGATGCTGCCATGGCAGTTAAAGTGGAATGTAGCACTATGATAGTACAGTGTAAGAGGGCAGTTAGTCACAGTTGTGACACTATTGTCACAATCATAACTTCCTCTTGCAATGTACTTTATTGGGTATCAATTGTATGGGGAGAAGATGCTCCATTCTGTTGCTGTTTGATAATGGTTGAATGACATTTCTGTCAGGTTTAGGGGGAAGTAGGCCAGGATAAGGATTACAGAATGATAAAGAATTCTAGCTAATGTATTATGTGCAAAAAGTGTGGCCAACTCAAAATACAACCTTGTAATATTTAGCAGGAAAAATGCCTTCTTCATAGAAGATCTCTCATCTTCTATACATAAAATAGTAACTACATGAACACAGACATGCTGAAGCATCCATGTGTATATTGCTGCAATTTAATAATATAGAACATGATTATTTGCTTTTTTTGCATCCATGAGAGGCAATGGAACCAAATCCCTGGATAACCAGAAAGTCACTGTATATTTTGATTTTTGTATATTCAGTAGGATTCCCCTTTAGATAGTTCTTAATACAAAGAACTGTAAATAGTATTACTATTTGATACATTTTATTGTCTTTCTTTTCTTTTCTTTTTCAATTTCTTCTCCTATGTCTTTGCTACATATTCAAAACTTTGATGTAAGTTGTTCAAAGTCAATGTTGCCAACAATTGTATGTCCATGAAAATGGGTTTCTCTGCAACTTCAGCTGGTTTTGTTGCAGACATCATGGGGATTAATCTTCATATGCAAAAGCAGTGCATTTATGCCGTACTAAAATTAAATTGTTGTACTGGTTTCCATCAATTCCACTGCTGAAGGAATGGAAGGTAGAGAGCTAAGGATGAAGACAGACCATGAGGAAAGGAATGGAGGTGATACAGATAAATGAAAAGGACTGGAGAAGAAGAAAGGGTTGAAAGAGCAGAAAACAGAGAGAAGGATGGACGATGAGAAGCAGAGCTAAAGCAGCACTTCAGAGGCAAAAATGGTGGCTAAGGACAAAACAGGAGAGAGAGTTAAGGGGGAGGACCTGGAAGGGAAGCTAACTGTATTCATTGCCATGGCAACAGGCTAGAAGATGTGAGACTTTTAACCATGGGGCCTATGGGAACTTAATTTAGAGTTAGAGAGCAGCCTAAGTCCTCCACAAAGGCAGCCAAGGTAGTCCTTATGTCTCCTATCACTCCTTATTGGAAATGGGCTCATTGCTAGTGGACAAGTCCACCTTAAATAGGCACAATCAGGTAGCAGAGATTACCTTCCTAGTTCTGAAGCAATCATTTCAAAGCAGAGCTGGGAGAAGATACTGAAAGCCCGAGACGGGAAGAGGGTTTGACAGGTAATGGGGATTGTTGTTGCTAGGGGAGAAGCACAAATATGAATATGAGAAGAAGATCCAAGGATAGTGAGTCCATATGAAGGAATGTGTAGGGGGCAGCCAAGGAGCTACTTACCTGCTTAATGTTCAGAGACATACTTACTGTGTGGAAGAGCTGGTCCACATTCTGTGCTTTTAATTATTCACAATAAATAGTCTTCAGCATACGCACTATCAAAGTATTAATTGAGATTAACTGAGGTTTATTCAGAGCCACTGACACCCAGAGTGGCCAGTCCATGAGCTATATTAAGAGATATAGAAATCACAGCTGTATTGGAGCTCATGTGCTGTTTTAAAGTAGAATTGCATTTCAATGAGACTTCTAGGAGTGTGATACCACTTTAAAACTAAGTCTATGTTTTCCTCTGCCTTGCATTCAAAGAAAATTGTGGCTTTTTTGGTATAAGCAGCACTGCCTTGCCAAAATTTAAATGCAAACCAAGAAATCTTCATAGAAAAAAAGCCAAGTAGGCTGAAGGGACAGAAGATAGAAGGGATAGAAGATAGATAGAAGACAGAAGATAAGGACACGGACAGACAATGACACTTTTGCATTATGTTCACTCAGTGACCAACAAAATCTACTTCTTACAACAGACAGTAAGAGGGTTCTCTTGTGTTCAAATCCACCTTGGGATTGCTTTTCTGCAGTATCTAGGACATATATATTTGTGTTCCCCAGTTTGTTTGTCATAAACAAATGTAAATTGCTTGCAACTAAACATGTCCTATTTCTGTTTTCACTTGTGATTTGTTTTCCTAACTCAGTGAACAAATAATCATATCTGAATTATACCCAGATTACATTTAAGACTGTGCTTGAGAAGATATGATCAACAGAATCATTCTGTCTTAATTAGATTGTTTTCCCCACTCTAAGATTAAACAATATATGTCTTCTATATTTCCTTTATAAACCTCTCCTTCATAAACCATTCCATATTTTGATCTGCCATGCATGTTTACAACAGTATAAACAAACACTCAGTTAAAGATATTTAAAAATCAAATCATGTCACTATACTTTAACTTCAACATTATAAACATACAATTTGAACCACAAGGAGGAGGAGGAGGAAGAGGAGCAGCAGCCGCAGTGATAGCAGTAGCAGTGCAGCATCCCATATAAAGAAAAAAAGAGAGTTTATATAGCCAACTATATTGTACTTCTCCTGCCTTTTCCTTGCTAACTGATTAGAGTCACTGTTTGTTATAGAAAAGTGGTAACGTCACTATTGTCTCACTCAAGAAACACATTTGGAATAAAGCCGTTAGTTCTGTGTTAAAAGTTGTCATGCTATAAAGAATGAGATCTATGAAAAGAACAGAACAAAATGAAAGTCAAGATTTGCATGTTCCATCTATTTGTAAGCTTATGTCATTATCTAGCCAGTTATGCATAAATATGAGTGTCTTTCCTCCCTGAACCCATTAACAGTTCAATAAATGGCACTCAGTTAAACAGAGAACATAAATATCTGTCTGATCAAGGCTTTTGTACAATAAGGAAGGTGTTACGTTACCAATAATTAAGAAGACTTGTACTTCTGTGGGCAATACAACAGTGATGCATATTTATATTGTCAATATGCTAATAAAAGCAGTCAACAGCTTTACTTCTGGAAACTGTTAGTTGCCACACTCCCTAAAAGATGCAAGAACTGCATATTTATCCAAATCACACCTTTCTTTTTTGCTGCATATCAATATCTCTTCTATTCAAGTAAAGTCATAATAAGCTGTAGGACATTAACATAATCATATAATATCATAAGCTAGTAAGTAGGATAATGCCATAAGCTAGCAAGTCCAAGACAGTGTTAATGCAAACTCAATGAAATTATGTTCACATTTTATGGACATGCTCCTTGTAGCGTTCATAAAATTCAGCAACTTGACTGGTATAAAATTAGAAAGCTTGAGTGATCTAAGTAAAGTGAAGGCTATGGATTCCATCTCTCAAATTATCTTTCTCATATCTCATTCTGTGGAATTTCTGTGATTCACAGATACTATCTGTAGTTCACATGCCTTCAAGTGATTTCCAACTTATGATGACCCTAAGGCAAATTTATAATGGAGTTTCCTTGCAAGGTTTGCTTAGAGCAGGTTTGCCTTTGCCTTCCTCTGAGGCTGAGACCGAGTGAGTTGCCCAAGGTTATCCAATAGGTTTCCATGGCTGAGCAAGATTTCAAACCTTGGTTTACAGAGTCATAGATCAAACTCAAACTGCTACACCACACTATCCTCAATGGTACTATCTATCCTTAATGTTATTTAACATGTCAGTTAAACTAGTGGGAGAGCGTATCCAGAGTTTGGGGGTTCAGCACCATCAGTATGAAGATAACACCTATATTTTGATAGTGGCCAGGACTGCAATTGCACAGTTAAGGTTTCCACTGACCCAAGAATCACAAATCACCGACAATGCAAAGATAGTATGAAAAAGTGCCCTTGTTACATTAAAATAAAATGGGAACAGAATAGAAAGAGACTGTCCAAAATACTCTCCAATACAGATCTGTTGCAACTCCATTCCAAGGTATGCAATGTATCTGTCCATTTGTTCATGCATTTATGAGAGATTCACCACCACAGGAAGAGGATGCATTTCCAAATCCCAGAGATTATAATGATGCTTATGATTTCAGATCACCAAAATTCTGCCTAATATTTTCCAGAGTTCACCAACTGATAATAGTATTCCTCCCTCTCTGTCACTACAGTAGCAGAGGAGGAGAAGTGAGAATGGGAGAGATACATGACTTTCTAACCTGGGATCTCTGTCTTATTTTGGACTGAAAGCAAAATATTGATATTGCAGAATTTAGTATTACAAGGCAAGAAACTAAGAATTTTGGAGGTAAGGGAGTGGAAATGCAGATGTTCAGTCTTCTATCAATTAGTACTGTACAATTTTTTTCTGTTCTTACGTTAATTTTAACATTCTCACCAGTATTTCTGAGATTCTGCTGTGTAACATGTACAGCTAAATCTGCAATGTGAAAGATAAATCAAATATTAAACGTTTGATCTTTCAAAACAGTTGTTTCAAAAGTTTGATATACCACCCAGATCCCAACATTTCAAAGCAGTATGCATCAATAAAATATAAAATATGCACATAACATAAATACATAATACGATAAATTAACATACCTTCTTTATTTGGCCTGTGAAACAGATGTTAGCTTGAGAGGCTTGCATAAATATATTTTTAATATACATTTAAAACTATGAACATTTGGATCACGTTGAATATATAATAGAAGAGCATTCCACATCATAAGTATTACCACACTAAATTCTTTGCTTAAAATGACTGCAAAGCAGAGCTTAAGTCATCTCCAAAAGATCTGTAAGTCTGAACAAGTAGAAAAGGAAGAAAGTGACCTCTCAGGTAACTATGTCTAATTCATTAATGGCTTTGTAAAATAACAACAACAAAAAACTGACTCATAGTTGACTCAGCTGGTGCAGAATGCTTTAATTATATTTCTGGGTGGAGTAATTTGGCTCTGCTGAATGGATTTCACTTTACTCCAGACCTTCTGGTGGTCACTCAGAATGGCTTCACTTAGGCACTAAATGGCAATGGAGATAATATACTCTGAAGAATCAAAGTTTAGTTTGCAGGGGGGGGCACAAAACCATATCTTAATGATACTTTCTGGAATCTGGCCTTCAGGTAGAAGTAAGACCACTGAAATACAGCACTCCCAACTCCTATCTTCCTGAGCTAATTTGTAATGACACCAATATCAAATGGGACCAGAAGCTATTGGAAAAATCAAAGGAAAGAACAAGCTTGCACTCTGCTTGTCTTCTCATTATCTCTTAATGAATATAATCCATCAGGGCAACCAAGGTTGATTCAGCCTTAAAACCAGGCCTAAAATCAGATTGAAATTATCATGCTTCTTTATATGTCTGTACCAGCCAGTAAACTTATCTGTCATGATTATTCTTTCTTCCCTCCTTGTTTGGTATTATTATTTATTGTTACAGGAAGATCCCACCTTTTGACACCCTATTATCTAATAACTCACTCTTTTGATGCTTCCAAATTAAGGACGATTTCCATTAATTCAACAAGGGTTCTGCTCTTTCATTAGTTCATCTTTCCTACAGAGGCTTACCGGGAACTGAGTGCATGTGTGGGCTAGCTGTAAAGCAAGCTGTTACCCCAAAATGTGGGGGACTTGGGGGTACACCTGTGATGCCAATGCCCCCATGAAATGGTGGGGAATATTAAGAGGTGGGGAATATCAAAGAGGAGGCCTGCAAGAGGGTGGTAAGTTTATGAGGTCTTTTACACCTATGTGTACTGGTACTAATGCAGGGAAAAACCAACCTGAGTATCAAAAGTAAGCTTATTTGTTTTATTGGAGGAATTAACAATCACACACACACACACAAATAACAAGCAGTCTTACAATCACCCAAGGCTCACTGAAGGAAAAGGGAGGAAAAGTTGGATAGCAAGAATTTAGGGCATTGTGGGTGATATTTACCAATCCAGCAGAGTAGCAAAGATGTGATTGTGGCTTAGACTAGAAGGTAGTACAAATCAGGAATTGGGACAGCAAAGTGATAGCAAGTACACCAGAAGCTGTATGAGTTGGCTAGCCCAGAGTTGGGGTTTAAATACCCTATTTCTTCCTGGCGGGGGAAGAAGTTAATGGCTCTCTGACTGAATGAACAATGGAGACAAGAGAATGGACAACGAGGTCCAGAATGAACAAGAATGGTCTTAGCATTAGGTGACAAAGGATGGATGGGAATTGCGATAGTTCCCTGATTGCTGGAAAGGAAAGGGAATAAAGGAAGACTGCCAGGTAGTAGGAACTGGGTTGAAGATTGTTGGCCCTTTCCACACGGACTTTAAAAAGCGGTGTAGATCGACCTCCACGGAGGTCGTCTACACCGTTACGCGCATTGGGGTGGATTACTCTAAAGTAATTCCACACCGCAATCCGCGTTTGGGCGCCCGCAAGTGGCGCCGCCGCGTGCTTTTGAAAAACCACATTTTATGTGGTTTTTCAAAGGCACAGGCGTGCAACCCCGTCCAGCCCCGTCGCAGCGCCCGTGTGGATTTACGGACGCGCGCAAGGGCGTCCCTGCAGATCAGGCAGGGGGCGGGATTTCCGGCTGGCGGGCTTCTCCGATTGGTGGAGAGGCTCCGCCAGTCAAAATCCGCCATTTTGGGTGCTGCCGGGTGCCGAGGACGCCGCGGGACGCTGCTGCGTGTGGAACAGCAAAACGCGCTGCTCCGCGCAGCGACGGATCAAGGTAAATCCCGTTTCGGCGTGTCTTTCCCCGTTTCCCCGCCCGCGTGTGAAAAGGGCCTTAGTTTCCATTGTCTCTGGAGGTTGTTGTTAACAGACATTTTCAAGTCCATTGTCTGGGAATTTTCCTGGCTATGACCTAGCCATGCCCTGAGGTTTTGTCCTGATCTAATTTTGAAACACACATGTACAGCCAGTTTCCTCTTTGCCAGCCACCTTCCAGCCATAGCAAGATATAATTTATATTTCATGCCAATTAAACATTTGCCAATTAAACCATATCAAAATATGGGGGTATACAGTCTGGTAACAGAACTGAGAGGAGGAGAAGGACTCTAAGTCAGTTGGGAGACTTTGCAAGCAGCAGACAAATGAACCGCCATAAGTCTTTCATGCTTCCAACAGTACCATAGATGTGTTCCACTTTTCAACCAATTCCATATCCTGACAGTGGTCCAGTCCCTAACCTGTCAGATACGTGAGGAAAGCCTGTATTAATATTATCATTTTGTTCTTGCTACATGACCTACAGAGTGGTGACAAAGACCTATCTAAGCCAATCTTCTGTTTTCACAGTGGCCAGACAGATGTCTGGTTGAAATTCAATACCACAAGATTGACTAATTTAAATAGTATAAGTGACTGACATACACTAGTAGGTCTATTGCCCTCATGTTCTCTTTGTATCCTTCTACTCTTGTCCCCTTGCAACTAGTTTCAAAGGCATACTGCTTCTGATACTAGAGGTAAAGCCATCATAATGAGTAGCCACTGGTAGCTATCATTCATAAATTTGACTACTCATTTTAATGCTAAATTGATGGCCATAACTATTTCTTGTGGTACTAAATTTCATAGCTTAACGCTCTGTCACTATTCATCTTAGATGTCTCTGAGTAATAATATTTTGAGACAATGAAGAAATAAAAACACAAAACTTCACTGTATCCACTGTCTCCACACCATATACAAGTCTGTAAATTTCTGTCAGGTCCTTGGACCATTGTGGAAGTAGAGAGGCTTTAAAATGCTCAGAATAAATAAACTATGCAGAAACATTCTATCAACTAAGCTAGAAGAATAACAATCTTTGTTGCCTTCTTTTCTTGAACCATTTGTCTTCCAGCTCATCACCTTAAGAACTAGAAAGTGAAAGCTTGTGTCTTCAATTGAGATCCTACATCATCAAGGGCAGCATAAAAATTTCACAAGTGGAACTACACTATGGTTTCCCTCTCACCAACCACAGTACTTACCATTTCACTGTGACAGTTCTGCCCACCCACCCTTGACAGCCACTAAGTGGTTGGTGGAGAGCAGGGAGAGCATACAAGAATCTATGGTCACAAAGAAGATAGTGCAATTCCTCTGTATCTGGTGTGTGGACATAGCCAGACATTTATCTGATACTCTCACTCTCTACCAGTCATGGAGGGAGGGGTAGAGGCCACAGTGAAATGATGATTCTTGAAGAGTAGGACTTTTGTCCTTCTGGAGTTGGAAAGAGAATACCAACCTTTGCATTGGCCGAATATAGACACATGCAGCCATATGTTGTACTTATGCTTGCCTATGTCATCAACGGGGTGCCACTTTACTTTGTTAGCCTTCCCTCTTTCCAATTCTCACTACCTTCCTTTTGTTGAGGAAACTTTTTTGTTTTGCTGAAGATAGAACTTGATGTCACTCAGCCCCAGTAATGGAATAAGAGAATTAATATTGGAGCTGAAGACAAGCAGATGATATGGAAGAAAACCAAAACTTTTTGTCTTTCAGAGTAAACAGGTAATTCTATCCCAGTTATCACACTGGTTTCTTGTTCTAGTCCGCATCAAGTTGTTGAAAAGCATTTGCTCTTGCATGCAAGTCAATATTAACTGTGCTCACTCCATAAATCAACCATCTATTTTAGTTCTTTTTGTTTCATTCTGGCTTCAGTATTGCCCATGGCTATCAGCCTTAACTATATGACAACTATTCATGTCAGCTGTTGATAACAAAATTGTTCATACTATGTAAAGTCAGAGGTGTTAATTTTGCAATTGTCACTGAATACCATAGTATGTATCTGTTATTGATGCATTCTTAAAATATTTTTAGATTATTGTACCAAATTGTCAGAATGGTATACACTAAACAATAGAAGAACAGCAGCTAACCAACACAATAGACATTAACAGTGTCTGAGCACATGACTGACTCCAAATTTCAATGGTAAGGCTTCCACTAAAGTCACTTCCAGAAGAATGAGAAGTGTAAAAGCCATGTTTCATGACAGTCTTGTTTAATGCATGTTTTAACAACCCGTCAAGATTGCAGGCTGCCAGCAAGTATTAGAGGCTTCACAAAAGGCAGCAATTGGTAAATTCACCCTTTCTTTTTTTACAATTGTGTGTAACATATTGACTAGATGCACCACAGATGATTTATTGGTATTGTTATGGTGTTGGGGGACTTTTACAAAGACAAAAGGGAAAAGAGAGAGTGTGTGCAGATAATATTAAATAGCTCTAGCAAAGGGAAAACTTATGAAATAGATTGATAGAAAAGTGAGCATGCTTTTATAAGACCCTACCACCATTCCATTATTTTAGTACATCTGGGGGAAGAAAGCCAAAGGAGGCTTGAGAATGTACACAACTAGGCCAAATGAAATAAAGTTTGAGAAGATGCAAAAAAATAAGAGCAGCACCATTCCACAGACACCACAGAGATTAATTTCACATTTAAAGAGGGAATGAAGGCAGAGTAACTCACCTTTTTCTGACCTGACAAGAAGTAAGGGAATAGAGTAATGACTCCTGGGCTTCTGTCTTCATTCGGTTAAGACTCCTGGCCTAATAAGACTTTTGGATCACAAAGTATTTGAATCCACCATAGACTAGCTGGTGACAAAGGCTTACGCTGACCAGTTCAAGAGTAGGAAGCCTTCTCCATGATCACCTATACTTTTCAATCAGGCTATAAAGAACTAGTATTTTAAAATGAATGCATCTCTGTGTGCATGGCATAATAATTAACCATGCTTGTTTGCCTCCATTTACTCAACAATATTCCTGAGCATTTCTTCACTCTGTTGTCTTATTTGCTCTGACCTTCTGAAGAGCTAAAAATGCATACGGCTTCCTGAATAGCTAACAAGAATTCCATGATAAGGAAAGTGTTCTACTTGTCTCATACTGTTTATGTCTTCCTCTCACACTCCTTGTCCTCACCTCAGTACTGCTACTTTGAGTTGCTAGACAAGCATCCTTTCCATGTGTACCTTAGAATATACCTTTCGACTTTCCCAATTTGTCCAGGACAGCCCTAATTAATCCTTTGTTGTCCCACTTTTTCAGCTGCTTTTAAATTGCCCCAATTTGGCTCTCTTCCTTCTAGTTTCCCCCTTTGTCTTCAGCTTACTTCAGTTGCTATGGATTGACTTCAAAGTGCAAGAAGTAGTTTACACTCAATTAATTCAGAAGGGAGAAAGGAGAGGAGAGGGGCAGAATCTTACCCTTCTTAGTAAGCTCAGGTAGAAGCAAACAGCTGCAGTGCCTTCAAGCTAGTATGTGTTTCCTCATTAATATTTTTTGCCATGTCGGGCACACTCTGGTGTTGCTTGGCCACAGGTGTTATGGTTTACATCTGTGAAATGTTGGGGGGTATGTTAGAGCCACTATGAATGACAGCAGCACTCCCAACAGGCTCAGCTGACTTCTTTTTTCTTTGTTTCTTATCACTTCCTGCTTACTTTCTTTATAGCAGCAACAGGTACTGTCATGACTGTCAATACTGAAGAATAGCCTGACTGCTCTTCATTTGGACCACAGCACCCATGACTAGATCAATCATTTCTAGTCAGTGCATGAGACAATGATCAAAAATTGTAAAGGAAATTGAGAAAACGACACTAATTCAGCTTAGAGTTGTTTATTTAAGTTGCAGTGATCTATGCGCCTTAAATTAAGCTTAAATAAAACTGCAATTGAATTAATCCCCTTCCTCCTCTCCCCCCAAAAAGACTTAATTGGCTTACTTGGTTAACTTCCTTAAAATCAATTAACCAATTAACAGTGGCACACCAAGGTTAGGGTGGTGGGAACAGTCCTCCCTAGGTGCAGGCAGTTGGGGTACATTGAATTTCTAATCCTGTCAACCTTTTGTTGATTACTCAACCTTCCCTCCTGAAGTATTCACAATGGAGAAAGAAGAGAACTGGGGCAGAGAAGCCAGGTTTCTGCATCTGATATCAGGGTATGGGTTATGCCTGGTACACAGATGTTACTCCTCTCTGTCACCATCACCATGGTGATCCATCACCCAGATCGCCTTCTTAGAAAGCTCCTCTTCCTCTTCTGCAATCTTTCCCCAGCACAACTGTAGTGCTGGGAGGACAGCCACCCTTCTGTGCTGCTACTGCTTTCCAGTCTAGCTGCACTAACTCTGGGAAAGCAGTGAAGAAGCATTATCCCTGTGGTCCATCTTTTCAAGCTTCTTTTATTCCTTACTTGCTGCTACCACTGCCTCTGTCTGGCCCTCAGCTGTTTGTTTTTATTCTCTATTTCCCTCCTCTTTCTCTTTTATCCCCCCCCAAAAAACCAATATTTTCATATATGTTCCCATATCTTCCTTCCCCAGTTGTCTGTTTGCCTTCCCTTTTCACCCTCCCAACTTGCCTCCCTCCTCTCCTGCCTCCTCAATATTCTGTGCCATGGCCAGAGTTGGAGACACATGATAGCAGCAAGTTAATGCTAAGCCATGCAGCACCACAGCCTCCTTTGATCAGTTGCTGGCCCCTTCTCTCAGGCTGCTCCCTAGGTAAATCTGATTGCTGCAGTGGGCCAATTGTATCATCCAACTACAATAATGAAAATTACAATTTAAAAGACCAAATTAAAAAGATGTCTCTCTAAATCCTGTTTTGAATGCCTAAAGAGTGGGGAATCAGTCTTAACTCTGATTACCGGTAATATAAGTCTCCCAACTGAGGAGAGAGGTTTTTTTTCTTACACTTCTGGCCAAAAAGCCTCTGTAAGAAGTATCCTCACAATGGCATCTCTTTAGACCTTAATAACCAGAGGGGCTTGTAACAGGGCCTCAGAAAGCCAATCCTGATGTTACCAAGTATGCCTTCAGAGAGCACATGAATGAATTCTTACATGTTTGCAATACACATGCCTTTGACATAGAGTATTTGAGCAAATGGGACTCAAAACCCCAACTCATACAGAACTTCCTAAAAGGTGAATTTTATTGAAGATAAAGCCTAAGCTATTATTTCAGTGAGGGGGCAGAATTAATCCAATGATTTTTAGCAAGACAAGGAAAAACAAGAAAGCTTGAGCTCTTGGCTCAAGTAGATCCCATTCCCCTGTCCTAGAATAACTACTTTCATTTTGGACAAAACAGTATAGACCTGCTCTGTGAACTGAGCCAATGGCAGCTGTAGGGACACAGAACAAGCTCTGAAGCTGATCAATCCAAAGGGTTCTTACTCCAATGGTTAGTTTACACCAGATTCAATCATTTGCCCACTGGAAACCACAAGTGGCAAGACTTGAGTGTAAATGCAACCTGAACTCATCCTGGGATAGTCATATTGTGTTGAGAGGCGCAAGCAGAAAAAACTAGAGAGTGGTTCCTCCACATTAGTGCCAATTCACTGGATAAAAAGGAAGTGCATATAAACTCACACAGAACCTGTGAAAAGTAGGGTGAAAAATTCATTCTAAAATATATATGTTACCCTGATTCCTGGGGGTCCCGTGAGGGACACCTAAGTGCACTCCAAATTACAAAGTTGGGAATTAATCAAAAGAGCACAAGCTAGCAATACGAGAAGGAGGGCAATGGAGCGAGATCTTTTACCCAATGTCTACGGGGTCAGGCCGAATCAAGGAACAAACAAAAGTAAAAATAATAATTGTTGTTTTTATTAAAATACACCCAAACAAGTGTATGCAACACACTCACACAGAGAACTATAGAAATAAAGGTTGGAGTTGGATAGAGGGATTTTTAGAGAAGGTTTTGGTATGGGAAATACTACACTTGTCCTGAAGCCCAGGTAGTCTGAAGAAGAAGTTCGTGGAAATGGAGTTTCTCAGAACGTGGAGCTCAGGGGAAGGCTTGCTGAATGGAGCGACAGCAAGGTGGGATGGAAGTCAGGAGTGATCCGAGCAATCCAAAGAAGTGTTCAATGTCAGGGGTTCTTATAGGGGAAAATGTCGCCATAGGCTAGTCTGTTCTTGGGGATAACAATGAGTTTCGGGCTGGAGACAAAACCTCTGAAAGGTCAGTATTTCACATGATTAAGACTGAATTGTCAATAGAGTAGCCAGTATGCAAATGTGGAGTGCTTGACATTTGAGTATTTGGCTAGTCAAGCTGCCTGCTCAGGGCAGGGAGTTCTTTGTAAGTAGCGTGCATACATAATGTGCTATTTGCCTTGAGGTCTCCCGAAGCGGCGGGTCAGCTATTTCTGGCCTGCCTGTATTTGTTTGGAACATTACAGCAATTAGCGGCTGTGCCTGTCTGCAAGCTTGTCCGGGGGCCTCACAAGCACGTGGAAGAACAAGGTATAGAAGGCCAAATTATTGATATCAAAATGATATCTAATATCCCACAAGTCTGGGCTAGAAACTGCGGTAACGTATATTTGCATGAAAATCTAAACGACTCCAATCAAAATGTCTGAATAATTATACCCTGTTGAACTTATTCAGGGATAGGCATCTTGGCCATGAAACAAAATACAACAAAATCCAAAATCTACAAAACAGCGATACCTTTATTGGACCAACTAAAAAGCACAAAATATACCATGCAAGCTTTTGAAGTTGCTTTGTTGCCACTAATGGAGTTGAAATTTTATTACTTGCCTTTTAGTGCCCTTTGTCCCCAGCTCCCACAATGCCTGCATTGATATTCCGCCAGATCATCTTAACTGACAACATAAGTAACATTTGAGACTTTGGCGATTTCCACCCTACGCTGTTATAGTGCTATTATTCCACTTTCAACATCCTGTGGAATTTTGGGGTTTGTAGTTTACTGAGGCTGAAGAACTCTCTGGCCGAGAATTCTAAATGCTCCTCCCTAAACTGCAAAAACCTAGGATCCCATAAGATGTTGAAAGTGGAATAATAGCACTATAGCAGTGTAGGGCAGAAATGGCCTAAGATTCCAACATCAAGACTTTTCTTTTCCAGTATGATTCTTAACATCTTTGCCTGATGAAGAAGCAAGTGAAGACTTGAGAGCTTGCATGATTAAATCTTAGTGAATATGTGTCTCCTTGTTTATCATATTATTTCCATAGTTTCCAATAAAATATATGAAAACAGAAATAAACAGAACCAGCACCAGAAGACCAACATTTCCCCCTTGAATTTAGATAAAATCTCCCAGCAACTGACTTATGTGGCATGAATGGTTCCTCTTCCTCCACATACACCTACACACACAAGAGTGAGGAATTCTTGGCATGCAGTTGGTATAGATAATTGAAATTGGCATCATGTGTTGTTGCTAGAATATAATAAGGTTGCCTTGTCCTATTTCATAGAGGCCTCAAGTAGAAGATCAGTTGATTTAATCATCTCTTACCCCTTCCAAAAAAAAAAAAAAAAACCTTTACACTTAAAACAAAGTTCACGGAGAAAACTAAGCCAGAACCTAGCAAAACTACTTGAGTGTTCAAATGTGCAGATTGAATCAAGACACAGGACAGATTTATCTTTGTTCATCCTCATATTCAATAGCCAGGACACTTAAAGTAAGGATATTCTCTGCTCTACTTTACCATTATGGGTAATCCTTTGCTTGGCCATTACAGACAGTATGTTTTATTCTATGTGCACAAATCCTTGATACTACACTGGATGACTATTTAAGGTTTACTCTGATGCAAGTTACTTGAAAATTATTTTCAGAAAGATTTATTCTGTATGGTTAAATTTATGTCTTAGCATATCTTACATAATTATTGGGTCAAATAATTGGTCCACAACTTACCAGATTTTTTTTTCTTTTTGGTTGCAATTCCTTTAACTGAAATACCATATTTCATGTTTATTATTAAAATGAGCAGCTAGTCCAAGCCAGTACTTAAATTAATGAACTGATGTACCAGTTTCTAAAGTCATGAAGAGGAATTCATTTGGGTGCATTTGCAGACAAATTTATTTCTTTATTAAAACGAAAATACAAGTAATTTTAGAAAGCAACATTAAAAACTTTTATACTTCTACTGTAAATTTGTGAATAAGTCTGTTCTGAATTCCATGTGGCAATCACGAATGAGGAAGAGGAGAATCAGTAGAAGCAGCAGCAACAGCTTGAGGAAAAAACTAAGCACAGAGTTATATCTCTTTTGGTATTCAGTTAGATTCTAATATCATGGATATTAATGACAGGAGGATTATAATAAATGTGTTCATATGCTACAAGCCAATTCTATCCAATTACATTTACAACAGACTATTCTATAGGCATAAACTCTGCTTCATTATTCCTCATAATAATTCTTGGTAGTTGAGCCTCCACTTACTGATAAGGGGAGATTTGAATCAAATATTAATATTACAGAGTTTCTTAGAAAGCAATAGGAAGAAATACATTGTAGAGTTGTAACAGAATCAATAAGCCTGTTTCATGTCTGTTTCAATATTATCCTCCCTCTGTACATGATCCATTTCCTCCTTAGTCTATTACATCAATAAAAAAATGGAATGGAATGGATAGATAGATAGATAGACAGACAGACATATACATACACACCTACACACACACGCACATTCATTCTATGATTGAATGTCCATAGACACATATCATATGCATATAGATAGCTTAAGACAATTAAAAGTCCTGCTTTTGCATTTTTCTTCATCATCTAATAAATGATACTTATAAATTAAGTATTAAGTAATATAAAACAAGTATGATAATATTAAGTAGAAGTAATATTGATTTCTAGAGCTGCATGTCTTCCATTGTGGTCATTAATATGGATCAGTTTGAAACCTGTACTTTTTGGTCTTCCCCTCTGTCACGCAAAGTTTACTATTGTCATACTTAAGTTGCTATCACATGCTTATGTAGAAATTAGGGGTAGTATGAGAATCTAGGGCAAAGAGATATGTCAGTATTCAAACATCTCTGTTTCAAAAGCAATAGGTCAATTTTAGGCCCCTCCAGAAAGTTTTTGGCACAAAAATGACACATATAAATAATACAACCAACTGGGTAGCATTCAAGTCTGATTATCAGAGGTTTGTCAGGGGTGTGTAATGGTTAGAGCATTGGACTGGGACTTTGAGGATATAAGTCTGAGTCAAGTGGTCCATGAAACTCATTGGATAATCTTGAGCAGTCCTTCTGTCTTAGCTTGATTTAATCGAGTTGTTGTGATGATAGCTGGAAAGAAGGATAGCCATGTGTGCCACCTTGAGCTTACCAAGGAAAAGGCAGAATATTATTACAATAAACAAACAAACAAACAAACAAACAAACTATTAAATCAACAGACTGCCAAGATAGGCAATTAGTGATTTGAAGGGAAGGGGCTATGCAATAAATTCTACCAATGAGTTTGGTTTATTTAAATGCTGTATCAGCCATGTGGAGTTATTCATTAAAAAGCAGATCCTGTAGGTCTAGAATAGTATTTCAAGGATCTCAAAGTAACTTACTTATAGAGTTATCCTGAAGGAGACAGAAGTACTAGTTGAGCACAGCATGAACTAGAAAAACGTGTTAATGAAAGGTATTTTTATTTCCGGATGCCTCATTCCCCTATGAAGTGAGTCCTAGACTTGACTCATATTGATCACTTCCTACATTTCTCTCAACAGAGAGAAATGTAAGGTCCTACACTTAGGCAGAAATAATGGAATACAGAAATATAGGATGGGGGACACGTGGCTGGATAGCAGTACGTGTGAAAGGGATCTAGGAGTCTTCATAGACCACAAGCTGAACATGAGTCAGCAGTGTGATGCGGCAGCCAAGAAAGCCAATGCAATTCTCGGCTGCATCAACAGGAGTATGGTGTCTAGATCGAGGGAGGTACTGGTACCACTCTACTCTGCTTTGGTTAGACCCCATCTTGAATACTGTGTCCAGTTCTGGGCACCCCAATTCAAGAAGGATATTGACAAGCTGGAACAAGTCCAGAGGAGGGTGACCAAAATGGTGAGAGGCCTGGAAAACATGCCCTATGAGGATAGACTGAGAGAGCTGGGTATGTTTAGTCTGCAGAAAAGGAGGTTAAGAGGGGACATGATAGCCATGTTTAAATATTTGAAGGGATGCCACGTAGAGGAAGGAGGGGGCTTGTTTTCTGCTGCTCCAGAAACCAGGACAAGGAGCAATGGATTCAAGCTGCAGGAAAGGAGATTCCACCTGAACCTCAGGAAGAACTTCCTGACAGTCAGGGCTGTCCGGCAGTGGAATCTGCTGCCTCGGAGAGTAGTGGAGTCTCCTACCTTGGAGGTTTTTAAGCAGAGGCTTGATGGCCATCTGTCGGGAGTGCTTTGAGGATGTTCCTGCATGACAGGGAGTTGGACTGGATGGCCCGTGTGGTCTCTTCCAACTCTACATTTCTATGATTCTATGATTCTATGATGATAGCACAGATTGAAACCAATGCAGTGCTGTGCTTTTCAGGAATTCTTGAAGTTAGGGCTCTTCCACTGTAGCATTCTAGGCAATAAAAAGAGAGAAGAAGATTCCAAAGAAGGAAGGATGGAAGAAGCCTCCAGAGACATAAATACAGCTGGCTACTCCACTTGCCCTACCAGGTGGAGATAGGAAGGATATAATAGAAAGTTTAGAGCTCTTACAATGGCAAGCCCGGCAGCATGTAGAGATGTTTGCACCACAACAACCTTACCCCTTCCAGTTCAATCTGCCAATGTTAACAAAAGAGGACTCATGAAGAACTGAGCGTGGTTGCACTCTTTCACAGGACCAGGAAATTTGGTTGCTCTCTAAGATGAAAGGAATTTTCAGTGCCTACAAAGGTCTAAAGAATTCACAGAAAGGAGGAATCACAAACCATTTGGTGTAGAATATCCCTTTATCCTGACATATTTTTTTTTCCTGTGACACCCTTAAAAGAGTTGAAGATTGAGTGCTCATGAAGAAAGACTGGGTAGGGGAAAATATGCTGGACATAAAGGTGAACCAAATGGTACTCCTCCATCTCTAAATAGGAAGTTGCTTGAAAACCAGTCATTTCAGATGCATGGATCTGTTGCATCACAGTAGTGCTTCCAGTGGTTCAACCATAGCTTTAATTGGCTAATTAAAAATACTGACAGCATTGCTATTCAATAATTTTTCCGAATAAACCAGATTACATTAAAATGTACTGTTATATTTGATGAGATCTAAAAACTTCTCTTTTGTTAAAGTACACAATAAATCAATGCACTATTTAACTTTATTAGTTAGCAGTTAGATACATCAGGTATTTCATTCTGCATTATATAGCAATTTTGTGTACTTTGTTTCCTCTGCATGATGGTTTTACAACCCCATTTGTTTTCAGATGTATAACCAATGTGCCTTTTATACTCCCAGTGTTAAAACAAATAAAATGCAATATGCTCGTTGCCTCTGCTTCTTCTTTTTAAGGAAGAGTGAACGACTGCTCTAATTTATGCTTTCACATTTCTGAGAAATTGCAAATTTAACTGAAGAGTCCTTTCCTTTCCACACATAAGTATCTGAAAGCTTATTGAGCTAGTGAAATTTTGTTGGGTGCTGCTGCCACAGACACTTGGAAGACGTCCAAGTAAAAAAATGCACTCCCTTTTCCTTTCTGTTTCACAATTTCCTAGACACTTTTAAACATCAGCAAGATGCTTTCTCAATCTACGACTAAGGGCCTTTTCACATTATTCAACTGTAGTCCAGTGATTCCATTTTAACTGCATAGTACCATCTGATGAAATCCTCAACTTGGATTGTGCAGAACAGTATTTAGAAATCTCACCCACATGTGCCCATGTAAGTTAAAGTGGTATCATAGGAGTTAAAGTGGTATCATAGGAGTTAAAGTGGTATCATAGAATCACGGAGTTCGAAGGGGTTTCACAGGCCACCAAGGCCAGCCCCTATTCAATGCAGGAACTCCAGCTAAAGAATTTCCAGCAGGTAGCCCTCCAGGCTCTTTTTGAAAACATCCAGAGAAAGAGAGCCACCAGTTCTGTAGATGATTGGTTCTACTGCTGAACTGCTCTTATTGTGAAGAAGTTCATTCTAACATTCAGTCTAAATCTACCCTCCTGTAACTTAAAACCACTAGTCCGTATCATACCTGCTAGGGAAGCAATGAACAAACCTAAACTTTCCTCTCTATGAAAGCCAATTAAATATATAAAGAGTGCAGTCATGTCATCTCTCACCAGGCTGTATATGCCCAACTGTTCCTGATGTGTTTTATTCTCCAAAACTCTTATCATCCTTGTTGTATAGTGGGACTATTACTCCCTGTGACTTGGAAACTATGGTTTTATTAAGATAGGCCTTTTGGTGCCATAGCATCACACTACTGGGTTATGTTCAACTTATGGTCAACAATAATTCATGGGGTTATTTTCATATATATTACTGCTAAAAAAAAAGTATCCTTCATCCTATACATGTGCATGTGGTTTTTGTGGCCTAAAAGTAGAATTTAGCATTTGTCTCCATTGAATTTCATTCTATTTGTTTCAGCCCAATTTTCTAACTTATCAAGGTATCTTACAATTGTGTTCCTAGCTTGCAATGTGTTAGCCATCCCTCCTTAGCTAGTTCTGGAGACCCAGCATTGATCCTGAGGTTGGACTCAGTGGGCTAGGAGGCTCCTTCAACTCTATAATTCTATTATTCCATTACTCTATGTATCATTTGCAATCTTGATAACTACAAACTAGCCCTTCATCTAAGTCACTGATAAAAATTATGTGAGTGATGCCCCCAGGACAAAAAGTTGTGGTGCTCTGTTGGAAACTTCCCTCCAGTTTGAAGTGTAGCCATTAATGATTACTCTCTTAACACAATTTTACAACCAATTGTGGTTCCATGTGATGATGTTTCCACTTATTCTACATTTGATCAGTTTGCTAGTCAAAACATCATGGGGGGCTTTATCAAATGCTTTGCTTGATTCAAGACAAAAGAAGTCCACAGCATTTCTGTTATACTAGTGACTTGATTTTTTAAATGTGTATGTGTGTACATATATATGAGATTAATTTGGCAAGATGTAAGATTAATCTGGCCATGCTGGCCAGATAGTTGCAAATAGATTCCTTTATCATCTTTTGTTGCTTGCACAAAGGAGAAGATCTTTCTGTAGCAGGAGCCATTAGTTTCACCCTAACTTCAGATAATCCTCCCACAGAAAATATGTGTGGTGACAGGATTTCACTCTAGTCTACTCGGGGGCAAGTTAAAACTATTTTTAAAAAAATCTTAGCAGCATTGTACATTTTAATTTTAAATTTATATAGGTAGAGTAGAAGTTATTTTTATGCCTCACAGATTTACTTTATTGATGTTTAGCACTTGTGCTGTTTTAATTCCATGGAATATTTGGAGGGAGAGGATTGGACTGTCATGAAATCTTCTTATGGATAAAGACACAGTCTATACTGTTTTTAAATTTCAATTTTCTTTAAAAAAAAAAGATAAAATAAATTTGCAGGTTGGGACCAGTTAACTAACAGGTAGACGTAGCAATATAATAAACAAGTGAGAGAGTTAATGGCTGTTGCTGGGAAAGAATGGTAATAACCATTAAGATAGTTATATTTCCTAACTATTGCCAACTAGTCCTTATGAGTTGACAACAGATAGGGATATCACCATCTTAATAGGCTTAACATTTTTATTTTAATAGCTTTAATCTGATTAGTTAGGTTATTAGAAGGAAATATATTGGTATGAGATAAGATTTGGACAGCTCTTGCTGACTTCTTACAACTGTTCTCAGAGAAATCAAGTTGGGGGTCATTTTTTCCCCACTGGCAATATATCAAGATGGTAATCAAAAATGCTTTTCTATTAGCAGCTCCAATTACGACAAGTTTTAAGGGTAGCCGAGGCCATTTCTACGCTCTTATAGCATGATTATTCCACTTTCAACATCCTATGGAATCCTGGGGTTTGCAGTTTAGGAAGGGGCTGCCCGTATTCCATGACTTGAGTTACAGTCTCAGCTCTCTGCTATCATAAGTCTTCAGTCTCTTTATAAGATGCCAGCTTTGCGTCCGTGTCTATTCAGGACCTACTAACATCTCTCTGAATATTAAGGGTTTACTCACTTCCTTATGTTATAATATGGTATATGCCATCTTCTCTCAAAAATACCATTTTCATTTTACACAGGGAAAATATACTAATATTACCACCCCTTACATACCACATCCTGTGGGTTAGCAAAATTGGAAAGAAATATTTTCATAGAAAAACTAGACTCTTATGACTGTAAAAGCATGTGGAAGTAGGACACTGGCTGTAAGCATGGGCTAGGTAAGGATGGCCTTATCATGGCCAGGTAATAAGTTCAAGAAGAGTAGGTAGGAAAGCCCAGTGTTAATGGGCTTCCAATAATCTTTCAATAGCCCTGGAAACCAAAACAATAATAAATGAAACTCCCCAGATGTGGCAGGCAAGCATCCCTGCTGTGTGCATTTCTTGCAGAAATCTTCCCCATTCACTTTACCCAACCAAGACATTAAGAGGCTGTCAGGACTCCCAACAATGCTTTGTCATCCAAAGCAAGACAATCAGCCCATTTGTTTACTCTGCCAGATACCCATTAACACTCACTCCCTCAGGGTAGTAAAAAGAGTATTTAAACCCTTTTGTAGTATATTGGGTGTTACTCTGCATGTTGGCTCCCATGCTCTGTCCTACTCTTGGACTGCAGTTTGAGCCACTCCACTTCGACCTTCTGGTGCAGTAAATATCACCCTCTATACTTGAAATCTCCCTCTATCCAACCTTCCTCACTTCTCCATTCACTAGTCTTGTATGGTTCATGAGACTGCTTGTTTTCTCATGTGCGTGTGTCTGCTGATTTCCAAAAAAAATATCCAGTTTAAACCTTTAACTGGAGTCCTACATTTAGTACTGGTATACACAGGTGAAAAGATCCTGCCATTACCCTTTCACAGGCCTCCTTGAGCTGTAATTCCCTCAAATTCTAAAGAGACACTGGTACTGCTGATGGACCTCAAGGTCCCCCACCTTTTGAGGTAACACTAATATCTAGAAAAAAAATATCTAAGACAGAAATCTTTTTGACTTCAGAAATTGCTATATTCTAATATCCTTTGGAACTTATAGAAAATGAGAATACTACCTTGCAATTGTGCAGCAAAGAAGTTTCATGTGCAGTCGGATCTCCAGTTCATTAAAAAATGTCAGTCTATTGCCAAAGGTCTGATCTAGGATATTGGTTTCTTATGACCATGCATGTGTTAATATTTTTGCCTGGTATTGGGAAGCTTGTATTATCTGCAACAGTTAGACGAATGACCAATGCAAATAATGTAATTATGCCTTTAATTTCCTTCTGATTAGACCACCAAAAAAGTATCACATACATTTGAACAAAGTACACAAAGTGTTACACATATAACACTTACGAAGTGGCTTGCAGTCCATTAAATTTTATAATATAACGAGTGGAAACTGCAAGGCTCTCTTGGTCTTGTTACCCTGGATATAGCAACAGCTTGAGATATCTTTCATAGCAAGAATTCTGGGATTTGTAATATGACAACATTTGGAGGGGCTCAAAAGTTTAGATGTCATCAGACTCACATGATCACCATCCTTCAGAACTTATTGATTTATAGTTATTATGAAGTGTAAGAAAATAATCTACAGTACTAATACATTCCTATGCATTTTTATTCAGAAGTAAGCACCATAATTTAGGTAAATGAGTACTATATTAGAGAGTTAGCATGGTGTAGTGGTTTGAGCACTGGACTTTGACTCTAAAGACCTGGATTCAAATCCTTGGTCAGCAATGGGCCTTGCTGGGTGACCTTGGGCAAGTCACATTCTCTCAGTCTCAGGAAAAAGCAAAGGCAAAGCTGCCCTAAACACAGTCTCACCAAGAAAACCCCATGATACATTCATCTTAAGGTTGCCATAAGTTGGAACCAGCTTGAATGCACACAAGTAGAGTATTGCTGCTTAAATGTGCTAAAATTAAAAAAAAAGTTTCATTATATGCTCAACTTTGCATTACTTATACATGGATTTATTTATACGTAGTTTCTGTCTCATTTGTGCATTATTACATGCCTTAAAAATAAGCATAAAATTGTATTTATGACTTGCGTAGAAATATATTCAGATGTGTGCATCTTGAGATTAATGCACTTAAATATACATATTTAAATGCATTAATCTCAAGGCACAGACATCCAAATATATTTCCCCACAAGTTATATATTTTAAACCATTTTAACCATTTTTTAAAAAACAGCCACATATAAAGATAATGAAGCTAGAACACTCAGGATGTTTTTTAAAAAAAACCACACCAACACATTTTCCTATCAGATCTGGGACATGAAGATTATGTTAGTTTATACCACAATTTACAAAGATCAAATGCCTCCTTCAGCTCTACTAAACAAAATGCACTGCTTTTGGCAATTTGTTGTATTCAAGAGACAGTCTTACTATTTTGCTATGCATGCGCCCCCAGCTAAATGACAATGGCACTCCTGCAAATCATATAAAACAAAACACAAATAAAAATCAGATAGTTTTCTGTGTTCTTAACAGAATCTTAAGATGGATTCAGAAAGTGAGATTTTCAAACAAAGTCAGCAAATAATTAAACTTGTGTAGGATGAAAGTTGTGGGAGTATAACTTGGATTTAATGTTATGGTAAATTGCAAAAAAAGGGAAAAACAGTTCAGGTAGAGAAGTAGCAACAGAAAGAAATCATAGCAGATGGCCAGAAAGTATGTTGATGTAAAAAAAAAAAAAAAGCCTAAGAACTGGGGGACTTTGAGGTCCACCTGCAATGCCAGCATCTCCTTATAATTTGGGGAACTGTAGCTCAAATGAGGCCTGCGAGAGGAGGGTAATTGCAGGATATTTTTATCTATGTATACCAATACTAACTGTAGCAAGGACTCCAGTTAAAAGTCAAACAAGCTATTATATTTGGAATTGACAAACACACAAGCAATCAGACACTCTTAAGAAGCATACAAGGCTCTTAAGAATGTACAAGGCTATTGGAAAGTGAGGCAAGAAAGGTTTGATAGAGGGAGAAGATCATAGTGGAGTGGTTCAGGCATCTGGAATGGACTGATCGTCTTAACTCTAGGTGACAAAACATCTTGATAGTCTCTTAATGTTTGGTCAGTTAGTGCAAATAGGGAAGGTATCCATAGGATATGGAAATAGTAGGGTTCCTGATTGCTTCATGTGGGCAGGTCCCCCTGTTATTCTTTTGGGGAGTGTTCACAAGTTCCAATTTTTGAAAGGATTATCCTGGGCCCATCAGGATTGGCCTTTCCCACCTAATCCTCTCTGAATTTATCACCTGATCATGTCTGACCTGACATATGCTTACAGCCAGTGCACTTTCAAACATGTGTTCCAGCCATAAAATATATCCAGTTATGAAAATATCACATCCTGCATGGTGGGTGTGTACAGTGTGGTAACAAATATATAGTACTGAAAAGAACAGTGAAATCATCAACATTATTAGAAAGAACGTATCTATAAAAATATGTATAATAGAAGCTCTTGAAATGATATGCAGCTATTTTTAAAATAGAGAGTTAAAAATATTTCACATCATAATATCTCTGTACATTTCACATGACTTCACTTGATTTCTAGGAAACAAAGGTAAATCTAACATTTCAACTGTCCAACAAGCACAATATATATCCAAATAGTCCAGTATAGCTAAAACAAGTTTACTTGAAGAAATGTATCAACTGCACACTCACAGTGAATGTATCAGGATATATTATGACATATGATCAAAGATGAAAGATAGTGTCATTTTTTTTTTTATTGACTAATGCTGAAAATGTGAAGGTAGCTTTTCTTGACATTGCAAGAATATTGGGCATGTGGTACAAAACAGGGCCTCATTATAACATTTGAATCTTAAGGTTAATCAATTAATATATTCAAAAGGAAACAGAACTCTATTTACATAATGTTTACATAATGTCTATCTACTTCCCTCCATAGTGAAGCATTTTGGCTGATATTTATAAAGTCTGGGAAGAAAAGGAACATGGAAGGAGAGGCAGGGGGGTATCTTGCTCAGTTGGCCTTACATACAAAATATAGCAGCAAAATTCCTTTTGGATGAACCCACGCCACACTTTCTTCTCACAACAGTGTTGGCCTGTTGAAAAATTTATTGGCACTGATGTGACCCCACAAGTTCCCCTGTGATGTTAAACAAGGATATCAGATGCTAGAATAGTGTTTCCTCTGGAGACTGTCTGGCAACTGCAACTGATCCAAAATGCTGTGGACTGGGGGTGGTTACAGGGAACACATGAACCCTCTACTGCAACAATTTCATTTGCCACTAGTCCATTTTTAGGCACATTTCAAAGTGCTTTAAATCCCATATGGCTTGGGTCTAGGCTGCCTGAAAGGCCATACCTCCTTCTATGAATCTGCCAAAATGTTAAGATCTTCAGTCTTTGGCTCTTTCCTCAGCTTACCTTTTCTCGGTGCTGGGGTACGGGGATCACGCGAGCAGCCTCCAGCGAGAGGCTCTCGCATCCCCACTGATTCAGCTTCACACGAGCTGCCTGCTTCCGAGCAGGCAGCACAAGAGCCCTGCCTCTTCCTTCTGCAGCATCCTGGGAGTTTCCCAGGCTGCACTGGGGCAGGAAGTGCGACCGCCATGGCTCTGGAGGCTCCACACACATGGCAAGTGTGTGCGGGGCCCTGGAGCAATGCAAAATCACGCACCATTTTTGGCTGAAAGTGTGTGTGAGCGGTACCTGCCCTACCCTGAAGCATCGTGCAGATCTCTCCTCACAATCGTGTGACGCTCCAGGTGCCCTTTCGCATGGCAAATGCCTTGCAAAAAGGGCCTTTATCTCTGCCCTGTCAATATCACAGATGTGTTGGATGAGGATGAAGATGAGATCCTTCTTAGTGGTCATCCCAGGTTGTGGAATTCCTTTCCACAGGAGGTTGAACTGGTCCCCTCTCTATTCTCTTTTACCTAACAATTGTGTAGTGAAAAAGCACTAACAAATTTAATATGGTATAAATTTCATTGACTAAAGCACATGAGATTATTATTAAGAGAACTGTTATTATTAAAGTAGCAATAATTGTATTGTAATTTAAGTTGTTACAAGACACTTTGGCCATTTCTGTATGATACTTTTCTGCATCATCGTGCTGCAATCCCGGGTCTGGAAGAGAGTACGTTAGCAATGTTCCCCTTCACACCTGCTCACTCCATGGAGAAGGGAGCATGATGGCACTATCTCTTCCTTCTGCAGCACAGCCAGACACTTAGCAGTTATAGCAATAGCAGTTACATTTCTATACCACTTATCAGTGCTAAGCACTCCCTAAGTAGTTTACAATGTTGTAAGCTAATTGCCCCCAACAAACTGTGTACTCATTTTACCAATCTACAGAAGGATGGAAGGTTGAGTCAACCTGAAGCCATGCAGGATCACACTCACAATGTTGTGACTGCAGTGCTGGCATTTAACCACTGCACCAACAGGGTTCCTTGTGCTTTAGTGGCTTGTGCATGGCTGGGAGGGATGAGAGTGCTGTGGAATTGCAAGCACCAAATGGATTTTTTTCTGTTTGTGGAAATTGTGCAAGTGTGATGCTTGGGGATAGGATGGCAGTGGGCCAGTGACCATGTCATGAGAAAACATGACCTGCTGACTGCTGCCATCCTGTCCCAGAAGCAAGATAGCCCCATTGTGTGGAAATGATCTTTGTAGTTGTAATAGTAATTGTTGTTGTTTTTCCTCAGAGATATTAGACTTCAGTTGTTCCACTTGGCTTATACAGCATTCAACTTTCTTGTCTGATTTGTCTATATTTAATGTATTCAAGTTCCATGAAAAGTTTAAAGATATCTCTTGGGAAGGTCAATTATTATCATACTAGGACATTTTTCTATACCAATTATCACAAGAATACACATAAATATGATTTGGAATAGGTGGGACTAAAAAGATAATGGTAACAGCTTGGCTCCATTATCTATGTCTGCCTACTTGAACAGGCAAGTGATAACTCCAAGCTGTGTGACCACATGTGTGAGAGACCTTCCCATGCACATGCCATAGCTTTCAAAGGACATAATGTGATTTCAGTTCTGTAAAAATTACAAGGCAAGACAAACCAAAGCTAGAATTACTGAAGTTTAAGTGGAGTGCAAAAAGCCAAATGATAGCTAATTTACACACAGAAAGGCTTCTGCGGGAGATGCTAGCTTTAATCACTGTCATCTAATCAGTGAATAGAATAGTAAATACTTTTGCATCACTATACTTTTCTCCCAGCGTAATAAACTTTATAATAATACCATTGTCTCCACAGAGGTTCAGTTGGAAAACATACCAGTTTTGGAAAACAGAACATGATAATGGGTTAGAGCAGCAATAAGGAGATATAAAATCAGTTTTGATTCTCAAACCCCTGCTACTTGTTTTTGTTTTTTTACTTCAGAATTGAAAGTCTGACTATCAGAAATACTCTGAAATACTACTGCATATTTGAGGAGGGTTAGATTCTCCCAGTGACTGGGAATAATGTTGTTGTTCTGTGCTTTCAAGTCATTTCCAACTTATGTTAAACCTAAGGCAAATCTATCATAGATTTTTTCCAGGGCTGAGAATGTGTGACATGCGCAAGGTAACCCAGTGATTTTCCACGGTTGAGTGGGGAATCAAATCCTGGTCTTTAGGGTCAAAGTCCAACAATCAAACCACCACACCATGCTGGCTCTCCCAACTATCATATAATAGTTATAACTATTATAGCAAACAGTAAAGCAATAGGGATAGAACTCCAGCAAAGTTGCAGAACACTTTAGACCAGCTTATTACCCTCAACTTATAATCATCACTACATCTTTCATGTCAGGCTGAATTAGGAGGGGGGAAAATCACCCTGTAGGTAAGATAAACAACAGAAGTGGTTTTAAGAAAGAGAACTACTCACACCATGTGGCATTCAATTATTCCTATGAACTTTCTAATTCCTCTGATTAGAAGTTTAAGGATGTTTCTGTCAACAGTATTTGTTTTTCCAAAAGAGGTGAATAGATTTTATCTGGAAGAAGAAACTATAGATCATGCCTTCCCTTACTTTCAGCATTATGGAAGACTGAGGGTCCATATTACAGTTCATTACAAGGCCACCATTCTTCTAGGACTTGAAAAAGCTGCAAGGCTGGTAGCGAAAGTCATGCCATGTATTCCTTTCAGTTGACCTTCAGCTCCTAATGACCAGTTCATTACAAGGCCACCATTCTTCTAGGACTTGAAAAAGCTGCAAGGCTGGTAGCGAAAGTCATGCCATGTATTCCTTTCAGTTGACCTTCAGCTCCTAATGATGTCCACTGACAAAGAAGGGAATTATGCTACAGTGGCTGAAACACTAAAGGGACACCTCTGTGTACTTAATGTCCAGTTATGGGCACATGGAAGTCAAGGCCCTTAGTTCTTTATAATTAGTTGGTTTGTGTTACATATATTTTTCACCTGTCCATAGCAATGCACCAATTCTATCTCCTTTTCACATTAACCTGATATTATTTTTAATCTCTACTAAAAATTCCTTTTAAATATATATTTAATATGTATTTTAACTGCATTATTTTCAAAGATATTCTTTTTTTAAAAAAAACTACCAATTCCTTAAAACACCTTGTCCCAGTACAGTCTCATTATCATCTTTTTCCGCTTTATCAACCAGGGGAAGAGGACTCCCAGCTCATTGAGATTTGTTATTTGACTCATACAAGATTCTTCTCCCTTCTTTTTTAATAAGTTATTAGATAGTGTAGACAAGAAGCTATTTAAAATCCAAGGGAGTTTGGTATAATCCTATCTATAATAAACCCATGGAATCAATTGTTGTTGAATGATGAGCAAACTTAGGTTACTTATCTAACCCATCACTTATGTAAATCCTATTGATTCAACATATTTACTGTAATTGGGCCTACCTATACGATTCAAGCTATAGTTTGAGCCTTGAAAGACTCTGTAGCCTAAACAACAGTTTTAAGGAAAAAGGATGAATTTGCAGCCTGAGAAATTCACGTTTCGGAATTGTTTCTGAGAAGCCATGTACAGAATTGAGATTGGTTTGTTAGTTAATATCCCAACTTTCTCTTGGCATGGACTCAAAGTTAAAATTTTATCTTACAAAAGATTTTTTAAAACTTATACAGTTCTGTTAAGATGTACATAGTTAAGAACAATTTAAAACATATTTAAAACAGAATAGAAAAGACAAAATCACACCACTTTCAAATACCCTTCTGCCACATGGTCTAAGAATCAAAGCCCTGCCTAAATAAAATGCCTTTGCCTGCCAGCAGATAGAAAACAGAGAAAAGGGCAACCAGAGAAGTTCCACAGCCTGGAAGCAGCCATTAAGAAAGCCTTAACATTCTTATGATGACAATGGGACTGAAAGAAAGATGTACTTTGCATTGAGGAAAATTGGGAAGACTTATACCCAGCCTGACCCACTTTGCTTTGGCCTTATGCCCATCTCCTTAGCTCACCCCTCCACACACAGCTGGAATGTGGACCAAAACAAGCTTCACCATCCCACAGTGGAGTGAGATTTTTCTTTTATCAGCTTATTCTTGCATTTTGACACACTTGGCTGTTCCCTTCTTACACTGAAAATAGCTAGATGTGCTCAGGCTAGATGCTACTGCTAAGAAGTCTTTCCTTTTGTTCATTAGAGAAGAAATTAGGTAAAAAGAGGTGGTATTTAAATCTTTGTATCTACTGGGTAAATCAAAGTGCTATTTCTACTTAACTCATTTGGAGTTCCAGCTGACAGCTTAGTTAACATTTCTAGTTCTACTTAATGAGCTCGCAATGTCGTGGTATTTAAAAGGGAAGTTTACGTTTCATGGTCCTTCAGAACCCTTTTTTAGGCTTGACATTTTTATTTTAATGAGCTATTTGCCACATCTGATTCATGCTTTGAAGCCAGTAGAATGTCTCAAGCAATGGAAGCTGAATTTTAAATATTCTTTTATATTTCTAGTCAGGACTTCTAAAGAAGAAATTCTACATTTTCTATTATCTCCAAGAAAGGAAATACTGTAAAAAAAGAAAATCCTAATGTGTCTATCATTAAATAATGTTCCTTGGGCATGAACTAAACATGCTCAGTGATCTCTTGTCATGCTTTCCCTCTGATGAATACTCTTTAGTCCAAATGGATACATGCTTAAATCAAAAGAATGATAGGATAATGGAGGGGGGTATATTGATGAATTCTTCCTGAGTAATACAAAAGACCATTCTTTTCTTCTTTTATTTCTGTCTTGAAAGTCTTTTTCTGCTAGGGCATCTGCTAATAGGATACAAAATGTCAATTCAAATCTTGAGAATGAATTTTGAGCAATCTTGCATGGTTTCACCGGAAGCAAGACCTTGATATTAAGGATTAACAACAAAAATCCTATATATGCCAAGTCAAATGTACGCTCACTGAGTTCATTAAGGTATTTGAATTCAGGGCACCCATGAGGGTACGTTGAAAACTGTAACCTTCCAACATTACTTATTCAATTGATTTAACTCTGTGATGTTCTTGCTCAGTTTCTAGAAGATCTTGATAAGTAAGTAGCTCATTTTCTTTTGTCTTTCCTATACTATGCTTCTTGAGGTGATACTTACAAGGGTGTATCCTTATATACTCTTAATTTATATCTATTCCATAATCTTAACAGGGTTTTTCTCACATAATGGTTATTAAAATCCACATTCATTTTAGAGTTTTCATACCACAGTTAAATGTGCCAACCACATTTCAATTCATGCACTTCTAATTCCAAGACTCTGATTTGCCAGCAAGATCCAGTCCATCCGCCACACCAGACAACATGAAAAAAAAAAAAAAACCCCCTTGGTCCGCACTGCTCCGGCTTCCAAAATGGTGACTTCCGGTTGGTTGTGGGTCCCAACCAACTGCTGAAGCTCGCCACGCCTAAAGCCCACCCTCCACAGATCTCAGGCTCACATTGGTGTGAGCCTGCGAATTTGCACAAGAGAGCAGGAATGCAATGGCACGTTCCATGAAAATAAAGACCTGTTTTTTGTGGTCTTTAGAAAACACGCTGGCGGACCACTTGGGGTCATTTTGGAGTGGACTGAGGTGCGGATCTCTGGTAAGTAGTCCGGTCCTAGTCTGCTCCAAGGTGCAGACAACCTCCGTGAGAGGATGCACTGCTCCATTCTAATTGCCTGGTGGGGAAAGGGCCATGGTTTTAATCCATGTAATAAGTTATCTCTAAAACTCCCTATTCAAATTATCAAATGTTTTTTCAGCATCAAAAAAGATGAGTGCAGCCTGTTTCTCATGGTAATCTTTATCTAAATGTGATTATCTAATATTCCAGAATATTCACTACATATTGAGTATTGTCCTGTAGTTGTCTTTTTGGCAAAAATTCAGCTTGGTCTTTATGAATAAAATTTTGTAAAATCCTTTTATGTCTTTCTGCTAAGTTTATTGTAAAAATTTTGTACACATTATTCAATAATGAAATAGGTCCATAGTTTCTTGTCATCATCAAATTTTGGTGTTATTTGGGAATTAAAACAGTCACTGCATCTTTCCAAGTCTCTTTCCATCTTTCCAAGTCTCAGGAATCTTTCTGGTCCATAATATTGAATTCAGTAATTTCTGTAGAGGTACTAATAACTGGTCTTTGAACATTTATAATAGTGCACCAATAGATTTTCTGGTCCTGGAGCTTTTTTGTACTTAATCCTCTTTATGTCTTCAAGAACTTCATAGGCTGTAATAGATGCATTCATCATCTGCTTTTGCAATCAATAGAAGGTTTGTCTTATCTAGGTAATTGTCATGTCTGTGGCAGAGCAGGCAGTAATTCACAAACAGCACAGCTCCTACTCACAAGGTGAGAGTCAAAGAATGTCTAAATAGAAAGGCAGCCTAAAGCAAACAATTCTGAAATCCAAACCGTAGTCCAAACAAGAAGAGTTGCAAGACAACTAGATCCAAGAGCACAGTACAGGGTTTCAGGGTCAAAGAGACCAGTTGCTGGTCCTGGGAGGAAAGACTAGCTGGAGCCCTCTTTTATCTATGGCTGCTGTTGCCACAAGTATTCCCTCATTAGGGCTCGCTTACTACTCAAAATGGGCCGAGCAATGCAAGCCTTGTCTGTCATGGCATCTCTGCTGCAAGGTAGGCATGTCAGCTGTGTCTTCCTCTATTTGTTCCCCTAGCTCAGGCCCTTGTTGTCGTTGTGTATTATCTCCCTCTGGACCAGCTTCTGGGGATACTTCAGCCTCTGGGGAACCCTCAGTCTCAGAGTCAGAATCCTCCTCCTTACTGCCATGGTCTGCAAGGCAGGGAATAACAGTAATCTTTTTTTCCCTTTAATCATAATGTTTATTGTGTTTACATATTATTCTCAATTTCATACCTCTCAATTTCATAGAATCAACAGTGCATATATCCATTAACTTAAAAAATTCAGTAAAGTGAAAAAGAAGTAAAATAATTACATTTTACATTTGTATCATTCTATCATTTGTATTTGAGATTTGACTACAATATACAACCTATTATTCCTTTCTTTACTGATTCTTCCTTTACTCTTCTCTAATATTATACTAAATTTCTAATATTATACTAAATTTCTTACTCCTCTTCCTCTATCCCTAATCTTGGTATCCTCTGTGTATATGTGTGTGTGTATATATATATATATATATATATGTATGTATGTATATATACATATGTGTGTCTTGGTGTGTGCATTCTTCTTTTTCTTCCTTCTCCTTCATTTCCCAATTATAATCTTATATATACAATATATAATATGAAAATCAATCAGCAATGTATATAATTTCTCCTCCTCCTCCTCCTCTTCCTCTTCCTCTTCTTCTTCTTCCATTAATTGTTTTATAATACTTTCAAATTTAAATCAAGAATCCCATCCGTTGCTCTAATTTCTTTTTCTTTCTTTAAAAAGTTCAAGGTTCCCAATCTTCTTGAAAATTTTCAGTAGTTTTCCCTTTCAGAATCATTGAGGGTTTATTTCTGCAAAATACTTCCTTTAGTAGGCATATCCGGACATCCCATACTACACAATGTCAACTTATCTGCCAATCTTTCCCTACATATTTTTCTAACATTTTATTCTTGAAGCAGAGCTTTATTCAATCTCCTTTATTCCCTGCCTTTCTCTTCCCCGGAGAATTTAGTCCACAGGATTATGGTCAGAGAAAGTTTTAAGTAAATTATTGATTTTTTGATGTACCATTTGCCAATGTCTTTGAGATCAAAAACATATCACTTCTTTAAAAAGATGTATGTCTTCCTGAAAAGAATGTAAAATCTTTGAAATCTCTTTGACTTTCCAAGCACCCACCACCCCCAAATTTTCAATTACATATTTAAAAACAAACAGTTTTGCTTATCTCATCTTTACAGTTTTCTGAGATGATTTATCCAACTGTTGGTTGATAAGATTCCATTCTCTGGGAAGTATCCAAGAATCAAATGACTAACTCATTAATTTGTCCATAATCTCCTTGTAAAAAACTAATTATTATTATTATTATAATTATTATTAAAAAACTAACCTCTATCACTAATGTTTCAGTTCCACAATTATCAGTCTGAACCACCATGTACTTACCCTCTTGATCTTCAAATACAATTTCAAATTTCAAACTAAGATTCAGGTATCAAACTGGGCTTTGTAGTTTACTGAGGCCAAAGAGCTTTCTAGCTGAGAATTCTTAATGCCCTTCCCTAAACTGCAAACCCCAGGATTCCATAAGATGTTGAAAGTGGAATAATAGCACTATAACAGTGTAATGTGGAAAGGCCCTTGGTCACTAGTCTACTTTTGGAGAAAATATGCAACCACATCTCTTCGTGGATTTCTCTGTTTGGAAATGTGTAAAGAAATATGGTACACACACACTTCCAAATCTGTGTCTTTCTTCTGTTTCTTCAATAAGTTTGCAATGTCCTCCACCATCCTTTCAGAGATGTTTCTATTAGCTTGTTCTGGGATGGCCCTCAAAAATAAACAACTTTTGCTTTCCTATTGTTCCATTAAAGCAAAAACATGTAAATCATGTTCATGTTCTTTAGTCAAATTGTCTATTCTAGATTCCAAATTCTCTGTTTCCTGTTCTAAATTCTGAATATTTTCATTTACTGTTTCATATCCACTTTCATCTGTAAACATAAACTGATTTTTTTCTAATTTCATTTCTTTTATCTCCTTAATTTCTGCCATCATATGTCTACCTAGCCATTTGCATTCCGATCTGATTTACGTGCATTTTTAATGACTGGAAATCTTTGGTATATTTCTGTGCTATCTCTGTAGATTTAGGTGAAAGGTTTAGAGATTCTCTTCTTTCTTCTCTTCTAACTGTGGATGTCATATTAAAACTTAGAGACATTCTAATCCAGTTATTGGATTCTAGACTTCCCAAAGAGACCCTGGGGGTTAAAAATCTGAGAGCCTCTGGGAAATTGATGGAGAATTTGTGAACATAAGCTGGCAATTTTTTATACATTGATAGCTAATCTTCCTTTGGAAATTGTTAAATTATTGGCCATGGAGATTTTTTTCATGAAAGTTTAGAGGTGAGCAATGGTGAAGGAAACAAATACCTCCAAGTAGGATACACCCACCTGAAAGTCAGCTACCATGTGAATGAAATTAGAAGTGACTTCCAGGTTCTAATTTCAGCCATTTGTGGCCAATTTTCATGTTAGGTGGGATATGGGGATTTGGGTGGGGGAATTTTTATGTTTTATGATTCCTGGAGGCTTCAGAAATAGCCATTTGGTAGGCCATTTGGTAGGAGGGATTTTTTTACCCCTCCAATTTATTGTGGTGGGGAATCAGGGGCTTTTTAGGATGAGCAGGGCCCAAGAGACATAAACCCAAACAAATTATTGGAACTGCATGCCTGCTAGATTTTTATTTTATTTTTTTGATCCCTAAGGTAGACTAGTAATTTACCTGTTCCCTCCTCCAATCTGTATGGGATATTCCTTTCAGTAGTATCGGTAATTTTGGAATCCAGAGTGATTGTGGATTGCTCATTGCAACATCCCCAGTTTTGTCAGTACTTAACTCCAGTTATTACAAACAATGGCAGTTCAGAGAAGAACTTTTCTAAGGTCTCAGTGAAATGCTTAAACTCATGGATTGGGGGATGGGCAGTAAAGATAGGCCAAGGAGGACTCAAATAAATGGATGCATAATTAGCATTTCATGTGCATGTGAGAAGATGGAGAGGGAACTGGCTGAGTTCTATTTAACCTTTATTAATTGCATTCTCATCCACTTTAATCATTTATAATTACTTATAGTACAAAAGTGTATCAAGTCATTTTCTATGCAACATGCTAATTTATATGGAGACTCACCCTGGACAAAGGTGTTCAGCAACAATTAATATTTCATCAGCACATTTCACTATTTTTATTGCACTTCAAATGCCCCTGTGCACTTGGACATTAAAAATTTACACAGTCTAGCTACTGAAAAATGCACTGTGCCAACTAGGAACTGTATGGCAGCACTCAAAGAAAATGAAACTACATTATTTCAGTGAATCTCTTGACTTTGTAATGAGATACAAATATAATGTAGAAGAAATATGAAACTTGCCTTAGAAAGAGTTGGATCAATTGGCCCATCTAGCCAGCCAAAATGTTATTATTATTCCAATTGGTGATACCTTTTTAAACATCTTGGTGAAAGGCCTTTTCTAGGTCTGTTGGGAAAGTTAGGATGGAAAATGTATAGCTTCCTAGATGTTGTTGGACTGCAGCTCCTATGATTTTTCACCATTGGCTGTAATAGCTAGAGTTTGTTGGGAGCTGTAACACAACTATATCTGCGAGGCCCATGTTTTGCTTACTTCTTTGCTGGGGGATAAGATATTTCTTACCATGACTTATATCTGGTCCAGAGTGAATGTGGATGCTTCTCCATACAATGTGTGCTCTTTACCAGTACACTAGATATCCTTTCTGATGACAACAGGAACAAGAGCAACCCACATCACCACTTTACAACAAATTCTATCATATTTATATACCTTGGGTGAGGTAAAATAATTCTTACCATTTGACAGTATGATAGAGAATCTATATTGTAAGAATTGTGAGAAATACAGATGATCATTTAGCCAGTCTGGGTTGTCTGTGTAGGTAAAAGCAGTATAGTACAGGGTCAGTGTGTGCCCCACAACCATCTCTTCACTAGCTTTCACCAGCTTGGGCATTCTAGAGAAGTAATGTCTGAAGGACCACAAATTGCTCATCTCTGCTCTAGAATCACTAGAACTTCAAAGCAGCACTGGAAATACATCAGATTTTGAATGCAGGATAACCTTTCAATTTATTATTTCAATTTATTATTAATATTTCATTTCATGATGCTTATATATGTTTAGGCTCTCTGAAGATACTGTAGTTACAGAGGCTTATTGAAGTATCATATCAATTCTGCATGTTATACAGAACCACCTAAAAAGGCCATTTCTAATTTCAAAAAATAACAGAGAGAGAAGAGAGAGAGAGAGAGAATACCTGATTGCCCTGGTTCTCAGGAAAACATAATATGAGTTAAGTTGTTGTTGTGTACCTTCAAATCATTTCTGACTTATGGTGACCCTACGGGGGGCCTATCATGAGGTTTTTCTGGCAAGTATTGTTCACTGTAGGCTTGTCATTGTCTTCCTATGAGGCTGAGGGATTGTGACTTATCCAAGGGTACTCAGTGGGTTTTCATACTGAATGGGCATTCAAATGTTGGTCTCCCCAGAGTTCAAGTCCACCACTCAAACCACTATTCCACAGTGGCTGTCAGTTAAGGAATGTACTGAAAGTAACTCTTAACATGTTGATGTGGGTTAAAATGTTCTCATGGAGGAACCTGTCATTTTAGGCTGGTAAACATTTCTTCCCAAAGCAGCCCTATGTAGTGAGGGCTAAGACTCATTCTGTTCTTCAGAATGACAAAAGGCTCCAGTGCTGAGGATGTAGAAAGTTCCAGAAAGTTCTTCATTTAATTTGTTGGCTCTTGAGAAGAGCCTGAGAAGTTATTTTTTAAAAATTAATAGTTATACTCATACCTCTAACGCCCGAAAAGCAGTTATCTGTTTTTAGATTTACGATTTTAAAGTGACTCTTTAATTTTACTATAGTTGCTTTTAGTTACTTGCTTTGTAAAAAGCCATCTGAATGCTGTAAATCATTGACTGTGGCACAGAGCACATTGTCCTGCATTCACCTCATTGTTACCTTAACACCCACAAAATGAAAGGACACACAACAACAACATGAAATACACTAGAAATAAGAAAGTTAACCACACAACATGCCTCTTCCAATAATTAGTAAGGTTATGACATTGTCACTATAAAAGTAACTTTAAGAGTTATTTATACTACAAAAAGATCAAAGTGATCCCCCACTACATAATCATGCAGTAACTAAATTAAACTTTTTGCTATTGCAAAAATCAAATTAAATTCCCAAACTTTCTTCTTATAGTACAATAGTACTATTTTGTATACATGCAATAGGAATCTGACTTGCTGTTGTTGTTGTTGTTGTTGTTGTTGTTGCTGCTGCTGCTGCTGCTGCTGTTGCTGTGTGCCTTCAAGTCATTTCCAACTTATGGCAACCCTAAGACTTACCTTGCAGTAAATAAGTGCCAAGTTCTCACAATGTCATGAATGCACTGCAACAGAATAAGTCTATAACCCATTGGCCTAAATTCTGTTGCTATTTCCAAATGGATAGACCCATTGAATCAGTGGGACTTGTAATCACTTTGATTGAGTAATTTTCAATTGTTAATTTGACAGTACCCTCTTCTCAAGTTTACAATCTAAAAAGACTTGACACACAAGGAAAGGGAAATGGGGGAGAGAATTAAGTCTACCCAATGTTGCCTATTGTTTTTTCTCTCTGACGCAACAGCAGTAGCAGTTGCAGTTAGGATGAGGGGAAGGACCTTCCTTAATTGCTTACCAGTTAACAAGATTAAATGCATCTATTCTACTTTGGGCTAACTAATGGGATTCAAAAGAACCAGCATGGTATAGAGGTTTGAGCATCGGAGTATATGACTCTGGAGACCAGGGTTTGATTCCCTCCTCAGCCATAGAACCCCTGGGTCAGCTTAGGTGCCTCACACAGACTCAGCAGCACCACCACCACCAAAAGTGTGATAGATTTGCCCTAGCATTACCATAACTTTGAAATGACTTGAAGGCACACAACAAAAACAAAATGATTCAAGTCCTTATTCCACGTCATTATACAACCTTGGCCCAAGATACTGAAAAAGAAGGGTACTCACATTCTTCTGTCTTTATGTGAAGTGTCCATCTCCCCTGGAATATACATAGGATCCTAAAAAAAATACTTATGTCATGACATCTGTCTTCAAAAATCCAACTTTATTCCCTACAGCTGGAATAGGGGGAATTTGGCCCTCCAGATGCTTTGTACTGCAATTGTCATACCATATCTTTTACTGTTGATGGTAGTAAAAGGCCAAAGCTTCTCCACCCTATCCACATCAGGCTAGTCATATGTACATTTGATAAAACTGGGGCAATCACATTGGTCATTTCTGCACTACACTTTTATAGCATGATTATTCCACTTTCGACATCTTATGGAATCCTGGGGCTTACAGTTTAGGGAGGTGCCAGCCAACCCCTTCCTAAACTGCAAACCCCAGGATTCCATAGGATGTCATAAGTGGAATAATCGCACTATAACAGTGTAAAGCAGAAATGGCCATTATCTGAAAAGACCTTGGGAATGAAAAGTCCCAAATACAACGAAAGAATGCAGAGTGATACAGTGAAATAAAATAGCTCTTTCAGCAAAATAAAAGCTATAGTTAATGGTTATCATTCCGCTATTTTGCATTGTACATTGCAAAGTGTGTCCAGCTCTAGCAAAGGTCTCACATTAAGACACAGACAAAATTGGCTTCCTCACAGCTAAAGTAGGGTCAAGCACCCAAACAATCAAGTTTCTATAGAATAGTTTCTTTCAAAATAAGTGCCACTGGCTTTTGCAGCTTACATCTATTATGAAAGCACTCATCTGGAAGGTATTTTATATAAAAGAAAAGGTCTCCCACACAATATAGCTATAGCCCATTGCTTGGGGAGAGGAATTATCTGCTTGAGAAAAAGAATAAGAAAAAAAATCAATGCAACAATGAAAAAAGGTTATTGAGGGAGGCAAAGGGCTGGGGAGGGATGAAGAGTCTGGCCATTTTGTCTTCTAACCTCTGCCTTTAGTGTTTTTTTAAACTACAATTATATTGTGAAGTTTGCAGCATGTTGGGGAAAAAATACACAGCACTGATTCCCCCACTCATACGCCATTGCTCTGAGCCATGGTTGTTTATTTCATATATGAAGTTTGAAATTACTGTCATGTTGAAGCACTTTAGCATGTGATCTCTTTATTTTAAAAAAAAAGAGAGAAAAAGCAATGGAATTCCTGTACTGAATCTGACTTGGTCTAATGAAAATTTTCACAAGTTCAAAATCTAATGGTGTGTGGTTAAACAAACATGAGTAGAAAGTAGATTTGGATCTACTGGTAGCTCTATGATTGAATGAAAGGCAGAACCCAAATTATTCTGCTGGCTACTCTCTTCCTTAGTAATATTGTCAGTCCTTTATATGTGTAAAAAGAATTCCATTTTCACTTTCTTCTCTCTCTCATTATCTCTTATTTTCCAAATATCTGTTTTATGTACTGCTATTTAGATCACAAAAGCCAATGTGGTGTAGAAATTTCAGCATGGAACTACAATTCTGAAGACCAGAGTTCAAATTCCCATTCAGCCATGGCAACCACTGACTGACCTTAGGAAAGTCACTCTCTCTCTCAGCCTCAGAGGAAGGCAAAGGCAAACCAACTCTAACCAAAGTTTGCCAAGAAAACTCCTTGGTAGGGTCACCTCAAGTCAGAAATGACTTAAAAGCACACAATAACAACATTATTTAGACATGAATTATTCTCTGTTAGTAGCTATTAGCAAAAAAAAAAAAAAACAATGCAAAACAAACAGTTCAGAAAAAATAGTGGCAATTAAAAATATGCATAAGTTAATAAAAAAAACCCACAATAAGTCTTAATTAATTATTCCCCAACCCAGTCCTGTAAATAGCTTGCAGTATATTTCCAGACTAAAGATATGCCAGCTATAGGACACTGGGGCCATTTCTGCACTAGACTATTATAGCACTATGATTCCACCTGCAACATCCTATGGGATCCTGGGGTCTGCAGTTTCAGGAGGGGCCAGCCTCTGCAAACCTCAGGATTCTATAGGATGTTGCAAGTGGAATCATAGTGCTATAACAGTCTAGTGCAGAAACGGGCTCAGATTAAATTAAATTTTTTTTTCCTGACAGCAGAATTCCTGTTGTGCCAGCAGAGGCTTCTTTTACCAGCTGCTGTCACAGATCTACCAGGAAAAAGTAAATAAATTTGCCTACAAAACTGTTCTTTTGGCTAAAGTCTATCAATAAAAGAGCTAAAAGATTGGTGTGGTGAAGGAAGAGCAAAGTTATTCCAGATCCAATTAATGTAATTGATGTACTGTTGTAGTACCGCCTCGATCCGTCGGGAGAGGCAGAGATATTATTATTATTATTATTATTATTATTATTATTATTATTATTATTATTATTATTCCTCCCACCAGGGGACACAGCCACAATACTGGCATAAAATTAGGTCAGAATTAGAGTTACAGATTAGGCTGAAAGGAGTAGCTTTAGCTGCTCTAATGTTGGTTCAACTGTCTCTGTGGCATCTCAGGCAGTTAAGACTGTGCTTTTAATTTGTAAGTAGAATTGTTTTTTTCAAAGAAGTTGAAGCCTCTGCTCCCACTGTTCTCAGTGAGCAGCAGTAACAACAATGGCTATTTTGCCTCCAAAGATCATGACAATAGCCACAATGAATTCTAATTTTTACCTATTCACAAAAAATCCAGAAGCTGGTTCCACTATCTGCAATCTGATGCAACAGATTGTAGGGACAGCAACAAGCTAGATTCCTACTACATATGTAGATCACCTCTTACTTGCATGTCATGATCATGGGGGAAGAAAAGCAATTTATCACTGGAAACCTGGAGAAGCTAAAAAAAAAAAGTAGGGGTTGTTCTTTCCTTCTTAGTGTCCAGGGACACCTTTTTACCACAGGATTCCTGATGACTTTACAATATGCATGTAACTTTGCTTCAGCAGCATCATATTGTTTCCCCACAAGGGATAATGTATACATCTTGTACACTGGATTGGAACAGTGATCCTGTAAGATTGTAAATTCCATTCTTTGTTAATACAAAGACAATGATAAGCTACAAAAAAAGCCTTGGAGCTGGAGCAGACTGACTATCCAAGCTAACAATAATTTCCCACGCTTGGTCAAAAGCAACTTTTTAAAGTATACAAACCATTAACTTTAAGACTAATAGTCTTCTCCAGGTGCACAAAAATTTAATGCATCTGGAATTGGTACCAGCTTCTGTAATTCCAGTTCTTTATGCATACAATAGGAGTACAATGACCTACTTTCAGATGTAATTATTTTCAGCATGCAGGAAACTGCTGACTGAACTGGGAAAGATTTGTGCAACATCAGTGAAAGGTTTCTGATTATTTTAAGTATTCAGCCAGGAAATGGAAGGATAATTACCATCTGCAAATATTGATAGGGTGACAGCCACTTCTTTGTGAAGTAACTATTGAGGAATTTGAGTGACCATTCTATTTACATAACTGTTTGCATGGCCTAGCCATTGATCCACCTCTCACATTAAGATCTGAGCTTTATAGTTTCTTGGCTTGCTTTCCCATGCTTGCTCTGCAGGTAAGATTAATGTTATATATGATGACTTTATGTTGCACTTGTAGTTTAATTTCAACTGTATAGTTTTTCCTAAAGAGACTGATCTTAGGGCTCCATTCCCTGTCCTGCCATACTTTTACTTCTTGCTGCTCCAGTCAGATTTTTCTTTTCACTGGATCTGTTTTTAATTATTTAAAGCATTTTACCCTACTCTTCAGACAAAAAGAAGCTCCAAGAGCAGCCTATACATGGTCAGTAAAGAAGACAGTTCTTGCCTGCAAGCTTATAGTTGAAAAGATATGCAGAAAGGGGAATGGGGAGAGAAGAGGAGGAAGAACAAACTCAGGCCTTTTCCGCATGTGTGAAAATAAACAGGCAAAAACGGGACTCACTAGCTTTCTTCTCTGTCCGAGTGAGTCCGTCAGGATGAGGAGCAGTGCGAGCTCATCGCTCTGCACTGCTCCGGCGTCCAGAATGGCAGCTTCTGGTTGGTGGAGGCTCTCCACCAACCGGAGAAGCTCATCAACCTAAAGCCCTCCCCGGCAGATCTGCAGGCACACACTTGCGCATGCCTGCAACTCTGCACCGGAGCACAGCGATGGAGTGACACAGAGTCATGCACGCCGTGCTTTTTAAAAACCTCTAAAAAGAGGGTTTTTAAAAAACATGCTGCGCGACCAGTTCCGGTCGCTCCAGAGTGGACTGAGGTATGGAACTACAAAAAGTAGTCTGCCCAGTCTACTCTACAGTGCAGAAGACCTCCGTTGGAGGTGGCTCTGCACCATTCTAATAGCCCAGTGCAGGAAAGGCCTCAGATATCAGTCCTTAAAATTAAGAGAACAGTCATATATTTGCCAGGCTGTTAGAGGCCAGTCTTTTCTTTGAAGAATTGTCCTATATAATCTTAAAGTTTAAAGAAAAAGTTCCATGACCAAAAGCCTTGTGTTGTCCATCAACAACTATCACTAGTGATGGGTAATAATATCATTCAATTCATTCTCGTTTTATACAAAAAACTTGCCCACATCTAATTTTTTTTATAAATGTGATTGAAAGAAACTGTCTTCTTCTTCTTCTTTTTTTCAAATTCAGATATGGGAAGAAGAGAATCCAATGTTCACCTGCATAACCAACAGTCTTTGATGCTTAAGCCCACAAAAGTCTTGTTTTGAACCTTTATGTATGAAACTGTGTTTATGGTACTAAATTAAAACTGTAACTTTTTTTTTTAAGAGACTTTTGATTTTTCACAGCCACATGACTGGCAGGTTCAACATGATTCTCTTCACTAATTTTGCCACCTGCAGCTTAGGAAGTGGGGAAGAGGATCCTGCTTACTCCCCATTACTGAACCTTTGAAAACTTTAGAAGGAAGGATCCTTCCTCCTCAAGCCTGTTGCCTCATACATTTGCTGTTCCCCTCTGAGAAATGCATTCTGCACTCTGGGGGTAAGTCTTGTCTTCTGCTCTTAGGAAACATTTTGGAAGTCTCCCCCGATATGCAGCAGGGACAGGTTGCTGAGCAGACCTCAAGCCCATCTCCAGCCCATTACCTAATCCATTTGCTGTTCTCATACTTTGGGCTTGAGACAGACTGTGAAGTAATCAGTAGACAGAGATGGAAACATTGGTCAAAGTCATAAGGTTTCTGGATGAATGTGTTATGTGACTGAACCAAATAGAGCAAGTCAGTCACTAAAAATATACAAGTTTCAAACCGAGTCAGTGCATCATTTATTGCCGAGTTGAGTCGAGTTCAGTCACCGAAGTGACTTATGTCTGACTTGAGTCTGAGTCAGTCCAAGTGAGTCTACATCGCTGGTACCTATTAGAGTTGACTGATTGAAGCAGGTATGAATTTTGTTTGATCTGTTTTATTTTTTAAAGAGTCACCAAAGTTCACAATTTTCTTAGTAAATAGGATGGAAAACAAAACTGAAATACAAGGAAGAGAAAGAAGCAGTATTCTTGTAATTCATGAGTTATAAGTTGTAATTCTTCATTAAGGTTCTTCTCAAAGGTAGCAATGAGTAATTTCCATGATTTTCTTCCTGCTGTGAGAAAAGGCTTCAAAAATTGCACCATTTTTGAAGGCTTACTCCATGCAAAAATTGCATATAGTTGTTTTGCACAGAAGGCATTTTATGTCTAGGGAGCTGCATTTTCCTTGTGGAAAGTAATGTTCCAGCACAGAAATGTTAAGTCACGTGCAGAAAATGTTTTCTGTGCAAAACAAAACTATAGCTAGAGATATGTTCTTTCTAAAATTCATACATTCTAGATTGGCATATAAAACAGTATTTTATTTTATTTTTTGGCTCAGGAAACAACATTTTCTGTAACATAGAAATGTTAACTCTCACAAAGAAAAGGCTGTTTTCTATCTAAATCAATCATGTGAATCTCATAGGACCTTTATGCAGAGCAAATTCCCAATTACAGCTTTTTTTTTCCTGCATAAACAATATTTTCCATACAGGAAAATAATTTTGCATTGAAATATTATGTTCTACGCAAAAAATGATATTTTCTGTGCAAAACAACACATGTGAATTTTGCACAGAATAAGTCCCAACCTATGAAGATGCTCAGCTGTCTTGGATTCTTCTTATCAACATTTGAAAAACATGAATTTTTTAACCATTATGTCAAATATTTTTGAATATTGTTTCCATTCCTAACAGAATTATTTATCCCTATTTAGACCTAGACATCACAATGAGCAGCACAAATGAAAGCGATTTTTCTCACTGTGCTGAGATATATTGGATCTCTCTTTAAACTGATAAAATATTTCTAAATTCACATGTATATATTAATTAGCTCATTCAGGTTTTATCCAATATTTGTCTCTTATTGATTAAGTTTTTTTGTTTGTTTGTTTTTTTGGGGGGCGTGCTACCTATCTCTCCTTTTCATACAGCCTGACTGAAAAGATACTGACAGTGGGGGAAGGTAGGTGTGATGTAGCTCATCTTCAAGCAAAAGCAAAGGAATGGCCTTCAATGATGACACTTCTCCATTGTAGCTTGATACGATAAAGTCCATTTACTTCATATCCTGGTGGCAGTCATAGAAACCGTTGGCACATTTTCTTTGGAAAGAGAGCATACCCAGCCAATTCAAAAAAGAAGAGAAGAGAAGAGAAAAGAAATCCCACAGCTCTAAATGGGAAATTTGGACTTTAAAAGGACATGGATCTTGGACAAAGGTTTAATTCATCAGCACTTTTATAATGGAAGAAAATGAGTTGCTGTGGAAATAGTTAAAGGGAAATAATCTGACCTCTAAATTGTTTCTCTCTTTTATTTGGTAAATGTCAATTTATGGAGTCATTCAATTCATCACAGGCGCATTGTCCATATATGGTAGGATTCTGTCCTGTCATTTCAGAAAGAAGCCTGAACAGTGTGTCTCTAACTGAAGAACAGCTGTAATTATTAAGGAACATTCTAGACAAAGACTATAAATAACTGGACATAGCACCACCAATAACTTACTGGAAATACTGTAGTTAAGCTCATCATTCCCCATTCCTTCTTTGCTCACACACACTAGAACTCAGGAATGGGGGAGGGAGGACTACAGGAATATGAGCTCATGTGCCTTGCTTTCCTAAGGAGAATGTAAAGGACTGAGGGCACCACAGCAAAACAGATTTGAGGGTGATCAAGAATAGAGAGAGCCAAGATAAGATAGTTTTAAAAGAAGATTAGTTGGTGATTAATAGATGTGACAAGTGTTCTATAGCAAAGGAAGCTCACATAATCTTTCAAATTGTGGAAACTAAAATTCCTCTCAGTTATGCCAGGGCCAAACCTCTTCCACCCATGGGACATTCTAAAGCCCTTGAAGTGCACAGGCATTGCCCAGAAGCCAGTAGTTTCTCTAGTCTGGCAACATGCTTTCACTTTTCTTTTAGACTAAGTGAAGAAGTGTTTTCAAGCAACAAATTGTCATATCAAAGAAATAAATAAAGGTTATATTATGCAGAACCAGACTTCTTTTTCATTCCTTCAAGAAAGGAAAGCCCATTCAGAAGAAAATTAATCTTCTGTTTGGCCCTATATGAAACCTATATGTAAGATTGTCTATTTCCCATCAATCTATCAAACCACTCTTCTATTGATGAGATTTCCTTTTCCAGTTCTTTGCATATACTAATCTCACCACCAATACCATATGTTGCATCAATGTTATTTCTTGTCAATAGTTATATCATCTGCCCAGATTCCTAGTAAATATAAGGTCCTTTCTGTACCATACCTCATTAAGGAATTCTTTTGTTACAATCCCAGCATTGCCATTCACTTAATGGTAGCAGATCAAGAACACTCTCTTCTGTACCTTTTTTCATTAAGTGGATGAATAATGATATTGCCACTGGGGTTCCTTCTGCATTATAGAATCATTGGCCACTCTCTTTCCCCACCTTCACCCTGCCTCACTGCTCCTGATGCTTCAGGATTTTTGGAGTTGGGGGGGGGTTGGGTTTTTTTGGAAGCTATACTAGTGTAGCAATGTTGTAACGGCATGACACGATAGTACTCTATTGTACTTTTGCACTATAATGCTTAAAAATGTTTTTTAAAAAATAAAAATTAACTCAAAGGAGACATTTAACATAAACAGGGAGGTGATAGATATCAAAGTTACCATACTATGGGAGTCAATGAGGGGGGCACAAGCTGGGTATGCCCACACCCTCCCCACTCCTGGATCTGCAAGGACAGAAAGCACTATCAAGCACTATTATGATACCAAACTGAACTGGCTGATGGGATTGAAGCACTAAAGGAGGCTCTGAATAGAATTTTGTTTTCTGAAAATACTATAAGGCAGTTTGGCAGTTCCTGAAGACAGGATAGCAGCTGGATAGCAATAACATTGTGCAGTAGCTCAACTCCTGGACCAGAAACAACCCACTGCTGTTGAGGGATAGCAACGTCATGAGGAAATGGCCTAACTTAGGAATCTTAAGCTCTGACTCTTGCTTTTATTACTACATGAGAAATGTTATATGAAAATAGAAGAGGATGATTCTAGTTTTGTAGTTATTTTATATTATTAATATTTGCAATATAGATTTTAGTAATATTGTTTTAAGATTTATCAGTGATTTATGAAAATGAATCATTACTCCATTTATTATTACTTTTCATTGGTACTTATGGTTTAAATACAATGATGTTAATATAAGTCATGGTATGATACCAATGTTTGGAATCAAGCTAAATTAAAATAATAGATTCATGGTAGTAATTGAGTATGACTGGAATATTTTTTCTTATTAATTTTTTAGTAACCAGGTAATTTAGTTTCTGAGTATAGTGATAAAATAGCTAAGGTTATTAGTGACAAGTTGAATCTAGATTTTGAATAATATTCTAATAGTTAAATACAAATATTAATAAGAGTTGTATGCAACAAGGGTGGAAACCAATTTTTAGTTATTTGTTTGTTTGTTGTAGTTATTAATTATTAGTTAGTGGTAGTTATTTGTAGAGGGGTTGTTTGTTTTTTGTAGTTTTGATAGATCTTTGTTAGATATTTTTTGCTTTTTATTTGTATTACATTGTTATTTGATTTTAGTTTTAAGTATTGTTTTGTAACTTTGTAGTTTTGTTTCTTTGTCTCTTTTTTCATCTTTCTTTTAATAATTTTTTTAAAAAATGAAAAAAGATAAAAGAAAGGTCACTGTCTCTTCCATCACAGGAGATTTACAAACTTGGGTCTCTTTGTCTATTGAAAAGCCAAGCTGAAATGAATAGTACTTTCCTCCCTATTGTAATCAATCCTCTTTACCATTTTGCTGAGCTTTGAAATAGAGGTGTGAGGGGGTTGGTGCACTTAGTGCAAGGCAGGTTCCCCTGGCCATCAGAGTCCCATTTTGGGTGATACCGGAAAGTGATACAAGAAGTTCACACAGACCTCCCGTTACTTGTAATGATCTGCTGAAGGACCTATGTGAAGCCTGCACAAGAGAAAGGAAATAATGCCAGATATTACAATGGACAAACATGTTCTCTTTCTTCTATTTCCAAACATAACCAAAGATAAAAGGGCTCAGAAACACTAGGAAGAACTATTTTGATTTCCACCAATGGCTATCTGAAAGTAATTAGTCAGACCAATGAGAGAGACAAAATTAAGTGTATCTTTGATAATCATTGAAATACTGTGGGATTCCTAGTGTTGTTTGTGGAAAATTCATTTTAGCAGTGATACACTGTGTCCGTGTTCCACCTTCAACCTCAAAACAACAATGAAATTGTAGTTTGTTTTTCAAGTAGACAGGCACCTTGCATTTCAATAAAGCATGATCAAAAAGTATAAGGTATTCCCAATATATCTTGCTGTGTAGAAGATTCTTCAGTGTGTTTTAATACTATACTGCAGATGCAAGTTTTGAATCCTGTGATTGGTGTTGATCATTCAGGTTTCCACACCAAATTGACATTGGCTCAGTTTTGCACAAAATTGGCTATGTACAAAATAAGCCTTACCAATGTGAACACCTTTCACACCTATGCTCCTGCATCATGAATTCCTAGGCTTTAGGCTTTGCTTGATAAAGAAGATCTGATTCTTCACTGATCATAACATCCTCAAATGATAGATGACCAAACAAACTTATGAAGCTGACAAGGAATATCTGATGGGCCTGAGTATGAATCTCACAAGAAGAAGAAAAACTTAATCAATCAAAAGCATTCTGCTATCTTTCAATAAAAAGTACAGAACATTCTCAGGAAATAGTGCCTTGTGCCACTATGGATGTAAAGTAAGAGACTACAATGAGATAAAACGTGCAATGAATATGGAACTGAATGTATGATCCTTGATAAAATATGTCTGACAGTTTGAAAAAAAAATCCCCCCAGAGTCTAGTAGCATTTTACTAACTCTGAGAAATCAAATCATCGTCATCACTACCACATCATCATCAACATCAACATCATCATCATCATGCATATTTTATTATATGACAGAATGGGAGTTAAACTTGATACCTTTCATACATATTGGATGTAGAGAAATAGTGGATTATTTTTCTATTTAATGAGCATGAATTGGAAATATAATAAAGGGTTTTTTAAAAAAAAAAAGCTCTCTTTTTGGAACATAGCTGATTTATCTTTACAGGCTGACAACAGAAGAATTCTTTCTCTTGGCTTAAAGCAGAGTGAGATCAGAAAAAGATCTAAACTCTTTTGTCACTTATTTGTTTTTATGCTGGCACATAGTACTGAAATACATCTTCATTCAGTGCCTAATTAACTATAAAATTTATTGCCTCAGGACATTGTGATAATTGTTGGCAAAGAAGTGTTTGTTTGTTTTTTCATAAAAGAGTGGGTACGATTATGGAAGAGATCTCTGATAATCATTAGGAAGAAAAAAAGGAAGAAAAAGATCTATCTGGTTTAGAATCCCTGGTTACCCAATGCTGCAGATAAAACAAGAAACATTGCCATTGAATTTGCTATGCAAGATTTCCTTTTGCCATGTATGACGCCAGTGGGAGACAGCCTTGATTCAAATATGATGCTAAAAGGTTTAAACCAAAAACAAATAAACAGAAACCGTTACTTGTGGTTTGAAGTGAAGTGTGCACATGCAAACCATGGTTTACAATCAATCACAATCAGAATTCTTGGGAAATAGAACAAGAAACTATGGTTTGAAAACTACAAATTACACTGTGAATTTTCTTTGATAAAATACAGCTATCAACTATCCCTGATGCTTCTGCATCATGGCAGCAAGAATAATTTTGTCAATTTATAAAGATGTGGGCTGAGAAATTGTAAAGGAAGGAAAATTCACCAGTGATCTCAATGTTTTAGGGTTATGTACACGAGTCAACATGACTCTTTTTTCTGGCACAATGACCTTCCTGCTTCCCCCTCCTCTGCCAAAAGAAGGTGAGCATAGACTCAGAACTCAGAGCATTCAGAGAATAAGTTGCCACCAAAAACAACAACAACAACAACAACAACAACAACAACAACAACAACAACGTTAAGAGCAGCAGCAGAAGCAGCAGCAGAAGAAGGATGACAGGAGAAGAGAAGCCTTGGTGGATATGAAGCAAATGGAAGAGAAGAACCAGGGAACTGGAATAGCCCCAGAAAATCCATTGTTTGGGGATTCTTTAGACTAGAGTATAAATGGAAATTGATGGTCATTTTTGCTTCATTCCTTGGCCCTTTTATGAAACAAGACTAGAAAACTGGCCTCAAAACTTCAGTACGCAATGCACCTTTATTTATTAATTCCCTGTATCTTATCTATCCATTCCTGAGCTGTCTTGCTCTTTCTCAAAAATTTATGAAAAATCAAACACTCATGGCCAGAGGCAGACCTACAACTGCTCAGTTGTTCTTCAGAAAGTTGGACACTTCTGAGTAAAACTGTGTGAGTTTCTTTTAAATGTACAGTTTTCCATCCTTTGCAAGAAAAAAAAATCCTGAATCTTTTGACACTAAAGAAAGAAATGTGGATGCCTTTTCCTGAACATCTGTCAGGAAGTGGGAAAATTTTAGAATGTTCATCCCTACTTTAAACTGATTTGAGAGGGAAAGGAAGACAGTATTACAGAGGACAGGGAAACACCAAGTACTCGGGGGAAAGCTTCAATGATTCAGGTGGAATTGGACCAACAGTACAAAGTAGCCAGCAATGAGAGGAACAGTACGAAAAGGAAGTACCTGGAGAGAAAGAGCCATGCTCTCAAGTGTCTCTACAATAATGAACAGAGCATGAGAAATAAACAGGATGTACTTGAACTCTTAGCACAGGAATGTGAATATGATTTAATAGGTGTCACTGGAACTTGGTAGGATAATTCATATGATTGGAATATAGTCATAAAGGAGTATACCTTATTCCAAAGGAATAGGCCAAACAGGAAGTGTGGAAGAGTAGTATTATATATCAAGGATATATGTGAGGAGGTCCGTGATGTAAACGGTGAAAATTTCAGCTGCCAAGTTCTGTGAAAAAATGTAAGCTCCAACAAAATCCTCACTTGCCCCACAGTCAATTTCATTGCCCAGAAGGTAGAAGAGGTAATGAAGGGTTCAGCTATTTTAGACTTGATTCTAACCAACAAGGATGAATTGGTCAATGAGGGGACGTAGTGAGATCCTTGGATAGAAGTGATCACATTCTCCCGGGATTTGTTATACAGAGGAAAGAGGGAACTAAAGGAAGTCAAACATATACTCTAGACTTTAGGACAGCTGACTTTAATAGGCTGAGAGAAGCGTTACGTGAGATTCCATGGTTAGAAATACTTGAAAGGAAGGTAATTGAGGATGCATGGGAACATCTTAAAGGCAAGTTATTGATGACACAATTGCAGACAACTCAATATGAAGAAGAAAAGTGGGAGGTATCTGAAGAACCCAGGGCTACATGTATAAAGAACTTTCAGATGAGCTGAGATGTGGGTTAGACATTGCTAATGTTCAGTAGAATTATAATTGGTTGAAGGACCAAACCCAAAATGTACTCATCTTCATTCTGGTGAGAAGTGACCAATTGAGTGCCACAGGGATTAGAACTGAGCCCCTTGCTTTTTAACATATTTATAAATGATTTGGACAATGGAATAGATGGAACTCTTACTAAATTTTGCAGATGATACCATATTAAGGGGCATAGCTAATACCGTAGAACAGTGGTTCTCAAACCTTTTAACTCTGTGACCCTCTTTACATCTACACGAGGATGTTGCATCCCCCATATCCTACCCTATATATCTCTATCTGTCACAGGATTCTCATGCTGCACATGCCCTCCTTAATGCTCCTCATCTTAATGCTGAGATCTTGTTCTCTCAACCTCTTCTCTTCTCTTCTCTTCTCTTCTCTCTCATCCCTTCCCTTCCTGCCCAACCTGAGAAACTGCCTCGTGGTCACTAAGGGGCATGCTCCTGCTGTGCCAATGGCAAAATGTACAGAGAAGCTGAGTGGGAAAAGCATAAAAAGGAGGAAGGCAGAGTAGTGGAAGATGTTTCATATCACTTTTTTGCAGAGCCGTCAATCCTCAACATGCACGCACGCACGCATGCACACACACACACACACACACAGACTTGCTCCCTCCTTCTACTTCTTCTTCTTCTTCTTCTTCTTCTTCTTCTTCTTCTTCTTCTTCTTCTTCTTCATATTTGCTGTACTTGCAGGCTGCCTTTTCTTGCATCCCCCTGGAGAAATTATTACACCACCCCCTTAGAGCTGTGCCCCATGGTTTGAGAACCACTGCCCTAAAGGAAGGGATCAGAATTCAAAATGACCTTAATTGAATGGAGGATTGGCCAAAAACTAACACAATGAATTTCAACAGAGATAAATGTAAGAAATTATACTTAGGCAGGAAAAAAAATCAAATGTGTATATATAGACTGAGTGATAACTGGCTTGTCAATAGTGCAAACGAAAAGTATGTAGTGGTGTTAGTAGACCATATACTTAACACGAGTCAACAATGTGATGCAGCTGTCAAAAGACCAAAATAATTCCAGGCTGCATCAGCAGGAGTACACTGTCCAGATCAAGGGATGCAAAAGTACCATTTTGTTCAGCTTTGGTCAGACTCACCTGGAATATGATGTCCTATTCTGGGCACCATAGTTCAATAAGGATGTTGATAAGCTGGAACATGTTCAGATGAGAACAACCAATATCTGGAAACCATAACCTGTAAGGAACAGCTTAGGGAACTGTAAATGTTTAGCCTGGAAAAGAAAAGATTTGACAGGCAATATGATAACCATTTTCATATATTTGAAGGGATGCCATGTTGTAGATAGAGCTTGTTTTCAGCTGCTACAGAGAGAGAGAGAGAGAGAGAGAGATCCATTGAATTTCTATTCTACCTTTTTCCCAAGATGGAAGAATACTAGCCAACAGATTCAAATAGAAGAAAAGAGATGACAGATTCATGACTGTAAGAGGTGTTCCACAGTGGAACAGGCTGCCTCAGAGGATAGTAGATTCTCCTTCTCTGGAGGTCTTTAAACAGAGGTTGGATGAGGACTTTGACAGTGTACCTGCAAGGCAGAGGTTGGACCAGATGGCCCTTGTGGTCTCTTCCAATGTTTTATGATTCTACAATTATTCATTCCTCTCTTCCAAACAGGTCTTCACCCTGGCCCATTCCACATTATGCCCCAATAGCACATCATCTTGGCGGGATCCTAGCATTGCCATTGTTGGGACTGGATCAGGACCTGAACATTCCCCACTGCACTCGGTCAGCTGCAATGATGGGTAGTGTCAAGCACACTGTTGTTCCTTCTGCAGTACAGCGGCAATGGTGGGTCCCTTTCCCCACCTCTTCCCCACCCTACAACCCATGATTGGTTGACTTCTGTGCTGTACTGAGGAAGGAAGTGCTGTGGAGCACTTTGGCCCTTACCACATGCAGGCAGCTGATGGGATAGGGCAAATTTCTCATGAATAAGGAAATGACAGCAGCAAGTAAGTAACGGTGTTGCGAGATGGCACATGTCCTCAACTGGGAGCAACGTGTTGCTCTGCCTGGATGACAACATTGTACAGTAAGGGCCTCTGTCATTGACTGCCTTAACTCTAGTTCATCCTTCTTCTATCTTCTTTTGACAGACCAGTCCCTAGGTTACATTCCCCATAGGTTCTCCTCCACAGCATTCTGAAGGCTGTGTTGGCTGGCTCTAATCAAGGTTGCCTAGTATCTCACTTCAGAAAGTGAAAGTGATGCTAACTGTTAATGATGATAATGTTTTACTGCTATGTACACAAGTCAGCATGAGTCCCCTTCTCTGGCACAGAAGCTAAGATGATATTAGACACATTTTTAATTAACAGGAAGACTTCATTATATCCAGATTTGGGATATAATGTTAATTTAAAAAATAATTCAAGTTAATTTAAATACTAGTTCAAAAACCTGGATCAAGTCTTGATTTATGGTCCTGCTTGCTCCCTGATAATTGTTTTAAATAACCAGTATTTCTTGAGTTTGGATATAATGGGGAATTTTGTTAAGTTTTAAAACAGGGATGAATATTTCTCTTCCTCTTGCAGCACTACCACAGGAAAATGTGGGACTGCAAGACTTGTGTCACTTCTTCATATAACACTAATGAATAATTTAGCCTTATTACCAAACTAGGCAAGCAGTGCTAGTTATATGGGTTCCCAGAAGGAAAATTTCTATTCAGGAAGAAGTATGTCTAATTCTAACACATATATGTCTGGGAGAAGGTAATGTTATATCCTCATATCTAGAAAAGATATCATTTTACACTGAGGGACTTTGACATCAAGGGTATTTGTACATAAAAAAATCTTGTATACTCTGAACTTGTGGAAGCAACCAGAGAGGGTTATATTTATTTTCTATTAGATGATACCCCAACTTTGAATTCCCCTCTTTAGGAAGATACAGTTGGCGCTACATTGATTTTCTTTGCAGCAGTAGATCAACATATTCCATTTTGTCCAGGTATTTTAATTTTTAAAATTGATTTGTTTGGTTTTCTGTTGTTGTTGCTGAATAGCGTTCAACATCTTTATAACTGATTTGGATGATGGAAATGCAGGCAAGTTTATCAAATTTGTTGGTGACACCCATTTAGGAGGAGTAGCTATTATCTCATACTTAGTGTGGTGGAGCAGTTTGAACTTTGACTACAACCATGGAGGCTAGGATTTGATTCCCTGTTGGGCCATGGAAACCCACTGGGTGATGGTAGGCACGTCAGACACTCTAAGACCCCAGAAAATCCTGTGATAGGTTCACCTTAGGGTTGCCATAAGGGTTGACAGCTGAGTCAAAACTAACAAAATTAATTTCAACTTGGAGAAATGTAAAGTACTACACTTGGGCAAAAAAAAAAAAAAGAAATGTACAGGTTAGGATGAGTGACACCTGTTTTGACCACAATACATGTGAAAGGCCTCTCCCTAAACTGCAAACCCTAGGATTCCATAGAATGTTGAGACTGGAATAACAGCACTATAACAGTCTAGTGTAGAAATGATCTAGGATTCTTAGTAGACCAAAAACTTAAGTCAACAGTGTAATGTGGCAACTAAAAAAGTCAAAGTGATTATAGGCTGCATCAATAGGAGTATCGTGTCTAGGTGAAGGGAAGTAATAGTACCATTCTATTCTGTTTTGGTCAGACTTCATCTGGAATACTGTGTGCAGTTGTGGGCATCACAATTCAAAAAGGGTACTGACAAGGTATAACATGTTGAGGAGAGTGACCAAAATGGTTAAAGATCTGGAAAACATGCCCAATGGGGAATAGCTTAGGGAGGTGAGTATATTTATCCCAGAGAAGAGAAGGTGACATGATAGCCATGTTTAAACATTTGAAGAGATGTCATATGAAATATTTTCTAGTGTTCCAGAGACTAGGACATGAAGCAATGGCTTCAAAACACAGGAGAGATTCCACTTAAATATTAGGAAGAACTTGCTGAAGATAAGAGCTGTTTGACAGTAGGATATGCTGTTGGGGTTTAGTGGAATCACCTGCTCTGGAGGTTTTAAACAGAGGCTGGATGGCCATCTGTTGGGAGTACTTTGATTGTGTATTCCTGCATGTCAAGATGCTGGACTGGATGGCTCTTGTACTCTTCCAGCTTTATGATTCTATAACCATAACCATGATCAATAAATTATCTACTGGTCCTTGGTTAGTTGTTCTTGACAATATTATGGATTCTTAATATTAAGCAACTGGTATGAATTTGTTTGTCAGGTAATGTTGCAAACAAATAACAAACTAGGATCTTAGGATCTGTGGCTTAACTACATTGATGAGGCTTTTTGCTACATGGCATAAAGGAGAATCTGGGCCATAGATTGTGAAGTTGATTAGACAGTTAATTTTCCATCTCTTAGGCAGGGATAGTATACTTAAAACATACATCTCATAAATATCCAGATTTCTTGAAACTGCCACCTCCTTAGTTTGTTCCAATATTTAATTTTTATACTCTGTAATCGGATATGGATCTTTATATTTAAAACTTATTTTAATCTTGATAAATAGAAACTATTCCGACTAGTTCTTTTAAGGTTTACCTTAAATATCTGAAAGCTGTCAGCATATCTCCTTTTAAGATCCACCCTGCTTCGTGTAATAATAATAAATTGCCTGCCCTTTTACAAAAAGAAAAAGTAAGAATAAGCTAAAGGAGTGAATGTTTGTGGTTGAAGGAAACAAAGTTTGTGGTTGAAGAAAAACAACTTTGGAACTTAAAGTGAACAATCCTACTAAATCCTTTCCATTCCTCCAGGGCAAAATGTGCTATGTCTAAATTGAGAACCAGATTGTCATCTCATATTGCCTTTCTAATTTCAGCTCATTTCCCCTTTTAGATTTTTCCATCACCTTGCCATTAGTTTTAATATTTAGTCTGAAGAGGAAGGCAAAGATGACTAACACCTCCCTCAGTAAACTTGATGAAGACTTAGTAATAGCAGCAATTTTCATGCAATTTTCACAAAATACTTCAGCATTTGTTGAACTTCTAAGTATACCCTAAGCATTATAACTTTTTAGCCCTTGTCTAATTGAAGAGGTTCTTATTAAGGGAAGAGCAGAATGCTATAATAATAAATGCTAGAAGGTCTGGAATAATCCCATCAAATTAGACATAGAACATTGGACTAAGTATTTCCTTTCCTCTGTCTTTTAGCCACATGGGTGTTTCAGAAGTTGTAAATCCTTAGAGTTGTTGTTTATCTTAACTGTCACAGAATGAACAAGAATTAATTCAGGAGTTGTGTCAAACACCATTTTCCCCTTTTTTAAAAAAACATCTTTTGAAATTAGCTAAGTATATTTTGCCTACAACTAACTACTTAAATTAGTTAAATAACATCTCTTGCAATTTCAGTGCTGGGTCTGCATTTGTGGCTAGTCTTGATAAGCCATTCTGCTGTGAATTCACTGGAGAATTGTTCCAGTGGTGGAACAATTTCACAAACAAATATTGTAAGGAAGTCATTCAAACTGCACCTCATTTCCTCACCCTATCTTTACTGAGGAACTTGGGGCATACTCTACCCACTGCAATTTTGTAATAAATGACTCTCCCCTTCTCCATCCTATGTTCCAGATATTACTGGAAAATTAAGAAATAGTACTGGATTTTTGAAGCATAGTAATCAAGTTAACAAGGCAGAAGCTGAAGAATAACTAGTCCTTCACCCTCACACATATACACTAAAGAAAAGAAAAAAAGCTTTGATTTATTTTGTAAAATACAAACAAGTAGTTTTACTTATCACTTGTGTATAAGCAAACACTGGACCTTACAGAAAAGAGAAGGAGTAAGATTGATGCAGAAAAAGAACAAAACCTAACAAGCAGAAGCCTGCCATAAATATGTGTCTAAACATGCAATCTAGTAATTAATGACTACAGACATGCAGAGGTGGCTAAATCTAACAGATGTAAGTCCCACTAAGTTCAATGGAATTCGTTTCCAATTTATTTGTGTAAGATTGCAGTTACGTGGTCCAATTCTATGCATGTTTATTCAGAAATTATTCAGAAATTAAATCACCTTGTGTTCCATTGCTGGAATTATTATTGCTATTGTTGTTGTCATTAACAACAAAAATATGACAAATTAGTATCTCTGAGTATAGTGCATCTTATTACCTAAGTATGCACATCATTTTAACTCAGCTGCTAATGCACATATTTCTATTTATTCCTTAGTAACAGTCTGAAATGTAAAGTCACATTTTGGACTAAATCCTTTCACTGGCCATAATGACTGAGTGATTCTGGGAATAATGCTTCTACTGTCTAGATACAATCACATTTTTATAAACACTCTTTCTTGAAACCGCTGATGGGAAATTCCTGATTTCTCTCCTTTTTCCTTTTTCCCCTCATAGGAAACCTAATTGGTAGATTAGGCTCAGAGATAGTGACAGTTCCACAGTTATCTACGAACTTTTCTGGTGGAGTAAAAAATTGAACTTTCTGGTCAATTCTAATTTCTTTGGTCGCTACACTCCACTGGATGTTTTGCTAACATGTATATCTTCCCAACTGTACCCCCAACACTCACACACACACAGTAGCCCACCAGGAAAATTAATAAACAGTGTGTTTGCAGGAGTACAGCCTCCATTTTATTTCTATTATTTTCACTTTCAGACCACCAATTGAGTGAATGTAGTTACATGAAGCTTGCTCAGCTTTCAGTGTCTGATGTCAACATTTCTCTCCCTTCTGAGTCAACTAAAATACCAAGCCTAAAAGTCATAAATCTACCACCAGCAGTGCTACTAATGAACATCACAACTCTTCCTATATTGCCAATATTGGTCTAATGAACCTATATGTCCCAAGGCTCTCCTGAGATCTTGAAACGTAGGCCCTTTTTGCATGGCATTTTCCATGCGAAAGGGCCCCTTGAGTGTTGCACAAATGTGAGGAGTGGTCCACACGACGCATTCACATTTGTGCGACACTCCAGGGCCTGACATGGACCACTCATGCATTTTTTCATTTTTGGCTTGAAGCGGAAAATGCTGCGCAGTCACACATCACTCCAGGGCCCCTTGCGTGCGGAGCCTCAGGAGCCGGGCCAGTCATGCTTCCGGTCCCAGGCTGCACTGCAAAAGGAAGAGGTGGAGATCTTGTGCGAGCAGGAAGCTCATGTGGAGCTGAAGGAGCCCAGACGTGAGACCCTCTTTCCGGAGGCTGCTCATGTGAGCACCGCACCCCCAGCACAGAAAATGGGTGAGTTGCGGAAAGGGTCGTAGTTGTGTTGGACGTGGTCCCCATTAGTGCTGTTGTCACAAATGCCTTTGTTATAGACCCACTTTTATTTTCAATATGTAGAATGAACTAGCATCAAGTTAGTTCCAGCTGTCATTATCAACCAGGATGCTTCAGAGAAAAAAAGGGTTAGGACAATGCACAAATCATACCATGGATGATTAGATAGCGATAGATGATAGATAGATAGATAGATAGATAGATAGATAGATAGATAGATAGATAGATAGATAGATATCAGGATATGTAGCTAGAATTCATGAAATAAAATTGGAGCGAGGACTGCAAAGGGCAAAACACATTTAGAACTTTTAGTGAGCTGAATAACTTATAGGACTTGGTTAATAAGGATGTGTGGCTAACATTTCATGTCCTTTTATTTCCAAAAGAATTAGACTTCTTTCAACACTTCCAGCTGGCTTTGATTGATAAGTATAAAAGCTGTGAATGACTAGCTGCCAAAATAATAAATGCCCCCTCCCCCTTAAATTGTATTTGTGTCATTATCTCTGGGTACCACAATTTGGGCTCTTGCTCTTGATACAAACCCAATTTTTGTTCACCAATGAATTCAATGGTAAGATTGCTTAGCTCTAGTGAGAACCAGAGCGCTTTTTCTGAGAGAAAAAGCTATTAAGTGCAATGGCGTATTATTAATGTGTTTATGTCATTCCTACTATATTTATTGTAAGCACATTAATGAAACTGCCATGAATATTAGGGCAGATTTATAGAAGTGGGACACTGTTTACAGCCAGATTATTGTGCAGCAATGGAAATATTTTATTTTGCAGAACTATATGCATTTGCTATTTATTTAACTATTTTTCACCATTTCAGGAAATAGGCTCTATTAGAAAGATCAATGGCCTTGGGTTTATAGTCTTCTTAACTTCTGTTTCTCTTTTGCCTTTTTTTCCAAACAGAGAATCCTTTGGAAAACTGAGAAACATTTTTTTTTAATTCAAGGAACAATTCAGGAAAGCTGAAATGTGTGTATAAAAGTACAAATGCAAGTAATAAAACCCATCTGTCCATACCTAATCAGAAATCCACACACATGTAGGGCTCCATCAGTTGTATGTCACATAATTTTGCTTTCTTGTGTTAAAAAATATGATGTATGTCATGTCTTTCTAGATTTTAGACAACTGAATGGCATTTCCAAGACCCATGGTGAAGGGACTAGAAAGTATTGGCATGTGTCACATAAGAATAATTAGTCTTACAATGTACTAGTTTCTCTAAACAGGGCTGGCCCTATCATTAGACAGAGTGAGGGAACTGCTTCAGGCAGCAGATGTTGGGTATAGCAGTAGCAGTTCCCTGGCCACTCCGCCTGAACTCCATTACCCTTTATTGGAACACAGAGCTGTTTGAGCTGTGCCCTGAACACCTCCTCCCCCCACAAAAAAATATGAAATCACCTTCACAACTGTGGTGGAAAATTCACCTTTGTTGATAGCTGTTTTTCCATTTGGCTTATTTACATGGAAGGAAGGCATCATCATCATCATCATCATCATCATCATCATCATCATATTTTTTTCCTACCTGCCTCTCCCCAAGGCTTGAGGTGACATAGATTAAACAGATTAAAATGCTATTAAAAGCACATCAAACCATTTAAAATATACTAATTTAAAATTCATAGTTTAAAATTCACTGGGTAGGCTTGCTGGAAGAGATAGCTCTTTTCTAATTTTTTAAATTCAGACGTGTGTTTGGCTGTCAAATCTCTTCTGACAGGTCAATCCACAGCCTAGGGGTGGCTGATGAACATGTGATCTAGGTGAGCGTTTCCAGTCTGGTCCTGGCTGGTTAAGTAAATGGCCCTCAGAAAACCTGAGTGTACAGGCAGATTACATGGGAGGAGGTGATCCAGCAAGCAGCATAGACCCAAACCATGTAGGGCTTTAAAGGTAATAACCAGCACTTTGTACTTTGCCCAGTTGCCTAATTGGCAGCCACTGGAGTGATTTTAATATCACTCCTCAATGTAACGGTAACCACTCTGGCTACCATGTTACGGACCAGTTGAAGTTTCCAAACTTGGTACAAATGTAGTCCAATGTACAGTACATTGAAGCAGTCCAATCTTGAGATTGTCAGTGTGTGCACTACTGTCTTTACATCTTCTAGTTCTAGGAAGGGGCACAGTTGACATATCAACTGAAGCTGATAATAAGCACACCTGAACATTGCATCTACCTGAGCTGACATTTGGAGGGAGCGATCCAGGGGCACTCTCAAGTTGAGAAAGCAGTCTTTCAGGGGAGTGTGACTACATCCAGAACTGGTTGATCCACCTCTGACTCTGGATTAAGACTCTTAAAATAGTAAGCACTTCTGTCTTGTCTGGATTAGGTTTCAATTTATTTTTCTTCATCCAGCACATTACCTCCTCTAAGCATTCAATCACAGGAGAGATACTGTCCTTAGCTAAAACTGTTTTAAAAGGCATGGAGAAATATATTTTGGTGCCATCAGCATACTGATAGCACCCTGCCTCATGCCTCTAGATGATCTCTTCCAATGGTTTCATGTAGACATTAAAAAGCATAGGGAATAGAATGACAACATGCAGTATGTCATATAAGATCTCTTTTTTCAAGTAGCAGCTGTCCCCAAACACCACCATCTGGAACCTGTCTGACAGGTAAGACCAGAACTACTGCAACATAGTGCCTCTGATTCCCAACCCTGCCCCAGGCATTCCAGAAGGATACCATGATAATTGGCACTGAATGTAGCTGAAAGGTCTAAAAGCACCAATAGGAACACAGTCCCTTCATTGATGCTAAGATGAAGATCATCCACTAAGGTGGCCATAGCAGTCTAAACTCTTTATCGTGCTCTGAAGCCAGTTTGAAATGGGGCAAGGAGATGTGTGTCATCCAAGGCCACCTGAAATTGGAAAGCAAATGCATTCTCAATCACCTTACCCCCCCAACAAAAAAATGAAGATTAGACACAGATTAGACATGGATAAGGATCGAGAAAACAAGTTGTCCTCCTTATTTGTCCTGGCAGCTTGTCCACATCAGCAGTATTCACTAATTGAAACTGATCCAGTATAATCCCACTATCTTTTGATTTGGGCAAAGACTAATATCTTGAGGTAGTCCTGTCTGAAAAGCTATTTCTTTCACATATCTCATGGATAATCAACCTGTGTAAAAGATGCTACAAATGGCAAAAGAAGCAGGAGTTTCTGTTGGCTTGTTGGTTTGAGTAGCATATAGAATCACCCTTTCACTGTTGCTTTCCACTTCACTGTGGCTCGGTAAACGAGAGTGAAAAAAAGACACCACCAAAACACACACACACAACACTCTAATACCTATGGCATGAAGAGTTTGGTCACCAGTGGTAAAAAGAAGAATCACATACTCTACCATCTTCTGCCCTGAAACCACTGGCAATCCAGCACAGTTAAAATTCCGTTGAAAGGGGAGAGAGAAGGACATGCATGAACCATGTTTATCCCTAAGAGGGCAATTCTGAATGTGTTTGTTTAGAAATAAGGCCCTTTCCACACTTTACCTGGTTGTGAAGACATCTGATGTGGGTCCTGGCATTGGCTTTGCCATGAGGGGAGTGTGTACCAGCTGCCTCCATGTTCCAGAAAGCGCGAAGATCCTGTCTCTTCCTGCTGCAGCCTAACCAAGTAGTTTTCCAAGCTGCACTGGGGCAGGAAGAACAGCCATTGCACTTCCAGCGCCTCCACAGACAAGGGAAGTCTGTGATGGTGGTGCAATTGCTGGCCATTGATGGATGAAACTATCAATGATTTGCAGCACGACTGCACAGCCTTGGGGATGGGAGAAGGAGCATAACAACATTGTTCATAAGTGTCATTGTGGTCCCGTCCTTCTCCCATCCCTATGGTGGGTTGGGAGGGTGGAATGGAAAGAGCCTAAGTTTTGCTGAATTCAATGGAGCTTACTCTCAGGTTAATAAATATAATTCTGCAACCTCAGATACCTTACAAGTGGGGAAAAATAGAACAATGTCAGGAGGCCAATTAAAGATCCCTCATACAATGTTTTGTTCAGCATCAATTTCAGTTTAGTTGCATAGAGCAAACCAATGTTTGTGCCAGTTCAGTGAAAATGCCTTTAAAATCAGCCTGCTTGATGTGAGAGGTTGGGAACAAACTCAATATAATTCTAGGAAACAACTGATTTCCTTTCAAGGTCATACACTAAACATTTTTGATGGGAATGGTTTCTTGTTGATACAGCCAGAAGCTTAGAAGTTAACACATCTACTGAAGAAGCATGTTACTCACCATTAACACTGAATGCAAAGAGGTTGGTTTTGAATTACACAATTAAAATATGCCATGCCTACTGAAATACATTCAGTTGTAGCTTGAAAGCCCCCTGTTGAGAGTGTTAAGTTGAAGTCATTAGTGTCTTTTCTTCTAATTTGAGAAAATTATCCTTTTAACTTGACTTTTGTCTTTTAAGAAGTTTGGTGTTTTCTGGTCAGTGATTTAAACATAAAATGAGTAAGCTAGGCTTAAAAGAGAGATCTAATATTGCACACACACCTGTTAATTGAATGTTAAGTGCATTGATATGCAGTATGCTCAGTTAAGCCCTTTAATGAAGAAAGAAGGAATATTAATAATACATTAGTTTCTGATCAAAAAGCATCTGCACATTTTACTGCAATTAGGTTGTCTCTATGAATCTGATGAAAGTACAATGTCATTAAAAAAATTAATCCTTGGGAACTTAAATTGTAATAGAAAAAAATGCTGCCATTTATGTCATTATCTGTCATACCAAAAACTTTAGCCCAGATCAAAATCAGGCATACATTTGGGACTGTGAAATTTTATAGCCAAAATAAATAACTAAAGAACATGGGGATGAGATTTACTTTTCCTGGAGGTGAGAGGAAACTCAGAATTTATAATCTATATCAATTGAGTGGGAAGTTGTGATATCCTCCTCTGGAACATGTTCCAGCTTGTCAATACCCTTCTTGAATTGAAGTGCCCAGAACTGGACACAGTATTCCAAATGAGGCCTAACCAATGCAAAATAGAGTGGTACCATTACCTCCCTCGATCTAGATACCATACTCCCATTGATGCAACCAAGAATCGCATTGGCTTTCTTGGCTGCAGCATCACACTGCTGATTCATGTTCAGCTTGTGATCTACCAAGACTCCTAGATCCCTTTCACATGTCCTGATATCCAGCCACACATCTCCCATCCTATATTTGTGCATTCCATTTTTTTTCTGCTTATGTGTAGGACTTTACATTTCTCTCTGTTGAAATTCATTTTGTTAGCTTGGGTCCAGCTCTCCAATCTGTCAAGGTCATTTTGAAATTTGATCTTGTCCTCTGGGGTCTTAGCAACCCCTTCCAAACTGGTGTCATCTGCAAATTTGATCAGAATATACAATATGTTTTTGTGTGTTAAGAATGGAAGAGGGGAAAAAAGGAAAGGTGAAAAAAAAATCACATAAACCTCTCAGGGCAGTTCAACATGAGGTTACTGAAAAATTTCCATAAAGCCAACCAAAAGCATATCTCAGTTAACAAAGCCTCTGAGAAATAGGCTTCATTTTACAAAGCCTTTTTAGAGCTTCCTAGCCCCCCTTCCTTATTTCTTTCCAACTAGAAGTTTTTTGTTTGTTTGCTTGTTTGCTGTTTTTCAGGATCAGCATTAGGAAGATGGTGAATGAAGGCTGGAGAAACACAGATTTTCAGTTTTGAGTTGTGGAAGCATGTCTGCAGTGAACTACGCAAAAAAACCTGAACAGCATACTCTACTACTCCTTCTATGAGACATGCGATTTTAATAAATTGGACTTATTAATGACCATGATTGGTGTCACATTAACTAGAGATGTGTTTCTGGTCATGATGGTGGGACAGTCTAGATAGGATTATATGTGGAAAACCCTGACACTTATGGGTTTGTGCTAATCCCTTTACCATTTCAGGTAATTGGCACTTTCAAATACAAATGGAAGATGAATTGTCCAGATAAAGCAATTAGAGACCATCCCTCAACCTTACCCTGTGGGGATCTTCCCTATATACTCTATCTGACCAAACATTAAAATATTGTCATGAATTCCATCAATGTTTTTATCACTCCAGAATCAAAGCAACTAGAACATTCTGGACCCCTTTGTCAGTCTTGTGGGAAAGTCATTATGGGTTTATTAATGCAGCCCTTCAATGTATAATATAGGGTATAAAAATCCTAGCTTCAAACCCAGCCAATTTTAGTACAAAGTAGGCAGTATGTCCAGACTGCCTTTCCTCCATGCTGCCCTCAGATGCTGTCTGAGCCTGTCTGCTGCATTCTTTTTCAAGGTCCAAGGCATGCCTGGCTAGGGCTGACTGGAACAGGTGCCGGGGCTGAGCCAAAGAATGGGTGCTAGGTCTGGAAGCCAAGGGTCAGGGCACAACAAGAGTCCAAGGCAGTAGTCCTTCAGGTAGCAAGAATCCACAGGGCCAGAAGCAAGAAGCAGGTCCAGGAGACAGGTAGGAAGTCAAAGCACAATGAGAGTTCAAGGCAACAGGAGCTTTGTGGACAACAGACATACACAGGGCCAGAAACAAAAGGCAGGTCCAAGGACAGGCAGAAGGTCAAGGCATAACAAGGGTAAAAGCCAGTATAAGCCTATCAGGCAACAAGAGTCTACAGGGCCAGACACAGGTCCAGATAACAGACAGAGGTCCAAGCCCAGAGTTCAGCAGTAAGCAGGGTCAAGACCACTGGAGAGTCAGAAGAGACTACAGGCAGCACTAGAGACTGTAGCCCTTTCTACATGACATCACTGTATCATGTCTGCCACAGGATGGCAGCGCTCAGCAAGTCACACTTCCACATGACATTATCGCCATCCCACTGCCGTCCTGTCACAGAGCATTATTCTTGCACAGTTTTTACAAAATGGAAAAATCTGTTTCGCATCTGCAATCGTGCAGCACTCCCATCACTTCTGGCCATGCAGAAGTGCATTGGTGACACTTCCTTCTGTAGTGCAGCAATGGTAAAAGCCCAGCTGCACTGCAGAAGGAAGACATGGCACCATTGCATTCTCTTCCGCATGGACCAAGTGGATGCAGAGGGGAGCATTGCTGACATGCTCCCTTCTGGACCCAGCACTGTAGCAAGATGACACAGAAGAGCCTCATTGTGTGGAAATGGCCTGTGTTGCTGTAGCAAAGGCTGCAGAGTAATCTCAGCCATTATGGAGCTGGCTGCTCACTGCTCCAGCTGTCCTGCATCAGAGCAGGCAGCTTGGTCTGAGGTACTGGGAAGGATCCTGCAGGAACTTAGCCACAGACCAGAACCCTTACATTCTTCAAGACTGGTAACAATTACCCTTTCTACCCCTAATCTTTCTCTATTCAACCTTACTCACCTCATTTTCTGATAACCTTATATGGTTTTTAAAAGTGTCTGATTTCTCATATGTTTGTCAATTCAAATAAAATAATTTGTATAACTTCAGCTGGAGTCCTCTCTACAGTTAGTACTTCTATACGTAGGTGAAAAGACCCTGCCATTACCCTCTTCTTGCAAGCTTCCTTTGAGTTATAATTCCCCCAAATTCTAAGGAGATGCTGGCATTGTGGATGGACCCCAGTGTTCCTCACCTCTTTGAGTAACAAGAAAGAGCTGGATTCTTCTCTAGCTAACCCAACCATAGCCATGTGTGCCTGCTTACAAAAAGAAAGGTAAGAGCAGCTACCTTTGGAATCCCTTACTGAGCATGAATGAATAGCAAAATAGAGAAATAAGCCTCACGAGCTACCTCTAACATGTTAAAAACAAAACAAAACCTGCACCTGTAAGCTTGACGACCAAAACTGAAATTATTAGCAAAGTGGAGGCTAGTGAAAGAAGAAAAAATTATCCCTGGATATGTTTTGGAAAAGCCTTAAAGTGGTATCTAGAAGATTCTGAATGTTCACTCATGCAATGCTTATCTAACCTGTGTGTGTCTGTGTGAGAACACCTATCCTTATTTTTTCCATGTTATTTCTGCCTCTCATACCAAAGTTTCTGTTAAAGAAGTAATGTTCAGGAACTCTTCAACTGCATCAACTGAGATATACTTGTATATTTTGGCTTTTCTTGACAAAAATTAAGGATAGGTAATTTTAGAAGGCAGACTATGATTCTTGACACTTTATCTAGATCCATTTACCTTGAACAGCATACTTTCTGTTTCAGTAAAACATATGTGCTAGAGAAGTTGATTACTCACTGCCTTAGACTACCAGTTTCTGAGAAATAAGAGCACAAGAATGCTTTGTTGTGGTGGTGGTGGTGGTGGTTTGTGCCTTCCAATAATTTCTGACATATAGTGACCCTAAGATAAACCCATCATAGGGTTTTCTAGGCAAGATTTTTTCAGAGGTGCATTTGCCTTTGCTTATTTCTGAAGCTGAGAGAATGTAACTTCCTTAAGGTCACCAGTGGGTTCCCATGGGAATCAGTTTGTTTCCATAGTTGAGTGGGGATTCAAACATTTTCAGTGACAAAGTGAAGACCTTTACCCTTTAACACATGGAGTGGGGTGAAACTGGAAGACATGCGTACAACAAAAGGCAGGCAATGGGAGCATTCCTCTAAAATGGTATCAACTTCCTTTGCAGGAGCTGAGGTGAAACATCTCTTCATTTTCTAAAAAAACTCTCCCTCTCTCTCCAACCCCCCTCTCTATTTAACTCTTAAAAAATGAATTTATCCTCCCTTACCTGGCTTACAAAATTCTGAAACCAAAAATCTGAAATAATTTTTCTTCTTGAGATATATTTCCAGACCTAAATCTATCTGCTAGTCCCAACTAGAGTACACCCATTGAATTGAGGGAACTTTGTAAATCAACACTTGTAAATTTGACTGCATCATTTGATTGTCTCTAGATGGGACTATAAATTGGATTTAGGTCTGGAATATATATTGAGAAAAATAATGGATTCTGATATTTTGCATTCTGCTGCATCAAACTTATCAAGTGAAACAGGGCCTTGAAATGCAGTATGGAATCAAGCAGAGTCAAGTATGCGTGCATATGTTTTTCCTTTCCATACTTCTGTATTTTCTTACTTGGCAAAGCTGAAATCAAATTTATGAACATTCACATAATACTTCACATTTTTTCCTTAAAGTTTCCTATTTTGAATTACTAAATTCTAGTCCACAGACTAGAAATTAAGTTCCTACTGTTAATCCAAGAGCATGACATAATCAGAAAAAATTGACTTCACTCTCCTACATTCAGATGCTAACATTTAAGTCATAGTTAATTGTGTGTTAATCCATCCCTAAAAGCTCTAGGCCATATTTTAAGATATTACTGTCTTGAATCAACATTTGGCTGCTCACTGAATCGCTGGTATTGCTGGTCAGCTTACTGTTTAATTAAAATTAATCAATTGATCCTTTATCTAATTAATTATCTGCTTGACTAATTAATTGGTTAACTAATTGCCTGACTCATACTTTTATTGCTTGTTTAATTGCTTACCCTGGTCTCTGCTTACCTGATTATTTAGCTGCTTCTTTGGCCTATTGATTCTCTTCCTGATCATTTGGTTAATACACTACTGAATTGATTTTCCACAAACCTAATTGGTTAATTTTGTTCTGGTTTGTTCCATTGCTTATCACCACCCAGTCATTATATTCATTACATAGGACATGTTCTGCTCCATGAATCTGTCATTTCCAATTAATTACATAGCCTTTCCTTTTCTATCTTGATTGGCCTACTGTACTCTCTTCCTTTTGTTTTCTTTCATTTTTTCCCAGTTTATTATATGCAAAAATTGCATATGGAATACATTTTTAACTCTTTTAAAGAACATACAAAGAATTGAGTAGATCATCAATATCCAGTAAGTTAGGGTAGAAAGTATGTTGTTGCTGGTTGTCTTCGAGTCATGCCCACTAATCCCTAAGAAGAACCTATCATAGGCTTTTCTTGGCAAAATGTATTCAGAGAGGGTTTGTGTTTGCTCTTTTCTGAGTCTGAGAGAATATGACTTGCTTAAGTTCATCCAGTAAGTTTCTATAACTGAGAGGGGATTCAATCCCTGGTCTCCAAAGCTGTAGCCCAACTCTTAAACCACTCCACAAAACTGGGTCATGGTACAAAGCATAAATGGCTGCTTTTACTGAAGCCTTGATCTCTTATGGGTTGGCATCAGTTTAAGGCACCAGAAGAAGAAGATGCAGTCCTGCTAAGTGAGTAGCATGAGTCCACACTTTATGGACCGTACCATGATTAGACTTCCTCAAACTGCCATACATCAGAATAAATGAGGACTCCCCATTTGGACTTCTTTCTTCTGACCTCTATAGTCTTGCTTGTTGCATGTTGCAGCCTTGTACATCTATACTCATTGATAGTTATGTTGCTTGTTACTCTCTAGGAGTTTAGGCACAGCATGTTTACGATCATTTCCTATTTGCTTGTTCACACCCACTCTTCCTGCATGCTATAAGGGATTCCTTTGTTCTCTGGCTCTCATCTGCTCATACCAGTTCTCCCTTCTTCTCTACCTGCTTCCACAAAGCATGTGCCTTCCAAGAGCTCTCTCTAGCTGAGAAGCTCCACTTTTTGATACAATGTAATATTTCTTTTCCTTACTTTTTAATTACTGTGTATAAGGGATGATGGGCTGGTTACTGTTCCTAACTTCTAATATATAAATCACTTTGCTAGAGAAATTCACTACAAATCTCTCAGATTTCCCTATATTGCTAAATGGAAGAAAATACTTTTTTACCATGTTTACTCTGACTCAAGCCTAGTCCATTTCTGTTGAGTTTTGGAGAAGCACCTCAAATACAGATAACCCCAATGGGAAAGAAATATGATATAGACCTAAAAATCCATTAGTTTTAGAAGGAACATTGAAATAGGTTTTTCAAGTAATTTTCAAGTAACTGTCCTTGGACCTTGTTTCATACATTTACATTTTACTGATTTTTCTGAGACAGTTCATCTGTCATACTGTGAAGTTTCTCTGTTAATATTCCAAAGGCTTAAACTCAAGAACTAAAAAATCTTTTCTATGATCCAGCTAACCATTTCAAGCATGATGCATTTTATTTTCTTCATATATTGTCTATTAATAATGGACAATTTAACTTCATTGGGCTCTATTGATTTCAGTTTGTTCAACATTCCTAATTGTGGTGTTTATGACAGTTAAATGCAAGGTAAGGCATATGCAAATGCAAGGTTCTCAATGGCCTGGAGGACATTAGACTAGGATAATTCTGCTACTATGCATCTCTCATACAACTGGATAGAAAAAAGATTGGGGAAAAAAGGTGGTAAATATAGAAAATACAATACATTAATTTCATTGTCTGTCAAAACATTTCTTGACTTATATAAGGTGCTGGTGATGACACTGAAAGTTGTAAATGGCTTGGGACCTCAATATTTGAAAGAGCACATCTCCCTACATGTGCCTGCCTAAGAACTGAAATCTCTTGGTGGGACCCTTTTCTGTTTCCAAACCCTGGGATTACTCTACAATGGGAGGACATGGGAGAGGATCTCCCCCCAAAGAGCCATCCCGTTCATGGAATGCCCTCCCATTTGAGATCCATTTGGCCCTGGCATTGCTCCATTCTCCCACCAGGTTAAAACATGAGTTTTTATTAAATTCTTTGGGGCCTAATTGATTTTATCCCCTAAATGTATCTGTACATGATTTTGAACTGTTCTAACCCTTCAACCTGTTTTAACTTGTTTGCTTTTTTAATTTCTTTCTAGTATTTTTTAAAATTATTTAAATCGATTTTATCTGCATATTGAAATCTCATGGTAAAGAATTTTAATAAATAAATAAATATCTTCCAATATTGACAGAGAAGCCTGAAGATGATGGAACTTAGAGTAGTATAGAATAGTTTAAAGAAGTTAACTAGGCCTCTGCAGACCTTTTCCCTCTTTTGTTATCTTTGAGTTACTAGTCTGCTTTGTTATTAACAAGTGGTGAAGGCTGGCGCTAACTTATAGGCTAACCTAAAACAGAATAGCAAAAAAAATTAAACAATCCAATTAAAACACTAATTTAAAACAACTTAAAGCACATTAACACATATCACATATTAAGAAAAAGCACACTCATTGCACAGCTTTCTACTCCAACCTGTTAAATGCTGAAAGCCTGCTTAAATATGTAAGGCTTTGTCTGCAAGAGAACAGAGAGTCTGGTGAGGACACAGGAAAGTTTGTTCTCAGTGGTTGCCCCCTTGAGAGGGAGTTTCATATCCTAATAGCAACCACTGAGAAGATTCTCTCCCATGTTCTCACCAGATGAGCCTGTGAGGATAGTGGAAAGCAGAGCAAGTGCTCCCTGAAGACAGTTAGACTCGGAAAGGCTCATATTGATAGTGACAATGGATAAGTTTCCCTGGAGCACAACGTAGCCAAAAGTTACATACCAGTGGGAGATTCAATATGAAGAAAAAAATCTTTTGTTCAACCCAGGCTGAAACCAAGAGACATCCAGGGAATCCCAAATCAGACCTAAAGAACAAAGAAAAGCATACACATTTATACTTTTCATAAGCAAATGAAATTAGCATAGTAAGTTACATCACTTTTACGTAAGACCTGATGGGCTTCAAGTATCAGAGCATGCACATTGGCCCTGTCACGTAATAGTTTCCCTAATACATCAATCACTTAACATCTATCTGTTATTTATCTAAAGCAGGCCTGCTTACATTCTGTACCTGAGGAGCCTGGCACTATTGGCTCCTTTGTTATCAGTGATATACTTTACAATCCCAATACCTGTATGTTTTCTAGGTCAGGCTGCTGCATCTGAAAGCTGGCAATTTCTAATTCCCAAGATTATTTGATTTTTTTAAAAACTTAACAAACTGTTTTACATAGTTTATTTAAGTTACACTGCAAACTGCTCTGCTTATATTGGTAGAAAAGAAGAATATAAACTGAATGAAGCAAGCAAGCAAACAATACATGATGTGGCAAGGATCAAAGAAGAAAATAAAATGTCTGGAGTGGAGCAGCAAATGTAGGCATGCACGCACATGCGTGCACATATGCATGCATTCAGTTAAGTTGCATAGCTATGCAAAACTAATCTAATCTATCTTCTGCTCATGTCTCATGTAGACCAATAACATCATCTGACCGAAGTAACTAATAGATATTCTTTGTTATAAGGAGTAAATTAAGGGGTTAGGATTGAAGTTTTATTACTGTTTGGACAGGTTTATTGATGTCTTTGTTGATCTGCTTCATCATTCATCCTACTAGGAGATCAACATCCAACTTCTGTCCATTTCTCTTTTAGCATGAATGCAGTCCTCAGTGTTTATATATATTACCTGGCACCAGATTTATTTCAGAAAAATGGAGGAACATTTTGTTTTTTTAGCTCTGGGGCAACCAAGAAAAGTCCACAAAGTGATGAGAGGAAAGGTCCAATACAAAATAATCAATATTCTTCTATATTACTAACAGACAATATATCAAGAAATTAAAATGCAATACATTTAAAATGTTAAGAATCACACGTAAAAGTGATAATTCAGAAAAGCAAGCCTTTTGATAAACTGCATACAGTGAAAGGTAGGTTTGCATTCTACCTTGGTCAACAAAATAAACAATAAATGTGTCAATGTGAGATAAGCTAAACCTTCATTTCACACTTCTCTCAAGACAATTCTGGAAGTTTTCAACGAAATGCTTGTCCCTGAATTACTTCTTGTGGCCAGCAATAAAAGGAGAGTGAGAAGCCTTGATGTGAGCCCCAAATATAGTGAAAAATCATCTGTCTGGTCCGTTACACTTGGTGTTTCTGCAGTCATGAGGAACAAGGAGAATGGTTATATAGAGAAGGAGATATGGAAAAGTTGTACTACTACAAATTTTGCACAGCTCAAGAATCACATACTTCCAAGGCTTGAATACTGCACTCTATGAATATGAGGAAATAGATTCTCATCCAGAAAAGCTCATGTTAAATATATTAGTCCTAGAGCTGCCATTTAAAGTATAGGACACTAGCAAGAAAGAGTGCAGATAGCCAGTGCATAGGTTCCTTGCACACTAAACAGTCACAAAACTATGGCCCTTTCACACGGGAAGGAAAAAATATCCTGAGACGTCCTAAAACGGAACTTACCTTAGTCCGTCACCACGTAGAGCAGCGCGTTTCGCTGCTCCACACTTGTCGGCATCCCACAGCATCCTGCGGGGCCCAAAATGGCAGCTTACAACTGGCAGAGGCTCTCCACCAACTGGAGAAGCTCGCCAGCTGGAAAGCTTGCCCCCGGCAGATCTGCAGGCACACCCTTGCGTGCACCTGCAAATCCACACCGGGCGCTGCAACGGGGCTGCACGTGGCTGCACGATCGTGCTTTTTAAAAACCACTTGAAAAGTGGTTTTCAAAAAGCACGCGGCTGCACCACTTCCAGGCGCCCTAGCGCGGATTGGGGTGTGGAATTACACAAAAGTAATCCACCCCAATCCATTTTATGGTGTAGACAACCTCCGTCAGAGGTCGCGCTACAGCATTTTAATACCCCTGTGTGGAAAGGGCCTATGATCCCATATTAATTGACATGGCTTTATCTTGTGGAATCCTATGGTCTTTGGTTTTGTAAGTCACTAAAGTTTACTATCTGACAATTATAAATGCCTGTGCCTAAACTACAGACCCTAGGATTCCCTAGGCAGTTAAAATGATATCATAACTCTATAAGTGCATAGCGTGAAAGGGTCCCAGCTGTAGAATATAGATGCCCATTTTGTGCACTTAATCTGTCCACTTCACTCCAACCATCCAGGACTGTGAAAAGTATAAGAACTCAGTTGTTGGTGTTTATAACCAATGAATCAAATATTCCCAGTTAGCACAAGTCTAGAGTATATGAAATGGCTGTTGTATGGAAGCCACATCAAATTACTCCCCATCATCATCCAGAGATCAGAAAATTTCCTCCACACCATGGCCAATGTTTCCTTTCTTTCTCTCCTTTCTTCTTCTTCTTCTTTTTTTATTACACTGCTTGCAGAAATGCCTTAATCTACAAGTTAATATGAATATTGCTAAACACCTTCAGCATGTACATCTTTAGGTTTGCATCTGCCTCCAATGTTCTCATGTGAAGGGATGATTGGCGAACTTAACTTTCCTCTAGCTTTCTCTACTACAAATTAAAATCTATGTGTGTGTACACACACACATATATTTCTTTTCTTTAAATGCTTACATGGAACTGTTACTGAAACAAGCAATGCTAATATTTTCCCCAGCATAATCAAGTTTCTACTGACATCGCTTATAAAAAATTGTTTCTAGGCTACAAGGATCCAGAAGTTCTAGGAATGTGTCTAAGACTGAAATATCAGTAGAGATAAGGAACTTAAATACCAGTACAATTCACCACATGAAACTCTCTGCATATCACTTGTCTTTCTGTCCTTTCTATATATTTATTCTTAAAACTGATAAGATAAAATGTTCAATATAGATACACGCACAGTATATACACCAACATATATTGAAGCAATTACAATAAACAGAACACTAAAGTAACCATTGCTAAGCTTGGAGTACTTAACTAATTTTGATAGAAGCAGGAATCTTTCCCCAGAGACTAGATTTTTGATCAGACACTTCCACTGGCCATGGGTCCATTTTAAGTACAGATTTTGTTCATGAGGAGGAGTAAACTGGGAGACCCATGACCTTTTGCTATCTGAAAATGAGATCAGATTTCCTCTCTCAGTTCTCTCCACAGCCAGCACTTTAAAATAAGGGTGGAAAAATTGTGGCCAACTAGCTGTTGTTGGATTGCAATCCCAGCAATCTTAGCCTTTATAGCCAATGTTGAGAAGATTGGCAATTGTCATCCAATAACATTAGAAGGACTATTAATACCTCTGTTTTAAAGCATATTATTGCACAACTCAGAAACCACTTCCAATTATTCATCCATTCTCCCCTCCCCTCAGTGTCTTCTGGAGCAGGTTACTTCACTTGTTATAAAGCCTTTTCTCAAGTGACTCTTCTTCTTTGTCTGTGTTTTTATACCTCAGTGGAAATAAGACTTACATTTTAACAAATACCTTCAGTGTCATACTTCATTTTTTGGTTAAAATATGGTCTGAATCTTTTTGTTGTTCCCACTAGAGTCAACCCACTTAATCACTTACTGAACTCTGAGTCAATACTTAAGTGAATCCCACTGATTCAATGAGTTTACTCTAGGTGGGATTGCTAATAAGATATCCTTTTCCCTGAAAGTTTATTTTGAAATGAGGTTGAAAATACAGTGAACGGAATGGAAGACTCTTAGGTAATACAGAAAGATAATGAAGAAGAAAAAGGATAAAGATACACCCTGCTAACAGCTTTTAGTTATCTCATAAGTGGACTTGGAAGACACTTCATGAATAATTGAATTTTGAAAGTGTATGTTATAAAGCTGCATCATACTCACACAAATATTTGCATCTCTCACCAAGGCCCTACATGTTTAAGCACAGTGTAAGAGTTCAGCATGCAGGACTCCACTACAGCTCTTCTCTCTCCAGGCCCAGGACTCAACGTTGTTTTCCAATAGCCTCTCCCCACCACAGCCATTCAGTTGTTATTGGAGGGGAGGTCAAAGAAGCATCTGTCTAAGTTCCTATGGCCAGACATAGACCAAAGACATCTTCTCCTGAGATCCGCCTAAACCCCTGGTGGTCTTAGTGATTGATGTCATCAGCTTGACCATGCTAAAATAGCCAGATGCTCCTCCAATGTCCTCTGCTCTCCATTAGCAACAAAATGGACATGAAAGAACCTTTTATCAAATGACAGTGAATCTGGAAAGGGGCTTTGGTTCTTATAGACTATGAAAGAGAATACCTGTGATAACTGAAGCCCCTGTCAGAGCTGCTGATGACAAGCAGCAGCTGTTGGTCCCTGTGGCTCTGGCTGGAGATGAGTCCTGCAGCTCAAGAGCTCCCCTTGCTGCCATGGACCAAGCAGGCTTGGACGTTCCTCTGCCTGCTCCTTTAGGGCAACAGGGATTCAGCTGTGACCCCGAGGATGCCCTGGAGCCTATGTCAATCAGCCCACAAACAAGGCGGAGATTCAAGATTGCTGAGCAAAGGGACACTTCCTTGATTAAGTTCAAGAAGCGGTGACCGGCCACACCTGTGCCTGGGCTATATAACTGGCTGCCTGGAAGCTTTCTTTTGCTTGTGGTGAACTTTCTACAAGTCCTCTCCTTGCCTGTTCCTTGCTTCCAGCACCTGGCTCCTGATACCTTGGATTGATTTCTTGGCTTCTGACCCCTGGATTTTGGACTCTGATTATGGCTTTTGCTTGTCACTCAGACTTAGGTAAATGAACTCCCTATGAGTAACTGCTTGCTTTGACTCCTCCTGGTGGGACTCTACTATCTCTCCCTCTCCCTTCTCCAGGCTGGTTCACTGCCTGGGTCTCTGACCTTGACAGTCCCAATCCCTGGAAAAAAGAGACATATGAAGAGGTAAGATGGATTTATGCCTACATATGTCACTATAGTGTGTCTGCCTCAGTTGGATTGGAGTGTGGTCAGAAGCTTTAAGAGATTCCTCACAGAAAATAAACTGAAACTTAGCATTTTCACACAAAAAAATAAAAAAAATGAAAATGCATTGTCTAGAGTCGTGTGAGTGAGAGGGGAGGTGTTTGTTTTCTTTATTTTCCTGGAAAGTTTCTGATATTTTTATTAAGTGGCAATGCTATTTCCAAAAATTCATTCTCTATCTGTGTTTCCTCTCATTTTACCTTATGAGCAGATCTTCCTTGAAGTGATTTATCACTGGCCATTAACACAAACAAATAAAGAAAATGACAGGCTGGTGCAGCAGAGTTGCACTTGATACTATCTGGAATGTATTATATGGGGTAATTCCCCGCTAGTATTGGTGCAATATTTCCTAATCATTCTTAGTATCAGTTCACTCAAAGAAAACTAAACCTTGGCTGACAAGGAAGAGAATATTTAAGGAATAAAGTCAAAACGTCTGCTTATATACATTGTGGATTCATTTTTTATTAAATGACCTTTCTATGTATTGGGTGATATATAGCAATAAATAACAAAGAATTATTCAGATGTAACTTTTAAGATACATAGACTTTGTTAAAGAGACAAGTGATCAAATGGATTTTGGTGCCCAGCTGCTCAGAGTGTCAGGAGTTTTATCAGTACAAGCAGCTAAATAAAATATTGAGAATGTTATCTGCTATTGACTAATAAGACAGGTTAGGTCCCTTATAAGACATAGAACACTATACAGGTTTATTGTCCTCAAATATACTCTGAGTAGTGCTGAGTTCCTAGCTTTCAATCTATGTGCTTAATCGAAAGTGCAGTTTTATTCTTCCGAGAGGAACTAAAAAGAACCAATTGGGCTTTTATTGTTTTTTTTTTCCAGTTGTAATCTGTTTGTTTAATAGGTTTTCTTTATTAGAAAGGGAATAAGCAATGAGAAGGGACATTTATTGCAGCATAGTTGAGATGAGACCATTGATTTGTTTTATTCTTGGATCATTAAGTTTATTATTATTGTTCCATTTCTGCTTTCACTTTAAGTAGTCAGAGTTCTCTGAACTTTTACTTTTATTCAATAACTTCCATTCAATATAACTTCATGTCATATAAGTAAGATGCACAGGGTGCAATCTTCATCCCAGGTACAATGTAGTAGTCCCATTATGTTGTCTTCTTTAGCACTGCTGAATTAAAAAAGGAGTTGAGAAATATTGAGATCAGCAAATGAAAATCAAATTGATCTTATGTAATGGAAATTAAATATCTTGATACAAATGACCTAATACTTATTCAAGATTAGTTCACATGTTTTATGACTATCTATACATCAGTTATGTTGGCATATTATATATATGACAAATACAGTTAGCAGAAAGAAAAGAAAGGTAAAAACTAAATTCTGTGAAATACATTCTGTTTGAAACTTTCACAGTCCATGACTGTGTTCAGTCAATATATCACAGAATATTTTTGAAGAACAGCAGAGAGAAATCTGAGCATGTAATTGACACTTCTTTACACTTGCATGTACTACATCAGTGGCTATTTAAGCAGCCTCGTTGAACTTGTTTTGTGTGAAAATATGTAGCTAAATTATTAAATTGTTCCTGTAATGTATAAATATGGTCCTAAATCCAATTCAGTGATAACAGAGTGAAAAAACCCTAATAGCACCATTACACTACATGGCACAGCCAGCTGAACAACCACTTTGCACAACTGCTTATAAAAGTATTTTGAAAATCATCCCAATATCTTAATATTAACTCTGGGGGGAAAAGACTGTATTCATTTGTTGCTTGGTACTTGGTATTTAAGTAATGACCAGTATGGTCAGATCCTGTGTGTCTTAAAGGGCTCAAGAGCCCAAGGCTGGAATGACAAATCATGAAATCAAACAATTGGAGAGAACCCCAAGGATCATTTAGTATAGTATTGAGCTATTGTCTGGGGGCCATATTGGCCCCCAAAACACCTTTGAGGGCTTCATCCCTTCCAAAAAAAAAAATCCAATTTTGTCTTTTGTCAACCCCAAACACCTTCTAAGGTACCTGGGGGGCATTTTTTTTTATTAAATTTGTCTCCCTGGCCATTTTAGACCCAGGAAAGCCCTTTTTAACAACAGCAAGTCACCTAGAAGTGACTTCCCGTTCAGATCCTGTGTGTATGCATGTGTGCGCATGGTTTTAAAAGCCACTTCTGGGCCTAAAATGGGCTGTGGGAACAAAAAACAAGATGAAAATTTCCCCCATTTTTAAAGACAGAGAAAATTAACCCAGCGGGCTTGGTCACAAAGACAAATCTGCTTGCAACTCACAGGTTGCAATTTGTTCAGTCTGATTTAGTGAACTTCCAGTCAGTGCAGCAATTTACCACTAAAGCACTGCTGAGAAGCAGCATCCAAACTCTCTTTCAAAACATCCCATGGAAGATAATCCACCTCCTTCCAGTGTAGGTACTGTTCAATAATAACTTAGTGACATTAAGACCACATTTAATCAGTATCTCCTTTCTTGTCATTTGAATTAAGTTGTTCAGGCTATACCCTCTGGAGCATCAGAAAACAAGTTTGTTGTGGAAAGAAATTGTAGCAGATTTAAAGACTTGGGAAAATTTGAACCTATCGTTGTTGGGCCGTATCGCAGCAATCAAAATGAATATCCTTCTGAAATTTAACTTACTATTTCAAAATTTGTCTATTATAACGAATGAAAAGCCTTTTCAGCTATGGAAGAAAGAGTTGTTGAGATTCATATGGAGAGGGGAAAAACCCTAGAATAAGATGGAAGCTTTTATCAGAAGAGAAATCGAAAGGTGGATTTGGGCTACCTGATTTAAAGCTGTATTATTATGCAAACACAATGATATCATTGTTGCAAGATTAGATAAGATTGAGTGATATCAGGACCATGGAAATTGAAGATGCGGACAGGAGATTTGGATTTCATGCGTACCTATGGTACGGAAAAGCAAAAGTAGACAAAGAATTTACTAACCATTATGTAAGAAAATCCTTGTTAAAAATTTGGCTTCATATCAAGAAAAATACTTTAAATAAAATTCCACTTTGGATCTCCCCACAGGAGGCATCTTTTGGACAATGGGTAGACCATAAAAAGGACTGGATTAAATACAAAGATTTGTTAGTTATACAGAATCAAGAAATAAGACTTAAAACCCAAGAAGAACTTGCCCAACAAAGAATAGAATTAAATTGGTTTCCATACTTACAGTTAAAGGAGAGGTTCAAGATGGATTTAGAACTAGAAGGATTTGTATACAAAAGAAATATAATGAATTTGAAACTATAATTTTTACAAAAACAACATAAGATCTCCCAGTATTATAAATATTTTCTGTCCTGACAATTGGAAGACGAAATTGTTAAACCAACGATGGTCCAGTGGGCCCAAAACTTACATCATGAAATCTCATTGGAGCATTGGGAAAAGGCATGGGTTGACACCAATAAATTTACCAATTCCCAGGATTTGAAAGAGAATTTTATGAAGATGATGTATAGATACCATCTCACCCCCGAAAGAATAGAAAAAATCTACAAATCGGAGAATAACAAATGTTGGAAATGTAATGAGAAAACTGGAACATATTTCCATACTTGGTGGTTCTGTGAAATTTCCAATAATTACTGGAAGAAGATACATGAAGCAATAAAAGAATTTTTCAACATCGACTTTCCTATGGCCCTGGAGTACTGTTTGTTAAATATGCTACATATTTTTGAAATATGCTACGTATTTTTGCATATTTTGCATATGCTACATATTTTTGAAAAGACATTTGTAAGTAAAAACTAAATTGAATTTAGTTTCAGCTGCGAGAATAAATTTTGCTAAAATGTAGAAAAACTCAGAAACGCCGAGTATGGACCAGTGGTTTTTAAAAGTCATGCAATTAAAGGAAAGTGAAAAGTGATCTATTTTCCCAATTTTGAAGGGAAAATCCATTAAAGAAGCAGAGAAAGATTGGAAATTGGTAACTAGTTACATTACTAATAGATGGAAAATCAAAGTCTAATGAAAGCAGGGAAAGATGGAGATAGGATGGATAGTAAACTTTAGATATAAGAAGCTTGGAGGAAACGTGTATAAGAAAAGATTCCTAATAACAAGACATAGCGGGGATGGGGGACAAAATTGTGCAACAAACTAGAAGAAAGAGTAAGATGGTAGGAAATTCCAATTTAATATGTATATTATGCATGAGATGAGAATATTTGGGATATAAGGAAATACCATTATTAAATTGATAGAATGTATTAAAGTTCTACTATTGCTTAATGCATGTAATTTGAGATAATCAGATGAAAACATAGTGAATTCATTTATGATGATCACATGTATGGCAATGGTAACTCACAATGTAAAGTGTAAACGAGGAGTGTAATTGTATTTATTTTATGAATAAAGAATGAAAATAATCTTCCACATGACAGTCCTTTAGATATTAAAGGTGGCTATCAAAGTACCAATCAGACTTCTCTTCTTTGAGCCAAACATACCCCTCTCCCTCAACTATTCCTCATAGTGCTTTGTTTCCAGATTCTTTACCGTCTTGTTTGCCCTGTCTGTACATGTTCCAGGTTGTCAGTATTCCTCCCTAAACTGTTGGTTCCTAGAATGGGGCACAAACCCGTTAGGAGGTATGAGCAAAGTAGAATGAAGTGGTATTATTGCTTCTGTTGACACTATTTCTTTATTGATGGTGCCTAGAACTACACAGGCTTCTTCTCCCATCACATCACTCTATTGGCACATGTTGAATTTGTAGTCTACCAAGGTTGCTAAATTCATCATTCAATGATCAGAAGAATACTTTTACCAGACAAACACCAACTCTCTCTCTTTCACACACATGCAGAGGGAGCTTCTATAGAGCACAGCCGTATCTTTGGTAATTCACTTTCACATTCTCTTTTTTCCTTCACTGTTTCTTATTTCCTTCTTTAAAAATCCAACCAAATATATTTTTAAAATTAAATTTGAAAGTGTGCAAAGTGTGTTATACAGTGACAAATAGGAAATGCTTTGTAAGTATTGCGTACAACTTGCCACTGACATTCAACAACATATCACCAAAATCCTTTTAAAAATTCATTTCTGCTTATTTTAAAGGGTTTGTGCCAGTTTGCAGCCACATTTTTGGGTAGTAGGAGAGCTATATGTGCCCCACATTTTCCCCACATCTGCCTTACAGATAAATTGGGGGAGGCAATAGGGCCCTCTAGGGAATGTGGACTTTTTCCACAGGTGCAGCTATCCCCCAGCCTGCAAGGTACTCACAGATCTTGTCTGGCTGGGGACAGTCTTCATGGATACAGCTGTCACCAGTCAGACAAGATCTGTGGGTATCTTGCAAGTATTTTCCAACCTTTCCAGATCAATATGAGTGATCTGGAAAGGTTAAAATGTGCTTCTTCTGGTGGGACAAGTCTGTCATGAAGTGTTCTTAAGGCAGGATGGGTTGAATTAGAAGTAAAGTTCCTGTGACTCAGACGTCTATCCAAAGTAGAGAAGGATTAAGAGATTTGCAGTGCTCACCTCTTCTTTTCAGAGAAGAGAAAGTAATTGAAAAAGGGATACTATGCTCATTTAATAATATGCCAAAAATCTAATCCAATTACATTTACATTGAAAAGAAGATGTTCTAACAATTGAGTTAATTTTTAGTTGGTGTTTAAATTTATGTTTCATTACTATGCTAAAAGCTTTACCAGGATAAAGGTTATAAATCCTTGTAAAAGGTTATATTACTCTTTCTCCTCTACCTATGGACGTATTGGGAACTTTTGAGAAAAAGAAAAGCTGTATGAATTTCTGGAAGCCCCATTTCTCAACCTGCCCACAAATACCCTTGTCATGTTTTCCCTTCTCCCTCCCTTATTAGCTTATTTCCTTCCCTTCCCAATTTCTTTAGCTGTCTGGTTCTATATAGAACTCAAGAAAAGTTCCAGCACTAGAACTTGAAAATTATGAAACAGATGGGGAGCTTCTATTCTGTGTCCAGGGAACAGCAGAACACAGGAGAGCCACCTAGATTCAAGAAAACAACTCATCCTTCAGACCTTCTTGTTCTGCTTCTGATCTAAACCATGTAACTCTCCAACCCTCTAGAAGTCTTTAAAAAGGAGGAGTAGTTTTCGAAAAGTCCAAGAGAACAAAAAACCAACAACTGGGTATTAGCTCTGTATCACTGTGGCTCATTTAACTCATTAATAAATGAATAACTTAATTCTGGAGGATGGTTTATGGTGAAATCCCAACTTAAATCAATCCCTGTAGTTAAAAATTAGTTGTTTCCTATTTTCTTTCCAAATTAGGCCAATCACTTTGGCTAAAAAATCAATTAACTTCTTTCGTTAGGAAATTTCCAACTTAATTTTTAATTTAATTGTTTAGTGAACTTTATCTATTACTTTCAGTAAACCTGATAAACCCATGAAGCTCATCTCCAGGTAGAAAACCTAGAGCTTCAATATTTAAATTCAAATCAAAACATAGCATCTTTATAACAAAAGTATCATTCTTTAAAGGTTTACATGAAATAGCAATATATTTGTGTATTTTTTTTAGGTGAAAGGCATTGAAATGTAAGAAGTGATGTAAAGTTCTAAATTATAGAAATGTTTTAAAAGTAACAGATAAATGTAATAATGTGATTTCAAAAAGAATAAACCTTCCAGTGACCTCTTCTTTTCTTTGAAATCAAGTCATAAGGAACTCTATAAACATTGTAAGGAAGACATCAAAGTAATCACAAGCATTTAAGTAAATGTATATCAAAGAAATTCTGTTTGATGTGGATAAACCATATTATAAAATATGAAAGAAAAATCTTTGTAACTCTGTTCCTTTATACTCTGTGCACTAGAACGATAATTCATATATTTCTTTAATTCAATCTTAATTGTTTCACAATTAATTTAACAAAATATACTCACATTCTTATCCTGCTATGGAACTCTTAAAAGCCTTTAAAAAATTCAGCACTAAGGCTGGAGAATCTGACAACATCTGATTACAGCATCAGGAAACCCTGATATTCAGTCTGAATTGCTAAACTGAAAACAATGATGGACACTTTCAGGTCTGCTTCTTTGGAACACTTTGTTAGGCAGCAAGCCTGTTGGATCTGTAGAAGCAGAAAAGTTTCAGCTAATGAATTTTCTGGAACACATTTACCCAAGAGAGAATTTTAATGGATAAAAAGTTTCAGGAAATGTTAGAGCCCAAGAGATGCCATTCACAAAATCTTTCTATTCTCATATTGTCCATTCTGGGCAGATGCCTGTTCAGTTCTGTTAACTGGGAAAAATACATATAGTTCAAGCATCATGGTTTCCTACAGATCAAAAAGAAAATACTGAGACTTTGACGTTGGAAATCGTAGAAAGTCAGAAAAGCTTAATAAGTACAGACACTTTGAAGTTTTGCAGCCAAGAAACAGAAATTTGGAGTGAAAAAAATGAGAAACAGTTTGCTCAAGCAAGCTAGACTTCATAAAAGGGATTTCAGTACATGTTTATCAAACCAGATGCAGTAAGCAGAACCAGAGTTATGATTAGGCAGAATAAAGCATCAGTCTTAGGCACTGGTTTTGGAATACCATGAAAGGGCAGCTACTTATTTAATTTGTGTTGTTGTTTTTGGTGCTAAAGACAGAGAAAGGTGTGGTTTCTGTGACGAAATAAAAAGAAGAGTAACTTTGTTAAGCTCTGCTTCCTTCTAAACAGACATATGTATGATGGATATATTGAGGGTACCACCTCTCCAAACTCAGGACAACCTCTTTAAGTGGTTTTTTGCACACATATACACATAACATTGGAAGGCAAAATGATGATCATGATGGTGATCATGATGATATACAGCCTTTTCTCCTATCTGGAACTCAAGGCACCTAACAGTTAAATATAGCTAAAAAAAAAAAAAAATTACATCACACAATTTAAAAAATATACAATACAGCACATTGTGTGGACAATCTGTCTTCAAAGACCTGCCAAAGCCAAAAACAAACACACAGAAACCCCTTACTTACCTATCTAAAGATTGCAAGAAGGGTGTCAGTCTAGCAAACTAGTTCTAGAGCCCTCATAGATATATTTGGTGGGAACATGGGAGAGGGCCTTTTCAGTGACTGCTCCCAGAGAGGTCAGAGTGACACTCTCCTTTCCAGAGAGAAATATCTCCCTTCTGGAGATAATTAAAGACATTTTTATTTTAGCAGGCATTTTATATGTGATAATTGCTTGGCTGAAGAAAGGTACTGGCTATTTTCATTGGGATTTGTCAGTTGTTTTAATATGTATTTTACTGCTTGCTTAGCTAGTGTTCGAACTTTTGTACAGCATGGTTTTTTAACTATGTGTTCTTTTTAGAATTGTAGGCCACTTTGAGTCTTTTTGAGGAAAAAAGTGGGATAATAATAGCAATAATAATAATAGCAACCAACACTCTTCTGTGTTTCCACCAGATGTGAGGGTGATGAGACAGAAAGAAGAGCTTCCCCAGAAGATCTTAAAATAAGGCCTATTTTTGAGATGCAAGCCCTGAGGAATACATAGAACCCTGAGGGATATAAGGGAAAATTACTATGGCATCAAATAGGCCAGCAACACTTTCTCAAATCTCCCTTCTAAACAGGAACATCTGAACGATACCATGGCCGATAGGATGTTTTTGTGAAATTTAGCAAAATCAACAAGGACAACATGTCTTCTAGCCAGTTGCCAGAATAGATAATCCACTAAAATGATCAATGCAGCATTAGCCACATAAGAAGCCTGAAACAGATCTAGATAATTTGACCCATCCATCTGCGGAGTGTTTGTCTCAGACCCAAGCTCTCTCTATAAATTATCAGTTCATGCAATTATCCACAGTCACCGAGAAACATTAATAGTATTTTGCCAAGTCCCTGACCACTAATCAATTCACCAATTTTACAATAACATATGGTTGAAGTGATAGCTGTTATGTTAGATGCTGGAATTTGGAAAATTTTCTGGTAAGCTCAGTGGATGACCACTGGGTATTCAAAGGACATAAGCCCAGAGAAAACCATTTAAAGATACAGTGTTGTAGAAGTGGTGATGATGATTATATACCTTGAATGTGTCCAAATTCATTTACAGATTCTGGAAAAAAAGACTTCACAGCTTAATAATTAATAGCAATAAGATGATATATGATTGCATCTTTCAGGGAAAGCATGTGTGACCTCATAGTGGAGATACAGCAAACTCAAGCTTCAGAAACCAAGCAATTACATCAATGATCATGTTGAAAGGTATGTGGGACAGAATTAAAGATCTATTTAGAAAGCTTTCTCCATCTCATTTCAGTAATGGGTTGCATTTTGACTATTAATGGCATACCAGAGAACAGCAAGTTAGTATGAGCAGTTCAACAGAGTCATGATAAATAAATCTCCTGTGATAAATTCCTCCCCCCCCACCGTGGTGCACAGTAAATAATCAGGTATCTGTTAGACACAAAAGATGAGAACAGGCTATTTGTTAAATGGCTTTTGAATCGGTGCTGCCCGTTAAATGCATGTAGGTTTCTTTTCAAGTGTTCATTTAAAAGGAATTGAGTGCTTCTGTTACATATAAAAACAGTAATAAAAGTTGGCATAGCCACTCAGCAACTGGTGCCTCCCTCCTTGGTGATGGAACCACTGCAATTTGATTGCTGCATTAGAGCGATATTGCCATCAAAGCAAAGTGGCATCCAAAATGATTTCTCTGTCTGAATCTGTAAGCATTAGGAATGCTCCACTGGACAACACACAACAAATTAAACTGTGTCCTTGACAAATAGAGATTTGGTGTCTTTGACTTATAGCATATTAATTTGATCCTCCAATTGTGTTCAGCAACCTTGCCAGCTCACATTTCTTGTAGTTACAGGAGATGGATATAATTTCTTTTAAATGAATTGGAACAGATAACAACACTGATTATAGGAAAGGTAACTGAATGAAATACCAGCTACTTTCCATGAATTTTAGGAGAAGCTATGAAGCCCTTCCAGTTAGGAAAATATAAGTGTTGCTGCTTGACCTTTTCTCTTGCACCCCTCTTAAGAAGGATTCAGATTCTGTGTGTCTGTCCGTCTGTCTTCAAGTCAGCTGCCAACTTATATCTTAAATAAGAACTTGTAAAATTAACTTTGAAAATTAGTTTTTCTAAGCTCTGTGCTAAGTAAGAAATTCAGCATTAAAAATGTCCAAGCTCTGCATTAAATATTTCTCAAGCTCCGTACTGGAGCACTATGTAATTATACAAGTCATTGAGTATTCTCAAGGACTACATGAGTTGTTGCTGCACAAGCACATGTACCCACAGCTTGTTCTCCCTTTTCACTTGGAGAGTTAGAAGGTATTTGGACATAACACAAGTATTGCTCACAACTATGGCATCCATTGAATGAATGAATGTTCAGCAGTGAAAGCTAGAGTAACTGCGCTAGCATATATACATGTGGTGCTAAACGTGTATAGGATCTTATCCCCAGCATGGAATCATTGTTGTTTGCTTAAAAGCAAGTGTGCCAACTGATTCAAACTGGGACCACAGCATGCAGGGAAATGGGGTTTAATTCTTCCATCCATTGCCACTAGTTCTCTCTTATCACTTCTGGCAAGCAATGTTAAAGTTGGCACTAGCACCAATGCACTACAATCTCAATCAAGTTTGGACCCTGCCCTCTACATTAAAGTAAACAAATAGATTGCAAACTAAGTATTTAAAAGTTGTATACACTTTGAACCATAGATTCTTTTTGTAAGACTACTCTTCTTCATCTTAAAATTTGGACTTAATGCTTATTTCACAAGGACAATTCAGCATTTTCATTGAAGTTGTTGTAGAAATAAGTTTCCCAGTCACTGGCAGTATATGCAGTGGCAGTTGGAGGCACCTATATCAGTGGGACATTGAATGTACTCTGGGATTCAGTCCAAACTTTGAAGGATCCAATAAAGGTAAATTTACTCTGATGACAGGGTTCAGTACCTTGGGCAGCTCCCTCAGCATTTGGACTGAAATGTGAAGCACAGTAATCATTCCACTGACGAAGAAGATACCAATTACCACTGCTTGTATTTCTGCCCATGACTGGGTAGTTTATTCCTCTACTTTTGCAAGAGTCAAGTTATACCAATGTAGTATATCTAGGACTGGCATTTGATACTTTTCCCTCTGTGGCTCTCAAATTCTAAAACAGACTTAAAATCAGGATTTTTTTTTTTTTAAACCAAATGGAACTGCATACAGCAGGAATTATCAAGTGTGGCTCCCAAATGTTTTTATCCTACAGCGCTTGTCAAGGCAACATGGCATAGCAAATAGCGATCAATTATGGGAGTTGCAGCACAAAATTATCTAGAGGCTCACCATTTCCCATAACACCCTTAGAATAAGCATTCATTTGTGGATGTTAGGTTGGATCATTCCATAAATTTTGTTGCTGTATGCCTTCAAGTCATTTGTGACATATGGCAACCTTAAAGTGGAACAATCATGGGGCTTTCTTGCCAAGATTTGTTGTGGGAAGGATGCCTTTGCCTTTCTCTGAAACTGAAAAAGTGTTACTCACCTAAGATCACCCAATGGGTTTCCATGGCCATTCAGGCTTGTAGTCCAGTGAACAAACCACAAGACCACTCTGGCTATCTATTCCATAAACAAGAATGAGGCCATTTCTGCACTAGCCTGTTATAGCGCTATGACTCCACTTTCAACATCCTATGGAATCCTGGGGTTTGCAGTTTAGGGAGGGGCCAGCCGGCTCCTCCCTAAACTGCAAACCCCAGGATTCCAAAGAATGTTGAAAGTGGAGTCATAGCGCTATAACAGGCTAGTGTGGAAATGGCCTGAGATAATTATAGTGCCAGTTTTAAGAAAACTGGTGGGAATACTAATAGTTGCAAGCCAAATGGCCACATCATTATTAGAAATAACTTATATACTTAACAACTATATGGTAAATAAGATGCAGAAAATTGAATGGTGCTATCATTGAGTCAACAAAATGATTTCAGGAATAGAAATAATGGCCAGGATCCAGCTGGGAGTTAAGGTAGTTCCTACTACTGCATATATTCATGTTTAAGTTGACCTCACATATAAATTAGGGCAGGTTTTGGGACCAAGATTATGGATTTTGATATGACCTGTGGATAAGTTGAAAGTCATTCCAGAGAGAGGGAAACCACCAGCACTACCTCAGGATGCAGCTGCCCAAGCTGCCACCACCATTTTCCTTCCCAGACATTCCAAAAGGCCTTTCAACACTCTGCACAGAGGGGGTATGCTTTGTTTTTTGTTGAAAGTTAAGGTACAGTACTAACTGAAAAAGAAACCATCTCCTTCTCTGAGTACAGTGGCAAAAGGGAAAGCATAGTCCATCCCTCTACTCTCCTAGCTCTCTTTTGAGGGGAAATGCCATTTTCCCACCCAGACTCTCAAAAGGACAGAAATAATGTTGCAGCAGAAGGAGTAGAAGGGACCAGTGTTTCCTTCAGGTTCTCCCAGAATGACTAAGCTGTCACCTTTCACCCTCTACTCATAAAAGGGAGTGGTTCCTTTTCTGATAAGAGTTAAGCTACAGCTTAACTATAAGCTACAAATTGACCCAGGTTTTTTGGGTCAATTTTGTGAGTAAAATGTTTAGACTTATACATGAATAGTACTTCTGTCGAAATCAATGCCAACCCTCCTTATGCAGTAACATTTCCACCCTAAGAACCTGCTCCATGGATATTTTCCTGTCCTCTGGGACAGGTTTTCATAGTGTACAAGAGACGGTGGCACCAATTCTGGTGATGCTAATGGGAGACAGTTTAAATACCCAATGGGCTCATGACAGTAATGTTTATCTTAGTGCAAAATATGATCCAAGTCCTCTGTATATAGTTTAGTTACTATTTCAGTAGGGGTCAGATGCGATTATTAGACCACACATGATAAATTTTACTCATGTCAATAATTATTTGAGAATATTATCTGTTTATTTGGTATGAGGTAAAAGTCAACATTCTAAGTCCCAAAAGTTTGGATCCAATGTTAGTCCTACATATACTTGATAAGAATGGAATGAATGGCACTTGCTAGTCATTTACATTCCCTTTGATTACAATGGATCTGTTCCAGGTAGGATGAAAACAGGACATAGTCCCAAAGGAAAGACAGCAGCATTTGTTGCTTGAACAGAAAGTAGCATTGAAGATTGACTGTAAGATCAACAAAAAATTCACAACAGGGAAGAACAAACATGTAGGTATAACTACAAAGTTCAATAGGAGGAAACAGGGTTTTTTACAATCATGTGGATAAGGATGGATGGGACTGTCAGAAATGTCATACTCTCTTGACTTAGACTCCTGCTTTGCATCTTAAGAGCACCTGAACATCCTGAGACAATCAGGGGAACTTGGAAATACTTACTGGCCTTCAGAGTGAGGAACAGTTCACATGTAATTGAGTTCCTGATACATTTGAGTTTGTGCCCCATATCAGGGATGAAGATAATGGGGCATCTCTCCAATTTCAGGTAGGACTGAGCAGACTTCTCCACCACTATCATATCTTTGCAGCATCAGTTTCCTTTACAAAAGGGTGAGATTATATTTGGATGGACAAAGATGGGAGGTGCTTACTGCTTAGTTAAGTGGCATTTCCTCCATGGGGAATCTTTCTTGTCTCACTCCAAAATGCCACGAACAGTGATACTATATTATCATTTAATTTAATGACTTTGACAATATTTATAAGACTCAGGAGTAAAACCAACAATAGCAAGGAAGCAGAGTTTGAAGGAGGTTCGTGTCGCAAGGAGGAGAAGCCATTTACAATATGTGAGTCAGGCAAAGAGAGAATATAGACTCAGTAATTGTTCTGGAAGAGCTTATACTGAATAAAGGGCACTGTTTATAGTAATGTGAGAGTTGTTCCTTAATTATACAAACAATATCACATAAAAGAAGAGAGATTGTGGGTACATTTTCAAATAGAATGGCAGCTGGGCCGCTGGGCCATTATGTCAACTCTTTTAAGAGGTTGCTTTTTTTTTAATTTTTTAGAATATTTAATTAAAAACAACCTTACACTAAAAGGTAAATATGACTCTGCATCTCTCCATAAAATCTTACATCTCTCCATAAAATCTTAAAATCACCAAAGAAGGTTTTGCATTTTCATCTCAATTATCCCCTAAAATTTCCCTGCTCCAGAGAAGAAGGAAGGGGAGGAGGTCATTCATTAACTCTTATTCAGATATAGGGCATCTTTACTCAAAAGTGGTGACCACTTTATCATGAAGTACATGAAATTATGCAGAGTTTTATTTTTGTTTTGATGATTTAGTAGGCTTAATGTAGAGACAAGTATACTATCCAGAGAACAGTTTTCTCCGTCTTTTAGATAATTCTCATAGCACATAAACTTTTGGTCTGAACATCTTGTTTTAAAATTCAAAGTTTACTTCCAAACTCATTTCTTCTCATTATGCAGTAAAGGAGGCTTGCTTCACTATATGGGATATGTGACTTATTATACATTCAAAGCCATTCAGTGATAGATGTATTTTTCTTTATCCACAGAGATGTGAAGGATTTATGTATGTAAATGTACATCTCTTAACAGTAAATGCACACATTTTCTTTATGCTGCTTTGCACGTGAGTCAAACAAACAAAATTAGATCAAAGCAGGATTATTGTACTAGATCTGAAGTTGTATAGTAAAAGGAATATATAATGCCACAAGTTATGCTACTCTTATACATTAGACAAACCTAAAGGATGTGACTTGCTTATTTCAGTTCATAAATCATTTTAATATCTTTTTAAAAAGTTTTTCTGTCTCATCTACAAATAGTGGCACTGTGAAAATCTGAAAATCTTTGACTTGCAAATTGAAATCAAGTTGTCTCTTAATCCTTGAATGTATAATAAATTATTGCTTCATTATAATGAACTTTAATATTTTCACAATTCAAACTGAGATTTGAGTTAATTTCTATATACTATTATATTTACATTTTTTGCTCATGTATATTCTGAATAACTGAGCGCATAAGCACTACCATATACGCTCATCCTCATGTCATTTTGCTGTAAGCTTTGTTTTACCTCAGAATTTTACATAGACCAGATCCAGTGAGACATAAATTAGCTATGATCCCCAAGTCTCCTGCACTTCCATGGATCTTCTCAGAATTAATGTTGGATCTGCCCCTTTGCTTTTAAAAGGAATGAAAATGTCCAATCCAGACTTTATCTCATAAATTGATTTTAAACAATATAACCAATCACTTTAAAAAATGAATTCAACAATGAATCATCTTTGATGAAAATAGACATTTACATTTGTTTCCATTCATAGTCCAGTGTTTCTTTCTCACTTGTAGCTGGGTATTAATTCTCCTCCAGCTTAGGTGACTTCTGATCAATATTCTTCTCAAGGTTCCGACAGACATTCTTCATTGTTAGATAAGTAAATGTTTACATTCGTGTGTGGGGCGGTACTTTGAAGGATATTGGAAAGGCAATGTCCTCTCTTTGTGTTCAGCCATTTCCTGAATGTGCACGCTTAGCTAATGATCATGACACGAATGAATTGTAGGACTGAGTGATGCTGCCACTGGTCCTTCTTATACGAACTGAGGACAACGAATGGCAAGAGCACTTTACTCTTTTGTGACCTTGTCAGCATCAACAACATAGGCACTCATTATGTAATGCCAAGCAAGTTTTCTTTCCCCCCGTCATAATTTTTGTTCCTACAGCCACTGCCTCTTCCTACAGTATAAATCCATATAAATCTAAAAGCCTGCCTCTGTAAAAGGAAACATATATGGTAACAGTCAATCATGTCATGTGCCATTCTGCATTATGCTGTGATAGGCATCGCTTATCATGCCATGCTTACCACATTGTCCGAGAAGAATGCAAAAAGACTTTATTTTTAGCCAAAAGGAAAAGAAGCCTCAATGGATGACAGATGAAACTCTTCAAGCAATAAGAACAGATGAGACGCAAAAGTAATAGGTGACTGAAATAGGGTTAGAAATAGAGGTTAGAGAAATAGAGATAGGGTTAGAGAAAACTCCCATGATAATCAATGCAGATAAATAGAAGATGACAACAAAAAAGGAAGATCAAGAGATCTCTTCCACAAGTTCCAAGAAATCAAAGGGAAATTTAGACCACCAGCAGGGGAACAATTGCAAAACAAAGTACAAATAAGCACTAAGACTAGATAGCAGAACAACAGAGATATTTCAAACTACTGATACAGAATTTACTTTAGTCCTAACTAAAATCTATCAACAAATAGGGAAAACTAAACAATAGCCCACAGATTGGATAAGCTCAATATACATACTATCCCCCCCACCCAAAAAAAAGGAAACCAGGGATAGCAGCAACCACAGGACCATTGCATTAATCTCCCACGCAAGCAAAGTCATGCTGAAAATTCTTTTTTTAAAATATTTTTATTATAAAGAAAAAAGAACAATACATAATAGAATAAAACACAACAATATAAAGCAAAAACACCACTTGAATAACATAAATGTGAAAAAGAGAAAAATCACAACACAAATAGCTTACATTACTATTTCTCTCCAGAGCTTTTATCATTGTATACTTATTCAATATATTATATATCATATTAATTATATATTTTTATATCATGTGTCTAAAACTCATTCTCCTTGTACTTAATATTGCTATAATAATTTCATTCTTAAATCTATTCTTTTCAACTATATTCAATCTATTGCTAATACTATATATGATCCTTATATTAACCATAAACTCTAACCCTAAATGTGAACCCATTCCCAGAGCCAATTATATTTCAGCTTACTCTGCTTTCCAAAATTGTAGTTCTTTTTGTGGAGGTATGACACTTCCCTCTGTTGCTAAAGCCTTTTCCACAAATATTTTCCATATTGCTTCAAAGTTATTCTTTTTCATTATCCTTTTTAACCCTAATTAGACATGTTAACTTATCATTGATTGCAATTTTCCACACTTCTTTATACCAATTCTTTATTTGAAAATCTTCTTGAATTTTCTATTTTCTTGATATAATTAGCCTTGCTGCAGTTAATAAATTTGTAATTAACTCCTTCATTGTCTGGGTATAATTAACCTTGTCAAATACAAATAATAGTGCTATACTTAGACATATTTGTAAATCAATTTCTTTTATCTCTTTAAACGCCATTTGCCAAAATTTCTGTACATTTCACAATTCCACCACATATGAATATATGTGCCAATCTCTTGGCAACCTCTCCAACATAACCTTGAATGATTTTTGTCTATGTGGTTTAACCTTACTGGTGTTAGGTACCATCTCCAAACCTATTTATAATAATTCTCTTTTATCTTTACTGATAAATTTTTTAAATGATACGAATTCCAAATTTTTCCCCAGGCTTGAATTTTGTACTAATTCTTTCTTCCATATTTTTCTAAGGTATTCATCTTCATTTTCATCTTTTGACAATATTTTATATATTTCTCTTGTGGTACCCTTCAATATTTTATTTTCTTCCATATCCTCTCTTTGCTTAACCATTTGTCTAAAATCTTTGTTATTGCTTTTCGAATTCCTTGTCCACTGCTCCAACTAAACCATGACATCTTAGTACTCTGCAATCTCTCCTTTATTCTATCTTTATTTGTCATCATATTGATCCATTCTTTTAACTTATTTATTCCCTGATTTTTTAATTCCTTCTCTAATTCATCCCTCAAATTTATTGGGAACTTTTCCATCATCACTACTGGAGTTAATGGTGAGATAGCCGGCATTAGTTTTTCCTTGTTTTTCTTCCATATTTCTAATATATTCTTTAAAAGGGAATTTTCTTTTTTTTTTTCTATTTCTCTCTTGACCAGATTCCAAAAAAAGGATATTCTCCAGTCTCCTCTCAATTTCTATTGTTTCCATCTCTAACCATTCTAAATCCCCTTTTCCTGAGACTCCATCTATAATATATCTCAATTGATTTGCATTATAATCCTATTTTAAATTTGCGAGGCTCAATCCACCTTCTTTTTGGGATCTGTACCAAAACTTCTTATTAATCCTCACTTTCTTATCCCCATTACAAAAATTATTCAATAATAACTGTCAATTTTTCAATTCTATTTCTGATACTTTTATTGGTAACGTCCTAAATAAAAAATGAATCTTAGGTAATATTTTTATTTTTACTAATGCAATTCTTCCAAACCATGATAACTTAATATTTTTATATTCCTCTAATTTCCATTTCACTTCTTGTCTTAATTTATTATAATTTTTCCTCTAATCTTTGTAAATTTTTTGTAATGTTTATTCCTAAATATTTAATTATTTCTTTTATTTTAATATCTATTTTTCTTTACTTAAAAAGTCTTGCTTTTCTGTCTTAGAATAGTTAAACCACATTAGCCCCGATTTTCCCCAGTTTATTTGTAACCCTGTCATTTTCCCAAATTCTTTTAAATGCTCATTTACTCTGTCCATTTTCTTTATTGGGTCTTGGATTGTCAACAAAGTGTCATCAGCAAATGAATTCACTTTGTTCTTTTCCTTGGTCCTAATTCCTTCCAAATTTTCATCATTTCTAATAACATTTGCCAAAATTTCTATAAAAACCCCAAACAAAATCGGAGATGGACAACCTTGTCTTGTACCTCTGGCTATTGGAATTTGTTTTGTTAAGCCATCGTTCACCATTACCACAGCTGTATTATGTGAATGTAACTGATTTATCAATCCCCTAAATTTTTTACACAATCCCAATATTTTTAAAGTTATTTTTAATGCTGGCCATTCCACACAATTAAAGGCCTTGTATATATGCAATGCTATTATCCCTGCTTTTTGTTTATTCCTTTTGGTTATATTAATTTTATTTAATTCTCTACCAATTAAGGCTCAAAATTCTAAAGCAAAGACTTTCATTACATATAGAGCAACAAATGCCAGATGTCCAGGTTGAGTTCAGAAAAGGAAGAGGCACTAGAAATTATATTGCAACATACATTGGATAATGGAGTACACTAAAAAAAATTCAGGATAAAATCAGCCTGTGCTTTATAGATTATACTATAGCCTTTGATTGTGTAGATCATGAAAAACTACTGATAACTGTTAAAGAAATGGGTGTGCCACAAAATTTGAGTGTGCTAATGTGTAAACTGTACTCAGGACAAGAGGCTACCATAAAGACAGAATATGGAGAAATGAAAAGGTTTCCAATTGGCAAAGGTATATACTATTACCCTATCTGTTTAACTTGTATATCGAACATATTATAGGTAAAGCAGGATTTGACTTGGAGGAAGGAGGCACAAAATTGAAGGAAGGAATATCACCAATTTAAGACATGCAGCTAACACCATACTACCATCAGAAAATAGCAAAACTTGAAATGATTACTAAAGAAAGTTCAAGAAGAAAGTGCAAAGGCAACTTTACAGTTGAACGTTAAGGAAAAAAATAATGACCACAGATGATTTACATAACTTCAAAGCAGATGATGAAGATATTGAAATAGTTAAAAATTTTCCATACTTTGGCTCAATCATAAGTCATAACAGAAACTGCAGTCAAAAAATCAAAAGCTACAACTTGAATGGGCAGCTAGGAAGGAGTTCTAAAACATCCTGAAGTATTAGATATATCATTAGATGCTAAAGTTAGAATTGTCCATGCCATCATATTTCCAGTATTTATGAAGCTGGAGAGTGAAAAAAGCTGACAGGAAAAAAATCAGTTTCTTTGGAATGTACTGGAGAAGAGATCTGTGGAAACCCTGGACTAAAAGAACTGAGATATGGGTCCTAGAGCAAATCAAGACTAAACTGTCCCTAGAAGCCAAGATGACTTAACTGAGACTGTCATATTTTGACCATATCATGAGAAGATATGACTCACTAGAAAAGACAATAATGCTTGGTAAGTTAGAAGACAGTAGAAAAAGAGGAAGATTACATTACAGATGGATAGACTCAATGAAAGAAGCCACATCCTGAATCTGCATGGTCTGACCAGAGCTGTTAATGAGATGGTTGCCATAAGTCAAATATGATGTGATAGCAATTAATAACAAAACAAAAATCAGCCCATTGGGTTTGTCACATGCCCATGATACACTTGTGCAACATTTAAAGACAGAAACAGAAATTTCACCTGGATTTACATGCTGTATTAGTAATTTGACATGAAAAATTCCAAAATTATGATGTGGTAAGTTCATCCACTGGTTCTATCGATCACCTTTAACCAGAGTTCCCATCCTTCTGGCAGTGTTCTCCATACAAAGTTTATTGCTTAACAGACACCAGATGCATGGGATAAAGGGTCCTTCCTTTGGCTGTGGAGCCATATTTTGCCTTCCCTAGCCTAAACAATTTTCTTTATAATCAAGTTTGCTGGCCATTTAACAAAATGTTGGAGTGATAAGGTTTAGAAATATCTGGAAAATACGGAGACTGTTGAGTATTGCCAAAGAAGCAGGAAAAGATAAAAAGAAGAAAATAATAACATGCCATTAAACAAAAGAATAGAAAGTAAACACACATTATTCAGGACAGACAAAGAAGAGTCAATATTAGATAAGAATGGAAATCAAGTAGCACTCTCGTAAGATGGTGAGATAGGCAATAATTGTGTTCTATAGATCTTTAATGAGAAAAGGAACTAAATAAAAGCACAGTAGGGTTCAGCTAGGACATAAGCATATGAGGGAGAATTAACTATGCTTGTAAGTTTAGTTAGATTTCAAACTTGAAGCTGATAGCTGATTCCAGTCTTCCCATTCCCACCCCATTCTACCTATGACATCTCATTTCATTGTTCATATTGTTGATTGTGCTTGCTTTAAAAAAATAGCAAAAATATTTGTTTTGAGTTTTTTCTTTTGCACACTGTTGCAATGTGGTGATTGAGCCTGACATATCCATAAGCCACGAGCACAGCAAAGGTGTGTACTCAACTTCAGCTGAACATAGGTGCAGGATAGGTGCAGGATAGTCTTAAGACTCCTGGTTGTTCATAGGTGTGTGGCTCATACAACAGTGTTGGGACATAGAGAGTTCAAGCTGGTTGAACTGAAAGATATAGCTCTTGCTATGTTCCTATATATCCTAAAGCCACCCAATCCTGACTGATAATGGAAGCAGGGTCAGTTCTGGTTAGTAATTGGCTGGGAGATCATCAATGAATATCAAAAGCTTTAGGCTATATTTCAGAGGAAGGAACTGGCAAAAATCATCTCTGAGTATCCCATTGCCTATGAAAACCCTATGAAACACTCATGCCATCAGCTTGACTCCAACTTATGGCAAACTTATTGCAATCTTTTCCTGGCAAGAGTTATTCAGAGCATTACACTCATTTTAGGCTGAGGGAATGTGATTTACCTAAGGTAATGAAGCGGGTTTCCTTGACGTAGTGGAAACTGAGGATTCTGGGTCCCAGTCTGACCAGTAAATCATGTTGGGTGCCAGTGAGATGTAATGCTCTAGTGAAATCCATTCCTTCATTCTGACCAGTCCTTATGTACTGTTGGTTAAGTATTGCAGCTCCTCTGTTATTTAAAACAGTAGCAGTGGCAGCTGTGGATTAGGGATGCAATTCTTCACTAATTTAATTTTTGGGAAAAAAATTAAAAGTTTTCTGTCTATTGTGAACAAGTCTTCAAAAACTATGTGGTTTAAAAAAAACAATTTGCAGTTCAGAACATAGCTTGAATATATTTTTCATGTGGGGATTTTTGCACAGAAAACAGCACAATATTTCTGCAGAGCAAAAATACTTTCTGTGTGTGTGCATGTGTGTGTGTGTGTGTGTGTGTTCATATTCCAAGCCAGAATAAACTCATTAATTCTATAGGTTTTATCTGACTGTTTACTTATCACTTAGTTTATTCAGTAGGCTCACTCTAGGCAGGACTGAACAATTTGTTTTAGACCTGTATGCCTTGGAACCAAACAAAGTGTGTTATGATTTTCATTTGGTGCTGGATGCTCCTAAAACATTTTTAAAGTTTAAGCACAAAAATTGGACTTTGAGGCACTCATCCTTGAGCAGAAACATAACTCAGATTTTTCTGTGTACCTTACAACTAGTTCCATTGATAAATGGAACCGTTTTCCAGCAACTACCCAGCACAAATAATGTTTTGGATTGCTTGTTGTGCTCACTTGCAGAGCTGAAGGATCCATTTTTCTTCCAACCCTTAAGGACACAACTGCATTAGTCTTCCTCGCTCTAATCCAATCAGTGCCTTTTTTTTTTTTTTTTTGGCTTATGTGGGTAAATGGCCAAGCAATGCCACTGTCTGTCATTACAAAAAGTAAGGAATAAAATTTCCAGCATGACTCAGGGCCTCTGTCTTTGACCATAATCTCCTTTACTAAATCTCTGGAACGTAAAAAAGGGGGGTAGATTCTGGAACACAGAAGCTTAAAGCTTTGTTTAAAAGCCTCATTGCAATTCTTTATATTAAAGCTTGATGAAGTCGGTAAGCCAAATATATTCACATGTTTTTAAAGGATGACGATATTGCTTCAGGGAGGACTGGGGCTGGATTGTTTATGTGAACATGATGGAGTGAAGAGGAAAGGATTGGCTTAATTAGGAGAAAGTACATTAACTGTAACATTATCATTCAAAAGTGATTTCAATGAAGTTTGTGGTACAACTAGAAATAGTTTGCAATTCTCCAGATTCTAGGGTTCTCAGTTTCAACAGTGAGGTGTAGACTGCTGCTAGACCACTACACTATGAATGCAAATAATGAACCCTTGCTCTTGTCTCATTTTTCAAGGGCCTGTCCATACTACATATCTATTGCACTATGATTCCACTTTAACTACCATGGCTGTCTCCTATGGAATCCTGGAGTCTGTAGTCTTGGGAGATACTGGAGCTCCTCTGGCTGAGAATTCTAAATATTCCTCCCTAAACTACAAATCCCATTATTCCATAGAACAGAATCACGGCAGTTAATGTGGAATCATAGTGCAATAGTTATGTAGTATGGAAAGGCCCCAAGTCTTCAGTCAACTTCCAATTCAAGAACAATTTGTCATTCCATACAATCAAGTTCTAATACTGTAGTGTTTTAAACTATAAATTGCTTCAAATTCTCTGACAAAGAGGAACTATAGAAATAATAACAGATAAATAAATAGAATTTTGGTGATGAGGTTATTTTTACAGTAAAATGGAATGTTGATGCCTCTGTTCTTTATCTTTCTTATATTTTGACTCTTTGAAGATAAGAGAAATGGATATGAGTTGGTTGCATTTTATAACAAGACACACACCCCCAAGCACTTAGGGCTCATGTAGATTACAAATAGAGCAACACATAGCAAGATTAATATGGAAGCTGACCAATAGTAAAAGGGTTCAAATATAATGAATGGGACTCCCAACAAAGGGACTTGGACCAAAGTATAAAGCTGTTAATGTGGCTTCTTCCCCAACCATCACCACCCCTTCAAGTCCCAGAATAGGTGAATACATAGAGTGCTACTTTACTGGATATATAGAGCAAGTTAACATGCTGGATGTCTATAGCAACAGAATCCAGTGGATAGAATCTCTTCAGGCATCGGCCACCGTAAATTCCCCACAATTAGCCCTAGTACAGTGGGAAACCATCTGGAGTTGGTTTTCTGGCAGTCCCCAGAGCTTCAGTGGAGAAGGGAAACAGAGAAAATAAAGTTATATAGCAATAACAATAGCAGTTACATTTCTATACCACTTATCAATGCAAAGCATTCCCTAAGTGGTTTACAATGTATTTTTAGCTAATTGCCCCCAACAAGCTGGGTACTCATTTCACTGACCTATGGAAAGATGGAAGACTGAGTCAACCTGCAGCCCTGAGGGACTGAACTCACAACATTGTGGCTGCAGTACCGACATTTAACCACTGTGCCACCGGTTATGTTGCAATGATACTGTAATGCCAATTCTGTGTTGGATTTTGTCCATATCCTACATGTTGACATATCTCATACTGAAATAATACTTGCAATATGGATTAACTCATTTTTCTCTTTTTAAATAAATTGTCATAACTACTTCTCTTTTGTTGGGCTGAATTGTGTTCCAGACTTTTTTTTGAGAAAAATACTTTCTGCTATGAGATTGATCTATTTTCCACACAGTATTACAGGCTGACTTTAAAATGAAATATTATTTTAGTAGTAAATGTATGGAATAGGGAAATTTCTGTACTTCTGTTAAACGCTTCTTGGTTCATAAAATTCATTTTACTGTATTTAGCATAAGAGTGGTATTTTTTGTCAGCTTGCCCTCACTCTGCATAATTTCTGCAGGCTATAAAACTCAAAACTGTTAATCTTATCTCTGCTTACATGCTGAATTACTTTACAACAGGCCTTCGTTACTGTGAGAAAATCTTAGAAATATTTTATAGAAAGTCTCTTTCATTCATGTCTCATGAGCTGTGAAATATGGTTTGGATACAAGAGAGAAGATAAATAGTTTTCATTTGTAGCCCACAGAAAATGGTTTGTTCTGCACTGGTAACTGGTAAATCTTTTTTTAAAAAAATACCCTGTCACACATATATTCGCTATTCTCTTTAATAATAATAGGCCTTTAAGTGGATGGGCAAGTTCATTTTGCCACTATATGATGCATCAAGTTAGATCCTATTAAACATTTAATTCTACAGGCACTTAACATTTAAGAGCAATTTTTCATTTGAGATAAAAATGTACTGTGTCCCTTTATCATGTAACAAAATTAAAAATTACTCCATCTGCACAAGGGTCTGAAATTTTCATTGAAATGATTGCCCTTTACATGACTTTATCTGAAACTTTCTTTGATCTTACATAGAAAGCAACATATATAAGAAATGCATTCTAGCTTGTTAGATATTACAATGGATAAGAACTATTGCAGTCATATGATCCTAATTATACAAATGAAGTTTACTCTGATAAGGACAGCCCAAAGAGAACATTATGCTACTTGAAATTCCAAGTGGTTATATTTGTGAACTGTCTTATCAAAAATCAGCTTCTCTGAAATGAACAGTTAATGTAGTGCAAGATTTTGAACTCAGGTTCACCCATTACACTTTGCTTAGATTTCAAATGGATTCGATAACAATACTTTCCCCTATCAGTTTCCCTGACCACAGCCATCAGATTTCCTTAGATCACAGTTAATGTTACACTTTTCTCTGAAGCTTTATAAAAGCCATATCTATCTATATTGTATCTATAATTATATCTATCAACACAAACTACTCCAATTCATGATCAGTTCATGGTATGCCAGACTATTAAGGGAAGCTTGCAAATATCTCTCAGTTTCTAATCAGTAGGAAGAAGCATATTGGAAAAGTGTGGGCAAACACTTTAAACAGGGGAAATATGGGCATAAATTAGGAAAGTTACATATCAAAATATGAACAAAGTCGCATGTGGGAAGAAAATATAATCTCATAACCTGATTATGACAGGAATGCTGGTTGGACCCTGACAAAAATAAAACTGACAGAGTTTCACATTCTTAGTCAGGGTCTATTATCTAAATAAGGTCATATCATTTTTTAACCACCTGTCAAAAACTGGATATGAAACACTATAAAACAAGGAAACATTTGTGGCCCTCCAGATGTTGTTGAACTGCACCTGTCAGCATCCCTCATCACTGTCTATGATAGCTTGGGTTGCTGGGAACTGCAGTTCAACAGTATCTAGAGATCCACATAATTCCCATCCTTATATCAGCAGAGATTCAATGCAGTAAATGAAATTAATATTAAGTTTGAGAAACTAGTATCTAGGGATCAGTTGAAAATGAGTTGAAATTTTCCACATCTTGGTCATATATAAACTCCAAAATTTGAAGACCTCAGGTTCTTCTCTATATGCACTTCCCAAAAGGGGCAGCTCTTGCAGAAAAGTCAATAAGGAGTCCTGAGGCAGCACAAAAACTAGGCTTTGAAGTGGACTATAGTCCCTAACAGCAAGTTATAATAAATTCTGTAGAATCATAGAACTGTGGGGCTTGAGGGGATCCCAAGGGTTATCTACTCCAAACCCTAGTAGTTGCAGGAACTGAGAATCAAAATGTGTTAGACTTTTAGGTGTCTCAACACTCAAGGTGCTCTCTGCTTGAAGGGATGTATACTTAAAGGCTCCTTTAAAGGTAAGGAACTATAAGAAGGGAGAGCTAGGAATCAATGAGATATCACAAGATGATGCAGTACATTCCAAATAATGTCATTCTTTGTAATTGTGACATTGTGATCCTATCCATGATGATTTCATTCAGATGTTTTTTCAGACCATTTGGAATTGTTTCCAGAGCACTTGTTGCTACTGAAACAACAGTTATTTTCCTTTCTCAGAACTGAATTTCAGTTGAGATCCTGCACCAAGAAACATTACTATGATGATTTAGCTACTACAAGGTGCCTACATCTCCCAATGCTACCCTACAATAGCCTATCTTTTAAGCCAGCTGAGGAATTTCCAGGACTCTGGAGAACGAGGAAGTATGCAATGGTGTATTTAGCCCTGTCTCAGTAGTGAGGAACAATACAGCAGGCAGCAGCTTGAAGCCTCCTTCCCCCAAAAAAAACTTCCAAGAAAAACCCACAATAGGTTCACCATATGATAACTATAAATTAGAAATGACTTGAACGCACACAACAACCAGAAGTTGGGCTTCATTGTTGTTGTGTTCCTCTGCAGCATTTCCAGTGTATGACAAGTTATCATGGGGTTTTCTTTGTAAGATTTGTTCAGAGGAGGTTTGTTTTTACCTTCCTTTGAGGCTGGGACAGTTGCCCAGCCCAGCTTACACCATCATAATTACTGATAAGGATACTGATAGTCCTCAATTTGTATTTCCAGTCTTTGTCTGTCTCCCAGGATTGCCACACCTATAATCCAATCTTTCTTTATCACAGTTACGTTTGGCATATTATTTTCTATCCTGCTTCCCATATGGTATGTTTAGAATATACCATGTAGATTCAGAGGTATGAAAATTGAGGGAAAGAACATCAACAGTTAAGATGCACAAATGACACCATGTTTACTTACAGAAAATAAGGAACTGTTGGAACAACTACACTCATCCCTCCACATTTGCTAGACACAGGACCCCTGTAAAAGTGAAAAAAAACGTGAATAACTCTAGGCCCTCCCAAACCATATTTAACACACAAAAAAAGTGTGTTCACCATATTCTACCCACCATGGATTCCTTTGAGGTACCAGGGTTCCTTCACAAGGCAGAAGTGGGTGGTTAGTGGGGCTTACTGCCACCTCCACTGCTGTCCCACACCATTTTTAGGAAGAACTTACAAGCCTTGTTCTCAGTTTCTCAATCTCATGAGGCTTGCAGTCCCTATTAAAAATCACATAGGGAGGCAGCAAATAATCTGTGAATAATCAAATCCACAAAAGTGAAACCTGCAAATGTGGAGAGCTGACTGTAATGATAAAAGTTAAGGAAGAAAGTAGAAAAGGCAGGGTTACAGTTACTGTATATGAGGCACATGGAATTAGGTTATCCTACAGCTCTAGAAAGTAGAACTTTGTATTTCAATAAAGCAATCACGTATATGTTTTGAAATGATGACGTGTGATACTAGTGAACCAAAAACGAAACCTAATCAGATATATTTCTGACTAAAGGGGAGTTTCAGAGCTGAAATGGTATACGCTGGAGAAGCTGCATTCCAGAGTCTATAGGAGTTGTTGTGATTTATATGAAGAATACAGGTTCAGGTAGTTAACAGTAATATCCCACTTCAAATTGAAAACTGTGTGTTTTCAAGCACAGCCTGCCAGCTGAATGTACTGAGATTCATTCTTGATTGCTATAGGATATTTAAAAGACACCCATAGTACTTTTGAAGATATCTCTGTCCACAGTATTGTATTCTTTCACTGACTTTCAAAGGATGAAC